>CM077810.1:18405064-19045689 GCA_039764185.1 Tamarix austromongolica
CTGATTAGTGAAAAGAATAATTTTTAACCTAATATTGTAGGTTAATAAGAGACAAGTGACCAATTTAGTTAGACATGAATCTAGAGGGATCAAAAAGAACATTTTCTAAAAGTAGAGGGATCGAAATGAATATTATATTAATTCAAGGACCAAATTAGAAAAAGTGATAATCTAGAGAGACCAAAATAATATTTTACTCTATCTCTTTCTTAACTACTAGGTAGCATTAGCAAAAAGAGAGGGTATTGAGCAGTTGGATATCTTTTTTATTTCTTTCCTTCTTTTATGTTATTAATTAATTGTCTATATATTTTTCAATGCAGGATGCATGATTTCCATTCTATATGGAAGACCGAACATGTAGTTGACATTTGGAAGAGCAATTCTGGTTGTTAGTTTGAGGATTAATATGCAGGATGGTTATTCACGAACAATATAATTTCTATTCAGATTGAACCTATGTGTATTTTCCTAATATAAATTGGAAATTGGTTCCTTGTTGACATTATTTTAAGATATATATATATATATATATATATATATATATATATATATTAAGAATTGTTTTTATATATTTTGGTTGTATTGATTTAAGCAGGACATGTGTATATGACATGATTTATGGACAACGATTATAGGTTTCATAGGCCATTTATTGCAACGATCTTTAAACAGGTTATTCTGTTGTTGTAATTATATGTTTTTGCAACAATAAAGATGGCTATTGAAGTTTTAAGTTCAAAGTTTGGCAATTAATTTATCATTGTAATTATGTATTTGTTGCAAGGATAAAGATTGTTGCTAAAGTATATTTAATTTTTTACAACAACAAATATTGTTGTTGTAATATTTTTTTTTTTTGCAACGATTTTTGTTGTTGCTAATAACAAGATTTAGCAATGAAATCAATTGAGCCGAAAAGGGGTTGATGAAGTATATTAATATTTTGTACTGATATAAGTCGTTGCTAATTACAGGTTTTTGTAATGACGTAATTTGTTGTTAAAGTATGACCCATTTTTTAAATGAAAAAAGTCGTTGTCATATATAAACACATGCAGTTAGGTGAAGTAATGTATTGTAATGACATTTATTTGGCAATGATAATTTTTGTTGCATTTAATTACTTTTTTACAACGACTATTGTTGTTACTTTATTTTTTTACAACGTTGTGATGTACAACGACCCAACAACAAAAATTATCATGCTAAAAATATTTTTTTTTTGTAGTGTATCCATGATTCGGTAACAACTTTTATGTCTACCTGTGGTTCGATAGTAGCATTTTGTGCTTATTTGTAATGATGTGTGTTATTATTAGTTTGTGTTGATGAGTCTGCCTATGTTATAAGAAGTTGTGGATTTGATAATGATAATTTTGAGCATGGTAATGACTTGAGAATAATGTTGTTTCCTAATTATATTGCAAAGAGCATCACTTGGATTCTCCATTGGTAAGTTTCAGTTATTTCCAAATGAATGAGCATTAGTAGTATATAGCCTTGATGTTACGTGGTCATATGAACAGTTATCGTATTTCAATTAATGTATGTATGAATTAATGTTCATGTATTGTTGTGATGTCATTTATGTGTTTCATGCAGACTTTAGCATATTAGTCTTGGATAATGAATTATTCAGTATTATTGTACTGAAGGGTTCTTTTTCTTAGGTCCCTACTTATTCAATGGATAGTGGTCTTTGCAGGTTAGATTGCAAGATCTGTCGAAGGTTATCCTTTAAGTTAAGAGTGTAGGGTTATCCATTTTTCGCCTGGTGTCTTTTGATTGGGAAGAATCTGTAATTCTTGTTGCCTTTATGTATTTTTTACTAACATTTTGTAACCATTGATAGGTGGTTCCATTTGAAATGTTATTAATTTGCTTTAACTCTCTCGCTACTCTAATTTATAATTGTGTGATTAATTTAAGTGGAATATTGTTTTAGCCTTAGCACTTAGCAACAGAACAGTAGAGGAAACCAGACTTGTACCAAATGTAGTGATAACACCCTATGATTTATTGTTTTAGCTTCTACAATTAACTTTTAAAAATGAAATCTTTCAGTTCGTATATTTAGTGGTGTTACATATTGTCTCCTCGTAGGGGTATATCTAGTGAGAATTCGGGATCATCCTGATTTTCTAAGATGCTTTCAGTAGTTTTTTTCCACCTGGTGAGAGCAGTTTTCTAAAGTAAAATATAAATATCTAATATTTATAAAAATATCAATATATTTTTTTCTAAAATTCAAATAATATAGTTTTCTAGGAGATTTATAGTAGTTTTCTCCACCTATTGGAGGTAATTTCTACCACCTATTGTGAGTAGTTTTCTGACTTAAAAAATCAATACCTAATATTTATAAAAATACCATCTTTTTTTCTAATACTCAAATTTATAGTTTTCTAGAAAAAAAACTTATACTAATTCATTCTACCTACTAAGAGTAGTTTTTACTACCTACGATAGGTAATTTCTAAAGCCGGAATATAAATATATTATATTTATAAAAATGTTACCACCCTTTTTTATTTCTAACAATCAAATATTATGGTTTATTAAAGCTAAGCATAATAATTTTGTTTACCTGCTAACAGTAGTTTCCATTATCTTCTGTAAATACTTTTTTCAACTCAAAATAATAGTTTTGAATTTTCATTGAAAAAGCTAATTCTCGTTGGATACACATGCACGCACCAATCGGACAAGATGCATTGATTTTGTATCCATAGCATAATTTGGTTTGGGCAAGTTTTTGTCCAGGTCAAGTTATGACCTTCAATTCACTTCTATTTTGAAATTCATCGTACTGCACATCATGGACATTGTTGCGCGGGTATCGAGTCGGAAATAGAGAAATGGAAACTTAAAAAAGGGAGAAACGTTAATACTTAAATATTACCAATTGTATTGAAGGTACATTTTTGATACATAGAGTCGTTGGGTTGGGTCAGTAAAATTTCCGTACGAGAAGGGTCATTAGTTATGTTGAAACGAGCTCGCATTAGGCTGAGATTGGAATTATTCTTATAATTTTATGTCAGGTATTGTTCAAACAGAATTTTGTAATTGGAACTTGGACTCATAGGTTCGCCAATCTTCCTTTAAATGTTTGGAGGAGCCCAATCCCATTCAAATTGGTTTTATATATACATATAGATCACTAGGCAAATTTTGGCCTTTTTTGTAACACATATGGTCATATACATATAGATCATAGTGTGTGCGCATATGACTTTATAATCATACGGAGTAAAAATAAAAAAGTAATGTTGGAATAGTGCTCTATATATTCCTATCCCTTTTTTTTTTTTATGGTCATACATCTTATATTTATAAATATTAGCAGTTAGTAGCATCCTAACAAAAGGAAGACAAACATATAGTGTAATTTCACTCAAATACGAAAATATATAATATAATATCTTTTTAATGTTTAAATAAGGCCCTATTTCCAACGAATTGGATTGAATTTCTTAAATCCGGCAAGCTTTTATCACCTTATACTCATAATCAACTCCAAAACGGATTCATCAAAGAAATGTGGTAGTGAGGAAATTTCGCGTCAGTGCTCGTAGTTGGTACCATACCATTGAATCTGTGGATCTGGTAACAAAGAAAGCAACACAGTAGACCAGCTCCACATAATCCCAGCCATCCAAGAGGGCAAGGGATAGAGAAAGGAATAAAATATGTGGTTCACGAACTGCAATCACTTGCATACCAATTACAAAGGGACAATTTGTTTGATATGCACACATGCAAGCAAATCATAACAAAGTAGCAAAATTCAAGCATAGAAGAATGATTTAAATAAGTTGAATTATTACACATTATGACACAATCATAGAGATCCAATCTACCCCTAGACCAGAGACAACATACATCCAAGAAAGGAGGGAAGACAGCTACACATTTACGCGAAGCCTGCATTGCATCATTCAACCAAGTTGGGGCCCCTTTTTTTCCCCTTCCCTTTACCTCAAAGATTGCAAAAGACACATTTTTCAAAGCCGGACAACTCAAATCATCTACCAAATAATGATATAATTACTACCAAACTTGACCGTCGAGTGCCTAATGAAATAGTACGATAAAGGACACCTTCATCCTGGTTTCGTCATCCCATAAGAGGCAAACATGACCAATAATTCTGCAACTTTGCACCCTACACAACCACCTTGTGCAGTTGGGCAAAAATGGAAGAAAACACACCACACAGAAATCAGGGATGCAGTAAACCTCAAAACCTTCACCACTTAAGCAGGATATCTCATCATCTAAAGGTAAGCAAGGTTCAACTACATGACAACGAAGGAGCAACTCAAAGCTAGCATAAATCTCCTAATTCGTGGGCAGCTGAAAATTAATAATATGCTGATTGAACTTGAAGCACCAATGCAGAACATTGAAAATAGCTCTCGTCCATAAATCTCCTCTTGACTCTGATAAAACATACAGATACCACAAAAGATGGAAAAGCTTTTACAACGTAACACAACATCCACACTTTAGACAATTCCATTTTTGACACTCTACTCATGAGCCTCTTGTTGCCCCAATGATAAAACCCAAACTATCTATCCCGAACCTGAAAAAGACTTATACCCCCAAATATGCTGAAGAGCTAACCCCCTACTTTTCCAATGCCCCGCTTCATGTCCAAATCATCAGAAAACTATATATACAACAGCTTTTCAAGTCATTTTTGAGCACATAAATGATTCGACGATTACATTATGCAAACTTAAAGGAAGTGAGCTTGATCTGCAGCCATGTCTCTTGCGCTTTCTCTGGGCACCAAATCATGCATTTGCTGATTGTGATTGCATCCGGGGATGATTGTGCTCACCTTCGTATGTGACAATAAGCATTGTAGGATCTTCTAAACACCTCTCAACATGCTTCCTCGCTGGACAACCTCTCACGCTGCTGCATTTGTAGTAACCCCTGCACATTTACCTCATTGGATGAGAACTTGAATTCATAAAATTCTCACCAATTGAAAGATAATAGCAAGTCTCAGAAGACATGAATATATATAACAAGTATTGCACAACCTCCACCAGCAGATCTGATAGCTTAGCCTTAGTGACACAAGGCCACAAAACAACTACCCTCTATGAATTCTGAGGTAGGGTTTGAAGGGGTCTAGTTGTACACATCCTCATGTTAGCTTAGAGACATTTGCGTCAAAAAAAATCTCTTTTGACCATTAAGTGCTCTTTCATTATTTTTCTAGGATAAGCCAAACAACGCATGACACTTAGTTGTCCAACGTGCAATTGAACTACAATAAGCTAATTTCTAATGTAAGTGAGCGCCACCCTTGGTATTTCATACAGAGTATTGTCAGTAAAAAGCTACTTAAAATTAAACCATTAGTAGAAACTTCATACCATTTATAACAAAAAAGTAAAATCATTACAGGACAAGTCACTCTAATCTCTTTATCAAGGGCAAAAAAGTAAAATACAAGAACAAGCATTTATCTTCATCCAATATGAATCTATCAAGGGCAGATAACCTACCCTACGTATAAATTTGGCAAAAATAGAAACATGTTAGCACCAAAAATGATTACACATAATAACATAACAAGGTTATGAGATTCCGCAGCTCAATCACAAAACAAATTTATCCATGAACTCAAAAAGGTATTACACAACAAACGTATTAGTAATTCATAGCTAAATGTAAGCAGATGGTGGGCATACCTAGGGTGTGGCGAACCCTTGATTGGCTTCTGCCCATACTTTCTCCATGAGTACTCATCCGGAGGAATATCAGCAACCTTGTTACTTATGGCAGGAACCTTAATTGATCTCTTCACTCTATGCTTCCTGTGAAAAACCCAATATAAGTTAATGGCACAAAACACACAGGAAAAACTTATATGTATATATGAAATTAAGCAACAAAACAATATAAGCTATCGAGTCTAACCTCTTCTTACAATGACATCTTCCACTACTTGCACACTTTACACTCCCATCTTCCCCTCTAAAAAAACACCTTTTCTTGAGCTGACTTGAACTTTGGTCAGCTGAATGAGCTGCCCCAATCAAGCTAAACCCACTTCCACTTAAATTAGCCACACTTCCGTCAATACTCAAAGAAGACATAAAAGACCTATTAGATGAAATTGTTGGGGTACAACTGGTGCTATCAAAGTTTAGATTAATCCCGCTATTACCCTTCTTATACCACTGCTCAGCTTGGTACTTCAATTGCTGCTGCTGCTGCTGCTGTTGAAGTTGAAATCTGTGTTGCTGTAACAGCTGCGGGTTATAATGTGCTGCGAGAGGAATAGGAGCAGCAGGAGTTGGTTGACCAAGTTGGAGTGAAGTTTTCCCATTTGATGAACCTAACTCCAAAGATGAATTGCCCAGACACAAAGCAGTTTTCCCTATAGAAGAACCATTTTCGTGTACCGGGGTCTCGTTTAAATTGTGTTGGAGAAGAGGAAAAGGCTTGACTAATGGTGGTGGCTGTTGTCGATCAGTTTTAGAATTTGGGGTGCTTTCTAAGAATATTTTTTCAGGTAATGGGGTTCTGAATTTATTGGCCATTCTAACCCTTGCATGACCTAAACCATTGTTAAGAAGTGAAACAACCCTTTTGAACTTAGCCACAGCTTGTCCAGTTTCAACACTAACATTCCTACGCTGAATGTGATCTTGTGGTTGGGAGAGCAGATCAAGAACTACGTGACAGCTTTCAACTGCCGATTTATTAGCCTCCTCAACCCCCTCCATTCCGTAGAGAAAACTCAAACCGAAATTACAACCCAGAAACGGAATTAAAAAAAATAAACCTAATTCCCCAGTCCGCCAAAATCCGTGCTAAATCCAACCATAAATACAGGTAGATCGCCAAAATAAAGAACACGAGCCGATTTCCTAGCAACTGTTACGGCTAAAAGCAAAACCTAGATGTCAAAATTCCTAATTGGTTCCAAACTTGAACGACTCAAATTCAATCTACAGAAGTTCTCTTCAATACTAAAAAGCCCCGGAAGACTAGATGCAAACTGCGGTGGTTAAAGCAGAAAGCCAGATGAAGATCGACGAAACAAATGCAGAAAAATCAAAGAACAGATAGAAGAGGAAGGTCAAGAGAAAAGAAGACAAAGACTAAAATGAAGCACTGGGGGAACAAACCTTGGGGGACCATTTTTTTTTGGAGGGGGGGAAGAGACTTTGTTAGACTTTGGTGCTGTCAAACCCTAAAGATTCTCACTTCATCCATGATTTTGTTTTAACAAAAAGATTGAGCGGTGTGAATGTGAAGACTTTGCACCCTTTCTTCCAAACTCCTACACCCTTCACGCGGCCAGAAGAGCGCCGCAGACCTCATACTCAAACTAACTTCTATTGTTTAATGTTTTTGATTGTAAGAGGAAGATAAAAACAGAGATTTGAACAAGAGAGAAGACCAATATTCATGATACTCCAACAGTACGACAAGCAAAATGTGAGAGAGAGAGAGAGAGAGAGAGAGAGGGAGGGAGAGAGAGAGGGAAAAGAAAAATTAGTATTATTAGTAGTATATATAAAAAATAAAAAGGTAATTTAAATAAAACGAGTGCATAATGTAATGCTGAAGCTCAGAATTGAAACTCCAGTCTGTGTCACAGATTTCAAAGTGGGCCCACGTAGAAGACCTTAATTATTCTCGCTTTTTTCTCATCAAAATAGCACACCCAAAATGGTAGTACAGTAGTTATTTAAAAATTCTATATGTTTAAAAACATTATTTTAGAGTCAAGTTACTTAAAAGGGTTAAATTTTATTTTCTATTTGTATTTTTATTATTTCATTCTCTGTATATTTATTATTATTTTATTTTTTTCATAAAAAATATAAATATAATATTAAAATTAATATTATTAGTTTTTTCAGAAGTATATGCAAAGTGTTAATATAAACTTATTTTTTCCAGAATGGAGACAGTATTTTATTTAGCCACCCTATTTCCTTGAAAGACTAACCATACTTATTTAGCATTAATTCATTTGTCTATTTGATTGACTTTTACTTTTGCTTAATGGCTTGTGACTCCGTGAAGAATCACCGAAATGGGGTTTAGTGGACACTAGACTCTAGGGATGAAATCATGAGGTGCTTTATTGTGTTTCATTTTGTTTTTTGTATGGAAAACTGTTACTAACCCTTACCCCAATAAATTAATTAATTAATTAAATAAAATAAAATATTGGAAAACTGGTAGCCATGGTTTGAGACTTTGAGTTACTAGAAGGAAATCATATTGAGCCTACCTTCGGTGACGTCGTACTACCTTTGGTTTATACTATTTATTATATTAGTAAAAACAATTTCAAAACAAATATTATTTCCATATTTAAAGTAGTGACGTGATACACTTCAATAATGAAATTTGATTATTAATATTTTTTGATATATATTAATAAAATATATAAAATAATAATATTATAAAAATAATTTTTAATATGAATATAGTAATTATATTTTTATATTATAATATATTATACGTTAAGAGAAATTAATAATCAAAATATATCATTAATATACGTTGCAAAAGTATTTTACTATGGGTGGAATATATTTTAAAATTTTAATATAAAATATCAATTATTTTTCCTTATATACCATTTGTTATCATTAAATGTTTCTCACTAAATTTTCATATTCCCTAAAACATTTATTAAATATTTAACAACTAATATAGCCATATTAGTTATTTGACTTTATTTCTAGATTTGCATGCATGAAGATAAAGTGGCAATTAACATGAATTAGAGGTAGTAGTTCATTAGTTTAGGTATTATAATTGTCTTTTTTTTTTAAATTAAAAAATAAACTTACTAGATTTGTATAAATCTTCAAAAAAAATGTGATTGAAAAGTAGTTGTTAGAGGTAGAAACACTCACCAAACAAACACTTAATAACATTAATTAATACTTAACTCCCGTGTTATATTGTGTTAGTTTACAATCTTAACAACTTACCCAAATAAAATACAAAATTAATGTTTCATGTAAGAGCCACAACATAAACATAATTTATTTCCACCCATGGCCTTTCTATCGTGCAGTCTAAATATGAGTATCAACAATATTTAATTTCTTCAATGATTAAAAATAAAATGGGAGAGAGAAAATCCTAAGTATTTTATTTAGAGTAAGTTTATGCTCATAACTATAATTTCATAGCATATCACTCCCTAACATGCCAACCATCCCGTAATTTGATCTACTCTCTCTTTGCTGACAACCATAGGGGCCTTAATGTCACTATTCACTTTGATCACCTCTCATTTTCCCATAATGTTCTAGAGTAGTGTAGAGATATGTAGAAGATGTAGAAGGCTTATGTACTTGTATAAATGGATCTAGAGGGGATCACTCTAGAACCCTCACCTTTTGTACACACATGTATAGAACATTTTAGATTGGTCTTTTATGTTTTAACAAATCATTCTAGGTGGATAATGTTCTAGTCCATTCTAGAATGTTCCTAGTTGCAAAAGGGGATAATGTTTTAGTCCACTCTAAAAAGTTCCTAGTTGCAGAAGGGGATGAGGCTTCATCTAAAAATAGGGGTGAAGGGTATATCCACAAGCTAGATGCATTTTAAGAGTTCTCTCAATAAAAGATCTTATTCTCTCAAACTTTCTTCTATGTCCCTTTGGGAGTGTTAAGGCTTTATGGTAAGCAAGGCATCTTTACTCAAGAGTGGGTTCACTTAAGGTGAAAGGGTAACTTAGTCTACCAAGAAATGAGAAAAGACTATGTATCGCACATAGTTGGCTTAAGGAGAAGTCAATGTGTGACATTAGCCTCTATTTGATTCCATTATATACTTGGCCAAATTTTTGTACATTCCTAACTTGCTCCCTCCTCTCTCCTCTTACCTTGCTCTTAGTTGTTTTTGTTGTTTGAGCTGGCCACCACCCTCCCTCTCTCTTATTTATCATCTTTTTACTCATTTGCTTCCAAAATCTTAAACCTTCGCCTATTAGTGCTTGTGTTTTACGCAAAAGCGGATTAAGATGAGTAGTTTTTGGGGGTGTTCATCACTTGTTTTCAAGCCCTCACATTTTCAATCAAGGATTCCTTTCTCCTCTTATTAGCTACTTTCTTCTCTATTATAATCCCTTTTTTATTTATTTTAGATATCTAATTCTATGATTTTTGTTTAAAAGATCAAAGGGTGATTGAAGAAGGTGGTGCTTAGGAGGATTTATCTTACATAGAGACCTTGCTCTTATGTAAGGTTATACGCAACTCTAGATTAGGAATTTTTATTTGATGTGTTATTTTTATTATCATGTTAGCATATTTTATTTTGCAAAATCATGATTTAGGTTATAAAAGCTTGTATTCATATATCACTTGTGATTTCATGTGTTGCATGTGTTTTCATGATTTTATGTAAAAATATAATGTCTAGGTCATGCTAGGCTTTTTTCTTAAATTTTCCAACATCATGACATAATTTGCTATTTTTAATAAGCATGGCATTAAATGTTATTTATCATAAGATTAAGTATTTAGTGTGATTGTAGCTGATACTCAATTTAATTCCTTTTTTGTGCAACTATAGTATTGGTGAGTAACGGCATCAATCTAGGTCAATTATTGAGATAAATCACCTCATGTCTAGCTAGCACACATATAAAATCAACTAAGAGACTAATTATGACTCCAAACTCACACAAAACCACTCATAAGAAAACACAAATATAAGAGGTTTAAAAATAGAAAACAATAAAAACCAAATAGAATCAAATGCTAAACATAGTTGAATGCAATAGTGATGAAAACTTTAAGGTAGTCAATATCCACCACTAGATCATGTCAAGAAATAGTAAATAATTCTTATATCATATATTAGTTATAAGAGAGAGATTGACAAAGGTGCAAGACAGTAGCAGGCCTATACACCTTATATAACTTTTCTAGAGTAATTAATATGAATCAAGGCCAATATTAAATCATATTGAATTATGGTATTATAATTGTATTAGCGTCTCCTATATTTAAAAAGATTCAAATCATTAAAAATAAATGTAAGGATGTCAATCTTAGTACTTATACTAGTATCACTAGTGTATCTTGTTGCATTCCTCACCTTTGACCCACATTTATCTAAGTGTTTCACTACTTAAGTTAGAATCACATAACTATTATATTCATTGTTATTTAACCTCACCACAATTTATTCACATGAATTCTAGTATGTTTATATAGTCACCTAGCAAACATATAATCATATGTATTGTCACCATTAGGAACATAAAATGAGGCATGCATCATATAAATCACATTTGTTAGAATCACACATATAAATGATAATAATTTGAGAAAATTCAAAGAACAATCTCATAACATGTAGGAGGAAATTATTAATATCTCAAACCATAGTTTAGAGTTTCAATCTCACACCTAACAACAAGGATTTTAACCACTCATCATGTAAAAATTAATTACACAATATATATAAGGATGGGAAAAAGAAAATATAAAAAATTAAAGCAAAAATAAGCAAAAAGGGCAAGCAGATGGTCTCCTATTGTTGTATTTGTCTTTTTTCTTACATAAATCAATATTCTCCACTAATTGAATGCTAGGCTTAATTGGATTCACCTTTGTCTACATTAAGGCACATGATTGATAAATCTAGGATTTATGGATATGGGATTGATGATTTTGTGGATTAATTGGGAGAATCAAACCATTAATTGAAAGATTTATGAAGATAAATAAAGGTTTGAATATGGTGAAACTCTCACATGGAAATCCTATAATGCAAACTAAATTGGTGGAAGAGACTCACGAACTAGGAATACATGATAGATGAATTGAATAAATTGTGAATGATGAAAATTCAAATTGAAAGAATTAATGAAGGGTCGGAGATTGAATAAGATAGAGGAAACCCTAATTGCAAAACTCAAATATGGAGGTTATGAGTTCAGGAATGTAATTAATATATGATACTAAAAGTGTATTAGGTCAATAGGAAATAAGATAGAAGTTAAGAAATATTTGAAAAATATTCATGCAAAGGTTGAGACTATCATAGCTAGTTTAGGTGCCCAAGTCAGCGGGTGATTGATCTCCCATCTTGCGATGAAATTCAACATCTTCTAATTGACAACTTAAACTTACAATGCATGCTTTGGTGCGATTTAAAAAAAAAGTAGTAACGTGAAAGTTTTATTTCTTCTTTTTATGTTTCAAACACAACTTTAATCACCTCAATTGGATATTGGATGAAAAATTTATACTTGATATATCAAATGTTATTTTTGGTATTTCATGTGAATGATCTATTTGACCTTTTTATTTATAAAACTCTCCAAAACACTTCCTTTTAACTCATTTTCTTCATGATTGATCCAAAATGAGTACCTATGGTTAAAGAAATATTAAACTGGCCTTTTTATAGGAAAACTAATGCAAAGTGAAAGGATTAATATTGTAAAAATAGAGCATCAAAAACACTTATTAGTGTTGTTGGTTAATAATGTGTTGGTGATATTTATTTTTATTTTTGCTTTTTTGGGCCTTAGAAGGACCCCCATTTGGATTTTGGTGGTTTTTTTGAGTGATTTAATTTATTACAATTACTTTATTAGGTGTTTAATAATGTGTGGGAGATTGTGTGTACTTTTGGTGAAGTTTGGAGCATTTTGTATTCTAAAAGTTTTGATCTACAATTGCCCTAAAGGGTCTTTTGGTCAATTCAATGAGTTTTAATGTACACTAAGTATTCCATTCTATTTATTGAGGTTTTTACTTAAATTTATGTTAAGGTTTGGTTGAGTATGGGTTGAGTTATAAATATTATGGGATTTGAGGTGTTTTGGGCGAACGGGGACATTTTGGTTATTTTGGATTAATTTAAGAAATTTAATTTTGTATAATTTTTATTTGAATTATAACAAGATAAGTATAGTATATAATTAGTTTGTGTTAATTATGATTACTACAAGTGTTAATTTTTTGTGAAAATGACTTAAAATGGGTTTAGAAATCCTAAGGGAAGAAGTGATATTTTATGTACAAATTATTGTAGTTTAACTCTAAGTTTTTTGGTTTGGTTGTACTTAGTACGATATGTTTGGGTGTCGTAATAAGTTTTGTGAGTTGATGAGTCCTATGGGTAAAGTTATGATTTTTTTAGGAATTAGGGTTTTATATGGCCATTTTAGTCTTTTTTAATAACGGGATGTCTCCTATTGTACTTTTTTTGCTTTCTTTATGCACCATGACTACTCTATGTGTTTGTGGCATGTTTAGGCTAATTAACCATAATATAATCCTATGTTTTTATTTTATAAAAAATTATTAGAATGAATTCGAGAATATGTGATAATCAACATTTCATGTAATAAGTGATAGTGATAATTGATACACGGATTTCCAAGTGATAAGTTGTAATACAAGTGTAGTGGTATATTAATGAAAGTGAATCAAGTGGTGTCTTCTTAGTGTTGACTGAATGAATAATAAGAAATTAATATTTAAAGTGAAAGATCATATGAGTCAAGACTAAGAAATGCCAGCAAGAATAATAGTGACTTTGTTTTGATAGAACTAGAGTAACCCTACATCTACTTTATACTTTTCCATTTCATCAGATTCTAGGGGGTACTCATAAAATTAGAATTCTAATATTAGTGGTCCTCAAAAGCGTATTGATTTGGAATGTTCTATATGCCATACTATGTTCCACTAGATATTAATAATGGTTCTTGGGTGCGTTATGTCCTAAAAGGAGCTATATGTTATGATATCGTCCACCGGTTATCAATGGCTGGGGCCATTTTTTCAAGTACCCAAGTAAATAGAATTTCGTAATCACTTAAGTATGAACTATAATATGATTTTTTTAAAGTTATATCATATCATGAGTAGTATATGCATGCATAATATTACTCTTATCAAGTGATTGTATGTGTTATGCACTTAATCTATTTATGTGTTTGTTATATTACTCTGTATACAAGTATTGACGTGTCTGTTTTACAGACACTTGATCATTTACATGAGCAGTTGATTCGGGTGTTGATGTGCAAGTGTTTGATAGATGCATTGATGATATTGATGTATTACATGTGGAGTAGTGATCTTTATTAGTATGAGTATTGGGTGTAGAGTCTTAGTTATTTGGTAGTTATGGGTTTTATCCTAATACCCTTGTAGAATCTTAGTTACATGGGATTCCTTTTATTTTATTTTGATTATGTTCTACTCAGATTTTTATCTCTTAACTCTTTTTATTTGATTTTATGAATTATTTCTCATTCTATTTTTATCATGTTTAAATTCGTAGTTGTTTTGTCTTATACTTGATATGAGAATGATAGTTTTAACTGGACTCATATTAAGTATGGCGGTAATACCCTAGCTAATATTTTATAAATTAACTTTAGTGATAATTTTGGGGTTGTTATGATTATTGATTGGGAAATATTTCATTGAAATTTTATTTTTTTTCTTGTTTACTTGATATGAATTATACTAATTTCCTTAATTAATATTCATGCTTCCTATAAAGTGGTTGCTAAAGAGTAATAAAATTTCTTAATTATGAACTAAATTAGTTCTTTTACATTTTACACAACCATTGTATCTAAAAATATCAAAAATTAACTAAGTAAGTAACACTAATTATTATGGGGGCACTAGGTGACTTTCTTAGTAATTAGTGAAGTTAACGGTCAAAGAAAATAGAAGCCACCTTAAAATTCAAGAAACTTTAAACCAACATAAGGACAAGCACTCCCATAGATATGCTACTTCTTCTCCCTACTTAGATTATACTAACCAACCCTTAGATAAATGAATGATGTAGATAAGGAAGGTATGATAAGAAGAAATGAATTTTCAAAGAGTTCATTTTAAATTGGTTTATTGTAGAATGAGTGAATATGCCAAGCATAAGTTAGACCTTCTTTTGGCTTTAACCTACAAATTTAATAAAAATAATATATTTGTTGATGTATTCCTCGGTAAGTTGTATGTTTTCTTCTTAATTAATATTTCTCTCACATGAAAACATTAAAAGATAAATCATTATCATTTCTATATGATCTCCTTTGACAAACCAAACACAAATATATGATACCTTTAATGCGAATCCTAGTACTTTTCTAAAAATAAATAAAAAATATATCCCTCAACAAGTCACTATAAATATACTAAATGAGTCTTTAGTCACCTTCTTTTAAAAAAAAATAATAAGACTTACCTTCTCTATGTATCACACAACAATTAAGTTATATAATTATGTGATTTAAAATTGAATTGTTTATCTCAAATCAGCCTTATATATACGTATATGTAATACTAGAGTATTAAGAAAAATTACTTCTTCAATATCTTATCTTATCATACGCTAGTAGTTCCCACATATGCATGAGGAAGGTAAGAATGTCTTGTTTTGTGTCTCAGAGACGTCCTAGGAATAAAAACATTGTTAGAGATGCCGAAGTCTAAAGGAAACATGTAACGCCCCCCTACCATACTAGGATTGTATGTAGTTACTCAAGAGTGTTTTGGGGATTAATAATTAAGCCCACAAATCAATACGAAGCATATGTTTTATTAACTCACATATATCCCAAAAAAAATTACAAGAGATCAATGATCATTAAATTGCTACAAGTCAAGCACGTTTAGCTATAGAATTTTTTTAATAAAAAGTTTTCTAAAAATAAAGTATACTTTGTTAATATAAATAGACAGTCTTATCAATTATTTTGTGACTCTAGTTTTTATTACTAATTTTGGAGTATTATAAAAACGATCGCTTCTCCCTATCTTGTTGTTAGTAACCTTGTCGCCATCGTCTTTTGCTCCATCATTTCGATCGGCAGTTATCGTCGTGTTTTAATTTTTTTTTTTCTAAATCAAACGTGTTTATATGTGTAGTTTTTTAATGATGTATTTTTCAAATAAAAAAAAAATATATATATATACACTACTAATATAGACAAGCTTAACAATTTTTGTTATACCTTAACCCGTTTTTATATATCCTATTATCGGTGACCTTGTTGCCGTGGTCTTTCACTCCATCTAGTCATATCGACAATCATTGTTGTGCACCACCGGGTTGAAGACAGGTTTCCATTTTCTAGTTGGTCGGCTTCCGTCTAGTAGTTCTTCGGTTTTCGTCGAGTATCTTGGGCTTCTCGGTACCAAGTCAGAGAAACAACGATAGAGAAGAGCAAGCCACCAATGCTGCCCGTCAGTGAGGTAGTGTTTCACCGCGTTCTCATGTTTTGATTACGGTGGATCTTCATTTGTTGTTGGATATGAAATTTGGGTTGGGGGATGTGACGAGGGTAGGTTGTGATTGACAGATCTATAGTATTACCTATATCTATTATGTCGAAGATGAACGAAGGATGACAGCATATTATCATGATGGAAGACGATGAAGGACGTGTAAAAGTTAAATTATGTATGTACACACACATACATATGCACATATTTATACATACATACATACATAATTTTTTTTTTTAAATGGTTTCCTAATGTTCTTATTTTTAAATTTTTTAAATTTGTTATTTTGTCATTATTGTCCCATTCAACCCTGGTAGCTCTTCTCTCGTCAAATTAATATAACAAAGAAAAAAAAAATTTGTCTCGCATCTTAAACGTATTCTAAAACTGACAACGGCCTTATAATTTTCCACGAAAAATAGTTACCGCCAATGTTGCTTGTCGACTCGGGTTTACTTCCTTTCCGTTGAAGCTATAATTTCATCTCCTTTTGTCCCATTTCCGCTCGCTCGGCAAATTGTGTCCGAGGACCGGGGTCCCCACGACAACGGTTACAATTACATTACTCCCACCCTCGCATTCGCATACATAGCCGTTGCGCAACCACGAATAAAAGACCAAAACGTGGCATCACGAATGTGGGTTAAATCTTTACATGTAACCCGTTGCTGCACTTTGAGTTTCTGTCTAAATACTTATAAGATAAAGTAGATTTAAAAAGGTTAGAATTTTATTTTGTATCGTGTATTTTTATTGTTTATGTATTCAATATTTTGTTTAGTTTTTTATTAGCTATTAAAAAAATATAATAACTGCTAAAATAATGTTCTTCTCAGCAAGAATGTTATACAAGAAATATAGAGTAGGATTATATCAATAACCAAAATTTTAGAATTTATTTGTAATTTATTGATAAAGTATGCGTTGAATTGGTAAAAAAAAAAAAAAAAAAACTTTTTACTTGAAACTACATAAAAATTAAATATTTAAAGAACGATTTTTTTGAAAAAAAAAATAGTGTTCTAATCTTGTGAAGAAAGAAATCATAATTAAAAATTAACTTTTTAGGTAATTTTAAATAAGAAACAAATTAATTTACACATAAAATGCACGCTTAATAGTAGTAGCATACTATAAATAAATCGATACGACAGCGACAACTTCCAAGGCGATAATGAAAGAGAAAACCAAAAAAAAAAATCGTAAATCGAGGGGGAATAACTAACGTGCGCTCCTCGGAACACGTTAGCGTCGGTGGACTGACAGGTGGGTCCGCATCTAAGAAAATCCGTTGACTTCTACGTCCTAAAATGTCCACACACGCCGTGGATTGCAATTAGTGGGTTTGTTTATCGTAATTTAGGAATGATTAAGCGATGACATGGGCGCCCAAGGTTCGTGAGGATTTGGGATTTTAGTTTTTAATACCGATCTCGGAACGAAAAAACAAAAATTAATCTTGAATTGTTGGAGGAGCAACTTGCGGTGACTGCTGCCTATTTTTAGACGTTAAGGCCGCTGGACGGACTGGACGTTTTCATGTATGAGCAAAATTATAACACGCATCCCTTGCAAAATCACGTTCGATGGTGGCAGAAAGGATAACTCTTCTAAGTTACTCCAACAAAAACTATCGTACACTAATAACACAAACTTCAACCCACTTTACATGTATCTCCATCAGCTTTATCTCCACCAATTTAATGTCTTTATTTTATTATTATTATTTTATTTATATGATTAGATAATTATGTTTACTGACGATTTAACCATCATATTGTTTAAATAATTAATGTTTTTGAATAATTAAAGTGTTTAATAGATAAGTAATATGATTATTATTATTATTAAATTTAGAAATTAATTAACTTAATATGTGTTAAATACTAAATTTTGAAGTGAGAAGATAGGAAAATGGAGAAAAGTTGAAAAAAGGCGTTCTCATATGCAAATGAAGTAAATCAACCTTCTATTTATAGGAAAAAAAATAAAATAAAAAACTTTCATTTTGTGGTAAAAAATGGCCAAAGACAATTATTTTTAATTTTTTATTAGCTTAGTTAGGGAGCAATACATATAAAGAATGGTATTAGCTATAATAATGGCCTATGTTATTCCTTTTTAAATGATCACCCACCCAAATCGGCATCATTTTGGATGAAAGAAACCAAAAACAATGAAAACTCCAATTTTTTCATCTGTATTTTTTTTTAACTGCATAACCGTCATATCTAGCTGTTTAAGTAAATAATGAATAAAGGTGAAACTTTATCTAATTGTCTTGCAAGAAGGTTTTGCGCGTTAACAAACGTTATCCTCTAGTCTCTCTCATATTCTCTATTTATAGATCCCCCACCATACCTCCCTATTCTAGCTACCTATTGGATTGGTATGAAAATTTAGTTGTATAATCTTCTAGTGACAACAAAATACGACCTTTGTTTTAGATTTTCAATTGGACTTATGGATATTAAGATACATAATGACAAAAATTAGCAAATATCAACTTATTTAATAATAATAATGATTTTCATATATATATTACAATCCAAACATTCGATCATTCTAAAATTTTATGTGAAACCTTTTATAATGACGAAAAAATAAACATTACTCTCAGATTAAGATTAAAATATAGATATCTGGAAACAAGTCGGCAAAATCAACACATAAGATATTTGATAAAAAGCCTTATGCCTAAAATAATTATTATTTTCATATAAGTTTGATCAATAATATCCTATCATTCAATCATTACATCAATCTAAAATTTACATTCAAACTATCTTTATAATGGGATATGTAACAATGGTCTTGACTTTATGATTAGAGTCACAGATCTCTAAAAATAACTTGACAAAAATCATCATATAGGTGTTCAATAAAATGCCTACTTTAAAAATATTATCAAATAGTTTAACTAGTAATCATTTGAGTTTCAGTTGATTGTTCTTCTTTTTTGGTCATCGCCTAAGTTTTGTTTGATAATTATTTGAGTGTCATTTAGTCCTTAGTTAAGTTCCAAGTACTATTATCCTTCTTTTGGATATTATTTGAGTTTTATGGTGATTTATATTTGAAGTGGCAATTATTTGAATTAGAAGTGATAATTTTTCTTCTTTTTCGTGACCATTTGATATTTAGTTCATGGATAACTTGTTATGGGTGATGCTTTTTGAGTTTCTAGGGATGAATTTCTTTTGTAATGATTATTTGAGTTCTAGTAAATGATGATTTATGTTTCAAGTGATATACCTCACGGCGACACATTGATATGTATCTGCTAAAAAGAATAATCATCAGCTGAAGAATCATCATCAACTAAAAAATAATCATTAGCTAAAGCCACAATGGTCATTAAGAAAAAAGGCAATAATCATTTCATAATTACATGTACTATACTATATGTGTTTATTATGATAATTGTCGGTAATAAGGCAATAATTTTTCACTAATATTTGAAATAATCAACAATCAAAATAATAATCAACCAAAGCCAAAATATTCATCAATTGTAATTAAAATAATCATAAATTGAAACTCAAGTAATGACCTAGAAAAATACAAAGAAAACAATCACCAAGTTAAACAAAATAATCATCAACCAAAAATAAAATAATCGTTGCATAAAAGCATCTAGAACTGAGACTAAAATAATCTAAAATAATATTTAATTGGAAATAAAATAATTAGTAAGTAGAAAGACAATAATTATTGTTTTCAATTGAAACAATCATTAAATAAAATTGTAATAATCATAAATTACAATTGTATCTTCCTATCATGTTGGTATCTTCCAAATATAATTGAAACAATCATTTAATAATTTTACAATTTAATGTTTGAGTTATCCCAATAGTTATTCCTATCATGTTGGTATCTTCCAAATATAATTTTATCATTAAATATTTAATAATCATTAAGGGTGTATTAGCCATTCTATGTAGCTCTTAATTTGTATGCACAATGTTAGAACAACATTTAATGTTGAGGCAAAGTGTGTTCTCATTAAGGACTTCCACATATTTCATTATATGCCTTTATTAAATATAGGAAATAAAATTATTAATCGTTGGATAAGATATGAACAAGTTGGAAAAACTTAATCAAATTATGAATTGTATAACCTCTATTTTTTGCGAACTTTTTACCACAACAATTTATAATTTAGATTGGATAGAGAATTATTATTTTAGAAGGATCAGTTACTATAAACAAAATTATTTTAGAATATCTTTCAATTAATCTAATTTTAAATAAAAATTTAGAGGGACTAAGATCTTACACTACCTCTTAAATTTATTTTGCCAAAAAGAGACGTGTTAAATCGGTTGTCTTGTATTTGCAATGGAATCATAAGTTCTAGAAAAGAAATATCCAATATATAACATTTTTTCAAAAAACACACCTGCCTGCCTTGTGCGAGAACATCCTACATGACTACTATAAAAGTGACGATGATATTATTATGCATACACATAATGTTGACAAACTTTGATTCACTCATTCATATGATAGGAAAAAAAAGTTATTGTATTAGCACTTCTGTCCCCTGAAAAATGGAAATGACAAAGGAAAAAAAAAATTGCAAATCTCTCCTGTACTATTGTTTGTTTATTTTTCTTCATCATTGCATCGCTCCTAAAAGTCAATAATAGCCCACAAAGTAATCGTGACCGCATATGTGATGTCCATTTATCTTTCTCCTTTCATGTAATGGCATGCTACATATTCAATGTCCAAATTGAATAACAAATCCCAATACTATCTGTCTAAAATAGTCACTATCAGCAATAGGTACACACCATCTATAATGGAAATGTAACTCCTATCACATTAATTTGATGTCTATCGGTCAATTCATTTATTCACCTTTATGTATTCTATTTACAAAATAATTTTTTTAAATTATTTGAAGTATTAAGGGTTAAACTTTTTTACTTTTATTTATTCCAATTCATCTTATTTCCATTAAATGCTAATACGAAAGGTAATAGAAACAGAAGAAAAAAAAAACATGCTTACTTTATCGTACCCAATAATTCACAATTTCAATATCTTTTCCATTCACCCTAAATTAATAAAAAGATACAAATATTATTTATTTTATTTTTTAAATTTTGATTCAAATATTATTAAAATAATATTTATCGTAATTTATCAAAGTTAGATTAATATTATTCAAATAATATTTTACAATACTTATCATGATTTACCATTATTTATTTTATCTAAATTAATTTTTAACATTTATCTCTAATCCTATTCACTTAAATCCATAATAACACTTATTGTTATGTGCTCATAGGATGGAATTCTCCGACTTTGAACTTCTAAGTTTCAATTTGTCAAACATTACCTGATATTCGGATACTAGTTGCCGGTCTAGGTCCCCGGCCCTGGCTAATTACAGCCATTGTCAAAATGATAAGTTTGGGCAAGCTGTTCCTCACCTATTTACCAACATGGAATATAGAGATAAAGTTCAATAATTAAAGTAGTTCTTGCGTGAGGACAAATACATCAATGAGCATCAATGAATGGAAAATCATGCATATGGTAGAGAAATAGGCATATTCACACCAACAAAGTTTTTTTTTTTAATCCAAACTTGATTCTTCTTTATATATATATATATATTGCATATTAGGTGAAAATAAGAATTAAGATTATTGATCTTATATCTAAATCAATTGTCAAGATCTATACTAAAAAATAATAATAATAAAAACTAGTAAGTTAATATATTAAGAGCAATAAAACTCAATACCAGACAAATACTTATCAACTTGCTATATTATGCCAATTGGCGTTTACCATCATGCTAAAGAGAAAGTGACATCTCACAAATTGCAAGAAAAAATTATGGGCTTGCAATCAATAATATAAGCCAAATTACCTACTAACTGGTTTTGTTTTCGAATATTATGTTTTATTTATTAAAAAAAAGGAAAAGAAAAGAAAAAGGCATTAGAGTTCAACGTGCATTGACTAATAGTATTGCATGAGGATGAACATAATTCATGTTATGGAGCATAATCGACACCTTAAAGACTATATTCTTTTTATCTTATTTTTAGGATTTATAAGATCAGATTAAATAATATTTGATCATCAGATACATCATAGGTAATAGTAATTATCATAATAATTATAAAAATACATTATAATTCAATTAATAGATAGAATTAGATCAAATTATATTAGCAAAAATATAAAAAGATAACACAACCAAAGTTATATGAACATGCATACACTTGATAAACACACGAAACATGCATTATTTGGTATCTTTTGTGCACGGGCTCTTGTTATTTAATTTGGTACGTGCTTTGTATTTAGAATAAAAATAATAATGCATGTGCTAAGAAGGGAAAGAATGTAGAGCAAACTACATATTACAAAGTGTAAACCACCAATGAACAAGGCTATAAATGTGTGCTCTACAATACACCCATGCTCAATTAAAGAGAAATCAAGTCAAACAGACTCCACCACAATGTGAGTTGTGCATGCCACGATCATGGTTTGCCATTGACTACATATTGGAGACAACTTCCATCACGGTAGGGCATACCACATGACACAACCATGCTTTTGTTGTTTTTTATACAAAAATCGTTTATCTTTTGTCACATTTTTTTGAAACCTATATATGTGGATATGTATCTAATGAGAACTAGCTCTCTTAATAAGAATTGAATACTACATATCTAATCCCTTCATTTAATAGTGGAAGCCTGAGATTATAATAGACTTAAAAAACTAAAAAAAGATTGTTACGGTCATCGTTTGTTCCCCTTCTCCTCAAACCCAAATCCATTTCTCTTCTCCTCCAACCTCTTGTAACTAGGGATGGCAATGGGTCGGGTCTGGATCGGGTCCAACTATATCCAGACCCGGACCCGTTTATATTACCTAGACCCACACCCGACCCAGACCCGTCGGGTTTTAAAAGTTTAGACCCAAATCCAGACCCATCGGGTCTAGCGGATAAACGGGTCCTAAACGGGTTCTAAATGGGTCCAGTTATTTTTTTTAAAAATAATTAATAATCTATGCTAATATAAATACATTTATGTTTTATATAATTTAATATGTATTTTTTTGTTAAAAAAATCATCTAAGTGAAAAAATAAATATATTAAAATAGTTATAATAACTTTTCAAATAGGGATGTAAATGGGACGGGTATACCCATATCTGTATCCGATAATAAAATCCGTACCCGTACCCGAATCCATATCCGCTAACATATCCATATCCATATCCGTTGGATATCCATTACTAGACGGATTATCCGTTTACCCGTTAATGGATATTATCCGATGGATAAATCTATCACCCGACAGATAAACCCATTTAGAGTTAAGCTAAATGATAATTCTAACTTTAATTTATACTATAATTATTTCAAAATTAAGGGTAAAAAGATAATTATATATCGGGTAAACGGGTACGAATATGGATACGGGTATGGTTACGGGTACGGGTATGGATATCCCATACCCGTATCCATACTCGAACCCGATAGGTATTTTTTTTCTATCATCCATTCCGTATTCATATTCGTTTATCTATATCCGTTGGACAAAATCCGTCGGGTTTCGGATAAAATCTGCCCCATTTATATCCTAACTTTTAGAATACAATATTATACATATTGTTTATAAAGTAAGCATACAAAAATAAAATTTAAAAAAAATGAATAATGAGCTTATATAAGATTAAAACAATAATGACAAACATAATATTAGTATGTATTAATATATGTATACATACATACATACATACATACATATATATATAGATACATACACACATATGTATATTAAACGGGTCTGGCGGGTCGGGTCTGGATCTAAAACTGGACCCAGACCCAGACCCTTTAAGGTATATATGGACCCAGACCCGATCCAGACCCGTCGGGTCCAAAACTCATGGACCCAGACCCGCTAAAAATAAGACGGGTCTAGCGGGTCTGGGTTGGGTCCAAGACCCATTGCCATCCCTACTTGTAACACCCCCATTTTTACTAATTAAAATTTTCTTTTTGCCGAAGCATTAATTACCAAATTAATGGGTGTTAGCACCACATGTAGCATAAGTTTAATTCTTCCACCTTTCTTATGCCAAGTACTAATGCTAAAACAAATCACAACAAAAAAAAATATAGAGGAAATGAGAGGTAATATATAAATAAAAGTTGTAGATAATGTACCCTATACCACAAGGGAAAATCAAAACACCAAGGGACAAAGAGTCTGAAGGAAAACCAATTACATCAAAAGTAGGTACCCGAAGGTGTAACACCAGTTTGTCTTCTCTCTTAGACCCAAAATCCTACTCTGAAAATGGGATATATTTCCAAGGACTCTCCTCCTTGTCACTATAATATGCCTAGAACCGCTTCATACCCTTCACGTAGTCATCTATAAAAGTAGTATCAATACGACTTTCTTGTATTAAGTAAATCACAATACCTCACAAGAGATGGCATACCCATATTATAGTCACACAAAAATCTAAAATCATACTAGAGCACAAAGTATAAACACATACAATAATTATGGAATAATATATATAACATCAAGTCTGAATACTCCGGATATCCGAAACATTGGATATCCGAAATATTGGATTGAATTTCGGATATATCCGATTATTGAAAAAAAATATCCGATTATTAAGTTTACATATATAATCTATAACTAAATTATTTCTTCTGCAGAAACACTTGTTTAATTATTCAACCTGCGTACAAAAAGATATAATACATGATTAATCATATCCACAAAAATTAGCGATCAAGATTTGTGAACAATTACACTCTAGAACCGTGGAACGACCTAAGTTAAGAGGCTTAGCAAATTTAGGAGTTTTTTTTTCTGGTCTGGGTGCTTGTGTGTGTGTGGGTCATGACCTATTTGACTGTTTGTAGAGTGTGGATGTTTATTTTAGACTTTAGTTTAGTAAATTATTTTTGGACTTATGTACTATAGTAAAAAAAATGATCCAAACTTGAATATTGAAAAAAAAATCAGATTATAAATTAAATTATACCTAAATATAACTAGCTTATTCTTAAAACTGGATATTTTTGGTAGATCAAATTATCCACTAAAAAATCGGATTGGATATCTAAAATTTCATATCGGTTTTTTTAGATATCGGATCGGTTTTTTAGATCCCAATTTTTCTGCACAGCCCTAGCCAACAAAACTCACGCAACAAAGGGAGGATGAATGGGGGAAATTGTCGAGAAGGAGAAGAGGAGCAACGACAATCTTGGATGGTGCTAGGGGTTTCTATGGCATAAATGGCCAGTTTAGAGAGGGTATAAACGGTGGGAGTTGGTGCTACAAGGTAGGAAGCTACAGTAGGGAAATGTACAATAATGGGAGTGGGTTGGTAGAAATGGTAGAAGCTAAGGAGGTTGGTGTTTGGTGCTTTTGGCCAAAGGTTGGGGTGATTTTTGATGAAATTGTAGAGCTTTGGTGGTGGATTATGTAGCAAGGAGTGGAGGTGTGGTGGAAGTTGGTGCGGTAAGGAGGGAGGTGCGATAGTTTTGGCCAAAGGTGGTGGTTGGTGTTATGTGTGTTTGGACAAAGATGGAGGGGTTTATTTCAGTGAGTTTGGGTGAAGGGGTTGGGTTGTGTTTGTGTGAGTTTGTGCGTTGGTGTTGGGGTGGTTTTGGTAGGAGTTTCCAAGGGTGAGAGTGAGGGATTAGTGCAAGTTGCCGAAGCTAAGAAAATGTGGCAGGTGGCAGAGTGTGTTGCTAGCAAAAATGGTGAAGACAAGGGATGATAATGGTAAATCAACGGGGGGTTTTTCTTACTTGAGGTGGATCGGGAAAAATAGGATGAATTACAGGCTTCTTTTGGGTTATTCATGACACAAAAATAGAGAAGATGGAGGGGTTATATGGGCGATGGCGTGAGGAAAAATATGGAGCAAAACAAGGAGAGGGAAACATAGGGGGAAGGAGATGTGGCATGGTGTATGGTGAGAAAAAAAAATGTGCAAGAAGGAGATGGGGGAAACTACGAAGGGTAATCTAGTAGGCTAGGTAATTATTAAGGTGAATAACCGGTAGAAAATATCTGGTTACCGAAATTAGGATTTACCAGACCTAATGGATATCAGTCAAGATCTAACTTAGGATTAAAATTTAATAACTCACTCTCTAACAAATTTCAACTCAATTAAAATTTATATCTAATATTTCATAATACTAATAATGCATATATCAATAATATATTTAACAAAAAATAATCTACAATAATTATTACAACTAATACACATAATCATTGGTTTATAATTAGAATTTTCAAAATTATGGTATTACACCTCTCTCCTCCCAATCTACATCGCATCTTCTCACCATCGCTTCACCACATCCCGCTCATTGCCGCCACTTGATTGCATATGTCTTTGTTGCAATGAACAATGGAAATAAATAAAGCTCAACGGATGCCAACTAACGAAGCTTAATTGTCAATCTTGTTGATTAGTGTTTGCTTTCTTTTATTTTGCTCAATTTCTTCTTCTTCTTTTTTTTTTTTCTCAATTTGATTCTTTGTTGTCTAATTCACTCATTTTAGTTTTGAATTATTTGTGTTTTTGCTCTATTTGATTTGGGTTTAATCTATTTTTTTATTATTTCATTTGGTCCTTTTTTTATTTCATCTGTTTCTTTTAGTATTTGATTTGTGCGTTTTTCTATTGATTGAGTTATGATTGATTTTTTTTGCTCATTTTTTTTGGTTTTTGATTTATTTTTTATTTTGGAATATTTCAACGAGATTTATTGGAAAAATCCTTGATTTCAATTGAAGAGTCATAGAAAAGGTAACAAGGTAACACCAAAAAATTGTGGTAAGCATAGATGCCATAATTAGAGGTGGCACAGTGGTCTAACACTAATTGTTGGAGGTTGACAATGTGGTGATGGATGTTGGGTGATAAAGGGAGGAGCTTAGGGTTTATTCTCTTAGACTAAATCTAGATTGTTAGATCTTAATCTAAGGGTTGAAAAAGTTAGTTCTCACGAAGATAATTAGCTCTCATTGAATACATACCCCTATATATATGTATATATTATATCTAGCTCAAGGTTTTAGGTCATCTTCTAATTTTTCTCTTAGCCACCAATTATTGCTCAGTTCTAGAGTTCATATATTGAAGAAAAATCAATGATTTCTTATACACAATATGATTTGTGAGTCTCTACTTAGAAGAATTCAATTAAAATATGGGTTTTTTGTTTCCTTTATTTAATGTAATTTTTTCTTATATTTTGTGTGTGTGCATTTCATATGTGCTTTAGTTCTAATCATGTGTGACTAGATCTCTTGACTAGAAGTGGAAAATAACCCAATTTTTTGGTGATTGGTGATGAACTAGCTAGTGTAGTTTGTTGGTGAAAGTTTTAATCTTTGAACTTAACTTCTTATGATTTAACTTTGCTTACATACTAGATCACCAGATTAACAATCTTAGGTAATTAATTGGAGGACCGGGAGAAAAAAAATTAATACAAGACCTATAGAAATTAAGCAAGGAACTTAAACTATGAAAGTAGTTTAGATTCCTTAGGGCTTCAAATTATATTAGCAAAAATTATAATGGGTCTAGTTCAATATTGATTTCACGAAATTAGGTAATTGAGTTGAATTAAGCATGTTTTTTAGGACTTGAATAAGACTTTAGATTAATTGGGTTAAGTCACCCTTTTAAATTTAAAAAATCACCAAGAAGTAAAATAATTTATCATTGGATGCTAACATTACGGTGAAACCCCAATTCTTGCTTCTTGTTATATTAAATTCCATCCAATCATATGATTATTTTATTTTTGTTATTTAATCCTACAATATTATTCTTTTTCATTTCAATCACAAGTTTAGATAGTCAAAATTGTAAAATTTGATAATTAACACCCTAATCCTCATGAAATCGACATTTATGGTTACGACGAATCCATACGTCCGTCGATTTGTCTGTCAAACACCCAAAAGCTTAGTAGTTGTGCAGATACTAAAGATTACATTGGCATCAAACCAAGAGAGTCCAAACACTCATCATGAACATTATTATCCTTGATCACCCCATCCGTAGCAAAGTTGCTGAAAGTATTGTGATCTACGTACGTTAACTTGTTTGAAGTGTATTGACAGAGGAGTCCACTGAATCTCATTTTTTGCATAGTACTCTTGGAGTGATTTGATTTTTTTTTTTTTAACTCTGGCGAGGGGGCAATTTTCTTTTAGATGTCTTACTATCCCTCTTGATATAACTTATTTTTCGATTTCTCATCTTAGCTATGTAGTGATACTACAACATGTGAATTGCATTCTTGTTGGACTCACAAATTTTTTTCGTTCCCACTTAAATATTTATTCTGTCAAAGGTTTTAGTGAACCATGTTGTTGTAGGTCCAGACCACATGTGTTAGTAAAGTGTGTATTTTGTTTTGTCCTAATGAATGGGCTTTTAATAGCATTTTACTTATCTTGGTTTAAGCCCAACTTGGGCTTCTTAATTAAGCCTTTGGTATAAATATTTGTTGTTCAAATTAGGGCAGCAAGTGAGGGTGTGCATTCAGAAAATGACACACGCAATTAGAAGCAAAAGAAGAGAGGAAGACAAAGGGTTTAAGAGAAGAGTTATTTGTGATTTTTCGAGGACAGCTTTCACAAAGTTATTGTTTGCCAGAGATTCCACTGTTGGATTTTGCTGAAATTTGGTCAGCTAGTTGGGGACACATAGGGCCTCATTTTGAATGATTGGATTGTCGTTTTGAGATCTGGTTTGTGTGTTATTGTAGCGAGATTGAACCTCTGATTTATGGTGATATTCTTCATCTTTGATCTTTTTCTTACTTAATCTCTTATGTATGTACTTGTTGGTGGGTTGTAAATTGTTATGAACCTAAATTGGGTTCATTTTGCCCTCAATTTATCATAATAAGATAAGGAAATATGGTGGATTCGTCAAATGTCCCATAGTTTTTACTCTTCACATCGAAAGGATTTTTTACGTATAAATCGTGTGTATAGATTGGTTTATTTTTTTGATCTATTTACTTATACTTGCTGCCCACAATTAGTTTTGCTTGGTGATTTTATTTGATAAATTATTTGTGGTGAATTTGAATTCTATTATTTAATTGATTGTCTTAGAGTTGATTATTGTGGGTGTTGTCTTAGCTGTCTAGCGAGACTACAACGTGTGAATTGGGTTCTCGTTGGACTCACAATTTTTTTGTTCCCGCCTAAATATTTATTCTGTCAAAGGTTGTAGTCAACCGTGTAGAATCATTACGCGGAAGTTCCTTTTCAATTAGTGTCGACGCTCAATCTCGTAAGGCCCTGGTTGCTTCGACTACAAGTTCAGTTGGCATATATCATCACCCACGAGGTAAAGAGGTGAACATCCACCGGCCCCTCTCTTAATTGTCGGTAATATTGTGTGGAATGTGGCCAATATGTTGAAGACTACGACCATCTGTTTGTTACAAGCTTTATGGCCACAAACCGTTGAATCGGTCCTCCATGCATCATCTGTAGTTTTGCCTCATTATGGAATGAATAAGCTCATACACCTCATGCACACACGCAAAAAAAAAAAAAAAAAAAAAAAAAAAAAAAAAAAAAACCAAAACAAAACAAAACAAAAAACAAAAAACAAAAAAAAAAAAACAAAACAAAAAAAAACAAAAACAAAATAGAGAAGGATATCAGCTGGGGTACAGTTAAGATGCGTCGCACCATCATTCATCTACAAGTACAGACTAAAGGTACTGTGATAAGAATCAAGTTGCGTTCCACATGAAAAGTAAACCACCAAAGATCCTGATGGACGAGCTTATTGGTGATTTTAACCCTCATTTAAAACCACTTTAAAAAGTACTAACACAAAATCATTACCTTCATCTTTAAATATATATATATATATTTTCGAAAAAAAGTTTTCACAAGAAAATTACGTCCCTCCCCCCCCCCCCCCTCTGAAGTATTAGCTCCAAAAAAGGCTTACATATTAAATTATAATAGTCTTGTTCTATATTTGCATTGTGTAGGAAAGTCCTATCTATTTCACACGGTGTGCGTTTGACACCGGCCTTATTATTTATATTATTACTACATACAATTTTTAGACCATTTGTTTTGTATATTATTTTTACAATCTCATTATCTATATAATCCACTGCATATAATTATTTTATGGGTAGGTTCCACTATTTTTTTTAAAAATATATTTAAACTATCATACGATATTACCCTTGTAGCCCTATTAAATATACCGACCACCAATAATTTTAAATAAAGAATGTTCAAAATTATCAATATGCATCAACACTATTATTAATTTAGCAAATTTCATACACAAATAAGACGTGTCTATCAAACATCATTATTAATTTGGTCATATTATTTGTAACACCCCCATTTTTGGCACTTAAAAATTTATTTAAAAAGAATTAATTGTAGAAGCTAAACTATTAAAAACATAGAGCATTACTAGCACAATTTGTATAAATCCGGTTCCTCTACCTATTTTACACTAAGTTTTAAGGCTAAAATGTTTATCCACTTAAATTAAGAACAACAATTGATAACAAGCATCTAAAGATTTCATTACAATATTAAATTATCCCGATAACAAAATATAACAAAGGAGTGACAACTAACAAGAGAAAAAAAATACATAATGGGAAAGACAAGTCCAAGGGATATTTGAATCAAAAGATGCTGAAATGGACATCGGATACTCTTAACTCTTAATCCCTACCAAAATCCATCAAGTTGTACCTTCAAAATATTTCTACAAGGTAAATAATGCTCATTGAATAGAAAGGAGACCATAAAACGGAACCCATTAGTACAATAGTACTGAGTAAACCACTACACAATACTAAGCATGCAAATATTACATGGAGCATATAGAAGGTAATAAAAAGTATCACGGTATACCACGTCAAATAGTATATACCATAGCTAAGTGCTACATTCATACCACAACTCACATCATACCATATGTCACATGCTCATCACATCAAACTTAACCATGTTACGAATGTTTCATTAATCTAATTATACCAAGGGTATCCTACTAAAGGGAAAACACTGAACCATAATTAAGGCATATTCCAATAACTACCTCTAAACCACTTATAACATGATAAGAAAAATACTAAGACAATTACCCACAAATATACCAAATTCAAATAGTACACAGAGACAACTATCAAACCAACATACCAAAATCAATTAGTGCACAAAAACAACTACCAAACCAACAAGCCACAACAATCTATTCTAATCCTTATACAATAGTTACTTCCATTTTTAATTACTCAGGGGGATACAATAACAATCTGAAGACATATAAAGTACACCAATCATATCAGCAAACTAAAGCAATACAATATCTATAATACCCTCAATTTAATGGGAGTGTTATAAGGATTGATATGGCTACTTATATCAACATGGTATACCATTCTTTTGGTGATTCCATCCTAAGAAGTCCACATTAAGTATGTTGGTCATGAAAATTTTTTAGGATGGGTGACCCTCTTGGGAAGTTTCAGAAATTTTCTGATTTTTTTTAGAAGTGCATGAGTGATGATAAAATACTTTGAAATGACTCGTGTTAATCTATGGGGCTAGTCGATCAATCTGAAAGTACTCTAGGGTAGCCCCCACATAGAAATTTTGACTCGATGGTGTTACAAATAGTATCAGAGTAAAAATGTGATTGTGAGCTCAATTTGGATGAGTCAATCAACAACCTAGCAAAAATATTCTTAGGATAAACTATATTAAGACAGTTAGTGGTAGATGTGCAATGAGGACGTTGCTTTCTTTAAGTGGGGGAAAATACAACACCCCCAATTTGAGGGGAGTATTATAAGGATTGGTATGACTACTTATATTAACATGGTATACCATCCTTTTGGTGACTCCATCTTCAGAACTCCATAATTAAGCATGCTGGTTATGGAATAATTTTAGGATGGGTGAGCCTTCTAGAAAGTTTTAAAAATTTTCTAAAAATTTCTCGAAAAGTGCATGAGTGAAGAAAAAGTGCACCGAAAGGACTCATCTTGATCTGTGGGGCTAATCGATCAATCAGAAAGCACTCAAAGTAGCCCCACGTGGTTATATTGACTTGGGGTGTTACAGTATCCTCCCAACGTGTAACCTAGAGACATATAATTAATCTAGTCATACCGGTGCAACAAAGCAACACAATATCATTCCATCCTATGATACCTAATCTGTAAGTATTGATACCTCCTATATGACATGTAGGTCACCTATAAAATAGACTAGGAGTTTAGTCAAAATGTCGCAACATTCAACGAAACCATGAAACCAAATCGATGGCTCCTGCCTCATTTCTATGGTAGCTAATCGTAAAGAGCAATCATTCCAAAATCTCAATGTCTTCCACTTTAAAATATCACATAATACATAACTATTCCAATTTCACACGTAACCATTTCTCCTTTATTTTCAATTATTCACTTCAACCATAAAGTCAACAATCCTAACCAAAGATAAAGTCAGCACTAAGGTCAACCTAAGAATCTATTAAAGTCAGCCTAGTCTAATTATTCACACTTTTAGGCATAATAAGTCATAAATGACCAAAATGCCCTTATATGCTATTTACTCAACACTTTCTCATTTTAATACCATTTGTTATTAGAACTAAAAAAAATTCATGGTATAAATAAATAACATTAAAATAGGTACTTTGATTAAAAAATGATAATTCTGTAAAATTTTGAGTGACAAAATTACCATTTTTCCTCTAAAACAAATTAAGCTCATTTAACACATAAAACCTTAATCATGTATAATTATTTTACCGCAAACAACCCTATTTTAGCATGCTATCATTAATATACTAAAACATATAAATTTAACATACTCTTGCATATAAAAAATACATGGTCACTTATAAAAATTAATAACAATACATGGTGAATGCATACTTTTTATGAGATTACAATAAAGCATAACATAGAAAACCCCAAATATGTTATCAAATAATTTTTACATATTTAGTAAGAGTATATGGGTTACCTATTTCCAAGTACAAATAGCAAAATAAATCAAATAACCTCCAAAAGAACTTTAATGAATTCGAAAAATAGATGCACAAGACAAAGAGACAAACACTAAAAACTTTGCAATTTAACCAAAAATCTAACCTCTTTACTTATTTAAAAATAAATAAATAAATAAATAAATGCTAGTTATAAGGAAATGTGAAAGTGAAAAAGGGAGAATAAAGACAAAGTTATGAGGATGGGTCTCATTATAGGCTCAGTAAACCTTAAGAACACTTGGAAAAAATAACAAAATGAAGAGAGAGATGAGAGCAACCAAGAACAGCAAATGAGATAAAGAATAAATAAAAATAAAGCAAGAAAAATCGGGTATAAATAGGGGATGGAGTAGCAAAAAATCTACAACCAAGAGATGAGGGATGTACCTTGTTACACACTTGAATGACAAAGTACAAAGTGGTTAAGTTTGTAAGGTGGTGGAGTGTATTTAGATTGGATGAAGTTATGAAAACCAAGAAATCAACCAAGGTATAGGGGAAGTGATGGTGTGCGGGTCCAAGGTCAGGTTCAAGCATGAGGAAGGTAAATGAAAAAATTTGGATGCAAGAAAGCCAAAAGGGTAAAAGTAACATAGATACAAAGTGTAAGAAAGTGATTATGGCTCAAATTTTGGTTGAATGAATAAGATAACGGTCAAATTGATACAACATCTAGTCATGGAATTGTAGGAAAAGAATTTTGTGGGTAAATAGTAGTTTTAGGATTTATAGATTATTTTTAGTGATGAAAAGCCCAATAAAGAGGATTAAATTAAGAAAACTAGAAAATAATCTCATAAACGCTCATGTAAAATTTCATAAATTTAAAACAAGGTTTGATATATAAAAATATTAACATGGCGATGAACTAACAAGTTTACAAAGTAATTACAAAAATAAATACCAAAAATATTCTTAAATTCACGAAAATTTCTAGATACTCCTAATTGCTCATTTACAACATAAATATAAATTTTCAGAATTTTTACGCATATTTTATATGATTTTTAGCTAGCATATCTTATTTACATGTCTTGTGTATAAAATTTAAAAGGAATAACAAATAAAAATTAAATTAAACCAAAATTTTTAAGATTTATATTTCAACCCATTTAAGAGTCAAATAAAATTTTATAAGAATATCTTTCAAGATGTGAGTTAAAAGTTAACAAATATAAATAGCATTTTATAGACAAAGTGCATTTAGATACAAAATCATAATTACTACAGAATTACCCAAAGCAATCTTAAAACTATAAAATATTATATAATCATTTATGTAATTAATTATATATAAAATAATACACTTTTATATTATAACACATAATTATGGCTAGTTAGAAACAGGTTATTATATTATTACTTCAAACAAAATTAGATCAAAAATTGAGGTTACCAAACAGGTATAGTAATTTTATATTTTTGGTGCTATTAATATTAGGAAGTGATATATCTCCATTTTTTTTTTGTATATATAATTATGTGCGTGCGTGCGTGCGTGAAAGAGAGAGAGAGAGAGAGAGCGTAATCAAGACAACAAGCTTACGATCCAACAATTGCTTATGCTGTCATGACAACCGATCAGATCGATCATACATGCAACTATCTGACCTAGGTACCAGTGGTCCAACAAAAATCGAATAGCTAACTATACATTTGATGATAAATTAACTAAAGTTAATTTATACAGATAATTAGGGCAAACCCCTTTATCATGGATACATCATTTCCCCCATTATAATCATAACCCACGTAACGCAGTTTGGACTACAATGATGTCAATAACTTTAATTATTTTGCATCAAAATCTTCGGGAGTCGGGAAAGTGCATGCAAGACGAGGGTTTTTTTTTTTTTTTGTGTTCTCTTTTTCTTGTTCTTTTTTTCCCCCTTGCATCTTGCATGCTTTTAAGGCACATGCAAATGGCTGCCAGTTCAAATATACGCCCCAACTAACTTTTTCTTTTTATGGGGACTCAATCAATAAAAAGGGAAAATGAAGAGGCCGCAAAGACGACATCAATGTCTAGGGATCCGATAAATTGAGAAAGACAATCTAACGATAACATTAGCAATTATTGTTCCCCTAGCATCGCCTTTTTTTCTCCCCCCCCCCCCCCCCCCTTCCTTTTCCTACTTTGATTGAGCTCTCCTCCAGACAGCCCCAGCCCCAACCCTTAGTGGAGTCCTTGTCTCCCTTGAAATGAAGTTGCATTTTAGTGGTCTGGGATCCAAGTGGAGTTTCAAAATAATTATAATTAGCCGTTACGGTTATGCGATCAAGTACTACAATAATGCAGCGGTCTTATCTGGCTCCGGTGAATGTTTCAAGGTTTTATCTTTTTGTATGATATCCGGCATGCCTGAAGAAACAGTCTGAAAATTAAATTTATTGTCTCTCTTTATCTTGATCATGAATCGCAGGCATAGTTGCATTATCATGTCGAACGTGAAAAAGAAGCCGTTGAATTTAAGCCAACCCGGCCGGCACAAGCTACTAATTAATTAGCTCAATGATTGCCTCAAAACTCATGATTTCGAAGAACGCTTGCTGCGTCGACAGCTCTGGATTTGAACTGGGTTAGCAGGGTTTTGGGAGGAGGGTTTCTTGCAGATGAAGGAAGGTCCTTGATCAGGAAAAAAAATAATAAATATACTTATATTCAAGCTAATCCGAATAAAAATAGCCACAGTTTTACCTGTAACATAGAAGTTCTTTTATTTTACGAAGTATTCACACTGTATATACCCAATAGTTTTAGGGCTACGAGACCCTATTCCGTCGTCGTACCAGAACACTACCAATGAAATTAGGAGTAACGAAATAAGCATCATGTTGCTTGTTACTGCCCCCTTTGTGATGTGTCCTGATGAATTATTACGTACCAAAACATACGATTATTTGTTGGCCGATGACTATTGAAAGCGAAGTATATTATACTGATCGATAGTTAGGTCGGGGTGTGGTCCAGGACGGCAAATTCCCTAGCTACTTGTCGGAATGATTCCAAGAGTATAAACCATTTGATCGGTGACTGATTGCCGTGTCTACGGGAGGAGTTCTTGATGAGAATGCGTGGATGCCCATCAATTGCTGCCATGGGATCGTGTGGACTGTGGAAGGAACCTAAAGTTTGGATCGGGGAGAGGGATCACCGTGAGTGGTATGGCTAAAGGGGAATTTTGGGATGCCTTCTTTTTTGCGACATGGACGAACAGAAATTAAGGGGTTTAAATGTCATGATCGTTCAGAAAAAACAGATGTTTTCGGTCGATCTCCTTCGTTCATGTAAAGCTTCAAAATATACAATTTTTATGGTTTGTTCGGATCAGGTTTGAATAGAGGTGGCAATCGGGTCGGACGGATCAGGGTCGGGTCGTGTCATAGCGGGTAGGGTCATTTCGGGTTCGGGTCATTTAATTTGTCGGATCGGGTTGGTTCCAGGTCATTTTGGGTTAATTTGTCGGGTTGGGTCGGTTCCGGGTCGGGTCATTTTCGTTCCGGGTCATTTCGAGTCAATTTGTCGGGTCGGGTCGGGTTCGGGTTAAGAAAACTCGGATTCGGATCATTTCGGGTTAACTTGACTGGTAGGGTCGGGTTGGTTTCGGGTCATTTTTTAGTTCACATGAGTAGGTGGTTTCGACCCGTTCAGGTCATTTCATATAATATGACGGGTTAGTCCCGCTGTGTCCAAGTTGTTTCGAGTTAAGTTGATGGGGTGGGGTCATTTCATACAATTTGACAGGTTGGATTCGATTAGTTATGGGTTAACTTAATGGGTTGGGTCGGGTCGAGTTTTGACAGGTTGACTCATATTCGAGTCCGCGCAATTATCATTTCATAAATCGTAAATATTAGAGATAGACAATCATAAGATTAATATTGCAGATAAAAGAATTAAAAATATTAAATGTGCTTTATTTTTACAAATAAATAGTAAAGATATTTATAAATTTTAATAATAAAAAATATTGCGCTTTGAATCAAACAAAGATATTTATCATTGATTATAATTTATTTGATAACTTAAATATTTAATTACTTAAAAAAGATAATTTTAGAAAATAAAGATGATCAAAACAAGACTATACAATGTATAATTATCATTTATTACATTGTATATATTAGATACAATCATAAGATTACTAGTAAAGATAAATAAAATAAGAATATTATATGTGTTTTTATTTTTACAAAGGTAAATAATAAAGATATTTATAAGTTTTAACAATATTATATTTGATTGCTTAAAATATTTATAAATTTTACAAGTAAAAATATTAGATGTTTATCATATATTATATTTAATTGATTACTTAAAATATTTGATTAATTAAAAAAAGATAATTTTATAAAATAAAGGTGATCATAAGAAGAATATACAATGTATAATTATCATTTATTAAATTATAAATATTAGTCACAATCATAAGATTACTAGTAAAAATAAATGAAATAAGAATATTATATGTGTTTTATTTATACAAAGGTAAATAATAAAGATATTTAAAAGTTTTAAAAGTATTATATTTGATTGCTTTAAATATTTATTAATTTTACAAGCAAAAATATTAGATGTTTATCATATATTGTATTTATTTTATTGCTTAAAATATTTGATTACTTAAAAAAAGATAATTTTATAAAATAAAGGTGAGTATAACAAGAATATACAATGTATAAATATCGTTTATTACATTATAAATATTAGATACAATCATAAGATTACTAGTAAAGATAAATGAATTAAGAATATTATGTGTTTTATTTATACAAAGGTAAATAATAAAGATATTTAAAAGTTTTAAAAGTATTATATTTGATTACTTTAAACATTTATAAATTTTACAAGTAAAAATATTAGATATTTATCATATATTATATTTATTTGATTGCTTAAAATATTTGATTACTTACAAAAAGATAATTTTATAAAATAAAGGTGAGCATAGCAAGAATATACAGTGTATAATTATCATTTATTATATTATAAATATTAGACACAATCATAAGATTACTAGTAAAGATAAATGAAATAAGAATATTATATGTGTTTTATTTATACAAAGGTAAATAATAAAGATATTTAAAAGTTTTAAAAGCATTATATTTGATTGCTTTAAACATTTATAAATTTTACAAGTAAAAATATTAGATGTTTATCATATATTATATTTATTTGATTGCTTAATATATTTGATTACTTAAAAAAAGATAATTTTATAAAATAAAGGTGAGCATAACAAGAATATACAATGTATAATTATCATTTATTTCATTATAAATATTAGATACAATCATAAGATTACTAGTAAAGATAAATGAACTAAGAATATTATAGGTGTTTTATTTATACAAAGGTAAATAATAAAGATATTTAAAAGTTTTAAAAGTATTATATTTGATTGCTTAAAATATTTATAAATTTTACAAGTAAAAATATTATATGTTTATCATATATTATATTTATTTGATTGCTTAAAATATTTGATTACTTAAAAAACGATAATTTTATAAAATAAAGGTGAGCATAAGAAGAATATACAATCTATAATTATCATTTATTACATTGTAAATATTAGATACAAGTATAAGATTACTAGTAAAGATAAATGAAATAAGAATATTATATGTGTTTTATTTATATAAAGGTAAATAATAAAGATATTTAAAAGTTTTAAAAGTATTATATTTGATTGCTTTAAATATTTATAAATTTTACAAGTAAAAATATCAGATGTTTTTCATATATTATATTTATTTGATTGCTTAAAATATTTGATTACTTAAAAAAAGATAATTTTATAAAATAAAGGTGAGTATAACAAGAATATACAATGTATAATTATCATTTATTACATTGTAAATATTAGATACAATCATAAGATTACTAGTAAAGATAAATAAACTAAGAATATTATATGTGTTTTATTTATACAAAGGTAAATAATAAAGATATTTAAAAGTTTTTAAAGTATTCTATTTGATTGCTTTAAATATTTATAAATTTTACAAGTAAAAATATTATATGTTTATCATATATTACATTTATTTGATTGCTTAAAATAATTGATTACTTAACAAAAGATAATTTTATAAAATAAAGGTGAGCATAAGAAGAATATACAATGTATAATTATCATTTATTACATTGTAAATATTAGATAAAATCATAAGATTACTAGTAAATATAAATAAAATAAAAATATTATATGTGTTTTATTAATTTCTCTACTTATATTTATTTTATTTATTTTATTATATTTTTATTTTTATTATAATATTTTTATTAATTATATTATATTTTTTATTTTTATTGTAATATTTTTATTAATTATTTTTATTATAGTAAAAAAAACTATAATAAGGTATTTTAAACATAATTTAAATTAAATATTAATTTTATATATTTTCATAAATTATTAATTAATATATAGAAATCGATATAAATTAAAAATTAAATAATGTAAAATATAAATAATTAATAAAAATAATTAGATATTGTAAATTTAAAATTGATGAACGTAGAATACCAAATTATATTTAAAGTAAATTAATAAAATTAAAAGAAAAAATATAACTAAAACTTTAAATTTAGGGTTTTAACGTGAGATACTTTTGATACGGGGTATAGTTATTGCTTGTTGGATTTTGTAGGTGATAACTGATAAAGGACACTATTATTCTCTTCTATTAAGAGTTTCTTCAAATAGGTGGATCAGTGGATATAATGGAACACTTTTTGAAAATTATTTTATAGGCTTACAACTGGATGTTTGCCTTTTTATTTTGGTTTTTTATTTATTAATAATATATCTTATTAGGATATCATTAATAAATAAGAATTTCTAGGGTAAAATAATGAAAAATAAGTATAATTTATAAAATACTATATTTTTAAAATCTCTAAATGAATAATAAAATATGTGTAATTTATTATTATTATAATATATTTTGATGTTTGATCGGGTTAATGTTGGGTCAGACTGGGTAAATGTCGGGTCGGGTCGACTTCGGGTCGGGTTAATACTGGGTCGGGTGGCTATCGGGTTGGGTCAATGACGGGTTGGGTTAATGACGGATCATGGGTTAGGATCGGGTCGGGTCGGGTTGCTAAATTTTTCGGGTCTTATCAGGTTGGGTTTCGCTCGGGTTGGGTCAGGTTGGGTGGGTCAGGTCAACTTTTGTCAGCTCTACGGTTTGATCAGAGTGAAGTTAAATATTAAAAGTTCACCTAGACAAGGGAAACAAAATATAAGTTAAAGTGAATATTTATAAATACTAATTGAATAATATTAACTAGCCCTTGTTTTAATTACATGTGAGATGAACAAAGATTATATCATTTAAGTTTTAACATTCACCTTGAATCGTTACCCCCAAAAAATGAGATTAGCAAAAATGAAGCAAATGATTCACCCTAATTAACCTAAATGAAGATCTCTAGATACACTCTCGCACGAGATGAATTCATTCATTCCAATACAAACGGACACTAAACGTACTTTAAAGGGTAGGAAATAGTTAGCACTATTTCGGGGGACCATTACAGGAATAAGGGTAAATAGCAAAGATAAAAATCGTTGGTACTAAGAAATTATTCGTCAGTAATACTTATTACCAACAAGTGATGCTTCTTCAGCATTAAATCGTTAGTACAAGTGAGTCGGTAATATGCTTATTACCAACAATGCAAAATGACAAAAAATTAAATTAAATCATCCTTAATATCGATGATTAAAATTTTAAACTTAAAAAGTAGTTTGAATTTAAAAAACAACTTATTACCGATGATAAAACGTTAGTATTAAGCCTTATTACCAATAAATGTTAATTCTAAATTTGAAAATATTTTGCATTAAAAACTCTATTACCAACGATTTTATGAGGATTAAAAATTTTGAAAAACCTTATTACCGACGATTTATACTTGATAATTTGTTTTTCAAAATATTAAATAAAATAAAATAAATTAGGGTTTGGAAATATTTTCTATATAACATTTTAAAGACAAATGTTGTTATAAAAACGTAATTTGCAAAACAAACATATTATTATTACATTTCACTTGCCAATACTAGCATAAAACCTGAAAATCATTTTCATCATCTTCATCTTCATCTTAATTACATGGCGTAGGCAGAGGACCTTAAGCCCATGTAGCTATAAAATTTCTCGTTTGTCTTAATTCTTCCTTCTAACATTAATTCTATAACATCATCCAACTCTTCTCAATAGTCATCTTATCTGTTTAATTTTTAAGTAAAGAATTTCCACTTATCTTATCAATAATTAAATTTAGTAAGCAATAATACTATAATATTAGTTAAATAGATACTTTATACGAATTTTAACTAAATTATAAATACAACATATAACAAGATAAAAATATGGGTACATATCTAATAAGGAACCCTAATACCAAAAACTATTATTCAGCATGCCAGTATAACCTTTAAGGTATACACTTTTATGCTATCAATTAATCACCTACCAAAGCCAATGGTAACATCTGATGACCAACTCTCAAATTATCCAACAAGTCCACCATTCTCATAGAATCAATTGCTCTCTCACTTGTTCAAAAGAAGGCCCGTATAATTTGAATGAGTCACTTGGATAATTAGGGTACACACTTGTCGGTATCCCATGGAGAGACTTCCATTCATCGTCAATCACTGTCAACTCTCTAGAAATTTGATCATAGTATGTGTCTCATAAATTTGTCGCCCTCAATAAATCTAGAGTGTGGAATATCAATGACAAACAAATATAAATATCTACTCATCGCCTCTACCCATGGTTGTATAAGTGGCAAAGTAACCAAAAGATAATATGACCTAAACTTATACGATCCCACATACAAATCCTTCTCTATCATGCGGCCTAGCACATTACACACCCATCTCACATGATACCTAATATCCCCATCCGATGACATCTTAAAGTAGGATAGAGGGTATACATCAAGTATCATCCTACCACCTACAAAAATAACACAAAATCACAATAAACATTTATATGAAGACCCTTTTTTAAGTTAGCATTGAGTTTATTTAATTTCATAAGGGTTTAACTATGTAAAATCAGACAGCATCAAAGTTTTGAGCTTTTTTTTTAATATCATTTCATTTATTACTCTATAAGGTTAAAGATTAATTTTTTTACCTAAAATATTTAACTATTATAGATTAATCATTAAATAGATTTTTACATTGCCAAATTCATTAATATTAAATTTTTTATCTTTACTTTTTCAATAACTGGGTTCACAATACCTATTAATAATTCTCTATGGTCAATATCTTACACATAAACTCTTTATATAACCAATGACCACAAATATATTAGTTGTATAATTTCACAAGAATTTAACTATATAGAGTTCATTAATATTAAAAAAGTAAAAATAATTTCATTTATCTTCATTAATTACTCTCTAAGGTCATGAATGTTTCTATATTTTCATATTTGTTTTAAGTATTGGCACCATTGATATTTATTATTATAAAATAACAAAAGAAAAATAAAATTTTCTAACTATTTACCTCTTATTTTAAAATTATTTATCTTATTTTTTAGTATGTACCTTTTCATACATCATGAATCAACATTATATATTTATATCATTCACCACCAAATTAATATCCTAATTATATAACCTAACATGCTTACATACTAAGATACAAATTAAACACATATTCTAACAAATATTAATTAAATCTAACAAACTCACCAAAAAAATAAAATTACATATCCCCAAATTTAATGTATACTAGTATGCTACCTTTAAAAGCATATATACATACTAAGATACTTCCCAACATATATATTAATAACAAAATTAACCAAAATATGTATTATATTTTAACATTTCAATATTTTTTTCTAATCTAACATGCATAATAATAACTGCATGCAATAATCTAATTATACACATAATCTAACTATAATAATATAATTAATAAATTATACAAAACCCAAGTAAAATAATATAATAATTCAATTATACAAAATCTAATTCAATAATGTAATGAACCAATCATACCCTAACTAAAATAATCTAATTCAGAAAATTATTTCAATTTAAATAATATACAACAAATACATAATAATTATACCAAATTAATAATGCGATGGTGCTCAATGGTGGCACGGTGGTGCTCCAGATTACACCTATAAAATAATAATTAGATAATCTTATACCAATATATATATATAATAATAATAAATAGATATGAGATTAAAACAAACCTTCAAAAGGGAAAAAATGGAGGACAAAGTTGAAAGAGAAGAAGAAAAAATGGAGGAAGTTTTTGGAGATAAAAGGGAGAGAAAATGGAAGTTGAAGAAGAATAAGCCAAATGAGGAATTAGGGTTCACGAGTTGGATTATAACATACCCTTAATACTGATTACTATAATTGTCGGTATTAAGAAGCTCATCGTCGGTATTAAAAATAACTAAATTAGACGACACGGTTTCTGTTACGCAAAAGGAAATTATAACACTTAATACCAACAATGATCATAGATAATAAGAGTAAATCATAAGTATTAAGCATTTTATTATTACTCCCTATTCCTTGGTGGCATTTTTCTCTCCTTTTTATTTCAACCAAATATCACTCACTTGTTACCGACGATCGACCATTGGTATTAAAGAAAATGTCTTCGGCAATAAGATCTTCATTTCCGCTCCCCTTTCTTTGGCGGTAATTTTTCCTCCATAGTATTTTGATGAGATATATCCTTGTTAATGATGATCTTATCATCGGTATTTATTTTCTTGAGATTTTTAATAAAAAATTTGGGAGGAGAATGTTGGCGCTACTTAAAATAGACGATATTTATCATCAATATTAAGTCTTTTCCTACCATTTTTTCGCACAAAAATATATTCATCCTCTAATCTAGTATTGATGATGTTAAGATCGTTGGTGTTAATCATTTTTCTCAAAGTGAATAAGGTGATGTATAGAGGGGATGACTATATATTTTTGGGTGATTTTCAGCTTTGTTAGCGGATATGCCAATGTTCCTCTTATTACTTCTTTGGAAATACAAATCGGCCTTTAAAAAAAAACAACAAAAATAATCTTATTGTTCTTCTCTTTACTTCAAAGTTAAACCCACCTCTATTGGCTTCTTAAGAGATCGATAGACATGCTTGCAAATCTAGGGAACTCCTACAAAATAGGTCTACGGCACTCAAGGTTCCAAAAAACAATTAGTAATAAGAGAACATGTGCATCTCACTCCATTTCCATATTGGTAATCTCGATCCCTCAATCTCAAACATTCAACAGCTGTCTTAAGTTGTCGCATTTTCTTATGTTCCTTGTGACATCTTATACAAAGTCCCGTGTTTTTCCTAGCTCTTACTCTAATTACTTATCAACAGCTGCATGCCTTCTCCTTTTGATTGCACGCATAATCCATCATCGATATTGAGTTTGAAAAAACACAGAGATGGGAGATCGCCATTGGGTTCTCTGTATTGTATTTCACGAGATGCTTGGTGTCAGTTTTCACCTCAGAGCTCATTTTGATATCCATAGATACACTTGATTCCCCAAACAATCTTTTAATTAGGCCAGCCGCCTATGACGACGTCCAATCAAACTTCCTTACACGGATCACGCATTTCTTTACGTCTCTACCATTCCATACATCGTCGTCATCTACAATCTTCCATATTTCTGTAGTAGCGAAACTTACATGTTAAATTGACTATATAAAAATATGGAGGCGGGCGTCGAATTTCTAGGCTCACTCCCATATCAGCACCCCGCTACTGTGAAACGATATATTGAACGGCCGGAGAATGACCCATCCTTAGTACCTTAGGAGCGCTAAAATATAATAACCTGAATAGCCTAGCTTCCCTTATTTGTCATCACTCGCTATATTGGCATTCCAGTTCTTGTGCGTGGTTGTTTGCCCTCAACAATAGACTACATATTTCATGTGAGATAGATCTAGGTTTGGTAATTTAATTATTAAAGCTCAAATGAACGAAAATAAATTACAAGAGCCCTGCACGTAGCATATGATCACTAATTTATTTTTTTTTGGGCTAGGACAATCACCTAGAAAACACAATGTAATTAATGATAAAGTCATTTATAACGTGCGGAGCCCGGAAGACTAAGGCTCGGAGCACGCACTTTATTTGTTAGGATAATCACTTATGTAGATGAGATAATCACGAGCGTTATATGTTCATATAATATCATTTTAGTTTGAAAAGTTATAACATTTTTTTTCCTCTTCTCTACTAAATTTTTGTATATATAATTAACTTTATCAGAACATTATCATTAGGAAAATGCAAAACTAGTAACTTTACCAATCATAACCATACAGTTTATAAATTTCTATACCACTTCGTAATTTCATGATTTTGCATCATTCCTTTTCTTCTTCTTCTTTTTGTTTTGTTTTTTCCCTTCCTGATAAGTAGTATCGTTCCATTTATATAGATGTGCTGCTCGCCCCAGATGATCATAAATGGGAGTCAAGTCAAGACACATGAACTCATGTTTGGATGTGCCGCTCGCCCCGGATGATGGCAGCATAAACGGGAGTGAATAAGTCAAGACGCATCAACTCTTACTTGGCGACTGAAAGTCCTGAAAAGAGGGACACGTATCGATCGACACAGATTAATTAATGTGAAAAGAGCATTAGATGCCACGGCATTTTCATCACTCCACCATCTCAATCGGCTCACGTGTGATGTGGTGCCTGTCATCACTGCCTTCCCTTTTACTAAATATCGAATCCACGTCCAAAAAAAGGGTTTGGGGGGGGGGGGGAAGGGTCGGTGGGAGATATGGATTCGAAGGATAAGGAATTTGAAAGAGAGGTCAGGGACATGGAAAGATGGGGTATTGCATGTTGCCCTAGGCTTTCGCTTATCTCGGCCGGAGTCTTGGCTCTCGTGGTATGTTAATATAGGTCATCATTTCTAGCCCCGGCGTTTGTAATTTGGTATGAACTATGTTGGTTTTATCGGCTCGGTCCACCCAAAATTACTGATGATAGGGCCTAATAGTTAATTACTTAAATAAATAACAAAAAAGAAAGAAAGGAAAAGAAAAGTGGATGTTGTTACGGAAACACTAGTTTAATTTCCACAAGAACAAGAATAAGACAAGGGCAAAAGATCATAAAATTTAAAAGTTACTGCGTTAATTAAAGACATTGAGAGCCTTGTCATCCGGTTCGGTTACTGTGTAAATAAGTACTCAAAACTAAAGGTAAACAAAGCTTAAACAAACAGAAGACGCATCAGTCGGTTCAAACTGACTAATGGCAGAAGGCCGTCAGCCCCATCAAAGATGCCATGGTCTTTTCATCCACCACCATCTCACTCAACGTACCAGCGATTTCCTATCAATCATTAACCCTTCATCCTGAGACAGTAGTAGCTCATAAAAATGGCCGATTTGAAGGAGAGGATAGAACCACGGAGAGGCTGAGGAACAAGAAATCGAAAGGCCAACGACATGGGGTGGGGGAAATGGGGCATTTTACCGTTTGACAAACCCGGCTGCTTTGATGATTTACAGCGCCCTGTTGTCGGTAATCCCGCATGAACCATAGGGAGATTGCCCGACAGAGAGAGATGCTATCCAGGATCTCTCCAATACACGCTACCGCATTAATTATCTAAATCAATGCCTTTTTGCTTCACGGACTTTCTTAATTAAAGGCATTTGTGAGCCCTATTGTGTTCAGACACTCAAAATGATGTTTCATTACGTAATCTGGGTGGATACTCGCAACACATCGAGAGATCTTGGGGAGCGTATTGCCGACTAGCATTCTTCTCTTTAACACCGGTGCGAGACGTGTAATGCAATTAATACGAGATATTTAATTCCTCATCTTAGTCCCACATTAAGAAACTTGTTCGCCGTAAACTTGTATATTTAGTGCTGCCTCATGGCTGCGCTCATACCTTTAGGGACATCCTGATAAAATTGCAATAAAGATAAGGTAAGCACGGCCCATGTCCCTTGCACGAATCGATTAATGGTCCAAATTTTTTATTATTTTTTATTTTTTCATCCCCGATTTTGTTATGTAATGCAACTGCATATTTTTATTAGGAGGCTCCCATGTAAACCTTCAATTAGCTTTGTAACATACTTATTTTCGATATTCATAAGTTGTTTAGAACGAGCTAATATATGCTCAAGCTATGGAGAAGATAGCTTTTGTATTAGTATCGTGTACAAAATAGACAACTTGATACTGGTGGGAGCAAAATGACTCATCCTCGTTATATAATTGAGGTCCTTTCCTTCCTTTCCACGTAATAAAAGATTTTAGAATTTCCTCTTCACCAGTTAGATTATAGAGACTTCCTATCTAAATCTTTATAGATTTTAGGGGTCTAGAACTACTTTAAAATACTATGCATTTTCTCTTATTGTTTTAATAGATATCACTACATATTTTAATAGCAAACTTGAACCATAATACATTTTCATATAAGTAGATAATAATTATATTTAAAAAATAATACTATTAAGTATTTTTCAACATGGATGTAACAACTATATTTTTATATGGTATAATGTACTATAATTTAAAACACTTACAAATGTTACTGTAATTACATAATCAATTCCTTTCAAGTTGTGACATTGACATAACTCAATTGAAGTATAGTGGGCTTGGATCCTCAAAACTCAGTTTCCATCGGTGAAATGATCTAACCTATCACACAAAAAATGAATTTCAACCAAGTTTTGTCATTGAAAACAAATTAAAAGATACAATGTCAATGAAGAAATAACCTCCTTGTTTGGGACACTTTAAAAAGTGACTATATTTACATAGTAGTATCCTGGACTGTCAGATTTAAATTCCTTCCGTAAAATGACCTTGCCCGTGGACTTTCAGCCTCGTATCTTTCTGTTAAACGACCTGGCCCGCCAAAAATGACGCAGTAATTTTAACTATGATTTAGCTAGGGCCTGTATTGTAATTTTCACTATGATTTGGATAGGGGCCGCGCGAACGCAGGCCCCCACTACCACAAATTATGACGTACACTCTCCCAATTTTGGGAGATGTTAGGCAAGCGCGCCTTCTCAGTGCAATGAAAGCCGCCTACCTAGGCCATGGGCCTTATTGATCACCCATAGACCCCGTCCAGGTAAGTATGTTTAAATGTTGTAAAAGATTCTTTTTTATTTCCTCCTCCTACCATCTTCTCACCTCTTCGATCAATGTGGGAGGTTCTGAACTGGTAAACCTCTCGCTGCGGTTTTTGTTGTAACTTCAATCTCAGTTCTGATATAAGTGTCGCTGAGGTCCCTGTCTAAGATTACCCGGGTAAGACGGAATTTTGGGTTTTTACTTTTGTTGCCTGCTGAATTATTTCGTTGTTGTTTTTATCCGGATTGGATAATGTTATCAGGGTTCTGTCCTGTTTGTTTTTCCCCTCAATTTTTTGAACTTGGGTAGAAGAATTGCAGGGGTTTGGTAATTGGAGTTGAAAGGGAATGGGTTTCAGATTTACAGGGTTAAATTATCGTTCCTTTCCGATAAAAGAGATGGAGTGGGCAGAGTGTCCGATAAAAGAGGTTTTCAAAAAAAAAAAAAAAAAAGATATGCACTATGATAGATTATGCTACTCTTTTCCACTCTTCTTTATGATGCACAGCCCTTATCGATATCAATTTGTCTTGCAAACTGGATCCGAAACCAATTTGTCTATCCAAAATGTCAAATGATTATGAGATCCTGTTCCTGTGGTTCAGAAATAAGACCATCAAGTCTGAAAACAAGATATTTTTTGCCTTTCGAAAATTAGACTATCATATTCAAGCATCAAAACATTATAGTTTTTGAATGAATCCGAAAAGTCCCTTGTTTGGAGTTGCAGATGATTTACCAAGTTGGTCTGCTTGATGTTGATGCCTACAGTTCAACCATTCCAACTGCAATGAAACTGCACAGGAATCCTGGACGTAATGCCAGAGCTTGTCAACTTGACTGTGTTCGTTAGTTAAGTTTACACTAAGAATGTTGTAAACTGATTTCAGAAACAAAGAGAATTAATGTGAGCAAGAAGAATTGAACATACCTAGCCTTGAATTGAATTGAATGTATTGAATGCAGATTATACAAAAGAAAACAAGTGATATCTCTCTCACGTCTATATATATATATATAGGGTAAAGATCCCATAAAAACTCTTTCTAAGATACATATATATGAACCAATCTTAATCATTAGATTAGTATTTGATTAATGGTTAAAATTTAGTAAATACCTAACCTAAATTTAGTTTAATTTTGGCCCTTAAATCTTCTAGATCTAACAGTAATTAAGAGTTCCTACGTTTGTATTTTAAATAGTAGTTTGTATAAGAGCTTAATATATATATATATATAACTATCTAATACTAATCTTATCATAAAAGAATAAGATATAAAAGATATAAAAAGATAATGTTACCATATCACTATACTCCACATTTCTCCCTCGTAATTCCAACTTTCTACACATTCATGTTTCTACTATCAATCTTCTATTTAGCTTGCCAAAAAACTAGGAAGATAAGAGTTTGGTTAAGATATCAACCACTTGATCGATGGCTGGAACATGATGGATAACCAGCTATTTTGCTGTAATCTTCTCTCAAACAAAATATAAATCTAGCTCTAAATGTTTGGTTCAAGCATGTAAAATAGGATTATTAGATAATGCAACTGTACTTTGATTATTACACCAAAGGAAGGGAGGTGAAGGATAGTATATTCCAAGCTCCTGAAGCAAAGACTAAAGCCATATCATTTCAATAGATGCATTGGCCAAACTCCTAAGCGCAGCCTTAGTACTGGACCAAGACACCACATGTTGTTTCTTGGAACACCAACCTACTAGATGTTTACCCAAAAAGATACAAAAGCTACTGGTAGACCTCCTGTCATTAAGAACATTAGCCCAATCAGCATCACTAAACCCTGTCAATGACAACTATGATGAAATACGTAAAACTAGACCATCATCAAGTGTTCCTTTCAAATATCAAAGAACTCTTTTAACATCCTTCCAACGAGAAGCAAGAGGATTCTGCACAAGTTGACAGACCTTGTTAACACTTAATACGAGTGATAGTAATATATTGTAGAGCTCCAACCACTGATCTATACTCTAAGATATTCTCAATGGAATCACCTTCTTCCTTTGGAAGTTTTAGACCACTAACCATGGGAGTAGGAAATGCCTTGGTATTAGTCATTTTTTGCTTTCTTTAATATATCAAGAATATATTTCTTCTAAGATAAATGCAGACCCTTAAACACCTTCTTAACTTCAATCCCTAGGAAGTAATGCAACTCTCCTAGATCTTTTAAAGAAAAATTTGATTGAGAAGACCAATTAGTGATTTAAGCTCAGTAACATCACTCCCAGTCATAATAATGTCATCTACATATACTAAAATGAAAATGGTAGACTCCTTACTGGTTTTGATAAATAAAGACTAATCTACTTGAGAGCTCTTAAACCCTAAACCTTGAAGACAAGTCTGTAACTTAGCAAACCAAGCCCTAAGATCTTGCTTCAAACCATACAACACCTTCTGAAGTATACAAACCAGTGAGTTATTACCTATGTTATCCTCTTGCTTAAACCCAAAAGGTTGATCCATAAAATTTTCTTCTTGTAACTCTCCATTGAGAAAAGTATTATTGACATCTAATTGATGAATAGGCCATTTTCTTGCTAAGGCTATCGTGAGAATAACCCTTATGGAGGCTGGTTTAACAATAGGACTAAAAGTTTCAAAGAAATCAAACCTATAAGTTTATGTGTATCCCTTAGCAACCAAACGAGCTTTATATCTAGGAATAGAACCATCAAGATTCTTCTTTAATTTAAACACCCACTTACAGTCCAATGTCTTCCTATCATGAGGTAAGGACACCAATGTCAAGTTTTGTTATTCATTAAGGCTGCATACTCTTCTTCCATTGTGGATGTGCTCAAGCCACTTCTACACTTTCTGGTTCTTGCAAATCAAGATTCACATGATAGACTTTAGGTTTATAAATACCAAGCTTAGCTCGAGTAACCATAGGATACTTATTAACCACTTTGGTTTCAGAAGCATCTTCAGAACTTGAGGATTGTATATCACAGGGGATTAGACTCAATGACTTAGAAGAAGAAGACTGCTCAACTAAGCTTGTTGAAGTGTCATTAACAGGAGTAGGACTATAGGAAGATATATCCAATGGTGCATCATCAAGTGCAAGACTTCAAATGACTTGTTCATGACTCAATGCTATGAAGTAAAACTGATAGATTCTAGAGATTGTTTGGCAAAGGAAAACACTAACTCATCGAATACCACATGTCTTGAGACAAAAATCTTCCCAAACTTATCCAAGCACTTATATATTCTTTATGTAAGTAACTGTAGCCTAAAAAGGTACAAGGTGCTGATCTATAGTCCATTGTATGAGCATTATAGGGTCTTAAATAAGGGAAACAAAGGCAACCAAAAACCTTCAAAAATGAATAATCTAGTTTGACATTAAAAAGTACCTCGTGAGGATATTGTTGTCTTAGAACTTCAGTAGATAACCAATTGATAAGAAAAATAGCACTTGAAAAAGCATCAGACCTGAGGTAAATTAGCTTGAGCCAATAAAGTTAACCTAGCTTCCACAATAAGCCTATGTTTCCTTTTAACAATTCCATTTTGCTCTGAAGTATGAGGGCATGACACTCTATGAATAATACCAGCTCTCTTAAGAAGTGTAGATAAGCTTATGAACTCTCTTTCCCAATCTATTTGAAGCATTTTAACCTTCTTATTAAATTAAAGTTCTACCTGAGATTTGAAGTGAACAAAACACTCATATGCTTATGCTTTGCTTTTAAGAAAATACCATCAGATAAACCTAGAAAAATCATCCACAAAACATAAGTAGTATCAAAAGCCATGCACTGAAGGTGAAGGTGAAGGTCCCCAAATTTTTTATTCAATTAATTACAAAGGTTTTGTATATACAGTTTGAGACATAAGAAATGGCAATTTGTGACTCTTCCCTAATTGATAAGCCTCACAAACACTACTCTTGCTGAAGTTGCAAGGAGTATGATAGTCGGTAAGTACTTGTTTTACAACTTTCATATAAGGATTTCCTAATTTCCTATGCCACAATCTGTAGAGTGAATCATCATTTATCTATAAACTATGTTAATTACAAACTAGCTGAGCACTTAAATAGCTTGAATTATCTCCTGACAGTAACCTCTTATATTTTTAACCTTAGATCATACATCCTTCAACAAATCAAAATGATAGAGACCATTAACCACATGACCCTCAAGAAGAGTCTCCTTGCTGACAACAAACTCAGTGCCAAAGATGAGATTATTCATGTCATTTGTAATGTGATTTGTTGCTCTTGAATCCAGATACCAACTTGACATATTTAAACTTGCATGTGTTGTCAAAATCTGTCCAACTAAATCTGAAGAATAATTAACTTTTTTTTAAACTAGATTAACTGAAGCTTGAGTGCTAGTACCTTGATTAGTATCACTAGAACTACTAGAATTGTTACTAAACCCAGTGAGGCTTGGATTAAATCTATAATAGCATTTTACAACTGTATGACCCATTCTATCACACATAGCTGACATTGTGGTCTATTGTTATTATTGCAGCCTCCACGACCTCTACTTCTATTTCCTTTATAATTGTCTTTGTTTCCTTATTGTTGATTTTGTTAAAACCTTGATTGGCCTCTTGAAGTCCAAGGATCTTGATTTCTTGAACCCAATGATCCTTAATTACCGTTGTTATTGCTCATATTCATACATTGTGTTGTAATGTTAGCCACCATCTAACCTATCAACCATTGATTGATTCTACCTTTGTGTGCAAAAAGAAGATTGATTAAAGTTCTCAATTGATGGGGAGTTTCCCTCTAAGCAATTACAACCACTATAGCCTCATATTCATCACTGAGACTATTTACCACTGCCAAAACATGATTTATTTCACTCATCTTATGACCAACTTCTCCAAGCAAATCAATGAGCATCTTTATTCTTGGAAGATAGTCTCTCATGGCCATCCCTTCCTTTTTACATCCTTCAAGATGCCTTTTATAGTACATAACATTAGCAGTTGATTGAGAGATAAATTGTTGTGCATAAGTTGTCCATATCTCATAAGATGATTTACATTTGATTAATTGAGGAATATAAGAAGAAGATATAGATGCTAGCAACCAAGATATAAGAAGTTTATCCTGTCTCTTAAAAGCAACAAAAGCAAGATTGGGAGCTATGGTACCTTGCTCATCTGATATTACCTACTTAAGGATATCTTGCGTTCTAAAAATATATCCATCCAGCCCATAACAAATTATTGCATATTCAACCTGAGATTTCCATTAGTTGTCCTCTTGAGCTTGAAAGTGATTAACTAACTAAGAGGAGTGACAACCAGTTTTAGTGGATCATCATCTTGAAGAAATTGTGTTTAATCCAACAAGACCTTGACAGAATCCTATTCTTGAGTATTTGAAGAATTGGTAGACTTTTGAGCCATTCTTGGATCTTGAAGACAATATCTTTGAAAGGTTACAGGGATCAAGAGCAACCAGGCTCTGATTCCAAGTTAAGTTTACACTGAAAATGTTGTAAACTAATTTTAGATACAAAGAGAATTAATGTCAGCAAAAAAAATTGAGCATGCCCAGCCTTGAATTGAATTAAATGTATTAAATGTAGATTATACAAAAGAAAAACCAGTGATATATCTCCCACGTATATATATATATATAGCTATCTAATACTAATCCTATCAGAAAAGAATAAGATATAGAAGATATAAAAAGATAATGTTGCCACATCACTACGCTCCTTATTTTCGTTGATAATATCTCTTTACGTCGTATATGTGTATGGAAATTTAATGTAAGTTGTTTAATTCTATGCTACTTCTCTAGCAGATTTAAATTGGTAACAAATGGCTATCATGCAATTATGAACTGCTTGCCATAGATGAGTAAGAATTAAACCCAAAAATAATGTCACAACAAAATAAAGCAGCTGGGACGAAGAGGGAAAAAACCACACACACCTGGAAATGCGGAAAACAACAACTAACACCGCGGAAAGTTATCACTCAGGGCAGATTTATAAGAGATCTATGGATGATGCTCTACATAAATTGCTACTAGCTAATAATAGTTTGTCAAAAAAATTAGATAGATATATAGTTAGATACATATTAGACAATCAAACATCACTCCACAACCAGCTATCAACTAATTTCCACACGATCATCACGCATATCGCCGAACTGCTCCCACTTTTTTTTATCTTCACCCTTGCTAAAACCCTTTTTCCATACGAATGGCTATTTAGGGATTGATGAAACATCATAATTCAACGCTCCAAAACACGACGCAAAGGGCCCTAAATCAATAAAGATATGAAAAAAAAAGCGTTAAACTACAAAACCAATCAAAAAAAAGGAAGGCAACAACAAAGTCTTTCTTTATTCCTTCTCTTCAGGTGGGGTTCTTTTCTTTGTGAAAGTAAAAAAAAAAGGAAAAACCAAACAACAAAATTAAATTGGTAAAGTTAGAGAGAGAAATACATAGAGTTGAGTGAAACATAAAAGTACTAAAACGTATATCGGAGAGCACAAACAAAAATCCTCCATGGCTAGCAACGACACCAACCCATCATCTCAGCCCCTAATTCCAATTTTTAAGGGGGGAGGGAATACCAATTATGGAGTCTTAAGATGAAGAACCTATTCAAGTCTCAAGAGCTATGGGACATGGTGGAGCATGGTTATATGGAATCTGTGGAGGCCTTGGCAGAACCCTATCAACGGTTGTGGGAGAATCAGAAGAAAAACTCAAAAGCTTTGCTCTTCATCCAATCGGCACTAGATGATAAAATATTTCCACGAATTGCGACAGCATCAACCTCAAAGCAGGCTTAGGATATACTCAAGGCTGAATTTTTCAGTGACAAGAAGGTAATTGGTGTCAAATTACAGACTCTCCATTTTGAATTTGCTAATTTGGCCATAAAAGATAAAGAACCTATATAAGGATTCTTATCTAGAGTCTTTGGGGTTGTCGGTCATATGAGAACATATAGTGAAATTGTTAGTAATCAAACAATTGTTAGTAAGGTTTTGAGAAGCATAAATACAAATTACATCCATATTGTTACCGTTATTGAAGAATATAAGGATTTATCAACTTATATATTTGATGAGTTGATGAGTTCCTTAATAGCGCATGGAGAACGACTGAACAAACCATCTGAAAAGACTGAAGAGAAAGCTCTTCAAGTGAAGGGAGAATCTTCCTTTAAGGGGAAGACTAAAAATTCAGGTGGTAGAGGATCTGGCAGAGGATGCTTCCACGGTCGAGGTCATGGTCAATTTAGAGGAATTCAACACTCCAAGAGCAATATACAATGTCATTATTGCAAGAATTTTGGCCACAAAGAAGTGGAATGTTGGAGTAAGCAGAGAGATGAATGAAAACAAACAAATTTCACTAAAAATCCCCAAGAAGAGAGCAACTTGTTCATGGCTCACTCAAAAATTGATCCAATGGATAATGTTGTATGGTTTATTGACAGTGGTTGCTCTAACCACATGGCTGGTGTAAGAGCACTTTTCAAGAGTCTTGATGAATGAAAAAACAAAGGAACGACTAGGGGATGACAAGCAAATCAAAGTTGAAGGTAGAGGTACCATTGCAATCCTAACTTCAAATGACAATGCAAAGCTCATTCATGATGTGCAATATGTAACTTCAATTGCTCATAATCTTTTGAGTGTCGGTCAATTAATTAAGGGTGGATATTATATTTTATTTAAGGATTATTGTTGTAGCATTTATGATAAAAAAAATCTGCCCACAAATATGTAGCAATCCAAATGACTCAAAAAAGAATGTTCCCTCTTAATGTGTTAAATGGTGATGTTAGCAGTGCACTAGTTGTCAAAAGGAAACACAGAAGTAAATTTGTGGCATTTACGATATAGTCATTTGAATGTTAAAGGGCTACAATTATTAAGCAAAAAAATATGGTTGTTGGTTTGCCTAAAATTGAAGCTCTTGAATTCTATGAAGGGTATGTGTATGGTAAACAAAGTAGACTATATTTTCCTGTTGGCAATGCATGGAGAGCCTCTACTTGTTTAGAAATTGTTCATGTAGATTTGTGTGGTCCTATATCAACTGAGTTTCTAGGAGGAAGTTAATATGTTTTGCTATTTGTTTATGATTGTAGTCGCATGAATTGGGTTTATTTCTTGAAAAACAAATCTGAATCCTTTTATTATTTTAAGAAATTTAAGTCACTAGTGGAGAAATAAAGTGGGTGTCAGATTAAGGCATTACGTATAGATCGTGGTAGCGAGTTTGTCTCTGATGAGTTTAACATTTTCTGTGATGAGAATGGTATTTATAGGGAGTTAACTATACCTAACACACCCCAACAAAATGGTGTAGCTGAGAGTAAAAATCGTACAATAGTGGAAATGGCAAGAAGCATGTTGAATGCTAGAGGAGTTCATTCCAAAGCTATTTTGGGTAGAGGCTACAGCCACGACAGTGTATATCCTCAATATTTTGCCTACAAAGGCCGTCTACAATCAAATTCCATATGAGGCGTGGAAAGGTAATTAGCCAAGGGTAAGCCACTTACGTATTTTTGGTGGTATAGTATATGCTTTATGCTTTGACAAACCCATAAAATGCATTTTTGTGGGATATAGTGCTCAATCCAAAGCATATAGACTATATAACCCTATGAGTGGCAAAGTCATTATTAACAGGAATGTCATATTCAATGAGGAAGCTAGCTGGATATGGGGGAAAGACGACATACCTGCAGTAGCTTCACAACATATTATAACTTCCCCTGATCATAGAAGATGCACAATCACCAGCAAAAACTCCCATCACCGATGGCAATAACATCAACTTCACAGCATCTACACCGGCTAGAAGTACTTCCTCAACACTAGATAGCAGCAGTAACACTTCACCAACATCAGGCCCTTCCTCACAAACACCACCTCGGAAAGTCAAATCTCTGAGGGAGATGTATAAATCCTACTCATTCACCTTGTACGTGATAGAACCAACCTATTTTGACGAAGTTATTGAAACTAAAGAATGGGAAGCAGCAATGATGGAGGAGATGATGACAATTGAACACAATCATACATGGCAACTGATTGATCTTCCAGAAGACAAGACTCCCATCGGACTCAAGTAGGTTTGTAAAGTTAAACATCAAGTAGATGGAAGTTCCAGAAGTTCAAAGAGAGGCTTGTTGCTAAAGGGTATACACAACATCAAGGTATTGACTTTGATGAAACTTTCTCACTTGTAGCTTGTTTTGAAACAATGAGAGTGTTATTGTCATTGGGTGCTAAATTGAATTTTCCTATCTATCAACTTGATGTCAAGTCTGCATTCTTGAATGGGGAGTTAGAAACCCAAAGTCTTTGTTGTTAGTGGTCATGAAAACAAAGTCTATAAGCTTAAAATGGCTCTTTATGGGCTTAAACAAGTGCCACGAGCATGGTATAGAAGGATCGACTCATATTTCTTATCAAATGGATTTGTGAGGAGTGAGAATGAGCCCACTTTATATGTAAAAAAAATCTAAGAATGGTGAGTTTCTAGTTTTCTGCATTTATGTAGATAACATTATATATTTGGGATCTTCTGAAATTTTAATTGCTGAGTTCAAATCATGCATGGTGAGCGAATTTGAAATGTTAGATCTAGGCAAGTTGCAATAGTTTCTTGGTCTTGAGGCGAAACAGGTAGAAGATGACATATTTCTCTCACAAAAGAATTATGCAAAATATATTCTATTCAAGTTTCATATTCACAATAGCAAGTCAGCAGTTCCACCCATGAATGCTAATGAAAAACTGCAACTTGAAGATGGTACAGGTACTGTAGACCCAAGTTACTACATAAGCTTAGTTGGTGGGTTAAATTATTTAACTCATACTAGGTCTGATATCAAGTACTCTGTGAGTGTCTTTTCACGATACATGCACAGTCCTACAAGGCAGCACCTTAAAGCGGCAAAAAGGGTGCTTCGTTACATTGTTAAAACAGCTGATTTTAGGATTTGGTACCCGAAGGACGCAAATTTTAGCTTACTTAGGTATAGTGACAACGACTGGTCTGGATGTGTAGATAACAAGAAAAGTACTTCAGGCCATGTTTTCAACTTGGGGTCAGGTGCAATATCTTGGAGCTCAAAGAAGCAAGAGTTGGTGGCTTTATCATTGTCAGAAGTAGAGTATGTTGATGTGACATTGGCAGCATGTCACACGGTTTGGTTACGAAGGTTGCTGGCAGATGTATGTTATGAGCAAAAAGGGAGTAACAAAAATATTTTGTGACAACAAGGCTACTATTGCAATGACAAAAAACCCGGCATTCCACGGTAGAACAAAGCACATTGATATCTGCTACCATAACATTCGCAACCTAACTGCAAATGAGGAAATTGAGTTGAGGTTCTCTCCAACAAATAGCTAAGTTGCTGATGTTCTCAACAAGGCACTTCCTCTTGACAAGCATATTTATTTTTGGCAGAAGCTAGGTGTAACACCCCCAAAATTCATTACTGAAAATTTTTGTTTTATTAAAAGATTAGCGGAAGCAAAATAATAAACTGTAAATTTCGGAGATATTACCGCCACACTTAGTACCAAACCGGTTCACTCATACCGTTCCAGTACCAAGTGCTAAGGCTAAAGAATAAAATATCAATTGCTAGAATTTCAAACCATTTTTAAAATCAGAGTAGCACAAGTAAACATTTTATAAGAATAGATTCCACCAATGGTGGTTACAAGAACAAAATTACATTTAAACCAGACATTAGAAGAGGAAGAATGAAATCCTAAAGGCCGGATAATCCTTACGCCCTTTCTCGTTGCCCACTTGAATAGCACCTGAAAAGACCTGTAAGGGACATTACCCATTGAATAGGCAGGGGCCCCACGAATGGAACCCTTCAGTACTATGGTACTGAGTAACCCTTTAAAACTCACTTAAAATCAGGCCCGCAATGCAACACATGATACAAAGCTATATACATATATAATAAGAAATACATGTGCCACAATCACATACTTAGCAAGTCCATCAATTATTAATGAGTCATAATGTACAATTAATACTTCTGGGCCTTAAGTCATGTCATAGTGCAAAATCAATACGTTCGGACCTTAAGCCATTAGTCCATCATTATTCCATCATCTCTCAGAGTTTATATCCATGTGAGTGCGGGAACCCCACTATTATAGCCGGTGGACCGATCATGCAAGGCAAAATGCTCCTGGCCACTATTATTCGCCAGTGGACTGATCTGGCCCCAACTCACATGGTGTTCCACTATATGTGATTAGTATTTTTCCATAACTTTATTCACATCCATGACTGGTTTTATTGAGCTCGGGACCCCCACTATTATTGCCGGTGGATCAGAATGTATATCAACATCATCCAAGGCAACACACTCCTGGGCCACTATTATATCCGGTGGATCGGTACTCATAATCATCTTCCAAGGCAACACGCTCCTAGGCCACTATTATATCCGGTGGATGGGTACTCATAATCATCTGCCAGGGCAACATGCTCTTGGGCCACTATTATAACCGGTGGATCGGTACTCAATATCATAATTCAACTAGGCCTGGCTCATTAATCTTTCACTTTCATGATTAATATTTTTCCTTTTTTAATCAGCACAACAATTCCATTTATTTGCCTCGGACGAGAGATCAATATCCCGAGACACAAAGGTACACCGGTAGTACTGGTGTACACAAGCTACTCAGTACCCTTCAACCATCAACCCCGGGACGCAAAGGTACCCTGGTCGTACTGGTGCATAAGGCTACTCAGTATCCTACCGACAAGAACACCTAATCCATAAGTATGCATACCCTCTAAATAGGTCCGTAGAGCTAGATAGAGTAAGATATAGGGTCTGGCTGGGGCACAAAGGCACACCAACAAATACCAGAATAATCGTGGGCTAAACCACTCCTTTAGGGTAGCGACCCCTAAAGAGACACCATTCCCGATCTCAAGGTCTTTCACTGTAAGTATTAGTGTCTTAATTAAGGTGATCACGTAAAGTACAACAATTAGATGCTTATTCACTTTCGATCATGTTGATATCATTAAGCATTTCTTATTCATACAGTTATCCAAGATAACACAGAGGAATCATTAAGGCTATTATAATCTCATCCGATTCTGATTTAGGATTTGTTCTCGTGATACTTACTAATCGTCAAATACTCTTACCTTACTATTCAGGGTTATTTGAGTCTTATTACGAACCTCCAGTGTCCCCTCAACATTTTAGATATGAATAACTAATTTACCCCTTACTTGTATAGTTATTAAACCATCCCTTCCTTACTTACCAATTTACCATATCACCCTTCATGTCACATAATTACCAAATTACCCCTTACTCGGTTTAGGTTACCAAGTTATCTCCTACACTTTTTAGATCACCATTCACCCTTCATAATTGTTACACTTAACATATTTCTCATTTGGTTGGTTAGATTATCGAATTGCCCTTCTCCTTTGTTATAATTACTAAATTGCCCTTAAGTTGGACAAATTACCAAATTACTCTTCTTCATTATCATGATTACCAATTTGCCCCTTTAGTTGGTTAAATAATTACCAATTTGCCCTTTAGTAGGTTAAATTACTAAATTACCCTTCTCTATTATCATAATTACCATTTTACCCTTCTCAATCATTATAATTAGGTAATTGCCCTTCTCCATTATCATAATTACCATTTTACCCTTCTCCATAATTATAATTACCAATTTACCCTTCTCTATTATTATAAATACCAATTTACCCTTCTCCATAATTATAATTACCATATTGCCTTTCTCTATTATTAAAATTACCATAATACCCTTTTGTTGGTTAATTTACTAAATTATCCTTCTCTGTTATCATAATTACCCAATTGCCCTTCTATAATCAATTTAGTTACCAAATCATCCTTTACCATTATCAAAATTACTAAGTTACCCCTTACTTGCTCCCAAATTTACCATAATATCCCTTTTATTTATAAAATTATCATTCTACCCCTTACTTCCAAATTTACCATAGTGTCCTTTTATTTATAAAGTTGTCATTTTACCCCTTACTTCCAAAGTTACCATAATTTTCTTTTATTTATAAAAATACCATTGTACCATTTTACTAATAAAATTACCTTAATACCCCTTTTTCTTATAATTTACTATTTTGCCCTTTAGTTCTAAAATTATTGTTTCACCCTTCTACTTATAAAATTACCATAATACCCTTTTACTTGTAAATTACTATTTTACCCTTTTACATTCAAAATTACCATTTTACTATTTTCTTACAAAATTACCATTTACCATTTTCCTACAAAATTACCGTTTTACCCTTCCCTCCAAAAATTACCGTTTTACCCCCTTACTTCGAAAATTACCATTCTTACCCCCCCTTTACTCCCAAAATTACCCCTTTACTTATAAAATTACCATATTGCCCTTTTGCCTCCAAAATTACCACTTTACCCCCTTTATTACACCACTTTTATTAAATTAACATTACCACATGAAATGATAATATTAATACTCCATTAACAATATCCAACTCCACCAACTATTATATTTTAATATAATACTTATTAGCACCCACACATATTAGGCCACATTCTTGCACAAGAAATATTACTAAAATGCCCCTAGGGCTCACAATAATATTATTTATGCATAAATGGTCACAATAACATAATATGATATGGATAAGTACTTAACACTTTCATTAATAATCAAACTCTTTCCTTAAGCAGCATTTCCACACATGGCATATAAACTAGCATACTTTCCTTTTTATCAATCAATACAAGAAAATATATATATATTAAACCACAAATATCAAGCATAATAACATATTAAAAATCCTAATGTGCTAACATACGTTTATCCATGCGTTTAAGTGGGGTTTAACGATTACCTTAATTCCTGCAAAAACGAACATTACCGGTATCCCGTTTAAAGATTCAAGCTTTAAACAGCAAAAACAACACCTAAAAATAATATCAATAATTATTATATTAGAAGTAGGAAATTAAAAGGATAAAACTTTATATAAAAAACTTAATTAATAACATGCTTTACTTAACTATTAATATACCCCAATAATTAAACACAACTCCTCCCAAAATAATGTGGAACTCACGCTGCATAAGCAGCATGAGCCACATGCAAGTTGTGATGGGGAAAAAGGGTCGGAGGTAGGGGTAAAAGGGAGGGGTGGTCATTTTAGGGTTGAGGCTTTGAAGCTAGAAAAGAGGGCAGGTGGGGGAGGAATGGAGGCAAGGGAAGGGTGCAGGAGTAAAGAGGAGGTGTAGGTGGTGGTCGGGGACAAGTTATTAGCGGCCAAGGGCGATGGAGATGGCAGTGGCGAGGCGGCAAAAGGGGTTGTCGAGGTGGGCGTGGTTGAGAAGGAAGGAAAAGGGAGAAGGAAAATGAAGGGGTGCAAGGGATTTTTTCGACCAAAGGAGGTATGAGGGTGGTAGAGGAGGTTGCAGGGAGTTGACTGGTGGTTTAGGTGGCGGCAGAGGCGGTCGGAAGGCGACGAACAGAGGGGTTGCAGGGAGGTTGCCAATAAGGGGGAGAATGAAGGAAAAAAAAGAAGAGGGGAGGAAGAAAGGACTGCAAGGCAGCTTGGGTGGTCTTGTGGTGGTGTAGGGCTGAGGTATAGGTGGCAGGGAGTGGTGCAAGGGGTTGGTGCGACAGTTGAAGCGGCGAAGGGCGGCGGCATAGCCAAAACAGGGAGGAAAAAGGAAGGAGAAGAAAGGGAGAAGAGTGAGGTCGGGGAAGGGGAAAGGCTTGAAGAAAATGGGGCAGGGAGAGGCTGGAGAGGTGAAGAAAAAGGAGAGGGAGAATAGGAGGGCAGCTGGCTAGCCGGTGGCAGCATATAGGGTGGAAGGGAAGGTGGTAGGATGGCAAGGATAGGGAAGGAAAGAAGAGGAAAAGGTGGCCACGCGGGATGGGGTGCATGGCTGGCCGATTCCAAAATGGTGAAAAAAAGGGTAGGGGAGAGAGAGAGAGGGGCAGGTGGTGGCAGTGGTTGCAGGTTGTGGTGGCTGGGCGTGGCGTTCGAGGTGGCAGACATGGAGACGGGGACAAGTCGGGGGTGCTGGGTCGAGGCAGAAGAAGGTGGAAGAAAGGAAGGGGAGTAGGCCGACATAGGGGAAAGAAAAAAAAGAGTTGGGTCGGCCAGGTCCAAGGGAGAAAGGAAGGAAAGAAAAGAGGGGGAGCTGGGCTGGGTGGCTGTGCCTAGGAAAGGAGAAGAGCGAAGGGAGTGGGCCGGAGGCCCAGACGCAGGGGAGGAGGGAGCAGGCTTAGTGTGGGAGGCCCGAAGGAGGAAAAAAAGAAAAAGAAAAGAAAGAAGAAAAAGGAGAAAAAAGGAGAAAGAAAAGGAAAAAGAGAAAAAGGAAAATGGGAAAATAATTTAATTTAATTTAATTTATAAAATAATAAAATGTGATATTTTTGATAAATTATTTAATTTAATAATTCAATTCAATATAATTTAATATATTGGTTCAAAAAGGATAATTTTAGTAAAATATTATTTTGAAAAATTATTTAAATAAAAATAATATGATAAAATAACAAAATATTTATTTTTAATTTATTAAATACTCCTATCCAAATTTATATACTCAAAAATCCATAAAATAATTAAACTAAATAATTTGAAAAGCTAATTTATTTTAAATAAAAGCCATTTATTAAATTATAGGTTTTCTAAAATTTTGGGGAATTACACTAGGTGTATGTAGCTTTGAAGCAAGGGGATGTGTTAAATATGCTTCAAACTAAGTAGTGGGTAGTTGTTACTCAATTTCTAGTTTTTTCTATGTTTGTTGCTATTTTTCTAGTTTACTAACTAAGTGGTTATAACTTAGTCCAGGTGTCATAGTGGTTAATTTTTTTAGTTAATAGCTTGTGTATTAGTGAGACATGATCACCCACTTAGTAAGATAGTGGCAGCTTATTTTTCCGCTTTATTAGTTATGTTTTTATCTTATTTAAAGGTACCTGATGTAGTTGGTTTTACGCAAGCAGTGAATTAATTACTTTTCTTCTCTAACTTTACTTCCTTTTATATTTTGAATCTGCAACAGAATTCACCAATAGTGTCGAGAGGGCCTATGGTATACTTAGTTCAGGCGTTTGCTTATCCTAAAGCCTTAAATTGGATTTCTAATGTCCTCTAGACTTGCATGCATGTAATGAGTGCTGATAAGAGGTGTTATATGGGGTGAGCTTGACTTTTACATAGTGGTCGTGCCTCCCGTAATTGGTGATAGTGGGTTAATCATCTCTCAACAGATCAGCTGCAACTGTCGGGTATGCCAAATGATGGTGTACTTTTTGTCTTAGAAGTTGATACATGTAGTGAAGGTTGTAGACGAAATTCATGGAAGCTTCTCAAGTTCTCATTTTTGTTCAATGGCTACTGGCTCAACTCTTGAGTAATGATGATATATACGTAGTTTCATCTACCTCTTTTTTTCTTTTTTTCTTTTTTTTTTTGAATGTCGATGAACAACTTTGGTGCTATTGCTTTCGTCTTTTATTGAACCTGCAGGATTAAAAGATATATTTGCCTACGTGACAATTGACATTCTTGTTTTTCTTTCCAGGTGCTGTAATTGTCTCACCTCCTCAAGATACAACCTCACTTAATACTCGAATAAGGACCCGAATGTTCTCAAAAGTTGATGTTGCTGTATAATTATCCCCATGCGCCTTCTCCTCTCTGTTTGCTTGCTGTGAAATGGAGCACGTGGATGGAGAAGTGCTAGTTTGATACGTGATAACTTAGTAACCAGGCATAGTACAAGCAGTTGAACCTCTGAAATCTTGCGCTCTGGTCTGTGATCTTACGTTTGTTTGTGTACCGATCTTTAATGGCTCGGAGTTGAACATCCCATGACATCAAACCAAACTTTCTCCATTTACGTCAGAGTGGATGAAAGTGAGTTTGATTTACCGCCCGCCTTCTATGAAGCATAGAAATGACAGGATTGAGCAGAATGCTTTATTAGTTTATCTTCATGGCAAATGCGATTTCAGAATTGCGTGGCTTACTAGCATTCCGCCTTCATCCTCCGATCCTCTTTGGAGGATGAAAATTTTGCATGGCTGGTATTTGAATGAATCAGCTCCTTATTTATTCCTGATTTTTTGTTTAGTTTTGCATATTTTGGGGGTCATAGAAAACATGAACTGCTTCCACATTGTGGGGAGAGTCCGCAGATCTGTAGAGAGGGGGGAGCTAGGAATTTGGCAGATGAGATGTATTCAAATTATCTTGGCGACCCCCCTGTGTAATTCAGACTTCTTCTCATGTTACTGATTTTTTTCCCCAAATCTAGTGGTTAACAGTATCCGTAGCCCGTAGGTTCGATTTTTGCCGTGCCCTGTGTTATTCTTTGCTTTTATAAATCTCTCTCTTCTTCTTCTTTTCCTTTTTTTTTGTGTGTGTGTGTGTGTTTTTTTGTGTCAAGTTACTGCTTTCAATATAGCTTTTTATACCTTGACAGAATCAATTAGATGATATTACGAATGATTCATGAACACAAGATGTTGGTTTAACATCTTCGGTTCTTATCTCTTCTTGCAATCTATGCACACCATTCTTTCAGATATATTTTCTTATGTGTTTTAGCAAGTGTCGGTACTTTTAACTTTTCACGTTTCAGATACCAATAGAGATACAAATGTAAAGATAAAGCAGGTGTCCAAGGCATATTATGATATAACTGAAAAGCTTATTAAGCGCGAGTATATGACCCAGACAAGATACAATCTCGTCCAGAAATTTCATTATGATTCAAATATACACTTTATCAACATATTCTCTAGCCTCCTTTTTTCTGGTTTGAATTGTGGTGGTGAGATGTAATGCCTTATGGGTTTCTCATTCTGTACCTTGAAACGCTCTGATCATATGCAGAATCAGTTGCTTTGGTACTGCGTGTACGAGGAACGACAGCTCAGTGATGACAATATTTTAACTTGCGACAGATGACCCAGACTCTTTTTGTTAGTTCCAGAAAGATCGACACCACCCTTAAGCAAATGCTTCTCTTCATGGATTCGACAAGATTACAATATAAATAAAGCATGTGATTCCCACCACATGAATGCAGGATTTTTTTACCCCTTTTTTTTTTCTGCCCCCTTCTAAACAGATGCTTTGCTATAGAGGCATGTGAAATAAAATCACTATAAAACTTGCTTAGGTTGCTATGACCAATTTTTTACCTAATCAAGTATGAATCGATAGCCTCAGGAGTCGGACCTCAGATTTCTGCATTGGCAGCAGTCCCTATCATCTGAGGCAATGCCAGCTAGGAATCCGAAGGCTCAAACATATTCACCGTCAATCTTCTTTCATTTTTCTGTTCATCATAGCTGCCAGCCAGCCTCACGAGCCAACAAGACCTTTATGGCGTGCGTAAGTCATTATAGCTAAGAACAGAGAACCACAAACCATTCCTGTTACCATAACCACCTATAGGTTCCCAAGGATTTTAATCAAACCAGCAACCAACATTTTGATAATTTGGGGAAGTCATACAAGGAGAAGAGAAGAGAAGAGAAGAGAAAGGAAGAAAGGGTATCGTGGATCGAGGAAATACCCATTTAAACATGTATGAATGATTCTCCTTCCATGTGTATGGGATGTTCATGCCAAATATTGCAGCCACCAAAGAATACACTGATAAACACACTGTCCCTGAGGCTACAAATAGCTCTAGCTGTAGCAAGAATGGTACGTAAGAAAGAAAACCATAAAATTCAGAATAAGAGTGAGAAACGGAGAGAATATTTTGAATGAATGAATAACTCATCTTTTGCCAAAAAAGGAGGCAGAAAAGGAACCTGAATCAGCTGGTTTCGATGGTTGTCTAGCTACGATAAGATGAAAACACTGATATTCAGGATTGCAAGACATGCTAACACAGTTTGTTATTTATAAAACACCAACACTTGATTATTTCTTTGCAAATATACTCATCTCTCTATACCTGAATATTAATGTAGTCTTCGGTGTCATCTATGTATTCACGCAGCTATAGATAAACCACAGTTGGTAGCTAGCGTCAGCAACCATATCTATACAATCAAACAAAATACTAACAGTACGGTATGAATCCTACTTACCGTAGTCAGTTTGTTCAATGTGCCATCAATTTGCATGAAATAAGCCTGCGGAAAAAGGGAATCCCACGTTAACGCTTCAGCAAACCAAGGTTGTTTGCAGTTAAGCGGATGATAATGGTGATTGAAATGAAGGGTCAATCCTGCTGACCTCGAGCAACATTTCAAGCTCTTCAACATCATTTTCATCATCGAGTGCGCTGACTCGACTTGCCTTAGAAACCTTTGAGCCTAGAGTAGGCGAGGTGAGGAACCAATTTGGAGGATCAAGACAAGAGCCATCAATAGGTGAAGAAGTCATGGATGTATTTTTCCTTGATAAGTAAAGGTCTTCCATATCTTCGTCGTCGTCTAAGAGTTGTTCTAGCTCATCCCTTACCTACAATTATCGAGGCCTAATTAATCCGACTCATATTCAACTTTGGACCGTGTTGTCCTAATTGTATAGCCCCCAATCGTATATATGTACCTTCTGAACGCGATTTGTTAATCTCGTCATTGCGCTCTTGAGTTTACGTACTCTATCCAGATTCCGGCTGCTAATCTGCCATCATTTTGGATCACATACCAAAATGTCATATTCACATAAGGTTTAACCAACTCATACCCACCCTACAGACCAACAGGCTATATAGCAGGGGAACCTTTAAGACTTCACCTACGTGTTATACACACACACACACATACATATCACCTACTTTTCCTGACAATATGTCTCCATAAGCGGACTGTTTGATAACCCGTCAGTTTTCTATGAAAGTAATGTCTACTCAACTGTCATTCATATAAGAGTTCATATCCACCATAGATTTCATAATGAACAAAGTGAAGGGTTATATCACTAGCCACGCAGTTCAACGTTTCTCTTACCTTGGAAGTGAGCTCATCTAGAGCTGGGTAGGCTTCACCCTCCAGTTCCATCGTACGGGCATCAAGAAAACTACAAATTCCTTCCAGCATTACTTCTAGTGCTCGAAACTCGAAGGGAAAATCTGCATTTTACACCCAAGAAAAAAAATTTAGATCAACACAATCCATTATACTGCATACGCTTGTACAGATAAGATAAGAAAGTAAAAAGAGTTTAGCACTAATCAGTAAATAGTAAGTGTTGTAAGGAAATAACTCTCTTACTCAACTGCACAATTATGAAAAAATGTAAGAGTAAATTGAGAGCATAAGAAATGAAGATTTATGGAAGAAAGAAATTGAAGAGTTTTATTGTGTATGAAAAATGGGAGAAAATTGGGAGTTTGCATATCTAATTACAAATGGTAATCAGATGGCCAATACTCTCTTTCATTCATCATTCACCGACAAACTTAGTACAGCTTTCTATCTAACATCTACCACCTACTGATTGATTCTATGAGTTAACTTTTGTCAACTTATAGAATATTGTGCTGATGGGTATCAAATCTCTTATATTAAGATATTTCTAACCACTCTTGTACATCCCATCTTTACTCTACAAATGTACGCATCTTCAACCTTGGCCTTGGCCAATAAGCCATCCCAAATGAAAGGTTTCTCTCGACCTTAACTCGGTTGAGCTCTTATCAGAAGTACATTCTACCAATTGATCCCATCAATTGATCTTTGGGTATCATCTTTTGATGCCGCCCTTGACTAATGCCCTAGCATGCTGCCCTTGGTTGTTGTCCTTAGCTGACGCCATTTATATGTCTGACGATCTTTGATTCTGGTTGACGGACTTTACTCTAGCCTTGTTTCTCAACATCTGTCCTCAAGACGCTTCTCGTGTCAAGGAACCCCAACAGCTCCCCCAATCAATTCCCTTGTCCCAATTCATGTCTTCTCCTATGTCACGACTCTCCTCCTTCCGCTATACTAATAAACTCAGCATTATTTATTGGTAGTATTTCATAAGTTAAAATTAGTGACACAACAGGAGGAGAGTCGGGCCACAAGATCAGATATGGAGTGTGGCATAGGATCTCTTCTAGATTCCCACATTCATCATGGACTCACAATGCACACAGTGCACCGGGTACCAATTTCTAACCTACTAGAGAGGGATGTACAAGCACCAATAAATGTAATGAAGTACTAACTAGCTAGTAGCTAGTACCTTTATCTTCACTAAAGGAATTGTCATTTTGATTCTCAAGTTGTCCGTCGTCTTCTACTTGGACATCAACGGGTGTGAGTGATGTTATTAGTTGGTTTTGTAGTCTTCTTTTTAGCTCCTGTACTACAGGAATTAAATCATCCTCCGAGGGATCACGAACCAAAACCTACCCAAATGTTAACACAATTTTTATTTACTCGCAACAATAGGAAATCATAAGGAAAATACAAATGAGAACTCAATGTTCTCCCCTTAAATTAAAAAAAAAATGGGTATCAACAAATTTACCTCATCAGCTGTTATTATAGCCTTGATGTGCTGAAAGAAGAACACCAAAACACTTGCATTAGCCATGAAAAGCACATAAAACAGGGCAAGAAAAAATTACACGTCAATTCTGATACTAAAAAAATAGCAAAACATCAAAAAACCACCTCCAGATTTATAACAATAGCACTTTCCCTCCCTAAAATCGTCGAAGGGTACGACAGCATAGGATCAAGAATCCGAAGGTCTCGAGCATTAATTTTCATCCTCCTCATGATTGCATACTTATCTAAATCCAAAACCTTACTCTCTCCATCTCGATTGAACAGTATCCAACTCCTACAAACAATAGTTTTCTGAATTATTGAAGGTTGTTCATCCGATGGGACGATAAAACCTTCACGGGCCATTGAGAGGGTGGCTTTGATCGAGGATTAGAGGGAGGATTGAATTGGGGTAGAATTTAGGGTGGAAGTGGGGGAGATGGAGGAAGAGGTTGTAAGAGGGGATGGCATTCAAGGAGGTGGTGGAGTGCAGTACGAAAATTGTCTGCTATATAACTTTGGATGCTGAGAGGATGTCGATGCCACGAATTTTTAGTGCAGGTGGGGTGGAGCCGTGGAGGTGGTGGGGAAAGGTTCAGTGATGCAGAGCAGCGGTTATATTTTGGAGGGATTAAATTTCAAATACTCCACGGTAATTTTATTCCTCACGCGCCTTTGGACCGCCGTGTGTCTATCTCACGCTCTATTTGGAGCGAAATGGCATAAATTACTCTGTATAGGAGTGTAAAGGTACGAGACTTCCGGTATTTTAAAAATTACTCTTTAACTATGAACGTTAAAAAATATTAGTATGATCCAAATTAGTCTTATTCATGTCAAGTACGTAATCTATTAGTAATTCCTATATATGTTTTGAAGTTGTGTGCATGAGTTAAGAAATACTTTATCTCCGTATTTAAACAATTATTATGGTATATTTTGAGAATAACTTTTAATCATTAATTTTTTTAAAATATATTATATTATGATATAAAAATACATTATTATTTTTGTATTAAAAATGTTTTTACAATACTATTTTTTATATTTTTATTAATATATACTAAAAGATAGTAATGATTAAATTTTATTTTTAAATTACGTGATGCCTGTACAGAAAGAGTAAGAAAAGATTATCAAATTTATCTATAATAATCAAATTTATCGGTAATTAATATAATCTCTCCAACTTAATACCGCACCAATCTTTTACTCATTACTATATTATCTCTCTTACTTAATAGCTCACCAATCTTTTAATCATTACTTTGATAAATGTAAGGATAAAGTGGAAAAATATATTTCCTCCGTATTAAAAATAAAGTTATTTTATCATTCTACTTGCATTTTAATGAACTAATAATAACAATTTTAAAATTATACTTACTCTTTTCATTAAAAAATAATAAAGTATTTAATGCATAGATACCGAAAAAAATAAGGATAAAAATAAAAGGTAGATTTTAATTTTTCTAAAATAATTTTTTTTTATATAAAAATTTAATAATATAATGACCTTCTTTTTTATAATGAATAATTAATATTTTACCTTAAAATTGTAGAACATCATTTATAGTCAAACGAAAAATAAACCCCTATAACATCTTTTTATTTTGGATTAGAGGGAGTAGAGTTTAAATTGATTCACACTTTTACTATAGGTGTTTTCAAATAGGTGCGAATTACTAAGGTAGATATCTGTATTTATTATTCATTGCATTTGTCATTTTTAGGCATTGTCCAATTAATAAAGTATCTCATATCTATGTGCAAAAAATAAAAAGATGTGACTCGTAGCTAAAAATTATTAATTGAAATTATACATGGGTGGAAATTAACATATAAGATGGATTTGCTTAGAAATATTTGGTAAAATTAGTAGTTAAAAAGCATAAATAATATCTAAGAATGTATTTCCTTAATTTTAAAGATAAAATAAATTTATTATCAAATCAAAAATATAAGAAACCTTAGAAAGTTAGTTTGATAAAAAGTAAATTTATTATCGAGTCAAAAATATAAGCTTTGTTTTGGTATTATATCTAATTTTATTTCAATCATTAACTATTTTATTAGATAACCTCTTATAACTTGATCAAAATATTTCGTGTTATAATTAAAATATATTCCAACCACATACCAAGCCACTATAATTTCTAATACTCTAACTTCATCATGGTAAACAATAATAATATTATTAAAGTACAAAATCTAGTATAACATATATGAACCGGATACACACATGTTAAACCTGTTAGAAAGGCATGAATAATATTTCATTTTAAATATTCTAGTATAATAATAGTTCATCTCTCTTGAGAATAATTAAGTTCAAACTAAATATTTCACGAATCACATTTACCTTTATTTTATTATCAAATTATCACATTTTAATTATTTTTTTAGTTAAACATAGTACAAACTTGCATATAATATTTTACTTATAGACCTTTTATGCAACGTGGAATAATATTAGGACTTAAAAGGAAAAAATGATAATGGAATTTGATGATTGATCAATAATATTTTGATAATTCAAAATATTTTCTTAGTATAATATGTAAAAGAATAGTATGGTAACATAATAATATTACGATCATATATGAACTTTTTTAATGTGTTGGTGTTTTTTTTTTGACATTTTCATATATTAATAAATATTTTTTTAGAGAGTTACCGTCAATTTTGGTTTATATAGTTTGTTATTTGTATTTATTAATAAAGTAAAATATGAAGGCGGTTTCTAAATATCTATTTATTTTCCATTTTTTTATTTTTTTTATATATAAAAGTAAGAAATTCCAACATTATTAATAGAAATTCCAACATTATTAATAGGAGATACTCCATAACTAATCGAATCATTATGTTTTCTATTTTGGTGAATCACAAAGAAAGCATGTACGGTATTGTATGTATGGAAACAATTCATGTGTGTAAAATATCGTCAATTTTGTAAGCTATTACTTTCAAAGGAAAATAGACTTGATGCTTATCTCTTCTAACATGCTAGTATTAGTTGTCATCTCGGCTGTTTGATATCAATGTTCAATAATGTGGCCAGGCTATCCGGGCCGTGCAAATTACTGTAGACATCTAATTTACGCACTGGCGTCGGCTAAAAAGGATGTTGACGCACGCAAGTTGCGGGGTTCTTATGCTCCTACTGTTTTTGCCTTCGTTGGCTGTGTTACAGATGGTAAAATGTGCTTTGTTGTATTGTTGCGGGTACTTTTTTTTTATCCCTTATTGATGGAAGGAAGAATTTTTCTTAATTTATATATTATTCAACCTGACTTAATATTTGAATTAATTAATATGGATTAGTTTGTAGTAGCGATGGGCTGAACCTTATATCCACGTTGGTATCTGTCCTCGTGCGGGCAACTTAGGCTTCTTCACGTGAGTAGATTATGGTTATAGTAATATAATATTCTCTTTACTAAAATTGTTACATTTTCTTTTATTTTTTTTTACTCGGTCTTCTCAATTCCTATTTTCTCTCCAATTTTTGAATGTTTCCATTCACAATTGGGAATGGACCAATTTTAAAAGAATCAATAGTTATGGGTGGATATGTTTTTGTGCTTTATATTTTAAAATTTTGACATAGTTTACATACGAAAAATCCATCAAATACTCTCTATTTTTTAGTGTATAAAATCGGAAGATCAGTATGTTAACTTTGGAGGCGAACTGGCATACCCGATTACACCGGAGATTTAGTTGTAATTCGCTTTAGGGCAGCATTTATATTTGTGGCACATCAATGTCTTTTTTTAGTAAGTATTTTTCACATCTTTAACATTTAATATATTTACCTCGTAATTTCTACTCCTGTGCATATTATTGCAACACTCTTAAGCGAATTAATAGTATACACAATAATTTCTATTCGAATTTATGCAACGATCGGGTAATTAATTGCCGGTAATCTGATTGTGTTTGATTGTTGTGGACCTTGTGGTTGATAGTTTTGTCCTATTGATTGTGTTTGCCGAGTTTTTGTGCCTCATTTTTAGTTAGTGGATCTCGATTTATTTGTCTCGGTATTACTTCTCCGATTGGTTACTGATTGTTGTTATTGAGCTTGAGTTCGAATTTTAAGTAATTATAGTGTTTTTTGTTCTAATTTCGTGTCCAAATTAGTGTACTATACTTGTGCTATGTGTAATACCTCCAAATTTACTATTTAAAAATTTTGTTTCGTTATTTCCTATTGATTATGTGTTACAAAAATAGTGAGCGTTATTGCCACACCTAGTATAAGTCTGGTATCATCTACCATTCTTATAATAAGTGCTAAAGTTAAACCTTTCTCTACTTAAATTATAATACAATTATAAAAATTAGAGTAGAAAGAGAGTCAAAGCAACTTAACATCATTCCAAGTAAACTAGTTGTCAATGATTACAAAAATCAATGAAAAGAAATACATAATAGAATAAGAATACATAATCATTTCGATCAAAAGATGTCGAATGAACCCCGCAGATAGTCCTAACTCTCAACCCATACCAAAAGCCATCAAAACTTACCCTCAAAGTAGTCCTATAAGGTAAATACTTTCTACTGAATAGGTAGGGGACCATGAAATAGAACGTGTCAGTACTATAGTACTGAGTATCACATTATACAAAACTAATATATAAAGCCCGTATGGAATATATCAAAGGCACCACAACAAAACATGGTAGGAGATATTGAAATATACACACAATGAACAAATTACTACAATAATATCATATAAACAATAATAACCAATACCACATAATGCTCATAAACATTTATGTAGAACATAATGAAGTTTACCAACCAAGTATATAAGAGATGCTTTCTAAAGTAATGATTAGAACAATTCTCAACACAACAATCATAATCTTCATAATAATCTTATATATCACTATCAAACTGATAATATTTGTAATATCATAGGTAGAGTTCAATGGCATAATACCAAATAAAATCTATACTATCACGTGTAGAGATAAAAGGCACCATACCTAGCCATAAGTAGGCCCAAAGCTACCACCAAACCAATCCCATAACCATTTCGATCTAATAATAAGTATTTCTATTTTTATTTACTAGAGGGGATACAATAATAATCCGAATACATAAAAGTATAATAGTTATACCGGTGCAAAAGGCATCATGGTACCCTCCTAATCATCTAACTCAAAGGTATAAAAGCTCTCTGTCATACTCCCACACAAGGTGATACAATACCCTCCCAACCTAGGATGCCTAATCCTTAAGTATTGATACCCCTTGTAGGGCCAGTAGGTTACCTATAGAGTAGAATAAGGTCTTACTAAGGCATAACGCCGCACTAGAACCAAAGAAACCAAGGGCTCATACCTTGTCTCTAGGGTAGCTACTCTTGGAGAGAAATCATTCCTAAACTCTAAGTCTTTCATTTTAAATATTAATATCTTTAGAAGGTGATAAAAAAATATCACATATTGCACACAACGGTATTATGTGACCTTTTTTTATGATTACTCGAGATATACTAAGGTTTACCTCATTAGTTATAAAGATGGGACCAAAGGTATATTCTTAAAATATAAAGTAAAAGTCAATAACCAATTAGATAGTAAAATATAGAGGCTTAGGTTTGATGGGGGTAGTGAATATAAAACTAGCTTCCTAAAGGAATTTTGTGAAAGTCATGATATTATTCACGAGACAGGTGCTCCTTATATCCTACAAGAAAATGGCGTAGCTTAAAGAAAAATATGACTCTTAAAGAAATGATGAATAATATGCTTTTGAGTTATGGTATGTCTTACCATATGTGAGGGAAGCTATTTTGTCTACTTGTTATATCTTGAATTGTGTTTCTCACCCAAAAAAAAAAACTAGGTAAAGCACCCTATGATCTATGGAAAGGTTTTGCACCTAATCTTTTTTTTTAAAGTGTGGGGGTGTCTAGCTAAGGTTGGTTAACCCAATTTTAGAAGGAATAATGTAAGAACTAAAACATTTGACTATACTTTTATTGGTTATGCTTAGAACATTGTTGATTATAGGTTCATATGCTTAAATGATCTTCTATTTGTGAATCTAGAAATGTAGAGTTCTTTGAAAACATGTTTTCCGTAAGAAAAAATGCATGTGATATTGCTAGTTCTATGAATGCTACTCCTATGCCTTTTACTGTGTCTTCTCCCTCATTTACAATAAATGATGATTTTGCTAATGAACCTAGGAGAAGTAAAAGACATAGGATATAAACTATTTTTAGACTTGATTTCTTGAATGCTTTTCTTATTGAGAATGATGATATATATAGGATTAATGAGGACTTATACTTGCCTTTTTTATTGAAAAGGATCCTAAATCATATAATGAATTAGTAACTTTAGTTAATGTTAGTTTATGGAAAGAACCAATTAAAAATGATTTAGATTCAATAATGTATAATCACACATGGGTTTTAGTTAACATGTCGAGAGGGAATAAACCGATTAAATGTAAATGGGTATTTTAAAAAAATTGAGAATCGATGGAGCCATGGATAAGTTTAAGGCTCATTTGGTAGCTATAGGCTATAAAAAAAAAAAGAAAGAGGTTGAATTTTTTGATACTTATTCTCTTGTAACTAAGATTGCCACTATACATTCTTTAATTGCCTTAGATGTTATCCATAGACTTTCACTTTTTCAAATGGATGTTAAAACTATGTTTTTGAATGGTGACCTTAAAAAAGAAATTTATGTGGAGCATTCCAAGAGTTGTTTGGTCGAAGTTCAAGAGAATAAAGTGTGTAGATTGAGAAAGTTATTGCATGGCCTTAAACAAGCTCCTAAACAATGATATGAAAAAATTAACCAAGCTTTGGTGAGTGATGGTTATGTGGTAAATTGATCTGATTCTTGTGTTTACTCCAAGATTTTTGGATGTAATTGTGTGATTATATGTTTGTGATGATGACATACTGATTCTTGCTACTAATATGACTATGGCTGACGAGACCAAATCATTTTTGTCTTCTCGCTTCGATATAAAGATATTGGGGAAGCAGATTTAATTATTGGTATTAAAATAAGAAAAATTAGGAATGAATTTTTCTTAAGTCAGTCACACTATGTTGTTAAGATATTAGAAATTTTGATTTTCATGATGAATTACCTGCGAAAAGACCCTATGATCTCATTATTCATTTGAAAAAGAGACAAGGCCTATTTTCTCTCCAATTTTTGAATGTTTCCATTCATGCTTGAGAGTGGACCGATTTTATAAGGATTGGTGGTTGTGGTTGGATAAGTATTTATGCTTTATATTTTTGAATTTCGTGGTAGTTTACATAAATAAATAATAATAATCCAGAGCACCTTTCATCCAATACTCTCTATTTTCAACATACTTAACTTAGTGCAGATATGTAATTTCCATACTCTTCAATCTTAAGTGTACAATATCGAAGAGTCAATGTATTAACCTTGGAAGCGAACTGACATACGGGATTACATTAGAGGTCTGACCATAATTCGCTTTAGGGTAGCTATTATATTTGCAACACATCAACATTTTTTATAAGTATTTTTCATAGCTTCAATTCATTTAATATATTTACCTGGCAATTTTTATTTAGGTATATTATTACAAAAAGAGACAATTACAAATTTGCACACGTGAGAGAGAGAGAGAGTGTATGTAATACTCTGTTTCCAAAAACCCTAATCATAACCGGTAATTATGTGTGTTAGATGTAATAATTATTTTAGGATATTTGATAATAAATATATTGTTAATATGTGTATTATTATTAAGACTTATTAGTTATAAATTTTAATTATGTTAAAACATACTAGAGGGTGTATTTTAATTTTTTTAAAAACCTAGGTTGTGTCGTAATAGGTATCTGTTTCATCAAATAAACCTAGTCCGATAACCTTAAATTCTACTAAATATTTTTACCCTAAATATTTATATAGATTTTTACCCTAATCTATCCCTAACCTATGCTGAATTTCTCCCTTGACCATCACCCTACCCTCTTTACCCCTACACCTACCTATGAACCTCACCCCATCACTCTACACCCTGCATCCCCTCTACCCCTTGTTTTGCTCTCCTAGTTTCCTTTCTCTTTTCCCTGCACACAACCCCCTACTTATACCATCTCATGTTGTGCCACACCCTCGACCATCCCAATTCTACCTTACCTAAAGCTCTCTATTGCGCACAAGACATCCCCACTCTCCCCATCGTTGCTCCTTTCCTCCACCAATTTTAATTCTATAACAACCCCCACCGGTCCCCTTAGCTAGCCACCATCCACAACCACCGAATCCCCATACCCTACACTAGACACCATCACCGAAGCAACCCCTTAACCCATGCCTAAATACCTTGCAACCTTCCCTTCCTTATGTATACTTTTCTTCCATTCTTACCTTCGACACCCCTTACCATTTCACCCTCCCCACCACCGGCCTTAGCTACCCTTCCTACCCCATCTCCACCAGCCAAACCCATCATTTCCTCCCCCTTCCAATCGGTCATAACTCCCGTAGCACCATATACACCCACCTTCGCCCATTTTGATCGAAGCTCCTCTCTTCTACCTGCACCCATTCCTACCGAAACTCTTCCCCCTCCTTTGACCCTTTGTGTTGCACCCTACTTCTCCACTTTTCTACACCATTATTGCTAATTATCCCTCCCTACCTTCAACCATTTTCATTGTTTCTTGGTCCCTTGAGCACTAGCCATTTTTACCATTGCCACCCTCCATTTTTTTAGCCAAAACTTCTCCTTTGGTGTTAAGTTTTTGCCATGGCTTCCCTCTTTTAAATTTGACCGGTTAGTAGCCTTAATTATTTTTATTAATTGTGGGTTATTATTGTATAATATTATATGCTAATATATCTCTGTGTTTGGATATTAAATTCCTGGTTATTCCTTGAGAGTTTTCGAGAATAGCACTTTTGTATAAGCTTGGTTTAAGTAAATCCAATCACTCATAAAATGATAGAATTTATGTGCGAGCATGATAGAAAAATTTAAACCTATAATCATACTAGGTTTTTTGCCTTCTGAGTATTTTAGCTGCACGATAAAATGATAATATGTTGAAAGGATGATATATATGATTATTGATAATTAAGTTGTATGCATGGAATATATCAACTGTTTTACACCCACATGTCTAAGATTTTGTTATAGATTCCATTATTATGAAGTTATAATTTAATATCCATGATATATGCCTTGCGAATGCTCGTGTATAAAAGTAGGTTCACATGGACGCATGTGCGTATGATTAGGGTTAGCTTATGATAAATTCTATTCCCATGACTTAGGGATAGAGATATTCCCCTTCATGTACTGTGATGATAATTTACCTAATTAAATGATGTTTTATGCTTTAAAATGTGTACACATAATATATGGTATGTGAGAGTCGCATGATTAGGGTTTTGTTGGCTCAACCCACTAAATACATGAAAAGTGTAAAATATAGTTAATCGTTGAAATGCAAAGATTACCTATGTACTAAAATAATGTGGAATATTACCTTATTGATTGCTCATGAAAAATCTCTCATAATGATAATGTTTGATACGAAAAACGAATAGAATATGGAAGCTAGGGTTTTAAAGGGTATTTCAGTAATTTTGACCTGTTGTATCTCTTAAAACAATTGAATGCTTGGATGGCCTTCGACTTTTGATAGGTTGACTGTAGCTTTGACTTGACTTAACATAGACTTATGACCTTAGGGTTTATCTAAATAATTGGAAATAAAAGAGAAAATGGTTAAATATGGAAAATAGAAATTTTTATGTCATTTGTGACTCATATGATCACCTTATAAGATATTAATACTTAAAATGAAAGACCTCGAGTTGGGAATGGTTGCTCTCTAGGGGTAGCTACATTAGAAGCGAGGTGTTATCCCTCATTTTTGGTTTTCTAGTGTGTCATTGTGCCCTAGTTTTTAAGGCCATACTCTACTCTATAAGTGACTTACGAGCCCTATAGGGGTATCGATACTTAAGGACTAGGTGATCGAGGTTGGGAGGATATTGTGTTACTTTCGGGTGTCGGTATGACCAAGTGTACCACTGTGTCCTACGATTTGAGGTAAGGGTATTGTATTGCTTTCGGGTACCAATATGACTAGATGTACCACTATGTCCCTATGTTCATTTGTATCCTCTTGAGTAAGGAAGTAAACATGAAAATGTTTGTTGTGCAATAAAATGAAAGGAATGGTTTGTTGATCTGATAATTGCCTCAGTTCCCTACCTTGGTATTGTCATGGATTGTTGGTTAGGTAGTTGCCTTAATGCTCTACCTTGGTATTGTGATGGATTATCGGTTTGGTAGTTGCCCTAGTGCCTTTCCTTGGTTTATGTTGGATTTGTCGGCTCGGTAGACGCCTTGGTGCCCCACCTTGGGGTTGTTTTTTATTGTTGTGTCGGTAGTTGCCTTAGTGCCCCACCATTATGATTTGAATGTATTTAACTAATTAAATATGACTTTGCACTTTGAAATGATGAGAAATGGATTGGTATGTTTTACTGTTGAGTTGAGACTTGAGCATTGATATTTGTTTCTCTGTGAATATTGTTTGTATGGTTCATACCTTATGCATATGTATGTTTTTTAGTTTTTGTGTGATTATGTGAAATGTGGGTATGCCGCCAATTATGAGTTATTATAATTTACTTGATACGAGGAAGTCGTATTGATACTACTTTTACATATGAATATGTGAGGATCATGGAATAATATGAAGCTTATAAGTACGGGCAGGATAAGTGGAGTCCTTGGAAAGATATTTTATTTTTAGAATGAGCATTTGGGTCTAAGATTTAAGGCAAAATGGAGTTGTAACTTTAGGTGCTGGTTTTTGCTACAATCAGTTTTCCTTTGGACTCTTATGTCTCATACTATACTTTAGTTATATAGTTGTATTACAAAATCTATTCACAACTCTATTATATATTATTTATATTTCTGCTTATTTATTCTAGTTGAGCTTTGTTTTAGCTTTAACATTTAAAAAAACGATGAGTTAGACTTATACTAAGTATGACAGTAATGCCTGATAATTTAATAATTAATCCTTCTGCAAAAATAATAAAATTTAGCTGATAAAATGGGATTATTAGAGAGAGAGAGATTTGACACGCGATATTAGTTTATAAAGAAAAGGTGGTCAATGGTGGATCAAGATAATAAGTATGAATGTCGTGAGGTTCAAAGTTGATCTCTTTGTCTAAATTAATCTAACTTCAATAGTTCTAATTTATTGATTTTTTTTTGTTAAGTTGATTATTGATTTACACAATTCAACAATGTAATATGTATGGTTTTAAAAATAATAATATGTATGGTTACGCAGAGTATTTACGAACAGGCACCTTTCCTCAAAAGCCTGTGTACTGCTGATATTATATATATAGAAAGGTTTACCGCCGCAACCGTAAAAAGAGCTTTGTTCAGAGCATTATTTCCCGAGCTTCGTTCCAAACTCGAATTTGCTGCCTGCCATATAATTCATTCGCCGGTGTAATGTTATTCTCCTGATGGTATCATTGCATTCATGATTTTTCGTACGTATTTAATGTACTTGTCGTGTAGCAGAAAAAAAAGATATATAAAGAAAAAGGAAGAAACACCTTGCACCAGCCGGGAATCGAACCCGGGTCTGTACCGTGGCAGGGTACTATTCTACCACTAGACCACTGGTGCGCGCGTGGAGCATATCCTCTTAAGATATTTATATCTATGTCTCCTATCAGTAATTTAAGGATAGGTCTACCGTTTGGTCCGTTTCTGGGCTTCACGGTGGAGACTGGAGAGGCCCCTCCCTCTCTGACGATTGAATTACTCCTCCGTCACATAACTTACCCAAAAAAAAAAAAGAATTACTCCATCACGTATGACGTAATATTTATAAGGGTTGGAAATTTAAAACGCGTGGTTCATTAACGTGCGAACACAAGGAAGATAACTATATCGTTCAATTTTCATGGAATTATTTTAATTTATTTATATCAAAATCATCTCATTATAATATTGAGAAATCTATTTTAGTTGGACTTCCATACTAAAAATAAACGTGTGTAACTAGTTTGTAATTATGTTACGAGAATTTAGGTAAATAATATAAAAAAATAAAGAGTAGAAAATTATAATTTTAATATTTAATGTATAGAGTTAATATTAGACTATGAATTTGTTCTCCTCGACCTATTTTTACTGATTTAATATAAATCAAGTTCTTCAATGAATTATTATTATTAATTTTATACTATTATTTTCATTACTAAAATTTTGCTTATATCTAATTGAAAATTTTCTAATCTCATCTAATAAGATCCAAAAATAACTCGAGAAGAGCCTGCATTAAGCGATAACATACTTTCATGTTACGATCATTAGGATAATATAAATATATTTGTTATATAATAATAAAAAGTATGCCAACTTTTTTTTGTGTGTTTGTCATCTAAAGATTAATAACTTACCTATTTTTTTTTTGACATTATGGGACATAGATGAGGATATATATGCTAGCTTACTGTGACATAGAATTTCTTTAAGATTCAAATTTGGTAAGCATATAAACTTTACTATAAGTCGTTTGGATTTGAATAATCTTATATACATTAAAATTCAAATGTAATGCATAATTTATGAAATTTAGATATTGCTAATAATTTATGTTGGAACATATGCCTAATGATTGCCGATATACATCTACAAAGTTATGGAATATAAAATGGTACTTCCTCCGTTTTTAAAAGATAGTTCTTACACTGTTTTGAGGATAAATTTTTATTATTTATTTGTTTCAAACTATAATAAATTATGATATAAAAATGTAAGTGTTATATCTGAATTAAAAAAATAATACTCTCATCATATAATTTTTATTTTATTTTAAAAAAAATATATATTAAAAGATATTAATAATTAAAATATACGTGGGCTATTCTTTAGAGACAGATAAAATATATCTTGTTCTATTATTATTAAATTAGCATCAGGATAAATGTATACTATTTTTTATAATCCAGGCCAGTAAGTATATGTATTAGGATATGTAGAAAAAGATAATCAACTTTTAAGAAGAGGCAGATGAGCCAGGGGTCTCGTATTCGTGTTAAAAGTGGAGACGCATTACTTTATTTTTGTAGGATAGAGTTGCATAATTAATTGGAAAAAAAAAAAAAAAAAACTAACGGACAAAATTGATGGACGGTGCACGTCATGATATTTCAAATAGGAGAGGTGGGGTGGGGTAGGGTGGGGATGCAACGTTTTCAAACTAAAAGGGTGAAGGAAAACAAATTGCCTTGAAATATCTCACTAAAACTGACATAGAAGCTGACAAATAGATAATGCAAGACGTAATGCATTACTGTGAAGGAAAACAATTTGCCTAGAAATATCTCACTAAAACTTATTAGACGTGGGTTAATATTGTAATATAGCATAGTATATATAAGGCCTCTTATACTGTATTAAATAGAATAACAGATAATAATAGCAGCATTTCTCTTATCTCTCTTCTAATCTTCTGCTTTCCTTTGTTTGCGTTCCTCTCTTCTCTTCTTTCTCTTATCTTAACATGGTATCAAAGCCATTAAAATTTCAATCTTAAATCTCAGGATTCATCTCCTTTCTCTGGATTCATCTCCTTCCCGCTCTTTGTTTCGTCCTTCTTTTTGAAATTCTTTGAAATTCTTGAAGTTCTTGAAATTCTTGATTTTCTTTCTTGAATCCGAATGGCACATCCAATCACAGAGGATGCACATTCTGTAACTGAAGGCAATTCTAACGCCTTAATTGGTCCTTCCAACCCTCTCTATCTCAGCACCTCTGATCATCCTGGCGCCATATTAATATCCAAGAAGTTTGACGGGACTGGATACCCATCCTGGAGGAAAACCATACAACATCACCCTACCAAATTGTCATTCTATTTCTGTTAGTTCCAAAGGGTCTGTCCAATTAAATGACATAACCCTCACCAATGTCCTATTTGTTCCTTCCTTCAAATTCAATCTAATCTCTGTTAGCAAACTACTGCATCAATCATCCCATTCCATTTCATTCACTGATACTACCTGCTTCTTGCAGGGACCCTCTCTGAACAAACCTGTAGCTCTTGGTGAAATTCACAATGGTTTGTACCTGCTACATCACAATATCCAAGAGCAACAGCAAGACACCAACTCTATTTCTTCCTCTGTTCATAATTCTCTTGTATCCAATATAGATCATTGTAATAGCTGGCATATTAAACTTGGACATGTACCTTTTGAAAAATTGCAAACTCTCAATGTTTTATCCTCTAAGTGCAATAAACATTCCATTGTTCCATGCACAATTTGTAATCAGGCAAAACAACATCGTCTACCTTTTCCTCACAGCACAATACATACCAAGTCTTCTTTTGATTTGATTCACATCAACATTTGGGGACCATATCACATCTCTACTCATAATGGCTATAAGTATTTCCTTACCTGTAACACCCCCAAAATCCACTACTGAAGAATTTCGTTTTATTAAAAGATAATAGCGGAAGCAGATAAACAAAACGTGAACTTTGGGAGTATTACCGCCACACTTAGTACCAGACCGGTTCACTCATGCCGTTCCAGTACCAAGTGCTAAGGCTAAGAAAATGAAATACAAATCGAAAGACATTCAACATGCATAAATCAGAGTAAATTGCAAGCTTCAACATATTTAAATCAGAGTAGCGCATCAAATCGTTTTCTGGAATAAAATCCACCAAGGGTGGTTGCTTTAACAACGTTAACATTTAAAACCGAGAAATTAAATGAGAAAGAGAAAAGCCATGATACCGGAAAATTCCTTACTCTCCTTCCCGTAACCCACTTGAGTAGCACCTGAAAATACCTGCAAGGGCACTGCCCATTGAATAGGCAGGGGCCCCATAAAGGGAATCCCTTCAGTACTACGGTACTGAGTAACCCTTTAATACCACACTTAAAGATAGGCCCGCATACGACACAAGATGCAAGCCACACACATATAAATAATGAGAGATGCATACATAACAATGACAAACACAATACTTTATAAGTCACGATCGATACTTTGGGCCTTAAGCCATTATTCTGTCATTAATCCATCAATATCATATTTTGTATCCATGTGAGTACGAGAACCCCACTATTATAGCCGGTGGACCGGAAGTCAACACACAGGGCAGAACGCCTCTGACCACTATTATTGCCGGTGGACCGGAAGATAAACACACAGGGCAGAACGCACCTGACCACTATTATTTGCCGGTGGACCGGTCTGGCCCCGACTCACATGGTGTTCCACTATAAGTGATTAGTATTTTTCCATAATCTTATTCACATACATAACCAATTTTATTGAGCTCGGGACCCCCACTATTATTGCCGGTGGACCGGAATATATATGTAATCATCATCCAGGGCACAACGCTCCTGGCCACTATTATAACCGGTGGACCGGTACTCATAATCACACACCAGGGCAACACGCTCCTGGACCACTATTATAACCGGTGGACCGGTACGCAATATCACATACCAGGGCAACACGCTCCTGGACCACTATTATAACCGGTGGACCGGTACGCAATATCATAAATCACTGGGCCCGGCTCGTTAATATTCCACTTTCAATTATCGTATCTTTCCTTTCGTTAATCAGCACATCAATCATATTTATTTGCCTCGATTGGGAGATCGATAACCCGGGACACAAAGGTACACCGGTCGTACCGGTGCATATCAGCTACTCAGTACCCTTTAACCATGAACCCAAGGACGCAAAGGTACCCTGGTCGTACTGGTGCATAAAGCTAACTCAGTACCCTACCGACAAGGACACCTAATCCATAAGTATGCATACCCCCTAACTAGGTCCGTAGAGCTAGGAAGAGTAAGATATAGGGCCTGGCTGGGGCACAAAGGCACACCAGCAAATACCAGAATAATCGTGGACTAAACCACGTCCTTAGGGTAGCGACCCCTAAGGAGTCACCATTCCCGATCTCGAGGTCTTTCACTTTAAGTAATAGTGTCTTAATTAAGGTGATCACATACAACACGATAATCCGATACTTACTCACTTTCAATCGTTTCGATATCATTAATCGTTTCTTATTCAGAGGATTATCCAGGATGTCATAGAGAAACCATCAAGGTCATACTAATCATTAGATACTCTTACTTGGCTAATCAACATTATTTAATCATAATAATGTTCCACAATCTCAAGGACCTATTAGGTACAAATTACTCATTTGCCCTTTTCTTATATAATTGTTAAGTATCCGTTCCTTACTTGATAAATTACCACATTACCCTTAAGGTTGCATAATTACCAAATTGCCCTTTGTCCGATTTAGGTTACCAAATTATCTCATACACTTTTCAGATCATCATTCACCCCTCATAATTACTACACTTGTCATATTTTCCTTTTGGTTGGTTATATTACCAAATCGCCCTCCTCCTTTGTTATAATTACTAAATTGCCCTTGAGTTGGATAAATTACTAAATTACCCTCCTTCATTATCATGATTACTATTTTGCCCCTTTAGTTGGTTAGACAATTATCACTTTACCCTTTTATCGGCTAAATTACCAAATTGCCCTTTTAGTTGAACAAATTACCAAATTGCCCTTCTCCTTTATCATAATTACCATTTTACCCCTCTCAATTATTTTAATTGCCATTTACCCTTTTTAATTATCACAAATCCCAAATTACTCTTCTTCATAATTACCAATATTAATTTACCCTTTTTCATAATCAAAATTACTATATTACCCTTCTCCATTATTAAAATTACCATAATGCCCTTTAATTGGTTAATTTACCAAATTACCCTTCTATAGTATCATACTTATCCAATTGCCCTTCTACAACCATAATTTAATTGTTAAATTATCTTTTGTCGTTATCATAATTACCAAGTTACCCCTTACTCCCAAGTTTACCATAATATCCTTTCTTTTACAAAATTACCATTTTACCCCTTACATCCAATTTACCATAATATCCTTTTATTTATGAAAATTACCACCATACATCTTTTACTTTACGAACTACTATTTTACCCTTTTACATCCAAGATTACCATCTTTATCTTTCATTACATAATTACCATTTTGCCCTTCTTTTCCAATTTACCATATTACCCCTTTACTTATAAATTTCCACTTCGCCATTCACTTATAAAATTTACCATATTGCCCTTTACTTATGAAATTACAATTTTGCCCCTCTACCTCCAAAATTATCATAATGCCCTCCTTCATCCAAAATTACTATTTTACCCCTACTTCCAAAATTACCATTTTACCCTTCTTTCTCACAACTTACAATTTTATCCTTTACTTGTAAATTATCATTTGGCCATTTAATTATAAAATTATCATATTATTCTTTTATCTCAAAATTTACCAAAATACCCTTTTCCACTTATAAAATTTCCACTCAACCCCTTTATTCACCATTTTTATGAATTTTCTAACACTACATAAAATAATGGTATTAATACTTCATTTTTTATTATCTAAGTCCACCAACTTGTCATTTTTCAACATAATACTCATTAGCAACTACACACATTGATTTATATACCTCATAAGCATAATTACTAAAATACCCTTAAACAATAACATCATTCATGCATTAACAACATGGTACATCATAAACAAGTATTTAACATTTCTATCCATATTCCAACTCCTTCTTTATTTAACCTACCTACATATGGCATAAAAGTTATCATGCTATTTCTTTTTAACAAATAATATAAGAAACCATAAACATATCATGCTAAGCATACAAAACTTGCATAAAATCATACTAAACCCTAAATGTGCTAGCATGCGTTTTTCCATATATTTAAGGGAGGATTAACGGTTACCTTAATCCCGCAAAATATCAATCTTACCAAGCATATTTAGCAACTCAACACCTAAAAATAATATCCATCATATTTATTAGAATAAGAAGTTAAAAAGGATAAGACTTTATAAAATTTAATTAGTAAAACACTTAACATAAAATACCATTTTACCTTAAAAATTATCCAAACAATTTTTAAAACCAAGGGGAGCTCATGCTGCATGAGCAGCATGAGTTTCATGCAAAATTATGGGGAGAAAAGGGTTCGATGGGGGTGAAGGGAGAAAAATAAACCATTTTCGGGTTAGGGTCTTTAGGCTAGAAAAGAAGGTGGTTAGGGGAGGTTCTAAGGTAGGGGAATGGTGCAGGAGTGTAGAGGAGGTGTAGGTGGAGGCAAAGGAAGGTTTCGAGGCGGCTCAAGGCGGCGGATACGGCGGCGGCAAGGCGGCGAAGGTGGGCTGCCGAGGAGGGTCGAGGGAAAGGGTTGAGAACGAAGGAAAAGTGGAGGGAAAAATGGAGGGGTTCAAGGGTTGGTTTCGGCCAACTAATGGATGGCGGTTGTAGAGGGGGTTGCAGGGTGTCGAACGGTGGGTTGGGTGGCGGCAGAGGTGGCCGGAAGGCGGAGGTAGAGGCGGTTGCAGGTGGCTCGACGGTAAGGAGAAAAGCTGGGAAGAAAAATGAAAAGGAGGAGAAGGGAGGAAGTGTAGGGCTCGAAGGGGCTATGTGGTGGTGCAGGGTGGTAGCAGGCGGTGGCAGAAGGCGGCGCAGGGCTGGGCTTGGTGGTTCAGGCGGCGGAGGCTGGCGGTGATAAAAAAAAACGAGGAAGAAAAATGGGGAAGAAGGAAGGAGAGAGGAGGGAGCTCGGGGGAAGAGAAGGGATCGAAAATGAGGGGAATGGAGGGCTGGGTAGATGGAGAAAAATAAGAGGGTGAGGCAGGGGGAGCAGGCGGCCGATCGGTGCTGCGGTGTGGTGGCAGGGCTGTCGGTTGGCAGGGGAAGACAGGGAAGAAGAAGGAAAGAATTCAGGCGGGAAATGGAGGGTGCAGGGGTTAGTTTGGCTCGAATGGGAAAGAAAGGGACGGGGCAGAGAGAGGGAGTAGCAGGGGGGCAGGCGTGGTGGCTGGGTTGCAGGCGGTGGCATGCTCGACCATGGCAGAAAATGGTCGGGCGTGGGAGGTCGAAGAAGAAAGGGAAGAAGGTGACTGGGGCGGTTTGGACCGGCGCAGAAAAGAAAATAGGCAGCCGGGCGGTCCAGGGGGAAAAAGGAGGGACGGGCCAGGGGTACCGTGCGGCGCGCGAGGGGGAGTGGCTGGGGAAAGAAGCGGGCCGAAGGCCCAATCGTGCGGGGAGAAAGGAGACCAGGCCGGGCGGGCGGCCCAAGGGGGAGAAGAAGGAAAAGAGAAGAAGAAGAAAAGGAGAAAAGGGGAAGGAAAAGAAAAAGGAAAAATGGGAAAAATATGGGAAATAAATTAAATTAATTTATAAAATCATAAAATGTAATATTCTTGATAAATTATTTAATTTAATAATTTAATTTATTATAATGCAATATATTAGTTTAAAAAGGATAAAGTTGGTAAAATATTAGTTTGGAAAATTATTCAATTAAAATAATATGATGAATAGAAAAATATTCATTTTTAATTTATTAAATACTTTTATCCGAATTTACATACTCTAAAATCCATAAAATAATTAAAATAAATAATCTAAAAGCAATTCTATTCCAAATAAAAGTAATTTATTAAAATATAGGTTTTTGAAATTTTGGGGTATTACATCACTACCCCCTTAAAGATAAACTTCGTCCCCGAAGTTTGGGTCTTAGCACTAGGGTTACAACAAGAGGTCCTAAGTTACTTGGGGTAACTACCCCCTTAAAGAGGAACTTACTTAACTAAGGAAAACAACTACGCACACAAAGTTAATAATACAATTAATCACGCGGGGCCCGATGGACAGCTTGAAGAGATTACATCATGATCGATCACTTGCTCATCTTCTTCGGTTAACGAGGCTGAACGGATTACTCCAAGCGCTTGATTCTGTCGATCCGATGTTTGCCCTAGCCTCTGGATTCTTTCACGGGGCGCACTATAGCATTCGAAACTTCTATGCCCAAGTTGTCCACAGTCATGGCACTGAATCAGCTTTCCCATGCAATCCTTACCCGGATGGTCTCTTTTGCAACGTCGGCAGTGGTAGTGTCGATCCAGTCTCTTGCTAGACGTTGACTTGGAAGTACTTTGATTCTTCTTACGTTGAGCTTTAGTTCGGAGTTGAGGATGGTCCCATAAAACTTTGCTACTGGGGCGATGGCTCCTTCCTTCAGTCTCGGTCTCTTCATTCTTTCTCTTGCCTAGGATGGAGGCTTGTTCCTGGATCAAGGCATCGGCGTTACATGCCCGCTCGTACACTGTACTTAGGTCGTGGAAAAAGTCAGCGCCCATCATGCTTCGGATGTTGAATCGAAGTCCTTGTTCGAATTGAAAGATTGTTGTTGCCTTGCTAGCTGCTATCCCGGGGGCAAATCTCAGTAGCTCCGTGAATCGTGCGTAGTACTCTCGGACCGATAGGTTTCCTTGTGTCAGCTCCATAAATTCCTTGAGTTTGGCCCTCTTGAGACTTTTTGTGTAGAAACGCGTACGAATGGCGGTCTTGAAGTCTTCCCATGATGTCGGTCGTCCTCCTTGAGTATGGAGATCTTCCCACCAAATGTCGGCCGATCCTCGAAGATAGTATGCCGCGATGTTCGTCCTTCGTTCCTCGGGACAGTTGAGCGCCTCAAACGTCCTATCGAAATCTCGTAGCCAGTTCTCTAAGACCACAGGGTCTTCTTTTCCATCGTAGGTCGGAGGTCGATGACGTGAAACTCTATCGAGCCAATCTTCTCCGATGCTTGTTGAAGGTAACGTAGCTTGAGGTTGGGGTACCGGGGATCGCTGGGCTAAACCCACGAGTACTTCAAACGCTCTCTCTAGGTTGTTGATTCGTTCGTCTCGGTCCATCTCGAGTTAGCTATAAAACAGAAACGTGTTAGGGAAGGTTCTATCTCTCAAGCTAGATGATCTAAACCTAGATCACTTAATCTACCCATACCCAACTCTCAGGACTAGTCCGGTTTTCTCGAAACCAAGGAGAGATAGGTTAAATACTCCTTTTAGGAATAATTTAGCTCGAAAAACTTACGTGAAATACCTTGATACTAACTTGTAGTATCAGCTCAAAACATTTAAAAATCAAGACAGGTTTTATGAGAATACCTGATACCAACTTGTGGTACCAGCTTAAAATACTTGAAATTTACCAGAGTGCTCGAAAATAACCCTAACACCAATTGAGGTGTCTGTGTAAAGCATTTAAAATTGAAAGAGGTGTAACTTGTCGTATCAACTCAATATTTGAAATTGGAAGGGATTTTGGAATCAATTCTGAATGTAATTATTTTTGAAACAAGGAAAACTTTATAAAACCAAAAACTTTCAAAACTAAAGCGTGGTTATCGAAACCAACGCTCTGATACCATATTGTAACACCCCCAAAATCCACTACTGAAGAATTTCGTTTTATTAAAAGATAATAGCGGAAGCAGATAAACAAAACGTGAACTTTGGGAGTATTACCGCCACACTTAGTACCAGACCGGTTCACTCATGCCGTTCCAGTACCAAGTGCTAAGGCTAAGAAAATGAAATACAAATCGAAAGACATTCAACATGCATAAATCAGAGTAAATTGCAAGCTTCAACATATTTAAATCAGAGTAGCGCATCAAATCGTTTTCTGGAATAAAATCCACCAAGGGTGGTTGCTTTAACAACGTTAACATTTAAAACCGAGAAATTAAATGAGAAAGAGAAAAGCCATGATACCGGAAAATTCCTTACTCTCCTTCCCGTAACCCACTTGAGTAGCACCTGAAAATACCTGCAAGGGCACTGCCCATTGAATAGGCAGGGGCCCCATAAAGGGAATCCCTTCAGTACTACGGTACTGAGTAACCCTTTAATACCACACTTAAAGATAGGCCCGCATACGACACAAGATGCAAGCCACACACATATAAATAATGAGAGATGCATACATAACAATGACAAACACAATACTTTATAAGTCACGATCGATACTTTGGGCCTTAAGCCATTATTCTGTCATTAATCCATCAATATCATATTTTGTATCCATGTGAGTACGAGAACCCCACTATTATAGCCGGTGGACCGGAAGTCAACACACAGGGCAGAACGCCTCTGACCACTATTATTGCCGGTGGACCGGAAGATAAACACACAGGGCAGAACGCACCTGACCACTATTATTTGCCGGTGGACCGGTCTGGCCCCGACTCACATGGTGTTCCACTATAAGTGATTAGTATTTTTCCATAATCTTATTCACATACATAACCAATTTTATTGAGCTCGGGACCCCCACTATTATTGCCGGTGGACCGGAATATATATGTAATCATCATCCAGGACACAACGCTCCTGGCCACTATTATAACCGGTGGACCGGTACTCATAATCACACACCAGGGCAACACGCTCCTGGACCACTATTATAACCGGTGGACCGGTACGCAATATCACATACCAGGGCAACACGCTCCTGGACCACTATTATAACCGGTGGACCGGTACGCAATATCATAAATCACTGGGCCCGGCTCGTTAATATTCCACTTTCAATTATCGTATCTTTCCTTTCGTTAATCAGCACATCAATCATATTTATTTGCCTCGATTGGGAGATCGATAACCCGGGACACAAAGGTACACCGGTCGTACCGGTGCATATCAGCTACTCAGTACCCTTTAACCATGAACCCAAGGATGCAAAGGTACCCTGGTCGTACTGGTGCATAAAGCTAACTCAGTACCCTACCGACAAGGACACCTAATCCATAAGTATGCATACCCCCTAACTAGGTCCGTAGAGCTAGGAAGAGTAAGATATAGGGCCTGGCTGGGGCACAAAGGCACACCAGCAAATACCAGAATAATCGTGGACTAAACCACGTCCTTAGGGTAGCGACCCCTAAGGAGTCACCATTCCCGATCTCGAGGTCTTTCACTTTAAGTAATAGTGTCTTAATTAAGGTGATCACATACAACACGATAATCCGATACTTACTCACTTTCAATCGTTTCGATATCATTAATCGTTTCTTATTCAGAGGATTATCCAGGATGTCATAGAGAAACCATCAAGGTCATACTAATCATTAGATACTCTTACTTGGCTAATCAACATTATTTAATCATATTAATGTTCCACAATCTCAAGGACCTATTAGGTACAAATTACTCATTTGCCCTTTTCTTATATAATTGTTAAGTATCCGTTCCTTACTTGATAAATTACCACATTACCCTTAAGGTTGCATAATTACCAAATTGCCCTTTGTCCGATTTAGGTTACCAAATTATCTCATACACTTTTCAGATCATCATTCACCCCTCATAATTACTACACTTGTCATATTTTCCTTTTGGTTGGTTATATTACCAAATCGCCCTCCTCCTTTGTTATAATTACTAAATTGCCCTTGAGTTGGATAAATTACTAAATTACCCTCCTTCATTATCATGATTACTATTTTGCCCCTTTAGTTGGTTAGACAATTATCACTTTACCCTTTTATCGGCTAAATTACCAAATTGCCCTTTTAGTTGAACAAATTACCAAATTGCCCTTCTCCTTTATCATAATTACCATTTTACCCCTCTCAATTATTTTAATTGCCATTTACCCTTTTTAATTATCACAAATCCCAAATTACTCTTCTTCATAATTACCAATATTAATTTACCCTTTTTCATAATCAAAATTACTATATTACCCTTCTCCATTATTAAAATTACCATAATGCCCTTTAATTGGTTAATTTACCAAATTACCCTTCTATAGTATCATACTTATCCAATTGCCCTTCTACAACCATAATTTAATTGTTAAATTATCTTTTGTCGTTATCATAATTACCAAGTTACCCCTTACTCCCAAGTTTACCATAATATCCTTTCTTTTACAAAATTACCATTTTACCCCTTACATCCAATTTACCATAATATCCTTTTATTTATGAAAATTACCACCATACATCTTTTACTTTACGAACTACTATTTTACCCTTTTACATCCAAGATTACCATCTTTATCTTTCATTACATAATTACCATTTTGCCCTTCTTTTCCAATTTACCATATTACCCCTTTACTTATAAATTTCCACTTCGCCATTCACTTATAAAATTTACCATATTGCCCTTTACTTATGAAATTACAATTTTGCCCCTCTACCTCCAAAATTATCATAATGCCCTCCTTCATCCAAAATTACTATTTTACCCCTACTTCCAAAATTACCATTTTACCCTTCTTTCTCACAACTTACAATTTTATCCTTTACTTGTAAATTATCATTTGGCCATTTAATTATAAAATTATCATATTATTCTTTTATCTCAAAATTTACCAAAATACCCTTTTCCACTTATAAAATTTCCACTCAACCCCTTTATTCACCATTTTTATGAATTTTCTAACACTACATAAAATAATGGTATTAATACTTCATTTTTTATTATCTAAGTCCACCAACTTGTCATTTTTCAACATAATACTCATTAGCAACTACACACATTGATTTATATACCTCATAAGCATAATTACTAAAATACCCTTAAACAATAACATCATTCATGCATTAACAACATGGTACATCATAAACAAGTATTTAACATTTCTATCCATATTCCAACTCCTTCTTTATTTAACCTACCTACATATGGCATAAAAGTTATCATGCTATTTCTTTTTAACAAATAATATAAGAAACCATAAACATATCATGCTAAGCATACAAAACTTGCATAAAATCATACTAAACCCTAAATGTGCTAGCATGCGTTTTTCCATATATTTAAGGGAGGATTAACGGTTACCTTAATCCCGCAAAATATCAATCTTACCAAGCATATTTAGCAACTCAACACCTAAAAATAATATCCATCATATTTATTAGAATAAGAAGTTAAAAAGGATAAGACTTTATAAAATTTAATTAGTAAAACACTTAACATAAAATACCATTTTACCTTAAAAATTATCCAAACAATTTTTAAAACCAAGGGGAGCTCATGCTGCATGAGCAGCATGAGTTTCATGCAAAATTATGGGGAGAAAAGGGTTCGATGGGGGTGAAGGGAGAAAAATAAACCATTTTCGGGTTAGGGTCTTTAGGCTAGAAAAGAAGGTGGTTAGGGGAGGTTCTAAGGTAGGGGAATGGTGCAGGAGTGTAGAGGGGGTGTAGGTGGAGGCAAAGGAAGGTTTCGAGGCGGCTCAAGGCGGCGGATACGGCGGCGGCAAGGCGGCGAAGGTGGGCTGCCGAGGAGGGTCGAGGGAAAGGGTTGAGAACGAAGGAAAAGTGGAGGGAAAAATGGAGGGGTTCAAGGGTTGGTTTCGGCCAACTAATGGATGGCGGTTGTAGAGGGGGTTGCAGGGTGTCGAACGGTGGGTTGGGTGGCGGCAGAGGTGGCCGGAAGGCGGAGGTAGAGGCGGTTGCAGGTGGCTCGACGGTAAGGAGAAAAGCTGGGAAGAAAAATGAAAAGGAGGAGAAGGGAGGAAGTGTAGGGCTCGAAGGGGCTATGTGGTGGTGCAGGGTGGTAGCAGGCGGTGGCAGAAGGCGGCGCAGGGCTGGGCTTGGTGGTTCAGGCGGCGGAGGCTGGCGGTGATAAAAAAAAACGAGGAAGAAAAATGGGGAAGAAGGAAGGAGAGAGGAGGGAGCTCGGGGGAAGAGAAGGGATCGAAAATGAGGGGAATGGAGGGCTGGGTAGATGGAGAAAAATAAGAGGGTGAGGCAGGGGGAGCAGGCGGCCGATCGGTGCTGCGGTGTGGTGGCAGGGCTGTCGGTTGGCAGGGGAAGACAGGGAAGAAGAAGGAAAGAATTCAGGCGGGAAATGGAGGGTGCAGGGGTTAGTTTGGCTCGAATGGGAAAGAAAGGGACGGGGCAGAGAGAGGGAGTAGCAGGGGGGCAGGCGTGGTGGCTGGGTTGCAGGCGGTGGCATGCTCGACCATGGCAGAAAATGGTCGGGCGTGGGAGGTCGAAGAAGAAAGGGAAGAAGGTGACTGGGGCGGTTTGGACCGGCGCAGAAAAGAAAATAGGCAGCCGGGCGGTCCAGGGGGAAAAAGGAGGGACGGGCCAGGGGTACCGTGCGGCGCGCGAGGGGGAGTGGCTGGGGAAAGAAGCGGGCCGAAGGCCCAATCGTGCGGGGAGAAAGGAGACCAGGCCGGGCGGGCGGCCCAAGGGGGAGAAGAAGGAAAAGAGAAGAAGAAGAAAAGGAGAAAAGGGGAAGGAAAAGAAAAAGGAAAAATGGGAAAAATATGGGAAATAAATTAAATTAATTTATAAAATCATAAAATGTAATATTCTTGATAAATTATTTAATTTAATAATTTAATTTATTATAATGCAATATATTAGTTTAAAAAGGATAAAGTTGGTAAAATATTAGTTTGGAAAATTATTCAATTAAAATAATATGATGAATAGAAAAATATTCATTTTTAATTTATTAAATACTTTTATCCGAATTTACATACTCTAAAATCCATAAAATAATTAAAATAAATAATCTAAAAGCAATTCTATTCCAAATAAAAGTAATTTATTAAAATATAGGTTTTTGAAATTTTGGGGTATTACATTACCATTGTCGATGATTTCACCAGACATACCTGGACTTACTTACTAAGTACAAAAGGAAATGCTTTCACTGTCACTAAGGCATTCATTGCCATGATTCAGACCCAATTTCACACCACTATAAAGATTATCAGAACTGACAATGCATTTGAATTAGGATCTAGCCGAGAAACCTCCTCATATTTCTCATCTCAAGGCATTTTACACCAAACCTCCTGTGTTTATACTCCACAACAGAATGGAGTAGTTGAAAGAAAACATAAACATATATTAGAGGTGGCTCGAGCTTTCTTCTTTCAATCTAAAGTCCCACCAAAATTTTAGGGTGAATGTATTCTACATGCCACTTATATCATAAATCGCCTACCCACAAAGGTCCTCCAACAGAAAACACCTCATGAAACTCTCTTTGAAACACCCCCTGATTTTTCTTCCCTCCATACTTTTGGTTGTCTATGCTATGCTTCTATCTCTCCTAAACCCTCTGATAAATTTTTTCCACGAGCTCACCCTTGTATTTTTCTAGGCTATCCCATTGGCAAGAAGGCTTACAAACTTTTCAATCTCACCACTCAAACTTCTCAAATCTCTAGAGATGTCATATTCTATGATCACCATTTTCCTTATGAAAATAGTGCTTACCACAACACCCCTGATCATTATTATCCTTTTCCTATCACTGATAATTTTCACTCTGCTGATACACAATCCCTTCCTCCTCTTCATCATCCACCCATTTCATCTCCTTCTGTTCCTCCCATAATCAATTCTCAGCATAATCTTCCCTCACCTAATATTTCACCTATGTCTTGTGACCCACCTCTTAGACGATCCACTCGCCCTATTAAACCCCCTGCACATCTTCATGAATATATTTGTCATGCTGTCTTGCCCTCCACTGATTCTCCTTTCTGTCCTCATACTCTTACCAATTCCTGCATTCCCCACTCCTCTGATTCTTCACCCTTTCTACATCACTGTCATTCTGCTTCTACCCACCATTACACATATATTTCAGAGCCCTCTTCCTATGCCGAAGCTGCCAGTGATCCCAACTGGCAAGATGCTATAGCTAAGGAATTTACTGCTTTGGAAACCAATAATACCTGGAAAATCATGAAGCTTCCCAATGGGAAGAAACCTGTTAGTTGTAAATGGGTTTATAAAGTGAAATACAATGTTGATGGTAGCCTTGAAAGATACAAGGCCCGATTAGTTGTTCGTGGGTTTACACAAAAACCTGGTGAAGACTACACCGAGACATTCTCACCAGTTGTAAAAATGACTACTATTCGATGCATTGTTTCTACTGCCCTCAAATTTGGCTGGCCCTTATATCAGTTTGATGTTAACAATGCCTTCCTTCATGGTGATCTTCATGAAGACATATATATGAAACCCCCTCCTGGGTTATCTCTTGCTTCACCATCACTTGTTTGCAGACTCAAGAAATCCCTCTATGGCCTAAAACAAGCTTCCCGGCAGTGGTATTCCAAGCTATCTACCTCTCTGATATCTAAGGGTTTTGTTCAGTCACTCAATGATTACTCTTTGTTCATCAAGTCTGAATCCCACAGTTTGATCATAATTGCTGTATATGTTGATGATATTTTAGTCACTGGAAATAATGCTACAGCCATTACAACCTTGAAGACTTATCTCGATCAGACTTTCAAAATTAAAGATCTTGGATCTTTACATTTCTTCCTTGGTATGGAGTTTGTTACTGTCCCTGAAGGCATGATTCTCACTCAACAAAAGTTCACTAATGATCTTCTGGATCATTTTTTGCCACCTGCTTCATCTCCTGTCTCCAGTCCTCTCGACCTGAATCTTAAACTCAAGGCTGACTTGGGCCAACCTCTAGAAGACCCAACTCTGTATCGACAACTCATTGGAAAACTTAATTTCCTCCTTCATACAAGGCCTGATCTGGTATTCTTAGTGCAATATTTGAGCCAATTCATGCAATCTCCACACCAAGCTCACCGGTCTGTTGCTCTCCATGTTCTCAGATACCTCAAGAGCAGAATTTCCCAAGGCATTCTTCTTAATGCTTCTTCTAGCTTTCAATTATTGGCTTATTGCGATTCTGATTGGGCTTCTTGTCCCATTAGTCAAAGATCTGTTAGTGGTTATTTAATTCTTCTTGGAGGCAGTCCAATTTCTTGGAAATCCAAGAAATAACACACTATATCTCTTTCCTCAGCTGAAGCAGAATACAGATCTCTTAGATGCCTTACAGCTGAACTATCTTGGCTTAGTCGACTTCTCACCGAGCTCACTGTTCCAAACATCACTCCCATTCCTGTTAAATGCGATAATCAAGCTGCCATTTACATTGCTAAAAATCCTGTATTTCATGAACGCACAAAACACATAGAACTTGATTGTCACTATGTTCGTGCTCAACTCAATGCAGGACTTATTTCCTTATCCTATGTCCCCACTACATCTCAGCTTGCTGATGTCTTCACCAAGACTCTCAGTGGCAAAGATCATACAGCTGTTATTCCCAAGCTGGGCATGGTTTCCCCTCCTCCAGCTTGCGGGGGGGGGGTATTAGACGTGGGTTAATATTGTAATATAGCATAGTATATATAAGGCCTCTTATACTGTATTAAATAGAATAACAGATAATAATAGCAGCAGTTCTCTTTTCTCTCTTCTAATCTTCTACTTTCCTTTGTCTGCGTTCCTCTCTTCTCTTCTCTTCTCTTCTTTCTCTTATCTTAACAAAACTGATATTGAAGCTGACAAATAGATAATGCAAGATGTAATGCATTACTCCTATTTATTTTCATTATTTTTTATTTTTTTGCATATTTCTATTAGCATATAATTCTCAACAAGTGGTGTTGGTTATTTATTTATTTTGATTAAATTTCAAATCTCTATTGAAAATATGTAACTATAAGTCTATAACTATAAGCGATGTGTAATTAATTGCTTCTATATTTCTCTCTCCATCCGCACATAGTCCTTATCTCATGATTCTCGTCTCATCGTATCCCCTTCCATCTGTTGGTGTCAAATATTCATAAAAAATAATTATGTGACCATTATATCTCTCATCTCAATTCATCCGAAATTACTCTTATATTCACCCCTACGTTAGTTGTGTTTTTTCTCAATGTTTGATCCATTTCAACATTTTTTTTGGAGTTTTTTTTCCCCCGTACACTCATATAACTACAACCAACTTCTTTCTTCTTCTAATTATTCCTGTTCTTCGTCGAGTAATAATGATCTATTTAGAGTCACCTTGTGTCGATAGCAATACTGATGTAATACATTACTTTCCGTAAAATTTAAAATTATCTTTATTGATTATCATAATTCACTATAAAAGAAGAAGATAAGGTTAAGCAAGTATCCAAGTAAATTTCAAGTCTGTGCAAATAAAGGAAACTAACATTTTACAATTTATAATAAAGATGTAAATGTTTGATGTTTGACTTAATCAAGAGCATTCCCTATCAAAATTAAAATTATTTCTGTGTAAATGTAGTTTACAATGGCTTCCAAAAATGTATGTACAATTACTTTTATTGTATATTTACCAAATACACTAATTATTTATAAACTAATTTAACACATGGTTGTTTTATTATTTCTATAATATTTTAATAATCAATTTACTTACTTCCTTTTTCTTTACAATATTTTATTTTTAATATTTAATTTTTTTAAATAAAAAATTAAAAACTATTTTAAAATTGGAAACTATAAATTAAATTCAAATTTAAATTTGAAAATGAAAATGAAAAATTAAAAAACTAAAAGATAAAATAAAATAAAAATAAGACTAGAAATTAAATATTCAAATTAAGAAGTAAAAAATAAATTTTAAGAAGCATAAATATACAAGTAAAAAGTAAAAAAAAAATCAATTCATAATGAAAAATTAAAAGTTGAAATGGAAAATTGCAAATCAAAAATTTACAATAATAGTTTAAATTGATTTTTTTATAAAAAAAGTTAAAGAATTAAGAAATAAAATTATAGATTTAAAATTAAAACTCAAATTTACATTGTCAAAAAAAAATATTAAAATTAGAAATGGATTAAAATCAAAATTAAACATGTTTAAAATTTATATTTAAAACTAAATATTAAAATCTGAAATTTAAAAGTAATAAGTAAAACCACAATTCAAAACATATAAAGTAAAATATCATAATCAGAATTGAAATTCAAGATATTGATATTAAAATTTAAAACCATAAACTAACGAGAAGATGATAAATATTAAAATTTTAGGTCAAGATTTAAAAGCTTAAAAAATAAATATAATATAAATTGAAAATTATATACATAATTTCAAAAACATAATGTAATAAAATTATTAAAATAATGAAAATTAAATAAGTTTAAAATTTAAAATAAATATGAAGATAATAAATTGGAGAGAAAATGGTGTGTTCATAGTCGGCATGTAATCTAAACCTTCTTGTTATTAATTATAATATTGGTACGAAATGTATCTTTTTAGGCTGAGGATTAAGAGAGTCCACTTGAGTATAGCTAGCATACAAAATAATAAAATAAAAGGCTTTAGTTTAAGCAAAACAAATAATAAGAAAAATACAATTATGAGGGTTTAAAAATATAAAACAAAAAAATGAAAAATAAATATGGGTAAATGTAAATATAACGAATGTGCTAAGAAATTGATTTCCACCATTATATTTGTAATAACCCACTTTTTAGGGTATTTAATGTGCATTAATCTATACATTTGATTATGATATATGTGAGTTTGATCTTGGTTTGGAGGTGTGTTTAGGGTTGGTATGGTTTTGGTTGAACTTGGTTTGAATTTTGGAAGATATTTGGTTTTATCGGAAAATCAGTCGACTTGTTTGGAGGTACTGATTGACTGGTTTGTTCCTTAAATTTGAGTTTTAAAACATAATGAACTGATCAATTGGTTTGGGGTACCAGTCAATTGGTTTGACTAAGTCTGTCATTCTTCGGGCTCAATTTTCACTACGAAATTTTCCCTAATTTTTTTTTGCAACATCGTAATTATGCTTGAGTGGTTTGTTTATGATTTTTACGAAGCTTTTGAGCATGCCTAACCTATTTTATCAATTTTCAACGGATTCGTGGAGGGATAATTTCTCATAAGTCTCTTTCATGACTTCAATTCTTTGTCTTCTTTCTCTTTCTTTCTCACTCTTTTCTGCGATATTCTTGAGCGGGTGATTTATCCTTGCAACCTCTAAATATTTTTTTACTTCAATTCCCTCTCCTTGATCTCTTTATTCTCTTCTTGTGTTCAAAATTATTAGGCACATTACCCTAGAACATTTTTGTTTTCACCATTAGAGCTCAAAGACAAAAAGGGCAGCCTTGGACCTACAGATTATGCACTTGGAAGCTTGGATTCAGCCTAGCATTTGGGGTCTTGATTTATAAACCCATCACCCTCATTTTCTACCAAAAAAACCTCAATAATTCTAATAAAAGCTTTCAATTTTCTTCCTCCTTCCTTAACCTTCAAACTTCCTTATTATTCTTCATACCTACTCTGCCCACATTTTATTCCTTTGACCTTCGATTTTGATCTTTATTTTCTCTTCTAATCCTTACTCTGATTCTTTCTTGTTGTGTTCTTAAATAAGACAGTGTTAAATTTGGGGAAAGAGTGAGGGATTAGCTTAATATCTTTTGGGTTTTCCATTTTCTTCTTGAGGTGGTAGTTTCTCTCTAATTTCTCTCCTTAGTCCCTAATTTTATTCAATTTTTGTATGATTTTAAAAGTTTACTAAGTTTTAATCTTACTTTTCTGAAAGGTGTTCAAGTGTTGAAAAGGCTTTGGACTTTCAAAGACTTTTGTTCTCTTTGGTGAATTTGCTAAGTTCTTTTGAGGTAAACCATTCTCTTCTCTATTTTTATGGAAAATGGTATGGGCAGGTGTAGTGTATGTTCTGTATTTATGTGAAAGCATGAATATTAGTGATGACATTATGCTTGAGCTTGTCAATATTTAATAAATGAAAGAATGGTAGGAAGTCTAACTTGAGATTTTGTGTGCATAAATCTCATGGATATGATTTAGATTTAGTAGTTGCTTTATTATTCAAGCACGTATCACTACGTATAGCAATCACGCTCTCGATACACAACTCACGTATAGAAGTTGAACAACAAAGGTAACAACAATGACAATGACAAACACACTCACACACATATATGAATTAAGTAGGAGGGGACACATCCATGCTTTGATTTCATTGATTAGCACTAATTATTTACGGGGAACAGTTATAGTGTTAGGAAGCATTTTGGTTCCAACTTAACTTACCTACTCAAATAGGGATGAAACTAATTATGATTCAAACTAATTGGATATTTTTCATAGTCTAATTTTGTTGGTCTAAATCTAACCGCCTCAAAAAGGTCAACCCAAGTCCCTATACCTGCCCAAACGTGCATCTAGGAGCCCCATACCCCCTAATTCTAACTTTTATTTGTGCACAACTTAAAGGGTTGAAGAAGAATGCTAGTAGTAGCCTAACACTAAACAAGATAATAAACTAGTAGCAGCCTAGCACTAAACCCATACCAAATCAGCAAATATGCACAAATTAACGCGTCGACATAACAAATTACCTGAATAAGAATGCTTGATAAACCCACTAAAACCGAACATAACATTCCACTATTTTTTTATTGAAATTAAACACCACCAAACAAACCAAAATCAAATAGTCGAACGTCCACAATTACAAACCCTAAAAATAACAATACACAAAGTCTAAAATATGACAATTGAAGAATATTTGAAATAGAAAGGAAAAAACTTACAAAGAATAACAACATACATGAATGAGTGGAGAAATGGTGGTGAAATGGCCATATTCAAAATCGAAGTTATTGCACTGGAGATGGAGTAAACTTCAAAATCGAAAGTGGCGACTGGCAGTGAATGGTAACTTCTGTGCTGGTGTGGTGGTGGTATTGCACTGGTGAGTGATGAAGAAATCAATCGAGCCAAAGTTCTCCGATTGAGATTGGCATGAGCGAGGCGGCTCGAGGGGAGGAGAGGACAAAGGTAGGAAGGACTAGTATCGAGTAGGAGGGTTGGTATTGAGTCGTTACTTGCAAGTATCAACACTTCGACAAACAGTGTTGGTGGTATTGAGTAAGGTCTAATAGTAATTATAAAAATCGCGTAGGTTTGGTGGTATCGAGTGAGGTCTAATCGTATTAGTAATTACTATTAGTCTAATACTACTGTAGTTGTATAATAATGACTTCAATGAAATGCACCTTGAAGTTGTATTTGCTATTTAGTATAGTAATTAGTAATTAGTAATACTAGTATAGTAGTGTTATTAAAAAGCCTTTTGTTGGAAAAATAATACTAGTATTAGTAATTAGTAAGTTACTATTAGTAATCAGTAGTAATACTAATAAGCAACCTATTTGCTTATTAAAGTTTAAATAAGTATTATTTAAAAATAAAATAAAATATTTTTATTATAAGCATTAAAAAACTATATATATATCACCAATTCACCATTAATTAAAATGAATTAATTAGAATAAAATTTAAAATAAATACAAATTACTGTACTACATTTTATACTATATTATATCATACAACAATCAATATAAATTATCTTTTTAATGGCTAATTATAATCAAGTTGACATTTATTAATTAATAATACTAATACCTATAATGATAATACCATACATAAAATTATTAAATGATGTAAAATATTACATCCGACGTATAAAAATTAAATATAAAAAAGTATTTTTAATAGTTTGATCCTATTAATAAACTATTAATGGACTATTAATGAGCCTTAAATGAGTTACTAACAAGCCTTAAATAAGCTACTAACAAGTCTTAAAAGAGCAAGTCTAACCAAACATACCTAGGCTTAGGCTCAGCTTGTTTTAATAAATAAACAAGTTGAACAGAACTTTTAACAAGCTAAAACAAACTGCATACAGATCGAACTGACTTATCTCCTTTATAGCCATACATGTGACCAACCATCCAATGTTCAAATGACTATAAAACATCATTACCATACTACAAACTCAGTCAACTAATCTCCTTGGTTACACTTGTGAATTCACTCCACTTGACTAAATCTCAGGCTCCTCGTTTGAAATGATAGTAAATAAGTAAGCAAAACCACAGCTCATCAAGTGTCGCTATACTAGCATGATTTGAACGATTTAGCCGAAAATATCTTATTTCTAGTAAATATAAATTAAATCCTAAGAGAATTAAAAATTGTCAAATGTTTAAAATAATAATCAATAAATATGCTAGAACGTTACTACGAATGAATATCAAGAACTAGAAGTAGACGATTCAAAAATTTAGATAACTACATTTAATTAGTATATCCAACCTTCAAAAGGGTTAGTAGGACAATACAATTAATTCGGTGAGAACAGTAACAATCAATAAAGACTTTCAATGTAGATACACTTGTTTTCCTCTATCGGTTAGGACCAATACTAATGACACTAATCAATGAACACCCCAATCGTTGAGCGAGGTGTGGTGGATAGTGGATACGATATGTAGTGCGCTACAGATACTAATGGTGGCAACATTAATTAGTTAACCTGATACTGTTGAGTAAATCCGAAAGTAAGATCTTACCCCACCTTTAAGGATATAATCACAAAATATTTAAAAGGTCATACTAATAAAAGTGCGATAAAATAATTTATCAAATATGGAACAAACACCTTAAAATTAGTTATTAATAAATACTTGATCTCATTTCATTTTAGAATACATAGTACATTCAATAACTTAAAGCATACATAGATTAGAAAATAATATTTGATCAAAATACAAAATGAAAAACAATTACAAAACAATGCGACTTTAAGTATGAAAAGGCTAATGGATAAATTATTTACCTTGAGTCGCTATTCTAAAATAAATGTCAAATTATTTAGTCAGACGGTCTTATAATACAAATTAATATATTATTAATTTTAAATAGTAATTGAATGTATATGTGGATAAGGGATTGATCATTTAAGGTCCACCAATTTATAATTCTATTACTCTCCGTTATCAGTACCAATTTTATTTGATTAATTAGCACCTCCGATTCATATAGCTATACGGAAGTAAAAGCTTAGAATTTAATTAAGCCAAAACTTGATCGTCTGTAGTGTAGAAATCCATTTTATTCTTAAAAAGTTTTTTTAAGAAATAAAAAAATAAATAATTTTTTGTGTTTGGCTTACTTAAAATAGTGAGGTAGAAAAAAAATGATGAATAAAATTATTAAATATTAGTTATTTATTTTTTTAAATTAAAAAATATTTTAATTTAATTTTTTTAAAACTTTATTAAAATCAAACAGAGCTTAACTAATACTACTCTAAGCCAATAATTAAAATGCCAAGCGCTAGTCCTACTAGCGCACAGGGCATGAGAAAAAGCCATTGATTTGAGTTTGTTCGATTATTATCTTAATAAGAATAGCCCTGCTAATAGGCTCCACTTTTAGTACTGTAATTGTATAAAGCATAACTAATATAAGTTCCGTCCACTCCGTCCAATTAGGTCCAGTAAAAAATTTAGTAAAATTCAGCTAACAGAATTTATGGGTACGAAATGATTATTTTTATTTTTGATCTAATTAAATATAGGTCAATCTTATAAAATCTATGGGTATATACCCGTATATTTTTATAGACACAATCATTCTTTAATTTATTATTAACTTATCTATTAATGAAAATATAATAACCCTTATTTGACTTTATTTATTTCTTTTTTGATTGCTCATATTTTAAAATTATATTTAAAATGATATTTATTTTAATCTAGTAATTTTAGGCAATATTAATAATGATAAAGTTGCTATAAATAATAGTAAAAAAAATTACTTCTTTCCCCCCTTAAAATAAAATTAAAGTGTCAAAAAATAGATTAATATCAAATTCATCTTCTGTATAAAATATTTTTATATAAAAAATGATGATAAATGTAAATGTTAACTTTATAGATATTATTTACCCTATAAAAACTAGCTATATTATAATATGCTATTTAGAAGTAAAAATTTGATCAAGTAAGATATCAAAGGAATTTATTTAATAAATATTTGCTAAGATAATATTTGGATTAATATATGTAGTTATTCTAATTTTATATTTTTTTACTTGTAAAATATATTAAAAATAACTAAGTAAAAAATAAATAATAAAAAATATAAAAAATCCAAGGCCCACAGGTTGGCCCGACATAACTCAACCCAGTGTTAATCTAGACAAACTAATAAATGACTAAACCAATCCATAACCCAATCTAACCTAGACATTTTATAATTAACACAAGTCCATCTAATGATCATGTCGGCCACCCATTAGGGATGGCAACGGGGTGAGTTGGGGACGAGGACCCCCTCCCCATCCCCGAATCTAATAAGAAAAATAATTTTCGAATTCAACCTAATTTTTGACTTTTTCATTTGGAATTTCTTGACCCGATTCCCGTGGGGATCAAATCCTTATACCCGATCCAATTCTCGATTTATTTTTTTATCTCCGATTTATTATCCGATCTTAAAACCCTACCCGATCCCTAAAAATTGACTTTATACCCAATTCCCGATCCTCAAACATTTTTTTATATTATACTTTTAATTTATATTCTATCAAAAAATATTATATATATAATTATATAAAAATATATAAAAAATTATTCGGGATAGGTTCGGGGATGGAGACTCCAAACCCATCCCTAAAAAATTCATATTAAAAATCTCTAAACCAGAATTCTCTTTCCGAATCTGAACTCAAACAGAAAATTTCTAATAGAGTCCGAACTCACGAAAAAATTTGACATCCCTGCCACCCATTTGTGGTATTGTAAAGCTCATCTACCCGCGTTATAAAAGCAAAATTTAAAGCACTAATAACGTTTTTAGGTTGTCATTATTACCCTTTTTTTTTTTTATTACTTTTACTTCCTCTGATCTATTTTTCTTTTTCTTTCCCTTTCTTATCACTGTATTAAGCCAATATCTATCACAACCGCCTAGTACTTTGATTGGGCTTATTCCCCTCTGCCTTCCGTCGGTCAAGCTAAGCTGCTATCTAGTGAGGCCACCGGCTATCCACCTTAAATATGAAAGAGACCTTTACAGGTCACCGCCGAAGTTACTTCGGATGTCAACCATGGCGAGGCATGCCATCAATGGCCACAATGGGGTTCGAAGAGGTCTAATCACTAATTTGATTATAAATAATTTAATATCAAGTTCTATTAAATTAATTAGAGGCAACCAAGATTTCAATCAACTTATTTAGGTTATTGTTATAATAAAACTAACAAAAGGGAAACTACCGTGAAATTAATACATGGGGTATTGTATACCTTTACTATGCTCGCTATTCTGCTTGTTATACTTGCTCCAATTCTGCTTCATTATTTATGACTTCACCTAATTGGCATCGGAGGAGTTTAGTGTCCGTGGGAAGATTTAAACTCTCGACCTCTAGTTTGCTTTCTCGGCGCTTCTCCACAATGAACTAAGGCTGACTTAAATAGTGTAAAATTATTTGGGTAAAACGTAATACGAGGAGTTAATCTATATTTTACTTAGATACTAGTGAATACAATTTCTATGGATTTATTACCAACTACTTCTTACTTTTTTGGCTTGTTGTTGGTAATTTGTAAATCGACGGGTTCTTACAGAATAAATGAGACGTCAAGTAACTATGGCGTGTTGAGAGAAAAATTCGAAAGAAAGAGAAAAAATGAGATAGTAATATTATGAATTTTAGATCCCAAAATAGATACAAGACCCATATACATAGGGATAAAAATGAGAAAAAGAAAGAAAGAAAAATAACGTGTGCTTGATGATAGCGAAATACCTTGTACTATGTAGAACACCAATCAACATGAATCCAATAAGGTTATTCGAGACTAGTACAAAGGATGCAAGAGGAGAAAGATACTCTTTAGACTAAGTGGATTCATTGTTACTAGCTCAAAGGGCGGGCATTCCATAACTTTTACCCGTCACAATCATGATGCCTCTCCTTTAATGCGAAGCTTGTGGCACATCTAGGAGAAAGTCTATGAGAATACTGGTAATGTGGTAGCTGCTATACAGAAAATTAATAGCTTGTTTGGAGTTACTTATCAAAAGTAATTATATATGATAATTACTTATATTAGAAATGTTTTAGCCTCAAAAATTTATGAAATAAGTAGTTATTATGGATAACTACTTTTCATAAGTAGCTCCAAACATATGCTAAATCTTGGGGTTCTGGTACTAGATTCTCCACTTAGCTTGCCTATGACTTCCTTAGACCAATAACAGAGAGATGGTGCAATTCTCGAGTTGTATGGAAAGGGTGCCCTACAAGGAGATACTCATTTATCTTATGGCTAGCCTTGCTTGGGAAATTGAACACATGAGACCACCTTTTATTTTTGAATTTGGATCAATCTTGCCCGGTTTGCTTGGAGGAACGGGAGAATCATGATCATTTGTTTTTCAGATGTTCCAATATTAATCCTGTTTGGCAGAGGATTCATTGTTGGTTGGATATCAGGCGAGGATCGTCCACTCTTGCAAGTGTTGTTAGGAGCCTAAGAAGAAGGAAAAAAAGGTAATGTTTAGGTTGTTGCAAGGCAATTGGCGATTGCAGCCCTCACTTACATGAACTGGTGAGCTCAAAATGCTGTAGCTTTTGACTACAAGGCTCTAGATGCTAGGGGCTTATTTTTGCAAATTCAAAATTATGTGTATGGTTCACTTTATTTTGTTCATCCGAATTGCAGCCCTAGCTTCTAAGTTTTGGGTAGTTGGTATGCCTTGCAGTTCTTGAACTTTCTACAGTAATCTTGGATCTTGGGAATGTCCAGAGTACTTGTACAAATCATAGTAATATATTTACCACTTTACCTGACTAGTACGAAGGGGAAATGACCTTAAGCCATCACTCCGAATGCTAAGTAATAATAGTTTTGATAAATCAACGTATCACTAGTTAATTCTCTTCTTTTATAACTATTCATCTATTAGCTAGTTATTTACAAAGTAATTACTAACGGCTCATCTACACTAAGTAATTTACTGTGATTTACTATTATCTTTTTTCTTTGTTTGGTTCTCACACATGCAAAATGAGAGAATAATGGTTAGCATGAAAATACAAGGAGTTGTGTGTTCTCATAAGTCATAATAAGACTATATGGGATAGATATCGAGTGTTGAAACATAATTGCATAGTTTTGCACTGACTAATAGTTTTCCTACTTCAGACACATGAAACATCGATAAGAATAGGTGTAATCTTCTCATGGCATGAGAAAAATTATTACTTTGGGATAAGTTTATGATGCTTATGTGCACCAACTCTCAATAAAGTTTACTATTATATGCAATCAGAATGCCATTTTCCATTAGCGCTGTAAAAGCCATAGTGGTCTGGTGGGTGCACACAACACAACTCGATTGTGAGAAAGCATAGACTAATAATCTTATGTTGGCATGTGTTTTTGTTTCAACATTTTTTTTGGGTGGTGCATCTTAAACGAAACAAAAAAATATGTTTTATAAGCTTATAAAACCCTCTTCTTCTTTTTCCAATATTATGTCATAAAAAGTTATTAAAACGTAAATACAAAATGATTGCAAGTAAAGAAGCACCAAATTCATACAAATGTATGATAATGACTTCTTTAATCTTCCTTAAAGGTTTGAAGGAGTCACACAATTACATGGTATGGCCTTTTTTGGATTCACAGGAAATAATATATATATAACAACAATGCCTTACAATAATTAATAGTAAAATGAAAGGATTTTATTATCCAAACCCAATGATGAAGTATTTGCTCCTTCTATGGCCTTACTTATAGCTAACAAATTAGCCACGCTATTCAACTTCATCCCTTTGTGAATAAATCTATATATAATATAAGCAGTTGAATGTACGAGCTTCCTGTGCTGAGAATTATGTTTGAATATGCCTATGGTACTCTATTTATCAGAATCCATATCTCCATTTGCCAATTTATTTATTTTTTTAAATTTTCAAACAAAAGAAAAATCAATTCTTTTAGATGTGAATGCTTTTGTCCTCTAAAATCTTCCCTTCCTACTTGTACTTTTTTTTAAGCTGAGGGTTAATCATGTAATTGATTGATGTTGTTCATGCTTTCATGTATAACAACAACAACGACAACAACAACAATCATTCTCACCAAACTAGATTATGAACAATGAAGAGGAAATATTAGGGTTGGGGCGTAGTAGTAGTGACGGAGCACAACAACCCCTTCCTTTCGGCAAGGAAAAAATTACGGTTGCAAACGAGTTTGATAAAGCAAGGACTAAGATCGTTCATGGTTCAAATATTCAATATCCTATTGTAAGATATTTAAAATTTTAAATATCTAAAAATAATATTTGATGTTTGATTTGAAACTTTAGATATTTGAATTTTCGGATCAGATAGTAAATATAATCGATATTATCCGAATAAAATTTCAAATATAAAAAAACTCACTGAATCACAAATATATTTTATATTATTCAATCTACTGAGTAAATATCCGACTTGTTCAACAAATATCCGATGTTAAAACTAAAATTAAGGCCACTACATCACAAGATTTAATTAGATTTTATCAGATCTAAAAGGGATTATATCAAAAGTATAATTTCAACTAAATTAAATTTTGGCCCAAATACTAAATCAAGTAAGTACAAAATTATATATATACACACACATCTAAATTTAATTATATATAAAATAAAAAATTATAAAAAATATATAAATATTTTTCTTTGGATTGGACATTTTTTATATTTGTCAGATCGGATATCTAATTTCTTTGATTTTTTATTGAATGGATCAGATATTTAATTTAGAAAAAAATGAATCAATTATTTACTTTTTTAGATCAAATTAGATTACATAATATATCAAATCGGATAAGCAAATATCAATAATATAAATAGTCCTAGTAAATCGTATCTTCTTCTCGGATTTAGGACTTGTTTAGTATAGGAGTAATAGGGATGGAAATTTTTTTTCCCAATTTTATATCTTTTATATTAAATATTTAATAATAATAAATATATTTTTAATAAAATACCCATTTTAGATCAAATTAAGATCTTCATTGAAATAAAAATATTTAATTTTAATTAAATTATATAAAATATATAAAATATGAGAATAATTTTTCCACTCTATTACCCCTTAATCAAACAAGCACTTAAAAGTTTTGTTTTTCCAAAGATATTTAAGATTGGTTTTTTCGCGGAGAGTGGGTCATCTATCTCGGTTTACTCATCCCACATCGCTAATGTTTTCGAAATAGGAAGAAGAAGCGAAAATAAAATCTGTCCCTGTACTACCTCACAACATACTTACCTGGACGGGGTCTATGGGCGATCAGCAAGGTCCATGGCCTAGGTAGGCGGCTTTCATTGCACTCGGAAGGCGCGCTTGCCTAACATCTCCCAAAATTGGGAGAGTGTACGTCATAATTTGTGGTAGTGGGGGCCTGCGTCCGCGCGGCCCCTGACCAAGTTAGTTGAAAAGATACGCTATCCTGGTTCTGTGTGATACACGCAGTCAAACGTATAGAAATAAGATGTCACGTGGTTGACAGGGAGAGTCGTGGTTAGGCTCGTTATGCCTTTGTTGGGCGTGACCATATATTGCCCCAACTAATGTTTTTCGCAATCATAGAAGGAAATATTGACGGTCCACACTTCAATGGCTGCAAAATAGAAACATTGAGGGAAGGAAACGATAAAATAATTGGAAGAGCCAAAATGTCGGTGGTTACCGGTATATTCTAAAGATAAGCATATTCAAATTTATACAAATAAAGCATGAAAAATTTCTTTAAACTAAATTAATAAATGTACTTCTACTAAAAAAAATTGTCATCTTTTCAACATTTTTTGAAATAAAATCACCGACCAATTTCTCATGTGTTTTGTCACAAAAAATAAGACCGTTATTTATCTAAAGCAATAGTTATATATAACACAATATTATATAACCTAGTGAATAAAATCTGAACACCTAATTAATATAAAACTACAACATCAAAATGTAGCATAAAAAATGGAGAAGAAGAAACAAATATAAATAGATGATAAAAGAGAAGAAAAAACAATGAAAAATGGGTGATAATAAGTGAAGCAAAAAAAAAAAAAAAGTGTTGGGTGTGGTTGCTTGAACCCACAACCCATGGAATTAAATCAAGAAGCACAACCATCATGCCATAGTGACATTTAATTTTAGAAATTGAAACTTAATTTATATATAAATGAAGAGTCCAAATAATCTACACACATAAAATGCAATATACAAAAGTCGAATTTGTTATTCGCAGGATTTATCATGCGTGCTCGGTACAGCTGTGCTATAGCCATTTTAACTTAATGAATAGAGAGAGCCCTCAAATATGCCCCCCCCCCCCCGGGTACGCCCGCTTACTCTGCACCTGGCCATCTACGAGACAACGACCCTGATGTTCTCTGTTACGCTATGATTTGTATGATGAAAAAGAATTAGTCCCCGTATGCGTATTACACTTAACGCGGCTAGTCTTAGAAGACAAAAAAGTTGCGTTTCCTCAATTAATCTGATATTAATTAGCTGGCATGCATTGCAAGTTTGAACGAATCCCATACAGTAAGCGGCTAAGCGCCGATGACTTGCTCGACTCCAAATCAAAAAGTAAGTTTGCATAATAATTGATCTAGCCAAACTTTTCCACATTTTTTGTTCTTTTATTTTGATGCATACGCACGTTGTTCTATGATCGATGACCGAGTGTTTCTCCGATAGTATGTGTCTAAATTCACGGATCAGATGAGAGAGAAAAGGAGTTTTAAAGTTTTGTAATGAAGTGTTATTGACGACAGACTTAATGCCATGGCTTTCACAAGGTACTTACACACAACTCTTTCACTGACACTCGTCTAACAGTAATGATCTGTTGTTGACACTCGTCTAACAATAATGATTTGTTACAACAAATCATTATTAACAAACTTAATTGTCTAGCTCTAACGAGTAGAAGCACCTTGTGGTCTTCAGACTTGAGTTTAACTTGCCGAGCTGACAGTAACTCTGACACCCTCCCGCAAGCTGGACTAGGGGAAAACATACCCAGCTTGGGAAGTGCTAAAGAAAGAGTTTTTCCAGGGAGGACTTTGGTGAAAATTTCAGCTAGTTGAGCATCAGTCTGGAACATATGATAAGGAAATAAGCCCAGCATTAAGTTGTTCACGAACGTATTGACAATCCAGTCTACTATGCTTTGTTCATTCATGAAAGATAGAATTTTGAGCAATATAGATTGCTGTTTGATTATCATACTTCAGAAGAATAAGCTTGAGTTTGACTTGCCTAACTAAACAAACAAGTCGACTGTAACTTTTAATGAGCCGAAATTGAGCCAACTTGCAAACAACTTGACCCATTTATACCATCCAAATGATATATAGTGATGTACGTGTTGGGCCTTTTGGACTCTCTCCTATGTGGTAAATCTCATTTTCTAAACCAAGGTTATTTTTGTCATTTTAATTAATGACCCAACTTTGGGAAGTATAAACATCAACTAAAAGGTTGATGTGGGAATGTGTGAAAGATGTGAGATATATTGAGACTTGAACCCCGTAGTTAAGAAAGAGAGAAACACAAAGAATTCTACCAATTTTTATCTTTAGCACAGGTTTGATCAATTCAAAGATCTAAAGTTTTTCACCGTTGGATCTTACTAATTTTTGGATACAAGCTTTCCAGGACAACAATCTTGATTCTGAACAGTGGAGATCTAATTTCAAGCTCTCTAGGCTAGGTTTTCATTGGTAATTCAGTGGACATTTTTGTGTAGGTTAGTTTCATATCTGTTTCTGTTTTGGCTTTGATTGAGTGGTCTATTGTACTTGGTTTTGGCTAAAAATTGGTGAGGTTTCTGTTTACATCCTGTTGTTGATTACTGTAAAAAGGCTTGCTGTTTTGTGGCTTTTAGATCGACCTTTGGATGTGTTTGCAGCAACCCCATTTTTGGGTTTGCAAGCTCTTCTCTTTGGGCATTATAATTGTTGTCTAGTTAGATTGATGAGTGTAGTATCCATTTAGCACTTGAATACTAGACTTTGTATCTCAATTTTCTCATAGTAAAAATTTTCAAGTGGACCGAAGTGTCCCGTTGTTGTTTCCCTTTCGTATTGGAAGGGTTTTTCCACATAAATCGTGTGTCCTTGCTTTGTTATTGTTTTTATTTTGTGGTTGGTGTTGTTGACTAGAGATGGAAAAAGTTGACCCTATCCGTCCAACCCGACTCGAGCGAAACCCGACCCGATAAGACCCGAAAAATTTAGCAACTCGACCCGACCCGACCCAACCCAGCACTAACCTGATAAAAATAACCCGACCTGAGTCGATCCCAATCCATGACCCATCATTGACCCGACCCAATAGCAACTCGACCCGATAATGACCCGACCCGGTATTAACCCGACCCGACCCAACTCGACAATCACCGGATCAGACATCAAAATATATTATTATAATAATAAATTACACATATTTTATTATTCATTTAAAGCTTTTAAAAATATAGTATTTTATAAATTGTACTTATTTTTCATAATTTTACCCTAAACATTCTTATTTATTAATGATATCCTAATAAGATATACTATCAATAAATAAAAAACCAAAATAAAAAAGGCAAACATCCAGTTGTAAGCCTGTAAAATAATTTTCAAAAAGTATTCCATTATATCCACTAATCCACCTATTTGAAAAAACTCTTAATAGAAGAGCATAATAGTGTCTTTTATCAGTTATCACCCACAAAATCCAACGAATAATAACTATACCCCGTATCAAGAGTATCTCACGTTACAACCCTAAATTTAAAGTTTTAGTTATATTTTTTCTTTTAATATTATTAATTTACTTTAAATATAATTTAGTATTCTACGTTCATCAATTTTAAATTTACAATATCCAATTATTTTTATTAATTATAATATTAATTATTTATATTTTACATTATTTAATTATTTAAATTATATCAATTTATATATAATAATTAATAATTTATGAAAATATATAAAATTATTATTTAATTTAAATTATGTTTAAAATAACTTATTATAGTTTTTTTACTATAATAATAATAATAATTAATAAAAATATTACAATAAAAATACAAATATAATATAATTAATAAAAATATTATAATAACAATATAAATATAGTAATGTTAATAAAATAAATACAACTAGAGAAATTAATAAGATAATTTATGTAGAGAAATACATATGAAAAAAAAGATAGAATAAATGATATAAAAATTATTGGATAAAAAAGTAATACTTTTGTAGGTAAATTTTTTTACTGTTAATATTAACCGTGTTATATATATATATTCTAACAGTATAAATTGAGCTAAAAATATATTAGAAAGTATTAAAAATCAGCTTCAATGATCCGTACGACAACATGCACTCGTTAGTTATGTGTAGCACTTGTGGTCCACGTACTGCACGTATGGATCGAGAACTCAAAAATTTTTAAACACACATAATTTGTGGGTAAATTTTTTTTCCCATAACCACAATTCTAAATTTAAAGTCCCTGAATTTGAAATTAGAATATATTGTTTTACACCAGATGCTCTAAATAAATATTAAACTGGTCGAACTATTTTTGTTAGTTTTTTTAATTAAAGTATTGGTATAGTTTATATTTGTGTAAGTTAATACTATATTTTGATCTCTTGAGCCTTTAAAAATAAAATTTAGTTTATTCATAACTAAAAATGCTTTGCAGATTGTTAATATGTATGAGGGATATGGATAGAAATGAAAGTACAGAAATAAATTAGAAGTCTAAAAAGGATTACAAGAAGGACAAAAACTAGCCAGAATGTGTGTATAGATATATATATATATATATTAGGTATAGCTTATACCTGATCGAGAACCAAAAAATCTAAATAGACTTGTTATAAATAATTCAAGTGTGGCTTGGAACTCATTGCCATTTGGATGAAGTATATGAAACATGATCTGTTTTAGGAACAATAGCTATAGCCGGTGAAATCGTATTATGACGGCTAAAAGGGTAGGAGCGATTAAGTACGACTTCTTTACCGCCTTTCCACAGAAATCTAGTTCCGGAAAAGGAGTCCAACTTTTGATCAAGAGACTCATCAACCCAATAATAACTTAACAAAATTAAAAGATCCAGAATAAGAGCATTAATATCAGAATATGCCACTTATAACTTTTAACACAACGCCTATAACAGCAATAAAAGAACACCAATAGATAGTAGTTGGCCAACAATATAAAGATTATCCAAGTATGGTAAATCTACAACATATGGAACAAATGACATGATTGAATAAAAATTCAATTCCTTGCCTACAAAAGATAATAATTACCCATGTTTACAAGCAAAAGTGTCTAAAAATTTAACCGCTATTTTTGAAGCTCCTTAATCCATTTCATTATTGTTACTCATTGACTTTGATGGCTCCACAGAAGTTCCTTCTTCTTCTTCTATTTCTGTTAATACAAAAAAAATATTACATTATTATCTTCAAAATTCATTGATAAAAAAATTATCAAATAAAAAAATACAAATTCATAACAACTAATGTTATTACCATCATATCCGTATAACCAATTACGAGTAGTTACCAAAGCATCAACATTTTTCGATAACAACGAACTCCTCCACTTATTTAAAATTCTACCACCCATGCCAAAGGTTGACTCAGATGCAACAGTAGTAATAGGAATGACAATGATATCTTTAGCCATAGAAGAAATAATTGGAGAAGTCTTAGAATTATTTTTCCAAAATTGGAGCACATCAAGTGAAATTTTACGATCCAACTGCTGACTTTCGATATACATCTTAAATTCACTTTTATAGCTTTTACCTCTACTTCCAACAGAAGTAGAAACATCAAAATCCTAAATTTTAAACAAAGGAAAAAACAATAATTAGACTTGATGTAAACAGAAATTAGTAATAACAAAAATAAACATGTAATAAAGATAAAAAAATATTTAGTGAGATATAGCTCGATTTACCTCCATTTCATCAGTTCCTCTGTTCACTTCTCTATTAATAGATGTCCCTTCATCAAATGAAATTGGACCATTAGGATAATGATATTCATAGTGTTTGTATAGCTCGACAAATTCGACATATATATCATTAGCGAACTTTGTACCCTTCTCATTACCATATAGTTTGACTAAGGCAAACTTCACAAAGTCAAACTTATAACGTGGATCCAAAATTACAGCAAAAGTAAGAATGGTACTGTAGTGCGACCAATACTTTTCAAAATTTTGCATCATTTATAGTCCCATTTTGCTGATATCATTATCATCACACCCCATTGCCTTCTCCAATCTCAGTTGAATCCTCCAAACATTAAGAAAATACAAGTTGGCAGTAGGATATTTAGATCTAGAAAATAAACAGGTAATTTCATAGAAAGGTTCCAACAACTCACAAATCTTTTCCACTTTACTCCACTCATTGGGTACAATTTTAAACTTGTAACTAGCTTCAACAATACTAAAGAAATCCAAAACACGATGATAATCTAATGCTCTACGAAGCATAAGATATGTAGAATTCCATCTTGTAGCAACATCTAGCCACAACTTCCTAGAAATTGATATATTCAATTTTGCAGCACATTCATAAAACTGGATTATCCTTCCTTCTGAAGCATCTATATACTTCACATTCTCTCTAATTTTGAGCACACATCCTTCAATATTTTTCAACCCTTCCCTAACTATCAAATTAAGGATATGAGCCGAACATCTAATGTGAAAGTATTTCCCATCACATACCAAAGTTTAAAGCAAAGTGGGTTTCTAGTGACTAATCATGTTGTCCGTATGAGATGAATTATCCACCGTCATAGTGAATACCTTCTTCTTAATACTCCACTCTTTAAGTAGTAAATACAACAAGTTGTAGATTTCAAGACCGGTGTGGGGAGGAGGACAATGGAAAAAACTCAACACTTTACAATTTAACTTCCAATCATCATCCACATAATGAGCTGTGAGAGTTAGATACCCACGAGATGTGCAAGCTGTCCATATATCACAAGTCAAACATACCTTGCTAGAAATAGCCCCAATAGTGTGTTTGAGATTAATTTTTAAATCAACATGCTTTTCTAGGCAAACTTTCTTAATAGTATTTCTAGACACATGTTTGACTTGGTGATCAAGATATTGATGAAGTTTCCTAATTTCCAAATGTTCAACATACGAAAATGAATACCCATACCTTAAAATTACCTCAGCCAACATCTCACAATAAACTTTTAGATCAAATGAAATCTCACTAGATTTAGATGTGAAGGTATCTAGTGGAGTCATTTTTTTGTATGCTTCACATACTTGTAGGTGTCTTAAGGCATTAGAAGTACCATATCTAGCTTCACTCCTATACTTTGCCTTTTTACATAACTTACATAGAGTTTGTTGTCTTCCCTCTTCATCTTTAAATAGATCAAAGTTGTCCCAAACCTTAGAGTATCTCTTCCGTTTATTGGAGCTTCATTTATAGCTAGATTTGAAGTTGTAGCTGGAACTTGATTATCTGATTCATATTCTTCCTCTTCAAGATCAACGGCTATAATTTTAAAACATAAAAATAATTTATGTCAATTTATAATTTTCAATAATGTGTAAACCAACAAGCAATAACTATAAAAAAATTATTAAAATTGAAGATGCTTATTGTCAATCCACAAGCAATGATAATTACTAATATCATATAAAAAAAATACCTTTGGTAGATGTGAAATTATAGGTATATATTTCCTCTTCTTGAGGTGTCCTAATTTGTTCGTCGTCCATATCCTTTTAACCTTGCGTAGCTGTACCTGTATACATAAATAAATTATTGTCTGGTATTAAATAATTATATACAATGTCAATTTGAATAAAAAAAATCTACAACATCCAACTTTTGATGCATATTTTAAAAACAACAAATAATATATTAATTTACATAGAGTACATAGATTATAAGTTTATAACAAACAGAAAATCAAACTTATAAATATCTAACATAATTACGGTTTTTAAGCCGGAACAATAAATCTGGTAAAATCTTATTGAAATATTTAAATTGATGGCTCACAATTGAAATTATACATATTATGTAAGAGCACGTTGTTACGGGCCGCATCGAAAGGTTGGCATCGAGGTTCTACCGGTCCCAGAATAGTCTAGAACATCCTTGTAATCTAGATAAGTATGGAGAGATGTATAGGGTTCTACACTTTCCTGGATTGTTCTAGAAGGTTCTAGAGGAGAATGTTTCTAGATCCTTCTCTATTTATGTAGAGATGTGTGGATAATTCTAGAAACCCTAAAGGAGATTCTAGAAACCCTAATGGACTATTCTAGAACCCCTAATAGGATTATTGGGCAATTCTAGAGAAATCCATTAGGCCCGTATCTAGAATCTTCCTGGGGGAGGTGAAGGGGTGGATCCTCTCCAATAAATAGAGGGGGGTAGAGGCGTTTGAGATCATCCAACAAGAGTTGTATCTTCAGAGCTTCTCTCTCTAAATAAAATCTCCCTTTCTCTCTCTAAAAGTTCTCTCTTGAGTTCTTGTGTGAAGGTTCGGTGTGGTGGTCTAAGAGGCGTCTCTAGTCTAAGTGTGGAATACACTTGAAGGAAGAAGGCTGACTTAGTCTCTCAAGGAGTGAGAAAAGACTAAGGCTGCACGTAGCTAGACTTGGTGAAGAGTCGGTGCGTGACAACGTGCTGAGAGGAGGGAAGACTAGAAGAGAACTCATAGGCATAAAATGTAATAAGTCAAAAGTGTCTATAGAAGCATTCAACCTAATATTATCGATCCTGAAATAATATATATTCAAGATCCTTGAGAGGCCTAATATTCTGTTTCTTTAAAACAAGTTAAAGATAATGGGAGTATCAGGTTCACAAAGGGCTTAGCAGTCTTGTCTCTGTGCAGTTAAGTTGCCCATATTTTGTTCTAGTCTCTACACTCAATATATAACAACTTACAAGATGAAAATGAATGACCGTCCGATACTACTTTTGATGCTGTGAACAAATATATTTTAAGTAATCAAATATTTTAAGTAATAAATTAAATATAATATATGATAAACATATAATATTTTTACTTGTAAAATTTATAAATATTTAAAGCATTCAAATATAATACTCTTAAAACTTTTAGATATCTTTATTATTTACCTTTGTATAAATAAAATACATATAATATTCTTATTTCATTTATCTTTACTAGTAATCTTATGATTGTATCTAATATATACAATATAATAAATGATAATTATATATTTTATTGTATTATTATACTTTCCTTTATTTTATAAAATTATCTTTTTTTAAGTAATCAAATATTTTAAGTAATAAATTAAATATAATATATGATAAACATATAATATTTTTACTTGTAAAATTTATAAATATTTAAAGCATTCAAATATAATACTCTTAAAACTTTTAAATATCTTTATTATTTACCTTTGTATAAATAAAACATATATAATATTCTTATTTCATCTATCTTTACTAGTAATATTATGATTGTATCTAATATATACAATATAATAAATGATAATTATATATTTTATAGTATTATTATACTCACCTTTATTTTATAAATTATTTACCTTTTTATAAATAAAACACATATAATATTCTTATTTCATTTATCTTTACTAGTAATCTTATGATTGTGTCTAATATTTACAATGTAATAAATGATAATTATACATTGTATATTCTTGTTATGCTCACCTTTATTTTATAAAATTATCTTTTTTTAAGTAATCAAATATTTTAAGTAATCAATTAAATATAATATATGATAAACATCTAATATTTTTACTTGTAAAATTTATAAATATTTTAAGCAATCAAATATAATATTGTTAAAACTTATAAATATCTTTATTATTTACCTTTGTAAAAATAAAACACATATAATATTCTTATTTCATTTATCTTTACTAGTAATCTTATTATTGTATCTAATATATACAATGTAATAAATGATAATTATATATTGTATAGTCTTGTTTTGATCATCTTTATTTTATAAAATTATCTTTTTTAAGTAATTAAATATTTTAAGTTATCAAATAAATTATAATCAATGATAAATATCTTTGTTTGATTCAAAGCGCAATATTTTTTATTATTAAATTTTATAAATATCTTTACTATTTATTGGTGAAAATAAAGCGCATTTAATATTTTTAATTCTTTTATCTGCAATATTAATCTTATGATTGTCTGTCTCTAATATTTATAATTTATGAAATGATAATTACCTGGACTCGAGTATGAGTCAACCCGTCAAAACTTGACCCGACCCGACCCGACCCATTAAGTTAACCCATAACTAATTGAATCCAACCCGTCAAATTGTATGAAATGACCCCACCCATCAACTTAACTCGAAAGAACTCGGACATAGCGGAACAAACCCATCATATTACATGAAATGACCTGAACGGGCCGAAGTCACCTACTCTTATGAAGTGTGAACTAGAAAATAACCCAAAACCAAGCCGACTACCAGTCAAGTTAACCCGAAATAATCAGAAGCCGAGTTTTCTTAACCCGAACGGCTGAACCTGACCCAACCAGACAAATTAACCCAAAATGACCTTCAACCGAAATGACTTGATCCGACCCGCAACCGACCCGACAAATTGAATGACCCGAAATGACCCGACCCGAACCGACCCGATTGCCACCTCTATTTGACTCATTATCACTTTGCCCCATCAGCACGACCGTCCCCCGTCCCAGAAACATCCCGAAAATGTTTCCTCTTCCGAAAACTTTTAGGTGTCGCAATTTATATTAAAATTATTTAATTAATTTTTTTATTAAAAAATTATTAATGATTAAACTTAATTAATATAGGTAATAATTTTATATATTTTTATATATTTTTTTCTTAATTTTAGTAGATTTGATCTATTTTTAAAAAAAAAATATTTTTTGGAAGTTTCATGCCGTTTTTGTTTCCTAAATTTAAAAAAAATAATGTTTTTATATTTTTCCTCGTCCCCGTACAACGCTGATGATATACGTTGTAATTGTGTAAAAAACATAACAATACGAGATTTTGGGAGGTTTAGCTAGGGATCGATAGCTAGCCTGCGTCTTGCCCTTCTACTAAAATGGAGATGTTAGATAGTGGAACATGCATGCGCATATATCCGGCCATCCCATAGTAGATAATCCCTTAATTATGCATGTCTGTATGGTTTAATTTTGATGAAGCTATTGATATTTTTATAGTCATCCAGTGAAATTTCTCTTGGAAACTATGGACGCCGCCGGAATGCTAGCTGCAACGTGTGGGTAATGATACAACCACACACACACATGCGTGTAGAGGTCTGTCGTTGTAGTTCAACTAATTTTGAAAGCTCGCTTTAATTAGAAAGAATATATATTAGGGATGACTTTATTTCTTGCATGCCATAATTTACAAAAAATGTGGGAAACCGCAAGTAAACAAATTTCTCATTGAGTAAAAATGCCGCCGACCAGCAGGGACTTTTCCATGCTTAAAATTAGGCTGCGCCTCCGGCAATATATGGGTGAAGGAAGGTGGTTTTTGAGATTCCGTACGTGAATTATAGCCGGTCTGTTGGTGCTTATTATAGTCTGAATAAATGCGCACAAAGAGCAAGGGAGGATTAATTCCGTGGGAAACATGCAGGAAGCAGTTTGACAGCGTGCAAGAAGCTGAACGCAAGTAGGTAACACCCACCCACCGCTGCACTACAGGGCGATGACTTGACTACTAAGTCGTGGTTTCCAGCGCTCGACGCTGATGACTTGACTCCAAGTCAATTGTAAGTAAATTTCCATATTGAATTTTTTTCCACACGACGTTTTCAGATGGGCCGAGAGTGAAAGTTTTGGACAGTTCGATGGGCCAAAATTTTAAAGTATTTAGGAAGCCTGATGGAGTTCAACCATATATATACACTAATATACATATATAGATGACAATAATAATAATAATAATAATAATAATAATAATAATGATGATGATGATGATGATGATGATTAAGCTACATATATAATATTATGGTTAATCATTATATGATTATCATTGTTAAAATTTCTTATTTTTAAAAGGAGCTAGATGTTCTAATTATTTATAGAGATAGATATCATTGTGTGTCAGTGTGTAAATATATATATACTCATCATGTAAAAAAAAAAAAGAGTTACTTTATAATATGGCAGCAAAATGATAAAAGAGAAAAAAAATTTACACAATTTTATAATAAATGAAATATTGGCAGGAAAAGAAAATTTTGCAAACTTTATTAATAAAGGGTAAAAAAAAAAGGTTGTGACATTTCACAAAAGAAAAAAAAAGAAGAAAAAACTTGTAACATATGGTTATATGTTAGCCAAGATTCCACGAATAGGAAATTTTATAACTAGTGGAGCAAAACACCAAAAACTATTTTAGCATGTACGTAAAATACGCTCCACCATACTTTAAATAAAACTCAAACGCGTGATCTATCAGCTGGAATATATGACACAAAGTTATTGATGCACCAAGAACTTTATGTATAAAGAATGTTTATGAAATGTCCTGAAAATTTCTAATTTTAAAGATTATATTTAAATAAGGTTTTATTAAAAAATTTAATTTAATAAATTATTTTTACTAAAATAAAAGGAAATTTATTAGGACAAATCAAGAAGAAATTTATAAATATTTTAATTAGGAGAAATTTGGGTATTTTAGCTAATTAAAGATTTTATTATAGAAATTAATTAAATAAATTATTTTATTTAAAATAAAAAAGGAGAAAATAGTTTCAAATTAATATTAATTTTATAAATAATTTAATTAAAGAAAATTACGGTGTTATGCTAATTAAAATGGAAATTATGGAAAACCTTTTAAAAATCCTAATTTAGCTTAAAACGGGATTTAAATATTATTTTATTTAAATATTATTATTTTTAAATGTCCCCAATATTTTAATTAATCTAAATACCCAATCTAATTATTTTTTCTTTTTTCCTTTCTTTTTCTTTCTTTTCTTCCTTTTCTTTTTCCTCTCCTTTTCCCCGTTGGGCCTACCCTCTCCCGCGGCCCAGTCCCCTCCATCGTTCCTTTCCTTCGCACGGTCTAGTTAGCGCAACCGCTCCCCCTCCCTTCCCCTCTTGGGTGACGCTTCCCTTCTTTTTCCGTCGAAGCGTGTCATTTTATTTAAAGACTTTAGCTCGTTGCGCCCGGCCGGTCTCCTCCCTTTTCTTTCCCTTCTTTTCTGCCCTGAACCGCCCGGTCCAACTCCCTTTCTTCCTCCTTTCTTCTTCCTCCCTTCCCCGACATTGATTAGCTTGTAACTGCACCGCCGCCACCAGCCGAAAATTCCGTTGGCGACTATGCATGTTTGCTGCCTATTTTCTCCCTTTCTCTTCCACGTTGACTCACCGACCGTACTTGTCTGCCCACTCTCCCCCTCTCCTCGCACGTTTTTTTTTCTCTCTCTCTCTCTCGCTCACAACCCCTACCCCGAAGTTGGTTTTCGCCGGTTTTGTTGCCACCGGTGAACACTAACCCCACTTGCTATGTTCCCTCGTCTTCCCACTAACATCACTCTCTCATTTAAATCCTATAAATACCCCAGTTTGAGCCTGGTATCGAGTTTTGGTCGCTTACCCAGAATTCCCCGACATTGCCACCACCTCACCTTTAGACGCCATTCTCACCGTCTCCGGCCAACACCGCCGTCCATTCTTTCCAGCTACGGTTTCCTTGTACCTCCCTCTAACTAACTAGACCACCCATACCCTTCGATTCTTCCTGAACAATCCACCCCGATTGTGCGAATTGCCCTTCGTAACCAAACCATTTTCTGCCACCGCCGCCCTTCGAACCACCCTTAGCCACCTCTTCCGCCGCTGTCGCCGCTCTTTTCACCTCCTAAATTGTGCTGCAGACCCTCCTCTATCTCCCCTACCTTCCTTTTCCTCTTTCTCCCTTTCTTCCTCTTCTTCTTCCCTATTCGGCCACCGCCGCCGCCACCATGCGCCCGCCACCATCATTTTGTTCCTCTCCTTCTGGGCAATCATAATCACCCTTACTTCCACCCTCCTTCTTCTTATTTTGTTCTCAGCCTTCAACTTTTCTCCTTTTCTTCTCTTTTTCTGGCCGCCGCCGCCACCGCAGTGCGCCACCGCCGATGCTGCCTATCCCCGCCAGCCTAAGGTTGAACCTTAGATCCTCTCAACCCTTTTCCCTATTTTTACAAGCCTTAAATTATTTTATTTCAATTATTCTAATATAAATCCTATTATTATTATTATTATTATTTCCATTTTTAATATGTATTATTATTGTTATTAATATTAATATTTTTATTATTATTCTGTTGAGGGCTAAAGCCCTATTTTAATTTTTAATTTGATTTTAGGACTATCACCCTTATTATTTTTATTATTACTATTATTAATATTAATATGTTATAAGTATAATAATAATTATTATTTCCTATTTCAAATTTCTATTATTATTATTCCATTATTATTAATACAAATATTTTACCATAAGTGTTGTTAATAATTTTATTATTGTTACTGTTGTTGTTGTTATTATTATTATTATTATTACTATTATTATTATTACTATCATTATTATTATTATCAAGTGTTAGTATTATTATTTTATATAGGGCTGAGACCTTATTGTGCTTATTTTAAATTTTAGCAGTAGTATGATAAATATTATGTCTTATTATTATTAGGGTTATTATTATTTTTATTATTATTAGTATTTATTCTTATTAGTGTTATTATTATTATTTATTAAGTTATTATTATTCAATGTAGGGTGGAAACCCTACTTCTTTTTATCTTCGGTCATTATCTTTACTATTATTACCATTATGGTTACTATTATTTTGTAATATTATTATGGCTTTTATCATTATTAGTATTATTATGTCATCATTATTATTATTACTAAACTTGGTTATTTATTTTAGTAATATTATTATTCATTATTATTATTTTAGTAAAGGGGCCGAAGCCCTTATTTCACTTTGTTTTGAATAATGTCCTTGTCATCATTATTGTTACTATTATTATTATTCTTAATTATATTATCATTGATATTACTTTTAGTATCTTTGCTATTATTATTTTAGTATCATTATTATTATTATTAGGGTAAAGTTTTCAACCTTATATTATCAACTTTTATAATATTTCTATTATTTCTATATCTTTAGCAAAGTTAGTAATTTAGTTAATGTTATTTTATTAATATATTATTATTTATTTAAAAACCTAGTCTTATAATAAGTTAGTGATTAATAGTATTTTTGATAGGAGTGAGTCTAATTTTAGCTTTTCCCTCATAATAGGTGAAACTAGTCAACGCCCTAAGGAGGCATAGGAGCGTGCTCCAAGACCGGTGTCGTTTTAGGTAAGGGGTGCTAAGGCCATATGTGTATTATGTGACTTTATACTATGCATGCCATGTGATATTAATTATAGTGTATTTCATGTGAATATTGTATAATTATTATTAATACAGCATGATTATGGAGTTGAGGTATGTTGGTGTGAATAAATTGTGGCATGAGATTTATGTGTATAATTGTGTTACTATTATTGTATGATATGGCCTTAAGAAATGCATGCTAGGGTTGTAAAATAATGATGGAGAGTGTAACAATGTGATGTTAGGGTTTTGCATGAAATGGCATGGTGTTAGGGTTTTGCATGAAATGGTATGGTGTTACGGTTTTGCATGAAATCGTATGGTGTTAGGGTTTTGCATGAAATTGTATAGTGCTAGGGTTTGCATGGAATTGCATAGTGTTAAGGTTTTGAATGGTGGTATTAATGCTGCATGGTGTTAGGGTTTTACATGGTGGTATTAATATGGCATAGTATTAGGGTTGCATGGGAGTCAGGGTTTGCATGGAAGTGTGGTTTGCGTGGAATTAGGGTTTGCATGGAGCTAGGGTTTACATGGGAGCTAGAGTTGGCATGGAAGTGTGGTTTACGTAGAGTTAGGGTTTGCATGGGAGCTAGGGTTTGCATGGAGGAAGTGTGGTTTATGTGGAGTTAGGGTTTGCATGGAGTTAGGGTTTGCATGAGAGCTAGCATGGAGTTAGTCATGCATGTCTAGGCAAATGTTTGTGAATAAAATATTTAAAACACTAATCTTTTAAAGTGGAAGATTATTGAGCCGGGTCCAGACAAATCCACCGGTCAAGAATAGTGGTTAGGGTTTTACCCTATATGTGACCGATCCACTGGTTATAATAGTAGTTAGGACATGATGTCCTATATGTGACCGGCCCACCGGCAATAATAGTGAGGTGACTCGAGCTCAATAAACACAAACCAGAATGACTAAAGTTCTTAAAAGATACTAATTACTTACAGTGGAACACCATGTGAGCAGGAACCAAACCGATCCATCGGTCAGGAATAGTGGTGTGGACTATTGTCTCGCAAGTGACCAATCCACCGACGAATAATAGTGGTGTAGACTTTGTCCCGTAAGTGACCGGACCACCGGCTAAAATAGTGGGGTGTTCCTGTACTTACATGGATTTGATAAAAGACATGATGTGTATCGAATTTAGATAAAATAAAAATTAAATAATTAATTTGGACCTTTTTGGGCCTTATGTGTGGGCTTGTTGATGACAGGCTATGGATTCTCTATACGTTTTTATGTATCATATATGTGGTTTGGAATTGTATGTTGATTATTATCCTGCATGATTTGATGTGTTTATGTGTCGGCCTTAGTACTTGGTTACCTTACTCAGTATGTAGCGTACTAGTCACCCTTTTCATGGGTGCTGCTCATTCCCACGAGTAGTATGCCCTTCTGACTTTGTGCAGGTGGGTGAGACATCAGTCGGGGCTGTGTGTTGAGCTTGTTTTGGCTCAAGGTTTGAGAGTTGTGGCCATATTTATTCTTTATGCGATGTATTTCCTTTTGTTAGTTATTTTGTATCGAATTTATCCATTTTGATTTATTACCTTGTATTGAGTATTTCAAATGAATATTTTATCGGTTGTAAACTTATTTCTCTTTTAGAAATGAATTATAATCCTTTATGCGTACTCTGATTTTGTTTTACAACCGATTTTAGTTTGTCTTGATTTATAATTGATCGTTAATCTATTCTTTAGCCTTAGCACTTGGTACTGAAATGGTTGGAGATGACCGATTTGGTACTAAGTGTGGCGGTAACATCCCCAGAATTCACGGGTTTTAAATTAAGTATTTTAATTACTTCCGCTTTCAAAAGAAAAAAATATGTGAATTTTGGGGGTGTTACATTTTAGTCATTGATGCACCAAGAACTTTATGTAAAAATAATGTTTATATATATACTATAAAATTACATGGAGTCAAACTTTATGTATAAGGAATATTTATATTATACTACAGAATTACACAAGGTCAGACGATCTTATGTACTCCATACTAGCTTCTTCACTGGTCATGATTGAGGGTCGTCCACCATCCCAATATCATCTTTTATATATGAATGAACCACATACCTTTTCAACTCAATTGCCTAATCACTGATCAGAGGATTTGAAAAAGGAAAGAAATAGTTACTTAATTCACTCATAAAAAATGGAGTAACTATTGCCATTGCTCTATCATCAAAACTTATTATTCTTGTTTTTATGTTCTTACCTTGTCATGCTAACCTCTAACTCTTTGGTTTCTACACAGCCTAATGCAGGTGTATCCATAAAGTCTCAAGAAGACAAAGATTTGGCATACTTTGTTATGGAGTCGATCACATTATTTGTCTTTGATAATAATGGTTCTGATTCTTATTTTTCTAACTCTAATGAGTTCACTTTGAATAATTATTGTAGGTATGTAACATATTTACAAGGAAAAGATTAATTCATTTCAAGATGTCAACAGACTTAAGGTTTTGTGTGTCATAAATTATTACAAGATAAGAGAAGCTATTATGAATAGAAGTTAAACTTATAAGTCAAGGAGACCTAGTTATCATTTTATCTAAATTAGGACTCTTGTTAGTTATTTCATGTTTATAGTTAGCTATGTTTGTTTTGTAATAATTTTTGTTTGATTCATGTATTATATAGGTTAGTGTTAGATTGTTACAACTAGTTAGACTTATTTAGTGTGCAAGTTAGCCTAACAGCTATATTAGTGTGATAATTAGCATTAGTTGTGGCAATGTTTTAGCTGCCTATATAATTGTAACACCCCCAAATTTACTACTGAAAAATTTCGTTTAAATCAAAGGTTTAGCGGAAGCGAAAGAATTTAAAACTGTAAACTTGGGGGTATTACCGCCACACTTAGTACCAGACCGGTTCATTCTACCGTTCCGGTACTAAGTGCTAAGGCTAAATCCGATCGTCAATAAGCACAAAGTATCATAAAACGCAAAACGACATTATCATAAATCATTAATAAGATATAAGTCCAATAGAAGTTTGAATACGCTTTAGGATTACAACCCCATAATATTTTTTTTCCTTTTAAAACATGAAACGTAATACAAAATATAGCTAACAAAGCAATTCCCAGAAAGGGTTAGTATCCGGATCACCTACTCACTCAAGTCAAGCCTTCCACCCAAATTAGTAATCGATGAAACCTGCATAGGAGGTCTGCTCCCCACCATTGGTGGATCATCACAGGACCCAGTCAATCAAGGTAGTATCAGTACGGGTCCAATACTGAGTAAGGACGCAGGTGCGCTAAGGCCAAGCATACAATCATACCACATAGCATTCATAGCACATTCACATAGGCAACATGCGATAACACACAAGATAAGGCCTGAGTATGTTCCGATGATTTATTCTTTATCCTCATTAATAATATGTCCATTTCACGCATATTCTTTAATAGTCCATGTGAGTGCGAGAACCCCACTATTATAGCCGGTGGACCGGAAAGTATACACTCAGGGCAGAACGCTCCTGACCACTATTATTTGCCGGTGGACCGGTCTCCAGGGCAGAACGCTCCTGGCCACTATTATTTGCCGGTGGACCGGTCTGGCCCCGACTCACATGGTGTTTCACTGTAAGTACTTAGTGTATTTTCCTTATTTTCATTAACAGCATGTTCAATCCACACACATTCTTTAATAGTTCATATGATTGCGGGAACCCCACTATTATAGCCGGTGGACCGGAAGGTATATACTCAGGGCAGAACGCTCCTGACCACTATTATTTGCCGGTGGACCGGTCTCCAGGGCAAATTGCTCCTGGCCACTATTATTTGCCGGTGGACCGGTCTGGCCCCGAATCACATGATGTTTCGCTGTAAGTGCTTAGTGTATTTCCCATGGTTTAATTTACTTACTTCGGTTTGTCGAGCACGAAATCCCCCACTATTATAGCCGGTGGACCGGAAGTATACACTCAGGGCAGAACGCTCCTGACCACTATTATTTGCCGGTGGACCGGTCTCCAGGGCACCCCGGCTCCTGGCCACTATTATTTGCCGGTGGACCGGTCTGGGCTCGGCTCAACAATCTTTCACTTTACATGATTAGTGTCTTATCCGTATCTTATTGAATCACATCGCACCCTTGACATGCATGCGGTTGATACTCTATCTCTTTTCCCTCCAGATGGACCGTCCCATATTTTGAGACTCGCACCTCTTCTCACACCCGACATCCATCCCCCGTAGACTTAGGTAAAGTAGCATATAGTAAGACACAAACCCCAAGGATATAGGTCATCCCAACACATATGATATCGCCTCTGCATGTTCTCATCCCTCTAGGGTTCCTCCTCAGATACCCTAATCGGACCTATGTGGCCCAACTCTTTCTTACTTACCCAAACGCTACGTTATTCTCTATCTCGCACCTCATTCTTTATTAGGAAATTCCCCAAGTGTATTTCTTTATCTCCCAAGTTCATATGTGACCAACAAAACCCTAGTTGGCCACTCAAACCCTAATCGACCACGCCAACCCTGGTTGGCTGCACCAAACCCTAGCACTTTACTTCTTCAACAAGTAACCTCCCTCCTTTAGAAAACCCATACTCATCCTTTATATAAGTGAATTCTCACTCTCAACCCCTACTCCTTAGGCCATTAATACCACCATGTAATCATTAATACCCCCATACAACCCTAATACCACAATGCGAATCATAATACCACCATACCAACCATAATACCACTATACAAACCCTAATACCACCGTGCAATCATGATTACCACCATGCAACCATTAATACCACCATACAACATTAATACCACCACAAAATCATAAATACCATCATACAAACCCTAATACCACCATGCGAACCCTAATGCCACCGTACAACACTAATACCTCCATAAAATCACAAATAACATCGTACCCCATTAATACCCCATAAAATCACAAATACCCCCATCCAACATTAATACCTCCATAAAGTCACAATACCACCATACGAACCCGAATACCGCCATAAACCATTAATACCACTATGAAATCATTTGTACCAACATGCGAGCATTGATGCCACCATTCAAACCCTAATCCCGCCATACAAACTTCAAGACCCCCATGATGGTTCCCAACTCATACTACCATTTATCCCTACATGCATGTCCTAGAGGGCCATAGCATAATACGTCGTAAACATCATACATATAAACGTCATGCTCATGTCATGGAAGCATAAACAACATACCTCAATCTCCAAGCTGCGCTACATATAAAACAAGTTATCCACAAATCATACAATACATGACATAGCATGGCATACACAACATTCAACACATCAATGTCACACATAGCATAAGGCCATTAGCATCGTCCTTACCTAAGGCGACGCCGGGCTTGGAGCACGCTCCTCTAACTCCTTAAGGCTTTGGTCGGGGTTACCTATAAAAGGGGAAAATGCTAAGTATTAGTTTCCCCTATAATTACTATCAAACCTCATTTTAGTTTAAGGTTAGGGTTTTTATTACTAAAAAGGGTTTTATACAAAAACTAGGGTTTTTGCTTTAGAATTAGTATACTAAATATTAGTAGTTAAAATATGCTTATTTTTAATACCTATTGTTACACTTATATTATTAGCCCCATTAGCCCTATTTTTATAATAATAATGTTCATGTTAACTATAGAAAAATAATGATAATAATAATAATAATAAAACTAATACTCATGACACTAATGTTTATAGTAAGAGAAACCCTAGCCTTTTTTTTAAGGCTAAGTCTATTAATGGTGTCATATTCAAAATAATATTATTATAAGGTCACAATATTACAAGTAACTATTCCTAAGGGTGATAATGACAATATTTGTATATTCTTGAATAATAAAAGGGTTTAAATGCTTTTGATTACAACAATAAGGTAGTGATAGTAGTAATAATAATAATAGCTGATAATAGTGTCATAGTAATAGGGTTAGGGTTAATGTTAAATGGTATGGTAATAAGGTTCAAGTACTCTTCTTAGTTAACAACCAAATGATATTTACTAGGTTGAGTTAAGTAACATGGGTAAGACAAGGTAGTATTATTATTAACAATAGTGGTAAATGTGTTAAGTATAATAATAGTAGTAATAATAATAATAATAATAATAATAATAATAATAATAATAATAATAATAATAGTATAACCAATTAAGGCTAAGCAATACTAATAATAACCATAGTAAGGATAATAGAATAATAATAATAAAAATGTTAATACTAATACTTATAAAAATAAGACCAAAGTTAAGTATAATATACTTTAGGGTTTAAAAGAGATGTTAGTATTAGTAAGAAAACAAGAACATTAATAATAATAAGGACAATAATAATGGTAATAATAATAATACTAAGAATAATAATAATAATAATAAAAGTAATAATAATAATAAAAGTAATAATAATAATAGTAATAATAAGTATATTAGTATTAATATTAGTAGAAAATAGTAGCAGCTATATAAAAAGGGGGTTAGGGTTTGGATGGGTGGAGAACCACCTAGGGTCGGTGGTGGTCCGGCGGCGGCGCGTGGCGGCAACGGCGGCGGCGGTGGAGGAGGAAGAGAAGGGAAAAGATCAAGGTGGTGGTTAGATGGGAGGAGAAGAGAGGAAGTTTGAGGTGGGGGAAGAATCAGCAGGTGAAGGGGAGTGGAATGAGGGTGGTGGCGTGGCAAGGGGCGGCGGCGCGCGGCGGCGACGGCGGCGGCCGAGGGTGGTGGAGAGAGGTGGAAGATGGGGGAGGAAGGAGGAGAGGGAGGCAAGGGAAATCGAAGGCAGGGGAGGGTAGAGGGAGGTCTGCTGGGAATTTTGGAGGGTGGAAGAGGCCCTGATGGCGGCCGGGATGGCGGTGGGAGGCGGCGCAAGGGCGGCGAAGGCTGGAGGTGGTGGTTTCGGGCTAGGATTTTTGCACAGCTATGGCGGCACGTGCAGGGCAAGGGAAAGGGTGCTGGTGGTCTGGTTTCGTAGAGGGCGTTGCAAGGATGATAACGGTGAGGAGAGGTGGTTTCGGCGGTGGCTAGAGGCGGTAGAAATGGTGTCTGTTCCGGCGGCGGCGGAACAGGGTTTCAGCAAGGTCCAACGGGAGGACTTGCTGTTGGCCGTTCGGGAGGGGGTATTTATAGGCCAGGGGGAAGGAAAACGACGAAGGGAGGGAGGTGGCACGCGGGGCAGGGGTGCAGGTGGCCGGCCGATGGCAGGCGGTGCAGGTCTGCCATGGCAGGCTGGGTCGGGGACAGGGAAGAAGAAAGGAAGGAGAAGGGCACGCGGAAAAGGGAGAGAAGGACTTGGTCGGGCCGAAAAAGAAAGAAAGCGACGGGAGAGAGGCAGGGAAGGACGATCGGGTTGGTGGCTGCCGGCGAAATCGACTTGCAGGTCGATTGCAGGTCGGGGGGGGGGGGCAGGTCGAAGAAGAAGAAGATGGCAGGGTGGACCGGTGGTCCAGGGAAAAGAAAAGAGGAGGGGAACCGGCCGGTTCGGCGTGGTTTATTAAGTCCGCAAGTCGAACGCGGCGTTTCGACGTTATGGGCGACAAAGCGCCGCGTCGCGTTGCCCGTTTGGCAACGGCTATAAGGCCATTAATTGAGGCGCGGCGTTTCGACATTTATGAGGGTAAAACGCGGCGTATGGGGCGCGCAGCAGTTGGCGTCGCGCGACGCTGGGCCGCGGGCGGGAAGGAGGAAGGAGAGGCCAGGGCCTGGGCTCGCGCGAAGGGAGAGGGGAGGCGAGGGGTCTGGGCCGGTGGGCTGGCCCAGCCGGGGGAGAAGAAAGAAAAAAAAAGAAGAGGAGGGAGAAAAAGGGAAAAAGAGGGGAAAATAGGTAATAAATAAGATGGGAAAATTAAATAAAATAACTTATGGGTAAATTGGGGTATTTTTGGGTTGTTTATAATATTAATATTTATGAAATATTAAATAAATTCCTTTTTGCTTATTTTAGACTATTTTAGATAAATTCCCTTAACCTTCATGCTAATTAGAGAAACACCCAAAATTTATTCCAATTAAATTTTTTTATTATCTTCCTCTTAATATACCTTAATTAACTCTCTAAATTTTAATAAATAAATTTATATAATTAATTTTCCTAATAATTCCTTATTTGGACATAATTTCGGAAATTAGGATTTTGGGATATTACAATAATTCATAGTGTAGAGCGTTGTACCATAAAACTTGTCATATTTGAAATCCTAATTCAAGTGAATTATTGGGTTATCTCTCTTTGCGAGTGATTGTCACGAACCAAAATTGCTTTATGTGTTCTTAGATAGGATCTTTCAAGTTTGTTCTATATGAGATAGTCAAGGTTTAGCTTTCTTGTTGAGTTCATGATTGAATATTTATTGAAGATTCATATCCATCCTTCCAATCTTCAATCCATTGATCCAAGATCCTTCCTTTAACCTTCAAATCTTCAACTCTCATAGAAGATTCACATTGTAACCACACATGCAGCCACTCATAAGGTCATACATTGTACCACAACAACCTCGATGGTATGAGGAAGAAATGTCAACATTACTAGAATTTAGATAGTTTTTTGATGTTTTTGTTCATAAACATCGGTGTTTGGTTATGGTTGTAACTACTGTAATCTATTATTGGAATAGTAATTATTGATAGAAATATTAAATATCAGTTTTTTATTTATTTATGATTGCAAAATTTTCTATTGTGATGAATCTTTATTTTTTTCAATATAATATAGCCAATAAGAAAATATTCTATTTTATAAAAAAATTAAAATAAATTAATGTTTCATTTTATACCTTGGTAAGTTCATACAAAAAATGACTAACTAAAAATATTATATTCTTCTTGTCATTAAACAAGTAGCAATTTGCTCTCGAATAAAATATATTTTAGTCGTACTACCACAAGAGCTACTATCACCCTTATTAGAAGGAAACACAATATCACTAGAAGTTAGAATATTGGGTTTCTCCTCCATCCAAGTAAATTTTTTTACTGTATGATGCATTCCTTATGATATAGTTATGGATACACTTGTTGCAACAACAATTTGACATTGAGACTCAAATTCAAATGGAATTGGTATGTTTTCCAAAATTATAAATCTCTTCCTCCAAACACTGAAAGTTTGTTCAATACAACCCCCTAAGTGATGAATGAGTGTAGTTAAATATCTCTTCTGTTCCCCTTGGTTCCCCACCACATCAAAACTTAGGAAGTTGGTATTTATTTTCTTTATAGGGTTTCAAATACCCTTCTCACTATGGATAACTGATATCTACCAAAATAATATTTACTTGAAAATAATAATAATCATGATACCATATATGTTAGTAAATAAGATTTACTAAATAAATGCAAAATGATATTTTGTATACACAAGTGCCTAGAGAAAGTTTTGGAAAGTTAACACTGAAGTTCTCAAGGGTATCGTTAAAAAGTGTGTCTCCTGAGCACTACCTTTTTACCCTGCTAATATAAATATGAATTGCGTATCAAAACTAGAAGCAACAAGTTGTGATTCCTTTTCTACCCTTGAAGCATAGTCCATGAATCTCCTTGCTTATAATTGCATTTATATGTATTCAATCTATCGCTCTAATACAATCCTATAAGGTATTGAAATAATAATAACAATAGTAACAACAACAACAACAACAAGAACAAGAACAAGAACAAAAACACCACCACCACCACCAAAAACGTACACATGATGTAAGAGTTTAAAATATTACATTAACTTAAAATGAGGCATATATCTTTTATCATGAAGAATTTGAAGAATATCTTTGAATTCCGGATCAATAGATCTTACCAAGTCCTTTGAAAATGCACACAATGAATTTAGAATATCATAAAATGCTCTGTGAATTGCTTCCATTGATCTCTAAAATCGTTCACATGCTTCTCTAGTTGATGCACCTTTGACAAATACATATAAAAATGTATCAAGTTTTTTGAGACGTAATATTCTTTTAAACGACTTTAGTCCATAATGTGAGAATAGATATAAACAAAGTTTAAGCATGATTTATTTAGTCATCCTAAACATTTTTACACAACAAATGGGATGACCATGCATTATTTTAACTACCCACATCATTCCTATTTGTAGTGTAGTGTAACAAGGCTCCTTATGTATATATGTATGTATGTATGTATAATAATAATAATAATAATAATAATAATAATAATAATAATAATAATAATAATAATAATAATAATAATAATAATAATAATAATAATAATAATAAGAAGAAGAAGAAGAAGAAGAAGAAGAAACAATCAACCCAAATGTTGACCTCCTAGGTTAATCAAAATCTTAAACTTTATTTTAATGATAACAAACTTGCTTAAATATTTTACTTGTATGTATAAGTATGAAAGTACTATATCTTTCAAATCAATATGATCACACTCATTCAAACTATCTTTCAAGTATAAAGGTTAAAATAACAATCAAGTTTCCAAAGTATAAGAGAACATCTACAAGGACAGGTTGTAAATTAAATATTCATGGTAGAAATTCTTTATGTCTTATGGTTCTATATATATGTGTTTTACATGTTGAGAACATAGGAATTAGAATCAATAATTGTTTTTCTCTTTTAAAAAAATTTCAAAAGAATTCTGAATTACCTTACACTTGTTTAAGACAAACAAAAATTTTTCAACAAAGCTTTTCAAATATACAAAACCTTGAGTAAAATATTAAATGATGTGTTTGATTTTCAAAAACAAGTTTGAAATAATTTCTATGCAGCCACTACTTTTTTTTATTATCATAAACTCAATCACATTTTAAATGGCTTAAAAGATTTCCAAAAGAACAAAATCTTTAAAGGTTAAAATTTAGTCATCCTATCCTGGCAGACGAGGGCCAACAACGTCTGGTCGAATGGTCTAAAGAGACAGTATAAATAGAATGAAGTGTTCAATAGATAGACCAATGGGTGAGACCTAAAGGAATGGCGGATGACCAAAGAATGTTGGATGGTCAGTGAGAGAGAGAGCCGTTTGGAAAAAAATATTCCCATTGTGATTCAACTTTTAGAGTCATTTTGGTCATAACAGCTAGTTATGATCTTTCCTAACCTTCTTAGCATATAAATAAGAGATGTTGTGCTTAAAGATTTTTTAAAGGAATATCCCAACACTCTTCTAATAAAATTACTCTCATAAGAGAGAGTTTTGATTTCACACTTTCAATTCAAAATCAAACATCTTTAGTGCTCAACTTTTTCTTCACATTTAGCTAGAGTGTCCATACACTTGTAATTCTTATTTCTTCACTAGTGTTTATTCACTTTTATATTTCCTCTGGTGAAGATTCATATTGTATTCATTCAAACTCTTCATGTCAAACAAAAGTGAAAAGTAGTGTATTGTCTAGCATTCTTGAGAGAGGTAATTGAGATTGTATTCTCATAAACTTAGAGAAGAGAACTAGGTAAAGTATAAACCATATTCTAGAGGATCATTGGGATAGTAGGCTCATAAACTAATAGTGGATTGATAATCATTAAACACCCACTATAAATAAAGAGATATTCAAATCCAGAAAGAAAAACCTTTTGGTAATGGATATATATAAACTTTTTAAAGTTTCTTGAACCACTATAAATCAATTGTTCATTGTTTGTCAAAATTATAAATCAAGTGTTCATTGTTTGTCAAAATATCTGTGTACTTCTCTAAAGTTTTTAATTCTGAATTATTGTTTTATATACTCTATTCACCCCTTGTAGAATATCCATACAATCTTTCACTAACAACATATATCATTGTAGTCCACTATAAATCATTATTGTCTTTATCTCCATCATCATTGTTGAAGGTATTATGAAAATACTCTAAAACCCTAATTTAGAGAATTATGGCAAAATAGGGATTATTTAGGAAAAATAATTAAATAAATTATTTTATTAAAATAATAGGAATTAATTAAGAAAAATCAAGGGAAAATAATAAATAATTAAATTGAAAAAATTAGGGTATTTTGCTAATTAAAATGGACTTAAGGGAAAATATTTCCTAAAACAAAATCCTAAATTAACCTAAAAAGAAAATTTAATTATTATTTTATTAAAATATTATTTTTTTAAATATCCCAAAATACCAAAATATTCTAAATACCCTAACCCAACTACTTTTTCTTTTTTCCTTTTCCCCCTCTTTTCTTTTTTTTTTCCTTCCTCTCCTTTTTCCTTTTCTTTCTTTCCTTCCTCCCCGATCTGGGCCAGCCCTTCCCTGGCTGCCCAGACTTCTCCCTCCCCTACCCAGCCCAAGCCCGTCATCCTTCTTCTCCCTTACCAACCACCAGGTCCGGCTCCCTCTTTTTCTTTCTTTCTTTTCCCCTAGACCGACCAGTCCGCACCCTTTCTTCTTCCTTTCTCCCCCGACCTTCCTTCTCCCCCTAACCCCTCGACGTCCTCTCTTCCACATGTAGGCATACAACCTTCCACCTCCACTCTCTTCCCCGTCGATTCCTCTCCCTTCTTCTCCTAGTCACACACTCTCTCTCCTCACGTGTGCCTCTCTCTCTCTCTCCCTTCCTTTCTCCTTCCTCGAGCAAGTAGACCTGCAACTTTACAGGCCTACATCGGCCGTACGCCGCTAGCTAATGACTTGCCATGCGTGCCATCATCTTCCCCTCTTCCCCCTCTACCGTTTTCCCCCATCAATTGCCTATAAATACCCTTCAATTCCCCCCCCCCCATTCGACCTTTTTTCTCTACCCAGAAATTTTCTCCCTTTGTGCGGCGGTGCTGGACGGTGGCTACAGAAAATACTCCTTACACCACCCTCCACTGAACTACACCCCTCACCACCCTTAATCCTCCCTACATAATCCACCTTGGCCATGCAAAGTTGGCCATTCAACCAACTTTAACTCACCCACCGCCGCCCTTTGCGTAGCCATCCACTGCCATTCCCGTCACAACCATCACTCCCCCTACCCCCAAAATCACCAACAAAACCTCCTCTACCTTCCTTTTCCCCTGCCTCCCTCTCCTTCTCCCTTCATTCCTCTCCACCACCTTCGGCCACCACACCGCCACCACCTGCGTCGCCCCTTTGGCTGCGCCACCACCACCATTCTAGCCCTCTCAACCTTGGGCATCCTCCACCAACTCAATCACCCTCTCATCCCCCTCTCTTATCCTAAACAACCTACTTTCCACCCGTTTTCTCTCTTCCCCGCCACCGCCAGTGCAGCCGCTAGTGCCGCTTGGTCACCACCAACCCTTAAAACCCTATCTATGCTATTATTATCTCTTTTATTTGTATTAATGTTATTATCCTTATTATTATTATTATTATTAATATGATGATGATGATGATATCATTAATATTATTTTTATCATTATTATTACTAAATATAGCCTTGAAATATTTATCTCATTATTATTTTAAAGAAGTTGAAACCCTATTTTATTTATTATTATGATTATCCTCATTTTTATTACCATCAATATCATTATTACTTTTATTATTATTATTATTATTATTATTATTATTATTATTATTATTAATGCTAACCTTAGTCTATTATTACTATTATTATTATTGTAAATATTCAAACCATTTCATTATAATTGTTTCAATTATTATTATTATTATTATTATTAGTATTATCCTTAACAATAGCATCATTTTTGTTATTATTACTATTATTATATTATTATTTTTATTACTGACACTATTATTAACCTTAACCCTATTATCACTAAGGTTTCTATTATTATGATTATTAGGACCCCTTCCAAGTATTATTCTTAATATTAGAACTATTGCTATTATTATTATTATTATTATTATTATTGCTACAAATATTGTTATTACTATTATTAGTAGTATTAAAGCTATTATCTTTAATAATATAAATATGGTTATAAATACCTTAACATGAAACTATTTTGACTAGTAATAACCTAGTTGGCTACCTTGAGAATAAAAAAAAACTTATTTTTATTTGTAAAGCTACTATTAATAATAATAACCCTAATATTAGGGTAAGGTATGAAATAATAGTAATTTTTGGTAGGAGAGAAATTAACCCTTAGTTTTCCCTTTTATAAGTAAATCCAGTCAACAAATTAAGGAGGTGTAAGAGTGTGCTCTAAAACCAGTGTCGTATTAGGTATGTAGCTAAGGCCCTCTATGTGTGTGTTATGTGCCTTGCATGCCATGTGTTATGTTATGTTGTGTATTTTATGATTATTATAATTGTTTTATGTGTAGCGTAGCTTGGAGTTGAGGTATGCTTATGTGTTTTTCTTATGGCATATGTATAATATATATGTGTGTGTTGTGCTTATGATGTTATATGATGTGAACCTCTAGGAAATGTATGCTAGGATATTTAATATATTGATATGGGGTGAAAGGATGAAAAAGGAAAATAGGGAAAGTGAGTTGACCAAGGGGATATGGGATTAACCTAATTATCTTATGATCCATGAGGGGCAAATAAAAAGGGGTTATGAATAAAATAAAAAAGTAGGGTGAACTTTGCATGGGAGTTTCTAGGGTTTGCATGGGAATTCTAGGATTTGCATGGGATGGATGGAGTCTGCATGAGGATGATCCTTACGTGTGAAAAGTTGTCTTGGGGTGTACGTAAGGTAAGGGAAGAGTGGTTGGGGGTGATTAGAGACTTTGGGTGAAAAATATTACATGGGTTGATATAAGGGTGCATAGGAAACCTAGCTAGGGTTTGGGAGGAAAACCCTAATTTGAGATGGTTGTGAAAGTAAAAATAAATGAGGGTGAGCAGAGTATGGGATGAGAGGGGAAGAATATCATGTATAAGGTGAGTATGTGTATCATGGGAAAAAGGATGAAAAGTGAGAAATGGAGGAGTGACATGTGAAAAAGAAGGGTGCTAGGGTTTGATGTGGCCAACTAGGATTTTGTGGTCATGCCTGTACTTGGGGAAGTAAAGTAAAATGATGGAGGTTGAATCTAAGGAAGGTGATGTGTGGGGTGTTAAAGCAACCTTAGTTGCATGAGGCAAAGAAGAATGGGCCACATAGGCCCAAGTTAGGGTTTCAAGAAAAAACCCTAGGGGGAGATAGTGAGCAGACTTGGATGGCGTAAGGTAGTGGGACTTGACCCACATACTTAGGAGTTGGGCCTCCAGTGTGAGTAAGTGGAAGAAGGAAAGGGTGTTTGGGTGTGTTAGAAGATGCAAAAGTCTCAAGATATGGGATGAGCCCTCTTAGGAGGATAAGAGTAGAGGGATTATGACATGCATGTCTAGGATAAAACTTGTTGAATAAGACACAGTAAGGCACTAATAATTTAAAGTGGAAGATTATTGAGCTGGGCCCAGAGTGATCCACCGACATAATAGTGGCCAGGTGCAGGGGTGCCTTGGAGATCAATCCACAGTCATATAATAGTGGTCAGGTGCGTTCTGTCCTGTGCGTTTCTGAACCATCGACTATAATAGTGGAGGATCCCAAGCTCAATAAACTAAATTCTAAGTTATGATAAGATATGTAAAAGATACTAAGTACTTACAGTGGAACACCATGAGAGTCTGGGCTAGATCGATCCACCGGCATATAGCAGTGGTCAGGTGCATTCTGTCATGTACGTTTACTATCCACTGGCTATAATAATGGGGTTCCCGTACTCGCATGGATCGATAATAAGCATGGTGTAAAATGATTATTAATCAGAGAATTAAATAATCAGTTTATCCGGACTATAGCTTGACCTTTATTTATCTATATTGGTTGTATGTTGTTTATATAATCATGCTTTTGTTATATGTTTTGTATGCTTGGCCTAGGATGCATGGTTGCCTTTCTCAGTACGTATCGTACTGACCACCCGTTTCATGGGTGTTGCTCATTTCCACAAGTAAAAGGCCCTCTGAATTTGTGTAGATAGGTGATGCTATTTTCAATGCCTTCGATATTTACGAGGCATCAGGTGGGGTTGAGAGTTGAGCTTGGACTTGGCCTGGGGACCGAGAGCGATGTGGCCAGATTTCCTTTTTAATATTCCTTTATCTTATATCGGTTTATTTAGACTTGTTTTATCATACTGTAGATTTTATCCCTTTTGGGAAAGTTTAATTATGTACTCTTGGATTGTAAACTCTTTTACACGTACTCTGATTTCTGCATTATTAATGTTTCAATGATTTTATGAAGTCTTGATTTAAGTTTGACTAATGAAGGATGGTAATTTTTATTTAGCCTTGTGGTTAGTACGAACTGGTCGGGGGCCGGACTTGTATTGATCATGGCAGTAGTATCCCTGAAATTCATAAGTTTTTTTTTACTTGCTTCCCTTGAATCTTTTAATAAACGAAATTTTTTAGTAGCAAATTTTGGGGATATTACAGTCATCCATACCTATACATATATAATAGGAAATAAAGAGGAGTCAACTTCCAAGGAAAAATATAAATAGATGCATATATCAACTAGTGATAGAAAATGGATATGGAAAAAAGAGAAAAACTAGTCATAATAAAAAAATGTGATAGCTAAAAACATAGTGTCTATAGCATACTTAATTCTAGTATAAAACATAGTGTCTATAGCATACTTAATTCTAATATAAAATATGAATGAAAAGTCTTAAACTAAGCTCTAAATGGACTCAATGTACACACAAATAAACTCAATTGTTCTTTGTTTCCTTGAACTGATAGAATGCATCCTTCTCAAACATGAACTTTAACTAACTGAATTTGGTATTTCCATCTAGAAGAATAGCATATAACTCACTTTGAGAGGAAGTGTACTAGAAAAAGGATACAATGTAAAACTATCATCATATTTGGAAGAGATCCCACATATCACATCATATCAACCATTTTTGGGACATTCTACTCATTCGATTTGGTAGAATTAGGGGAACAATGTTGTGTAGTAGTACTCTCTCTTTTAAGATTACCAACTGCTTGATATCATCAGACAACATCATCAAACCAATATCTTTTGTTTGAGAATTAAATTTTAAATGCTTAATACTTGATGCATTAGAAGTTACACTCTTTTGGATTGATAATTGTGGCTTACAACCCCAATTACTAACTTATCAAATGATATATATGGATCTAGATCTCAAAAAATAGGAGTATTTGCCTCCCAAAATTGTAGCTTCCTTCAAAATCATCATTAATTTCTCTTATAATATTCAAATCTACTCCTTTCTTTTTTTCTTAAGAGAATTATCATTCTTATCTAGAACAACACTATGAAAATAAATCCATAGATGATGAATAAGCAAAGTTTCATGTCACTATATTATCATCAATTATCATTGAATACATCCTCCCAATATAGGATGACTTCCATTCTCACAAAATTAGCCACCTTGTTGTCCTTATATAACTGAAAAAGAAAAATCAACTATATTTATTTGCTGAGAGAAAAACTATTGTTTTCATGATATTGCAACTAAATTCAATTGACATACCTTAATCATTTCTTTCCACCACTCATAACTAGCATCAATTGTCTTTTTATCTAGATCCCACCCTAGTCTAGTTGCACTATATTTTTAATTTTTTCCATGCTTTATATTGCCTCATCACCCAATCTATCTTGTGTTTCAAAGTTTTTAAGTAAGCTTGCACCCACTTGCTAAATGAAATTAACATATGGCCCAATCCCAATGTTTTGGAAAGCCACACCCTTTTCTCTTACCTTCTCTACCACCACAAATACAAACATCAAGTAATGCATTGAATATTTTCTCATCCCACTGTACTCAAGCTTCATTATCCATCTTCTCATTATTATCTCCATTGCCAATTTTCTCATTATCATCATCACTCATTCTAAAATAAAGAGAAATAAATAAAATATATCAACCCCTATAATCACTAAATATAATATAGTAACTTAGTAAGATAACAAAATAACCTATCTTTTGCAATATTTACATTTCTACTAAAATAATGCATTGGCTTTTGGACACACACACACACACTCTCTTATATACGACACCACTGTGAATAAGGTAACGTAGTCTTCAAAGAATAATATTAATAGTGATATTGATACCAATAAACAACTAAAATTGAAATAACAATGACAACATATCAAGATCTATGCTTAAAAAAATGATCAACATGCTTTATAGAGGCTAAAATATTATATGTATTTATTTATAAAATAAGATGCGTGATACCGTACAAAATAAAAATATTTCCTAAATTTTTTAGAGGCTTTTCCAATACTTAGAACCATTATGCAACTACAAGATCCAACATGCGTGGTCAATAAGATGCACTTAGTTTTATTGAATTGTTCAAATTCCTTCAGAATAGGGGAGCACAACTATGACAAGAACAAAGACAATAGTTGATTCTCAAGTCAATTACAACTACCAACTTACTCAAGCTACTAACAGATGGATTGGAGAAGAAAGAAAAAGGGATTATTCTCAATCAAAATTCCATGTGCAGAACATAAAACATAATACTTTACCCAAAAAAAGAAGAAGAGAGAAGTAGAACTACAAAACAATAGAAGCAATGATTCCTACCTATATTGATGTATATTAGCAGATAAAAGCTCTGTATATTTGTGCACAGAGGCGTCAAACACACACCATTGTTCTAGGCACTAAAAATTCAAACGCACAAATAAAATTAATCAATATTAAACTTAAACAACCCTAAATATTCAAAGTGCAATATATTTGTTTCATAGAGAAAAATAGAGAATGGATTATTAAATTAACAAACCTTGTAGTGCAAGTACTTGTGACAGAACGGATGCAAATGGAAGAGTGATCCATAGATGGAGAGCAATGTTAAATTAGAATCTTGTGGCGGGGGAAAAAATGAAGAGAATTTTTTTCCTATGAAAATCATCTTAGTAGAGATCAACTCTTCCAAACACTAATAATGGGCCACTTCTGCTAGACACAATGTTTGGGTAGCGAAACCACTTACCTAAACAACCTCTTAGGTTACTATTTCTCTTGTGATAATTATAAGCTTAAGGTTACATAATGGAAGAAGCATGATTTTGTAGGTAGGAACATCAGCAATAATGATTGTTGTACATGGGATGTTGTATGGTGTGATAGGGTTACGATTAAGGCTATAAATGAGCCAAGACGACTCATGAATTGTTTGATTTTGCTCATTTAGTTAAACAAGTCAATCTCGATGAAGTTTAGCTCGACTTGTTCATTTATTTAAACAAGCCAAACTCGAACCTAAGAGTGTTCGACTCTATTTGACTCATTCACAACCCTAGTTACAAGTCACATAATCAGCTTAGACCTAAGTCACAACTGCCTCAAGCTAAATCATCTTAAATTATTAGAATTAGATGGTAAGTGTTTAATATTCCCCTAGATCGACATATCATATAATGAAATAATGGCATAAAATACTCCACAAGTTCAACTTCTAAGTCTTAATTCTTGTAGTGTGACAAATTTCCCACAACATCTAAAGTACCAACATGAACTAAAAATACTCAACCTATCCTTTAATAATATTTTTGGCTTAATACCATGTTGGCTAGGAAATACAAATATGTTTGGTAACATCTTGATAGAATTTGAACAATCAACTAGTGTATTAGGAATTATTCCATGGCCAAACATACAATTAGGTGATCTTCGAGGCAAAAGGATACAAAGACCGATTCAAATTCATTATTTTTTATGCAGTTTCCAAACTAAAAATCATCTATATTGTGAAATGTACGGAGTACTTTTTAGTTTTGAAAAGTATAATGATTTCCAAATATTAATTCACTTTTAAAGATGCTTTAATTATATATTTCGACCAAACCTCATCCACCCTTTTCTATCCTCATTTCGAGCATACACCCTCCGAAAAAGCAATATGTTTGTCTTAGGCGCTACCGTTAACCCTATCCTAGACACAACGATGAAGCTAAATTGCAGTATGTGCTTTAAAAGTGAAAGAAACACATGTTTGCAATTGTAGGTACCTATAAGGAGCTGACCTCCAACCAGTAACTTTAGTTAATGGTAGGAATCGAACTCTCACACTGTAGCTATTTGAATTATTATAATCATTTCATCCTAAGAGGTCCATATGCTCTTTCATACATGAAATATAAGTCGGGGGCGAAACAAACACCCTCCTCCTTGTTATGTCAGTGGTCTCTCTCCAATTTGATGAATATACATTATGTGGCCCAAATACAACAAACACGTTAGGATTTGCTATCACTCTACTACCACTACCAAGACCTTTAGCATTAGTACTACCACCACTATAGTAGTTGTAACTTCCATTGATGTTGTTACAACCATCATCTCATATACACTATGTTTTGCCTGCGTTGCTAGCTACTATAGATGGTATTTAAAAAGAAAAAAGAAAAAAAAGGATGTACGATATAGTGTTAAAATTATATGATCGAACTTCCATTAATTATCTAGCTTATTTATCTTTTATTTAAAGTTACTTACCAAAAGTAATTATTCAAAATAATTTTTTGTGCTATGAGCTTTTTAGCTTATAAAATTTCTAACCTACGTAATTATTTTAAATAATTAATTTTAATAACTAACTTCTAATGAGTCATTAATTGGCTTGGTTGCACTTTATCAAATGTAGACTAAGATAGATAAAATTTGATCATCACAATACCTTGTATTCTAGCCTAGCAAGTAGTAAGTGTCCATATATCCATTAACCGTACTCACAACAGTTAAGCTAAGGGATTAAGCACAATCACGGATCTAACTATCGTTGTACTATGTTTTACAGGATTTGAAAAAATGGACTAGCGATGCACTTGAATTAGTTACCATCAATTAGCAAAACTCGGAGGACTGGAAGACTGAAGAATACGTCATTAGGAAAGTATGTTAAGAATAGAGGGGGAAAAAAGATAAATTGAATTCCAGAAAATAGAACAACGATATGATGAGAAATTTCTGCTCAATTTTACTCTGTACATAAAATAGATTATTTCGTTAATCATTACCCAAAATTTCTATAATTACTGAAACATTTCGATAAAGCAAAAGTGAAAGATCTTGACTCCGAATCACCGTGAACATTGCCGGAGGATTGTTTATTCAAAATTAGGAGCAACATGTGATCCAATGGATAAATTAGCATATTCAAAATTTGACAAATACTAATTTTGTGGTCCTATGCAATATGCACTTATAATACACAAATACTTTTGTATAAACAAAAATATGTATAATATTTTCAAAATATAATGAGTAATTATATAATTTTAATAATAATAAATATATAAATTTATTATCTAAAAGAGGAACAACGAATAATATTAAGTTATATAATATAAGTAAATCAAATAGTTAACTATCTATGATGATATTTGTTCAAATTCAACAATAAAAATTACTCACTATAGTTTGAAAATATAGTGAGTAAGTTTAGAAAGTTTATTTAGACAAAAAAAAGGCATATTCCAGCTAAGAAAGCATAACATGGTGATAAAATTAAATTGGTATACATTTATACTTATTATGAGATTTTTATTTATTTATTACAATGGTTGATATAACTACTTACTATGTTTTGAGAATTGTGTCTTATTTCTATAGAAAAATATGTAGGAAAAAAATGATACATAAGAAAGTAAATTTTGATATAAAATTTAATTATGATGATATTTAAAAAAATTCCAAGAATATGTTACTTATGTTTAGGAAGAAAGTTATATTGCAAACAAGAAACAAAATTATGATGGTTTTTTAGGTAAATGTAACTTTTAAAATGAAAAAAAATGGATAAATATATATATCCGAAAAATAAATGTGCCTAATTTTTTGTACCATCATATAAGAAAATATTAAGTCATATGACACATAATTAACTAAGCTAATTAATCTTTTTTTCATTAGAAAATATGAATAAAAGAAACTATATTTAAATACTCCATCCGTTTCTTAAAGAAATTCCTCGTGACTTTTAGAATAAATTTTAACAATTAATTTCTCTTAAAATGCAACACACTATGATACAAAAATATATATATATAGTTAGATTTGTATTAAAAATATTTTATAAAAATATTTTTTATATAATTTTTATGTGTGTGTGTATATATATATATATATATATATATATATATATATATATATATATATATATATATATATATTAAAAGTTATTAATTATCAAATTTTATTATCGTAACTCATGCAAGCTTCTTGTTAGAAGCTTGTAGAAATTTTGTATACGTGTGAAATATAGTATTCTCTTCATATCAAAAATTAAGTCATTTTATTATCAAAATTTTATATAAAAATAAAAGTCACTTTAAAAAAATTAAAATCTACTCTTTTCTTTTAAATTCACAATTTTTTTCTTTTATAATTCATACATTAAATGACTTATTATATTTTAACTAAGGATATAAGTATAATTTTAAAATTATATTTATTAATTTATAAAAATTATATATAACTTAATAAAATAACTTTTTTTATTAAGGATAAAGTAATAATTAACGAGGGTCGTGATGGATGTAAAATTTAGAAATTAGAAATATAGATAGTAATTATTGAGGATTATTAGGAAGGTGGAAAACATAAATACATTACTTTTGCGCGTAGGAAAAATTAAGTCATGAAAATTTGAATAAATACTTTGGAAAAAAGGCTAATTCTATAAAATTTAGTTTCATTTTACTACTAAGTTGGTGTTTCTTATTATTTAATATTTTGGGAATGTCCAAGCAAATATTAAAATTAATTAAATTTTAATTAAAAGGAGTTTCTCTCACCTATTTACCATTTCTAGTATTTATCTTCTACTTGCTTCTACCCCATCGAATTTGTATATAAATCAGATGAATATAATATCATTTGTAATTTTTGTTTTTTTGATTCCCTTCTTCTTCCCTCATTTTAATTTTCTAAAACTTTAACTTTAAATATATTGATTTCTGAAACTTCAATTATCTTGGTTTGGCTATGTTGTAATATTTTATTTTTCATTATTGGGTAGCATCATGTATGTATTAATTATCAAAATGAGAATATCTTATTTACTCTTTCTTAAAATTAAGTGGACATATTATAATTTTTTTCTTTCTTATTTATCATGATAACATAATATCAAACAATCATTCGGGTATATACATAAAGGCCCATTTATAATCCAAATTCATTACTTAATTTATCTCTAATCAGGAATCGTTTGACACCATATTTTTTATCAAATCCATGCGAGTATAGAAGCCCCCACTATTATAGCCGGTGGATCAGAGGCACGCAGGGTATCATACCCTAACCACTGTTATAGCTAGTGGATCGGAGACACATAGGACTACGTATCCTAACCACTATTCCTAACCGGTGGATTGGTTGGCCTCGGCTCACATGGTGTTCGACTGTAAGTAATTAGTATCTTTTAGGTGTGTTAGCAAAACTCTGGTTTGTGTTTATTGAGCTCAGGAACCCCCACTATTATAACCGGTGGATCGGTTACGCATAGGGCATCCTGCCCTAACCACTATTATAACCGGTGGATCGGTCACACATAGGGTAAACAAAACCCTAACCACTATTCCGAATCGGTGGATCGGTTAGTCCCGTCTCAACGATCTTCCACTTTAAATAATTAATATCTTAAGTATTTTATTCACAAGCTTTGACCCAGACATGCATGACTACCTTCTATATTTCTCATCTTCCAACCCTAGTTAACCAACACCAGGCAAGTTAACCATGGCACACCCTAACACCCATGCAACCCTAATTCCATGCAAACCCTAGTTCCCATGCACACCCTAGCTCCACGTAAACCCTGCTTCCATGCAAACCCTAATTCCACACAAATCCTAACTCCATGCAAACCCTGGCTCCCATGCAAACCCTGGCTCCCACGTAAACCCTTAACTCCCACGCAATCATTAACTCCCATGCAAACCCTAGCCCCCATGCAAACCCTAGTCCCCATGAAAACCCTAACTCCACGTAAACCATACTTCCATACAAACCCTAACTCCCATGCAAACCCTAATACCGTACCATATTAATACCACCTTGCAAAACCTAACACCATGCAATCCCATACAAACCCTAATACCATGCAATTTCATGCAAAACCCTAACACCACATTGTTACACTCCCCATCATTATTTTACAACCCTAACATGCATGTCTTAATACCACATCATACAATAATAATAACACAATTATACACAACTCTCATGCCACAATTTATTCACACCAACATACTTCAACTCCATAATCATGTTGTATTTGTAACAATTATACAATATTCACATGAAATACACTATAATTTATATCACATGGCATGCATAGCATAAATCACATATTACACATATGACCTTAGTACCCCTTACCTAAAACAATACCGGTCTTGGAACACGCTCCTACGCCTCCTTAGGGCTTTGACTGGTTTCACCTATTATGAGGGAAAAGCTAAAATTAGACTCCCTCCTATCAAAAGTACTATTAATCACTAACTTATTATAAGACTAGGTTTTAAATAAATAATAATAATATATTAATAAAATAACATTAGTTAATTATTAACTTTGCTAAAGATATAGAAATAATAGAAATATTATAAAAGTTGATAATATAAGGTTGAAAACTTTACCCTAGTAATAATAACAATGATACTAAAATAATAGTAGCAAAGATATTAAAAATAATATCAATGATAATATAAATAAGAATAATAATAATAGTAACAATAATAATAACCAGGACATTATTCAAAACAAAGTGAAATAAAGGCTTCGGCCCCTTTACTAAAATAATAATAATAATAATAATAATAATAATAATAATAATAATATTATTATTATTATTATTATTATTATTATTATTATTATTATTATTATTATTATTACTACTAAAATAAATAACCAAATTTAGTAATAATAATAATGATGAAATAATAATAATAATAATGATAAAAGCCATAATAATATTACAAAATAATAATAACCATAATGGTAATAATAGTAAAGATAATGATAGAAGATAAAAAGAAGTAGGGTTTCCACCCTACATTGAATAATAATAACTTAATAAATAATAATAATAATAATAATAACAACAACAACAACACTACTACTAATAATAATAATAATAAAAGCTAATGATAAAAATAATGATAATATTAATAATAATAAGACTTGATATTTATAATACTACTACTATAATTCAAAATAGGCACAATAGGGTTCCAGCCCTATATAAAATAATAATACTAACACTTAAAAATAATAATGATGATGATGATGATGATGATGATGATAATAATAATAATAACAACAACAACAACAACAATAACAATAATAACATTATTAACAACACTAATGGTAAAATAGTTGTATTAATAATAATGGAATAAGAATAATAGAAATTCGAAATAGGAAATACTAATAATAATTATACTTATAACATATTAATATTAATAATAGTAATAATAGAAATAATAAGGGTAATGGTACTAAAATCGAATTAAAAATTACAATGGGGCTTCAGCCCTCAATAGAAATAAAAATAACAACATCAATACTGATAGTAATACTAATGGAAATAATAATAATAATAATAATAATAATAATAATAATAATAATAATAATAATAATAATAATAATAATAATAATAATAATAATAATAGGATTTATATTAGAATAATTGAAATAAAATAATCTAAGGCTTGTAAAAATAGGGAAAAGGGTTGAGAGGGTCTAGGATTCAACCTTAGGTTGGCAGGGATAGGCGGCACCGGCGGTGGTGCATGGCGGCAGCCGGAAAAAGAGAAGAAAAAAGGAAAAGTTGAATGCTGGGAAAAAGATAGGGAGAATGGAGGTGGAAGTTGGGCTGTTTAAGAATACCTAAAGGGAGAGGAGCAGAATGGAGGTGGTGGCGCAGCCAACGGTGGCGGTGGCCGAATGGAGAAGAAGGAGAGAAAGAGAGGAGGAGAGGGAGGAAGAGGAAAATAAAGGTAGGGTGAGATAGAGGAGGGTCTGCAGCAGAATTTTGGAGGCAAAAGGAGCGGCGGCAACGGTGGAAGAGGTGGCTAAGGGTGGTTCGAAGGGCAGCGGTGGCAGGAAATGGTTTGGTTAAGAAGGGAAGTTTGCACGGTCAGGGTGGCTTGTGAAGGAAGAATTGAAGGGTAATGGTGGTCTAGTTAGTTAGAGGGTGGTGTAAGGAAGGCGTAGGTGGCCAGAACGGGCAGCAGTGTTGGCCGGAGGCGAAGAAAGTGGCATTTAAAGGGGCGGTGGCGCGAAGGAAGGTATTTTCTGAACATCAACCAAAAAACTCGACTCAACGCTACTATGGGGTGTATTTATAGGCTTGAAAGGAAGTTAGGATCGAAGGGAAAGTGGGGGAGTGGTAGGCAGGAGTGGTAACTGGCCAACGAGGACCGACAGCACACTTTCCCGGTCATGGTATGCAAGTGGTCAGGGGAGAGGGAGATCGTGTGAGGAATGGGGGAGTGGTTTGGGCCAATAGGTGGCCGAAAAAAAGGGAAGAGGCGGGAACAAAACGGACGGTCAACGAGGCACGATTGACGGCGAAAAACCAGGGAGAAGGGATGTGGAAATGGTCGATGTCGACAGCAGGTGCGAAGGGTTGGGGAAGAAGAAGAAGGGGGTGTGGGAATCGGTTGGCCCAGGAAAAGAAAAGAAAGAAAAAGAAGAAACCGGGCCGGTCGGCTCGGTGAGAGGGAGGATTTAAATGAAACGTAGAGTTTCGGTGGTAAAAAGAATCAAAACGCGGCACGACGAGGGAGAAGGAAGAAGAAAGAAAAGGCTGCGCTGATCGGGCAGTTCAAGAGAAAAAGAAAGAAAAGAAAGACGAACCGACTGGTGAAAAGTAAACAAAACGCAGCATTTGGCTGCGTTGATGGAGGAAGAAAAGAAAAAAGAAAGATGGGCCGCGGGAAGGAACAACCCTCGCCGAAGGAAGGAAAGGGGAGAGGGCTTGGGCCGCTGGGCTGGCCCAGGTCGGGGAGGAGAGGAAAAAGAAAAGAAGAAGAAAGAAAGAGAAAAGGAGAAAAAGAAAAGAAAAAGAAGAAAGAAAAAGGAAAAAGGGAAAAAGGAAAAGAGAAGAATAATTAGGTTGGGTAATTAAATTAATTAAAATATTTAGAATATTTAAAAATAATAATATTTAAATAAAATAATATTTAAATCCCTTTTTAGGCTAATTTAAGGATTTTTAAAAGATTTTTCATAAATTCTATTTTAATTAGCAAAACACTCTAATTTTCTCAAATTAAATTATTTATAAAATTCATATTAATTTGAAACTATTTTCTCCTTCTTATTTTAAATAAAATAATTTATTTAATTAATTTCTATAATAAAATCTTTAATTAGGTAAAATACCCAAATTTCTCCTAATTAAAATATTTATAAATTTCTTCTTAATTTGCCCTAATAAATTTCCTTTTTTATTTTAGTAAAAATAATTTATTTAAATAATTTTCCTAATAAAATATTATTTAACTATAATTTTTAAAATTAAAATTTTTCGGGGCATTTCAGTAAGCCTGTAAAATAATTTTCAAAAAGTATTCCATTACATCCACTGATCCACCTATTTTAAGAAACTCTTAATAGAAGAGCACAATAGTGTCCTTTATCAGATATCACATATAAAACTATTAAAACTTATATATATATTATTTTATTTACCTTGTAAAAATAAAATACATATAATATTCTTATTTTATTTATCGTTACTAGTAATCTTATGATTGTATTTAATATATACAATGTAATAAATGATAATTATACATTTTATAGTATTATTATACTCACCTTTATTTTATAAATTATTTACCTTTGTATAAATAAAACACATTTAATATTCTTATTTCATTTATCTTTACTAATAATCTTATGATTGTATCTAATATTTACAATGTAATAAATGATAATTATACATTGTATATTCTTGTTATGCTCACCTTTATTTCATATTTTTTTTAAGTAATCAAATATTTTAAGTAATAAATTAAATATAATATATGATAAACATCTAATATTTTTACTTGTAAAATTTATAAATATTTAAAGTAATCAAATATAATACTATTAAAACTTAGAAATATATATATTATTTTATTTACCTTGTAAAAATAAAACACATATAATATTCTTATTTTATTTATCGTTACTAGTAATCTTATGATTGTATTTAATATATACAATGTAATAAATGATAATTATACATTGTATATTCTTGTTATGCTCACATTTATTTTATAAAATGATATTTTTTTAAGTAATCAAATATTTTAAGTAATCAATTAAATATAATATATGATAAACATCTAATATTTTTACTTGTAAAATTTATAAATATTTAAAGCAATCAAATATAATACTCTTAAAAATTTTAAATATATTTATTATTTACCTTTGTATAAATAAAATACATATAATATTCTTATTTCATTTATCTTTACTAGTAATCTTATGATTGTATCTAATATATACAATGTAATAAATGATAATTATACATTGTATATTCTTGTTATGCTCACATTTATTTTATAAAATGATATGTTTTAAAGTAATCAAATATTTTAAGTAATCAGTTAAATATAATATATGATAAACATCTAATATTTTTACTTGTAAAATTTATAAATATTTAAAGCAATCAAATATAATACTCTTAAAAATTTTAAATATATTTATTATTTACCTTTGTATAAATAAAACACATATAATATTCTTATTTCATTTATCTTTACTAGTAATCTTATGATTGTATCTAATATATACAATGTAATAAATGATAATTATACATTGTATAGTCTTGTTTTGATCATCTTTATTTTATAAAATTATCTTTATTTTTATGTAATTAAATATTTTGAGTTATCAAATAAATTATAATCAATGATAAATATATTTGTTTGATTCAAAGCGCAATATTTTTTATTATTAAAATTTATAAATATATTTACTATTTATTTATAAAAATAAAGCGCATTTAATATTTTTAATTATTTTATTTGCAATATTAATCTTATGATTGTCTGTCTCTAATATTTACGATTTATGAAATGATAATTACCTGGACTCGAATATGAGTCAACCTGTCAAAACTTGACTTGACCTGACCCATTAAGTTAATCCGTAACTAATCGAATCCAACCTGTCAAATTATATGAAATGACCTCACCCATCAACTTAACTCGAAACAACTCAGACACAGTGGGACTAACCTGTCATATTACATGAAATGACCTGAACGGACCGAAGTCATCTACTCATGTGAACTAGAAAATAACTCGAAACCAGCCTGACCCTACTATTCAAGTTAACTCGAAATGATCCGAATCCGAGTTTTCTTAACCTAAACCCGACCCGACCCAACAAATTAACCCGAAATAACCCAGAACCGAAATGACCAGATCCGAAACCAACCTGACTTGACAAATTGACCCTAAATGACCCGATCTGGCAAATTGAATGACTCGAACCCAAAATGACCTGACCCGACCCGACCCGCAAAAGTCAAATGACCCGACCCGCTCTGACCCGACCCGACCCCGACCTGCCCGACCCGATTGCCACCTCTACACACACGTATACGACCACCATATTGAGTTAAGACTTGAGACAAGCCAATCTGCAAGCTCTATACATAAAAAATTTAAAACCATATTATTGATGGACTCTCTTATTATAATATTTTTAACTTGTAGGAAATTTTTAAAGGGGTATACATTTAATAGTTAACCTAAGTCATTATATACTATATAGAGGTCATGGTATACTAAATTAATAATTAAAATTAGAGTTTTGGATATAAAAGATCTTGCATTTAATTGACTTTTACTAATTTTCTATGAAAAAAGAAATAAAATATATTTAATTAATTTAATAGTCAAGATTCCAACTTGAATAATTAGATTATGATAATATTATTAGTAAGTACTCTCTCCATATGCAAAAATAAGTCACTTTAAATTCAATTTTTTATATAAAATAAAATATTATTTTTAAAAAAATTTATAAGTATAATTTTTATATTTATTTCTATATTACTTATTTCTAGATGTATTAATTATATTTAAATTGTTATTTTTACATTAAAAATACATTTTAAAAATAAACTTAATTTTTTTTGAAAACTATAAAAAGTGGGAAGAAGTGACACTATTAAACTAATATAAATAAGTACGAAGTTAAATAACTTATTAGTGAGAAACTCAAAGAAAGAGAGATATAGGAGTCACGTGTAGAACTAGTAAAAGTTGATCAAACCAAAAAAATCCGATGAATACAGATTTGATCCATTTGAAATCCGATACAATTTTATCCAAATATTTAAGAGTGTAAAACATATACGATCCGATCCGATACATATCTAATATAACCCCAGAAATTATAATCCCAAAATAAACATGACCCGACCAGTTACTTACCTAAAACCTGATATAACTCGAAAAACTATAAATCCAAAATGACCCAACCCAATATATTATTTATCCAAAATCCAATATGACATGAAAAAATATAAATCTAAAAGATTCAATCCTGTACTATACAAAAATTAACATTAACCCATAACTAAAATAACTCAAAAATTTTAAAACATCATAAAACATGAAATAATATAGATGTGCGACTAATCCAACCTATTACTCACATCAACATCTAGAAACAATATACTTTCTTAAAGTGTATATTACTTCTTATGTATCTACAAATACAATATCTATTGACACCAATACTGAAGTATAGAAATAGAAATAGAAAAAAAAAAAGGAAAATTTCTACTACGTCATCTAAATAGTAGTTCACTTCCATCTAGTAATATAATATAATAATAGTACAAATACATCCAACACTTTAAACTCACTATGTAGACATATAAGCCTCAAAAGACACCATGTAAGCATTCAAAAGGTATATCTCCCCATTGATAACTCAAAATACAATTATTATTATTACTATTATTATGATTATTATCTCATGGTTGCTGAATTTTTAAACACAAATTAAGCCCGTGATAGCAACAAAAGTCAGCAACCAACTCAATAAAAATACAGTAGCCATCAACCTAACAAAATTTTAGGTATAAATAATGGTATTACCTTAATCATGAACCAATCTTAAGCAAGATTAGGGTTACCTAAAACCAACAACACAACCCACACAAAATATGTACATGTATTAGTATCTATACTAGATAAAATAATTAGATAACAATTTATAGGAACCAAGGCCAAAATAATCAGAAATTTTAAAATTCATAGGGAAACCAATCAGGGCTTATGCTTGATGCAAAGGAGGGTTGGGTGCTAAATGACTCGATGGTGGTTGGTTGTGTGGGATGGTGCTGAATGGAGGAGTTCAGTCAGGGTGGTTAGCAAGGCAAGGGTGGGATGTTTGAGGGGAAAGGGAGGTTGATGGTGCTAGCTCAAATGTGTACAGGTGGTGCATGATGCTAGCGGTGTTGCTGGAGTTCGAGCAAGGAGGCTTGAAGGAGAAGCCAACCAAGGTGGGCCGAGACCAAGGAAGAGGCAGTGGAGATGGTAGGTGAGGCAAGAAATGGTGGTGGTGGTGGTTCTTGATGTCGGAGAGCTCGACAAAGGGACAGATGAATCAAGGGGGATGACGAAGGTCAAATGGTTGACAAAAAACAAGGAGCTTGATAGGGAGGTTCAACGAGAATCTTGGTTGTTGGGGTGATGGGATGTGATGGTCCACGACGCACGGAAGGGAGAAGAACCAGGGAGCTGGGCACGAGGAATGGATGGACGAATGGAGCAAAAAGAAAAAGAAGGATAAAGGAAAGGAAGAGGGTGGTCAATGGTCGTGGTGCAAATGGAGGAAGGGAACAAATGAGTCAACAAAAATAGAGGGGGCGAGTAGAGAAGAAGGATAGGTTGGTCATGGTCGGTCGCGACACACGGTGATCGAAATCAAATGAGGAAGGAGAAAAGGAAAGAAGGAGATGGTCGGCAGCATACAGATTAGACAAGACAGAGCAAGGAAATAAGAAATTAGATAGGGTCGAAGCGATACTGTTGATGTAAACTGGATAGGGCAAGGCAAGGCAGTGCAAGGTCAGCGCATGGGGTACTATACAAAGAGGGTGTTTGGTTGGGGGTTCTAGTTGGGTTTAGACTAAGGGCTTGGGAATCAGTTTAGTTTACATTGGGTTTGGGGGATAAAATGATAATAAAAGATTTAGGTTAAAATTAATTAATTAATTAATTAACAAAATAAATAAATAACATCAATTAATTTTAATAGATCACTAAATACTAAAAATCCCATCCAATTATTATATTATTATTACTATTATTATGATTGTTGTTATTATTATTATTTTGATTATTGTTATTATAATTCTTATTATCGTCATCATTGTTCTTGTTATTGTTGTCATCGTTGTCATTATTGTTGTTATCTCTCCTCTAAATATTAATCTACTAGTCCATATTCTTAATGCAAATTTAATAAATATAGTAATACACACAATGCAACACCCCTATTTTATCGGTTAAAAATTTTTGTTTTTGTAGAAGCGTTAATTACTAAATTACCAGCTGTTACCGCTAAACATAACATAAGTCTGGCTTCTCGCCTTTTTTATGTTAAGTGCTAAGTCTAAAACAAAATTCAACCAAAGTAATTCAGTGGAAATATAAATAATACATAATATATTTATGAATAAATGTTATAGTACAATAGTATAACCAAAATACAATACGGAACTTAAGAGTCTAAAGGAAAATCAATTGTAGCAAAAAGAGCACCCGAAGGTACAACTCCGATTTGCCCTAACTCTTATACCCAAAGAACCATTATGAAAATGGAACATCTTCCCAAGGACTCCACTTATCTTGATCGCTCTTATAAGCTTCATGCCATTCCACAACACTCACATAGTCATCAGCAAAAGTAGTATTATTACAACTTTTTCATACTAAGTAAATCATTATACCTCACAAGAGGCAGCATACCCACATTCCACATAGTCACACCAAAAACCGAATAGCATACATAAACACAAGGCATAAACTGTACAAACAAGACTCATGGAGAAACATATATCATGGTCCAAGTCTCAACTCAATAACAACACATACCAATTCACTTCTCATCATTTCAAAGTGTAAAGTTATATTTGATTAGTTAAATACATTCCAATTAGAGTGATAGGGTACTAAGGGAACTATCGAAACAACAATCCAAAAGAATATCGAGGTAGGATACTAAGGCGACTACCAAACCAACAAATCCAACATAAACTAAGGTGTGGCACTAAGACAACTACTGAACCAACAGTTCATCATAATACCAAGGTAGGGCACTGAGGCAACTACCAAACCAACAATCCATTTCTTTTATTACACGACAAACATTTCCATTTTACTTCCTTACTCAAGGGGGATATAAATCAACCCAGGGTCACAACGGTGCTCCTGGTCATATTGGTCCCCGAAAGCAACACAACACCCTCACCTCAAACCCAGGGACACGGTGGTACACTTGGTCATACCCGTGCCCAAAAGTAACACAGTATCATCCTAACCTCGGTCGCTTATTCCTTAAGTATCAATACCCCCTATAAGGCCTATAGGCAACCTATAAAGTAGAAGAGGACCTTTAACTAGGGCACAGTGGCACACCAGTGAACTAAAAATGAGGGCTAACACCTCACCTCTAAGGTAGTGACCTCTAGAGAGCAACAATTCCCAACTCAAAGTCTTTCACTTTAAGTATTAGTATCTTTTGAGCTGATCACATACGTCACATACAACACAAAAATTTCCATTTTCCATACCTAACCATTTTTCCCTTTATTTTCAATTATTTAGATAAAACCAATGGCATAGGTCTATGTCAAGCTAATTCAAAGCTAAGGTTGACCTATCAAAAGTCTAAGGCCATCAGTAGCGCTATAGTTAGTGTAATACCCCGTATTAATAAATCCTTAATTTAGATATGCAAGACATAAAGTATGATTAGAAGGTGAATTAAATCATAGGATTCTTTTTAATCGATCATCTCGTCGTTTCGAGTAATTCTATAATTATTAAATTAAGAAAATAACCCGGATTAATGTATATATAAGTAGAGGAAGATAAAAATTGATGACGATAATAATAACGATAATAAGAAGAGAGTAGATAGTAATCAAAATAGAAGGGATGGTAATAACAATAACCTTATTATGAATAACACACTTAAAAATAATCCCGATAATAATAATTGTAAGAATAATAATGTTAGAAATAATTACGAAAATAAAAGAGGGGAAGTGATAACACAAATAATAATAATATTTATCATAATAATAGTAGTGACATTTTTGGTGAAAATAAAACCTTGTTTAAGTAGGATTCTTTTCCCTAATAACCATATACTTGAAAGACTAATACATTGGGATACTTTTGCTAACTAATTCCTAACCAAATCCCCATCTTTTCCCCCACTTTAACCCCAGCCAAAAACCCCCCAACCTGTCGAGCAAAACGCCTTCCCCATGCAGCCCATCTCCTCCTTTCTTCTCTCCATGCACGTGCCTCCTTCTTGTCCAGCAACCACCCCTCATTTGCAGCCTTTCCTCTTCCCCAAACACATCCCATCATCTCCCTGCAATTCATCCTCCCTCACGCCACCCCCAGCCATGCATATCGCAGCCATCAACCCAGTCCATCCTCCCTCACGTCACTCAGCAACCTGCAGCCCATACCCCTCGAAACCCCAACCCCTTCCACCAAGTTACAGCCATCATCTCCCCCTCCCCTCAACCTGCACCCCTACTCTACTTTCTATCCATCTATGCACCCATTTTTCCTCCTTTCCCATGCCATTCCACCCTGCAAAATTCCAGCAAAACATCCCAACCACATGCAGCCACAACCATCACGTCACCCAGCCACATGCAACCCCAAACCTCACATAACCCCAGCCCATCCACCAAGTTGCAACTCTTATCTTTCCCTCCTCTCAACCTGCACACCTAACCAACTCTATAGCCAGCTATACACCCATTTTTCCTCCTTTCCCATGCCATTCCACCCTGCAAAATCCCAACAAAACAGCCTAGCCACATGCAGCCACAACCATCACGTCACCCAGCCACATGCAACCCCAAACCTCACGTAACCCCAGCCCATCCACCAAGTTGCAGCTCTTATCTTCCCCTCCTCTCAACCTGCACACCTACCCAAATTTTATAGCCATCTACCCCTCCATTTTCCTCCTTTCCCATGCATCCAGCCAGCCCTTTCCCTCCTCCCAAGCTTCGACACCCTCATCCCCAAAAATCAACCTACAACACCCTTCCCCACTCACCCTTGCAGCAACCCATTTTCTCTCTATTTTTCCCTTCTTTTCTTAAGTCTCAACTTGCAGCAAAGGCCCTCCTTCCCTCTCCCTTTAAGTCCTCTATTTTTCTCCCTACAGTCCTCTCTTTCTCTCCCCTTAATTCCAGCAATTAAACTTTGGTTTGTAGCCCCAAACTCCCCCTTCCCTTCACCAAAACCTAGCCCAAAATAACCCAACATTTTCCTTGTGTTTCACCTCTCCAAGCAGCCACTATTTTTCCAACGTAAGTATTCTATCTTTCGGTGGGCTTGGTGCGTAGAAAATTCATGCACCGGCCACCTTGTTTATTTTCCCTAATTATTTTTTGAGTATTAGCTCACATAGGTTGTCTTTTGATTATTTTAAATTAGCATAAATACTAATGCTCGTAGTTGTGGATGGTGTTATTTATTTCTAGGTAATCTCGACCCCGCCTAAGGTATTTTTAGAAGAAGCTTCGTGGTGTTATTAGTTTTTTAGTTCAAGGCAAATCCAACTAATCCGTAGATGGTAGAATTTTATGTGAGAATGATATGTTAGTTTTCTAAGGTAAAAATCATGTTAGGTTGAGGATATCAAATGATATTTATTTTGTGGGAAATGGAAGCATGTTGTAGTTTGTTTCTATGTGAATATTATGATGTGTAAATTAATATATGTTACCATTCAAATTTTTATATGCCTAAGTAGTATTCTAAAATTTGAAGAGTGTATGCTTATGACAACGAATATGGGTTTTATGTTAAGAAAATGAAATGATTATGTTTAGGGTACTAATATATGTTACCATGCTAATATTTGTATAATTAGGTAGTATTCTAAAAATTGAAGGTGTATGCTTATGACAACATATATGGTTTTATGCTAAAAGAGAAATGTACATGTTTAGGATTAGAGTCCAACTAAAAATTTGTCATGTTTTATGGTAGGACCCATAAATGGATTAAATGTGTCCCTTGGATAATTTAGATAATTTTGAGCGTATAGCATGTTAACTTAGAGTATAAATGTGTTTAAATGGTGATTATTATGTGTTGCATGTTCTAGGGGTAAAAATGTAAATTTCATATACCATGATTTGTATTTGAAAGTTATTCATGGAAATTGCATGATTTTATGAGATACTAGAAATGCATGCTAGGAATGTATACGTGTACTATGTATGGTGAATGTTTAGGGGTAATATGGTCTTTTGTCGTACCGAAGAAATTATTGTATATTAAAGTATCATTAGCTATTTTATGCTAGCATTTTCATGACAAGTATCCTATATAAGTAAACTTGATAATAAAATGAAGGAAAATGTGGTAGTTATGGGTTAAAGGGTATTTTAGGTCACTAAGGCAAAAAGGTGTTCCAAAGTGAATAATTGGACTAGTTGAATTAAGTGTTGGCCTCAAAATAATTTTGGAAATAATTGGACAATTGGGTTGAATAACTGAATTAGATAATTATTCGGGCTATGGCATGATGCCTACCCTAGGTTGTGTTGACTTAGAAACATTCGTGACCCTTGTGGTCTTTGGGATTTGACATTTGATGGTTGAATGTTGTGACCCTCATGGTCACTTGGTTGATTGATTAATGGCTGAGTTAGAATAATGTGAACCTTATTGCTTCTTAAAATAATAACTTGGAATTTCTTAAGACACTAATTACTTAAAGAGAAAGACTTGATTTGGAAAGGAATCTCGTGCCTCGGACTTGGCCGCGCGAGTGCATAGTTTGGGCCTTCGGGTCAAGGGGCTCACTTCTGCTCTATAGGTATTCCATACACCCTATAGGGAGTACGCATACTTAAGGACTTGAGTTCTGAGGTTTAGTATGGATGACTGATATGTCGTGTGGCTTCCTTGGCGAGCTTTGTCCTAGAATCGAGTGAATTATTTTGGTACCATCCTCCTTAACGATCATTGCCATGGATATGGGATTGTATTCCACTCGAGAATTTTTACATAAATGATATAACCGGATTAGACACCCACCATAATACTTCTGTAATAATTGGATTAGGCGTGACTTGACCTTGGTTAGATTGTTTGGAATGTCACTACTTCTCCCTATTATGCTATAAAGTATGGTCATTGGTAAGTTAAAATGGTTGTGAGATTATAAGCATGTCTTTAATGCCTTGCTAGGGATTTGATCTAACTAGTATCATTATTTGTGATGTGGAATTGTGTCATAAAATCATGGCTTTGCATGTGATCGTATGTTTTATATGAATGCCTTACTTTTACGGCGATTGCTATGTGGGTATGCTACCTCTCCGGAGGCGTTGTGGTTTACTCAATACGAGAAAGTCATACTGATGCTATCACTTTTCAGAGGAGTTTGTCTGTGGCATGCAGTAGTTGAAGAATTTTGAGGAGCATCATCCAGCCGATTAGTTAAGCTAAGGGAGTGAGTGGACCCTGTCCCTATTTCCCTTTCCTTGTAATATTTGATGGACCGAATGAGTGTAAGGCAAACCACTGTTGCACTTTCGTGTGCTCTTTTGTTTATTTTCTGAAAGTTGTTAGTTACTTTATTATCTAAATGATCCTTCTGGTGTGGATAATATTTCTTCGTAAAACCCTCGATTATGTATTGTACTTCTCTCGCATTTTGTTGGTTTGACTTGTTTTAAGCCTTTGCACTTGATGTAAGGATGGTGAGGAGACAGGACTTATGTTAAGTGTAGCGGTAACACCCACTATTTTATAATTATCACTTCTGCAAAGCAAGATTTAAAAGAAAATTTCAAGTCATGATTTTGGGGTGTTACAGTTAGATTACAAGAAATACAATCCACTAATAGTGGTTACAGAATAAAATCATTGAACAAGGGAGTATAAGAGTTTTAAGAAAAACCCAAAAATCTTTGTGGATAGTCCTACACTCTTAACTCGATTGAATAACAATTGTACGCTAACTTACAAATGCCACTTCCTATTGAATAAGCAGGAGTCCAAGAAAGGAACTCTTCAGTATTATAGTACCGAGTAACCCTTTATATAGGACTAATATGTACGGCCTACATACAACACATCAAACACATGAGATTATACATATATAAACTGAAATGCAATAATCATTCGAATGGCTACATGCATTAAGATTATATGTCACAAAGGCTCATTCACTTCGAAATAACATAACTTACCAAGGGAGAATCCAAGAGATGCTCTTTTTAGTATAATTAGAGAGCCAACATCATACTCAACCATGCACACCATCCACTCAACTCAAAGGCAGACCCATATGCCCATCAATATAATACCAAACTCAATCCATCCTGATAGGCATCAAGGTTGCTACCATATCATATCAATAGGTCATAATAGTTCATTCATTGTTATCTAGACTCAAGCCATTAGTTTAGAATTTATTCATCTCTCGAATTATATCTACATAGGTTCAAGGACCCCACTATTCTCATTAGTGGACCGATAAATATAATACAACCTAGGGAAGTACACTTCTGGCCACTATTATAACTGATAGACCAGTAAATATAATACAGCCTAAGGTAACACGCTCCTAGCCACTATTGTAACCGGTGGACCGATACATATAGTACAATCTGAGGCAAAACACTCTTGATCACTTTTATAACTGATGGCCCGATAAATATAGTATAATCTAAGGCCAATGCTTCTAACCACTATTGTAATTGATGGACTGGTACATATAATCCATATGGTCTCAACCTATGTGGTGTTCCACTGTAAGTAGTTAGTATATTTCCATTTAATTATCACACAATTCCATTTTATTTACTCGAGAGGGAGATTACGAACCTAGACATACAAAGGTACACAGGTCATAATAGAGCATAAGAGCAGTATAGTATCCTACCGATTATAACCTAAGGACGCGAAGGTACCTTGGTCGCACTGGTGCATGAAGACACACAATACCTTACCTACAAGGATACCTAATCAATAAGTATGCATGACCCCTAATTAGGTCCGTAGAGCTAAATAGAGTAATATGTAAGGCGTAGCTGGAACACTAAGGTACACCAGCAAAATTTAGAACAATCGTGGGCTAAACCTCGTCTTTAGAGTAGCAACCCCTAAAGAGTCACCATTCCCAATCTCGATATCTTTCACTTTAAGATTAGTATTTAATTAAGGTGACCAAGAGAAATACACATTAATCATATACTTAACCATTTTTATTTATTTATAATATTATGAAGTAATCAGAATTAGGATTATTGTTAATGTCAACATAAGTAGTCCACTAAGGCCATCCTAGGCTCCAACACTCATATATAAACACCTTAGATCAAAATGACCAAAATGCCCCTAAGGCTAAGGCTGCCTCTTTACCATCCACTTCCATCATATAATTCATTTTTATTTATCAACATGCCATAAAAGAGTTACACGTCATAAGTATATTATTGATTATGAAGTTAAGTTACTCTACACACCGAACGACCATTTACATATAACCCTAACATGCACTTGTAGAACAACCAACACACATTTACATGCTTAATCAACAATTAATGCACTTCCTACATGTTTATGATAATAAAAATACAACATACTCTAGTTTACCAAGTTACTCCTAAACCATGCATATTCATTATGATACTCTCCAAATTACCAAAATACCCCTAGGCCTTATAATGTTCATGATCCTGCTTGAACATGTGATATTAAGGCAATAAACCCCTATTCTCATATTTAACATCAATTAATACTTATTATGTGGTTTTATTAGACTAATTGTCGTATTACATGTAAAATTACCAAAATGCCCCTAGACCATATTTGATCGAACACCATGCTCAAATAAATGATGCTAAGACAATAAACCCCTATTATTATATTCAACATTAATTTATACTTACCATGCATATTTATTAAACTCATCACCATTTTACATGTAAAATTATCAAAATACCCCTAGACTATATTTTATTGATTATTATACTCAAGTAAGTGATACTATGACAATAAACCCCTATTATCATGTTTAATATCATTTTATACTTATAATGCATATTTGTTAGACAAACTACCATGTTACATGCAAAATTACCAAAATACTCCTAGGTCATTTAACATTAATAATCATACCCTACATGCATTACTAACACCATAAATTACTATGAGCATACTTAGAACCAACTATTATTATCATGCAAATTTATTTAGGTAACCCTATTGCACATGTAAAATCACTAAAATACCCCTAGACCATATATTATTGATTATTATAATGGAACATGTATTTTCAATGCCACAAACCCCTACTATTATTTTCGACCCCACATGACACTTAACATACATTTTTATTAAGATTAACACCCCTATACATTAAAATTACCAAAATACCCCTATGCTCTCAAATATTAATATTCCTACTCACACATACATTTATAATACACCGAACTCCTATCTCCATTCTTGCCAACATTCATAACACATTAGGCATCCCATTTAGGTTTAAACATTATGATGTAATACCCCGCTTTTAAAAACCTTAATTATAAATTAATAATCATATGATTAGTTATAATTATTATGTTAGGAGGTTTAATATTAAAAGTGTTATTATTATTTGTATTATTACGACGGTTTAGATATTAATTTAATCAGGTTAAAATTTGATAGAAATTGGGTTAATAAATTTAATCTTAGTTTATACTTGTAAATCTTATCCTAAATTATTTTACTAATAATCTTTTGATTCGTAACCTAAAAATAATTTTTTAAAATTTATTCCCAATTATTTTACTATTTCTGACCCTTTTTAAACCTATCCTAATGTGGATTATTTTTCTCTGGATTATTTTTCTACCCGGTACCCTAATCTATCCAAACTAAACCTAAAAATAAAATAAAATTTACCTACTTTATCCTCCCATTTTTACCCAACTAAACTTACCCGTTGCTTGCCCCAATCCCCTCCCCCAATCACTCTCCTTGTCTCCCTTAACTCCTTACCTCATGCAAACTATGCTCTGCACTTTTATATACATATACACACTACATACATTCTCGCACACATCCTTCCCCCGCTGTATTTTTTCCCTCAACCATTTCCCCCAACCAAACAGCCCTTCCCTGAGCCTCCAACCAAAAAAGTCCCCCTACAATATACATATACACACGCACACTCACCAACCTTCTAGCCATAACTTTCCCCAGCCTCCCTTCTCCACTTCTGCGCCACCCAACCAACCCCAACACTCCAGCCCATCCTCACCACCTCCCAGCAACTCCCCTTCCCTGCCCTGTTTGTTTTCCATGCACACAACCCCTTCCATATCTCAATTTTGTCCGACCTTCACTAGCCCTACAGCACCACCCCGTCGCCCACCCATAGCTACCCCAACCATCACCCAGCCCCTACTTCCTCTCTCCTTTCAGCTCCTTTTGGTTTTCTTAGCCACCCAGCCGTAGCTCTAGTAGCCATCGATTAGCAACACCACCTATCCCACCTCCCATCCACCATAATTCTCGTAGCACCACCACCTTGACCCAACCTCTCTTCATCTTCTTCCAGCTCCTGCGACTCCCCATTGCAGCCTCTACAACCCCTATTTTTCTCCCTCCAACCGAGCCCTACATCACCTCCACTTCTAGTATAGCCAACTGATCCAACGCCATTGCCCACTACCATCTTCTTCCCCTACATCTACCAGCAACCATCTCCACCGAACCACTACCCTCTTCCTCTTATCTCTTCTCTCGGCCCCGTTTGGTCTCAACCACCATTACCCCTCCTTGAGCCAAACAACCCTCGTCCCCCTCAATGCCTCGGTAGATTTGCCTAGCCACAACCACACCTCTCCTACCCTTCCTCTCTGCACTCCCCTTCGAACCATTATGACTGAGCCATCCTCCATGGTTGCCTAGCACCACAACTGCCTACCACCATTAACTACCAAGCCAAGCAACACCAATCTCCACCACGACCACGATCTCCGTCTGTTGCCAACCCCCACTAAGCCAGCACCAACACCAGCCACACCACCCACCAGCCTGTACAACACCCAGCCAACTTCCCTACCACCCCTTTTTTTCCTTACATGCGTAGCATGAGTTGTGTTTCGTTTATAAAATAATTTTAGTACCCATTTCAAATGTAAGGGTATTTTGGTAATCTTTAAACAATACATATTTTATTATAATAATTATTATTTTACCTGATAGATATTAATTTGGTAATTACGGTATTATTTTTAGGTATGAAAGGTTGATTAGCAAGATCCGATAACTTTAGTAGGATACTGCTATTTTTATATTTTTGCTAAAATTTAGGTAATCTTTATACTCTGCTAAAATGATAAATATTACGTGATAGCATATTAGTGTTTTTATGTGTGAAATGTGTTAAGCATGATTTGTTACGATATAATTATGTATTATTAATTGTTATCATGAAAATCAAAAGAATAAGCATGTTATCTGATATAAAATATATCGAGTACGAATGTGTGATCAAAATGATTATTATGTCTAGAAAATATTTCGTATAATAGGTGTGTATAAAATAATAAGTTAAGCATGCTTGAACATAATTCTAGAATAATTAATACAGATAAGTGTCGTAGGGGTAATTTGGTTATTTTGAGTGTGTTATGATTTTTATCCTGAAAAGCATGTCTAATATGTATTAGCTATTGTTGAGTATGTGAGCATACGTTTTGGATGGATTAAAAGGTGCATAATAGGATTTTATGTGCAAAATTATGTATAAGGGCAAAATGGTCATTTGGCATGTCTAATAATTTAAATTGCATAATGAATAATTTATTTATGGTATTTTAGCCTTTTCATTACAAATGATTAAATAAAATGGAATTAGTATTTAAATAGATGATAATCTAAAATTTTAGTCTGATGGGTATTTTGGTCTTTTACGGCCTAAAGGGTCCAGATGTGAATAATTGAGCCTAGGATGACCTTAACACATTTTAATGTTGGCCTTGATATTGACTTTGATTATGGTTTTCTCATATGATTGGAAATAAGCAAAAACGGTTAAGCATAGAAATTAGATTTATCTATATTGTATGTGATTTCGTGGTCACCATAATAAAATACTAATACTTAAAGTAAAAGACATCGAGATCGGGAATGGTGGCTCCTTAGGGGTCGCTACCCTAATGATGTGGTTTAGCTCACAATTGATATTATGGATTTTAACTAGTGTGCCTTAATGCCCCAGGTAGGCCCTACATCTTACTCTATTTTGTTTTGCGGACTAATAGGGGGTATGCATACTTATGAATTAGGTATCCTTATCGGTAGGGTATTGTGTTACCTTCATGTACCAGTGCGACCAGGGTACCTTTGCGTCCTTGGGTTGATAGTCGGTAGGATACTGTGTTGCCTTAGTGCATCGGTGTGACTGGAGTACCTTTGTGTCTCAAGGTTGATTGATCTCCCTTTGAGAAAGTAAATAAAAATGAAAATGATTTGATTTGATTTGATTGAAATAATGATTATCGGATAATTGGATTATTCATTAATAGCCTTTGTACCTACCTGTGGTTTTAGTAGTAGCCTTTATGGCTACTTGTGGTTTTGGTAGTAGCCTTCGTGCCTACCTATAGCCTGTGGTTTCAGTAGTAGCCTTCGTACGTACTTGTGGTGTCTATAGCAGTATTCGTGCCTACCTATGGTTTCAGTAGTAACCTTCATGCCTACCTGTGTTGGTATTATGCCTGTAAGCATACCTATGATGTCATGGATTTTATTATGTTGTACCTATGAGTATACCTGTGATGTTATGGATTTTATTATACTGTACGTGTAAGTATATATGTGATGTTGGTCATTTTATTATATTTTACCTGTAAGTATACCTGGGATGATATGGATCTTAGTATATTATACCTGTGAACATACCTGTGATGTATTTAATTAGTTGGGATTGATGCTGAGTTATGAATTATGCTATGAAGGTTAAAATTCTGGTGTAGAGTTGGGTTTTAATTATTGCTTCAGAGAGTATCTCTGGGATGTTCATTCGTAAGTTCAGTTGTTTCAGATTAATGAATATAACTAGTACGTGACCTTGATGGAATTTGATTATCTAAATAATTATTATATCTCAATCGTCATATGTGTATGTATAGGGCTTATACCATGTTAGTTATATGACTTGCATGTGTTTCATGCTATTTTATCATATTAGTTTGGTATAAAGGGGTAGCTCAGTACCGTAGTACTAAAGGGTTCATTCTTGTGGGCTCCTACCTATTCAATGGGTAGTAGACTTTGCAGGCCAGCCTCCGAGTTCAGTCAAATACTAGCAGTTCAAATTTGAGAGCGTAGGACTATCCGGTGTCTCTGTTTCTATCTTATTTCCAGTTGTATTTGGACCCTTATATCCTCCTGTAATTTCTCTCTTGAGTTTTGTAAACTGCTAATGTTGTTTTTAATTAGCATGGTATTTATCTAACATTCTCTCTATTTTAATTTCTATAATCATGTTATCAATCTAAGCGGAGTAATGATTTCAGCCTTAGCACTTGGTATGAGAATGGTAAAGGAAACCGAACTTGTACCAAGTGTGGCGGTAACAACCTTTGTTCTTATTATTTTAGCTTCCGCACTTAACTTTACAAACAAAATTTTTTAGTAGTAAATTTTGGGGCGTTACAAATGATGTGTCCAAATGACCAAATTACCCTTAGGGATCATATTAGTATTATTTTCACTATAAGTGTCTATACTCACTTATCATAGCATGTATATACACCTAACAACCATCATCAATATCCAACCCTTTCTTAATCACCCTTTCACACATATCACATCATATATAAGATAATATGCATTTCTTCCGATTTTTCAAGGTAACAATAATAATCATGGGATCGTTAGTAATACATCATATTTACATAAATCACATACCAAAAATCCTAATGTGCTAACATACGATAATCCATACATTTTAGTGGGGCATAATTGTTACCATATTTCTAGCAAAAATTAAATTTTGCCGGTATCCTGGTTAAAAATGCTTAAGCTCTGTTTAATAAAATTTTGTACTTAATATAATATCACAAGTCAAATATTAACATTAGATAAGTAAAAGAATGATTTTTATTGAAAATAGTTAATAAATATAAAATATTACCAAACTATCTTATACCTTAATATTGGTTAAATTATACTAAAATTATATAGCATAACTCACTCTGCTCATGTAATGTGAGCCATGCAATAAATAAAAGGGAAAGGAAAGGAAAAAATTAGGGGGAGGCTGGGGTAATGGCTCGAGGGAGGGTGGTGGTGGTGGTTATTGGATATATAGGCAAGGCAGGACGTGGGTGGTGATTGGGGGTCGAGGTGTGACAGCTCAGAGGCAGCGGTGGTGGGAGAAAGGTACAAAGAAGGGAGGGAGAAAAGGAAGAAAGGAAAATAAGAAGAGAAGGGAAGGGGGAGAGGTAGGTGGTTTGGGTAAGGTGATGTATGGGGGATGTTGGGGTGGTGTCAGGCAGATGAGGGAAGGCTACGGCGGCGGAGGAAGGGGGAAAAGGTGGTAAAGGATAGTAGATGCAAGGGGATTCAAAGGGAAGAAGGAGAAAAAAAGGAGGGGATAGGTTGTAGGGTGGCCAGTACTGGCTACTTAGGGCAGTGCAAAGAGGAGGTTGGGTGTAAGAGAGGGCGGTGTGGTGGTTGGTTGGGTGGTGGAGACGGTAGAGAGAGGTGTCAAAAGAAAAATAGGGAAAAGGGGAGAGAAAATAGAAGAGAGAATCAAGGTAGGGAGAGGGTGAGCTTGAGGGAGAGAATGAGCAGATAAGAAGAAGATAAGGAGAAGAAAAAGAAGAGGAGGAGAGAGGGAGGCCTGATGATCATGAGAGATAGGTGTGCAGGAGGAGGTGCAGATGGGCATGGCAGGGCGTTTGAAGGGATGGATGGAAATGGAAGTTAGGGGCATGAGGAGAAGGGAAGCAGGGGGAATGCGGAGGCAAAAATGGCAAAGAAAAGGACGGTAGGGGAGGAGGGTGGTGCAAGGGTCTGGCAGGGCAAGGGAGGTGCAGGCTGGCAACTGTAGGGGCATAAGAGGAAGAAGACACAGGCGTGCGAGGGGGAGGGGAGGAGTTGTTTGGCTTGGGTGTGCAGACAGGGAGAAGAAGGAAGAAATGAAAGAGGGTTTTGTGGAAGGGAAAAAAGGAGGGGTAGATAGACCTACACGGGAGAGGGAAAAAAGGTCAGGGTAGGGCTAGCCCAAAGGGGAAAGGAGAGGGAAAAAAAGAAATGGAGGCCGGGGCTGGCCCGAGCAGGAGAAGAAAAGAGGGAGAAGGGAACGATTGGCCTGGTGGGAGAAGGAGAGAAAGAAGAAGAAGGATTGGGCTAGCCCAAGGAAGAAGGAAGAAAATAAAAGGAAGAAAATGAAGGGAAAAAAGAAGAAGAAAAGAAACAGGAGAAAAAGAAAATTATTTTTAGAGTTAGGATTAGAAATTAGGCTAAATTTGGCTAAGGGAGAAAATATTAAATTAATTTATCCAAAAATTAAGGTATTAATTTAAGAAAATAATTTTGGTAAAATTATGGGTTTGGGGATTTATTTGAATAAAAAGAGTAAAATAAAATGGTAAAAATAGTTATATTAATTTATTAAATATTTCTATCTATTTTTGTAAATCAAAAGTTCACAAAATAGTTAAATTAATAATTTAAGATTAATTTTTTTTAGATAAAGAATTAAATATTTGGTTTTAGGTTTTTAAAAATATAGGGTGTTACAAACTATATTTTTTACTTTTCATGCATTTAGTGGGTTGCACCCACCAAAACCCTAATCATGCAATTATCACGTACTACATCATTCATGCAGCATACATGTATACATTTAAAGAATGAAACATCATTTAAATAGGCATATTATCGTCATAGTACATGTAGAACCATATCTGTAATCCCTCGAAAATTTAAAAGCCTATAATTTAGTATTTAAATTTATTTAATTTATTTGTTTTATGGATTTTTGAGTATATAAAATTGGATATGAATATTTAATAAATTAAAATAAAAATTTTATTATTTTATCATACTCATATTATTTAAATAATTTTTCAAACCAATATTTTTCTAAATTTAAAAATTTTAAACCCATATATTTAATTATATTAAATCAAATTATTAAATTTATTTATCTACCAAAATATTACATTCTATTATTTTATAAATTAATTTATCTTATTTCCCCTTTTTCCTTTTCTTTCTCCTTTTTCTCCTTTCTTTCTTTTTCCTTTTTCTTTCCGTAGGGCCACCAAGCACAACCTTCCCTCCTCCTCATGCCTGGGCCACCGGCCTAATCCCCTCCTCTCCTTCTCTAGCGTGCCACATGCCCGCTTCTTTTTCTTCCTTCCTTTTTCTCCCGTACGTCGTCGCCCGACCCAACCTCCTTTTCTTTTCTTTCCTTTCCCCCGGCCGGGCCGACCCACTTCCTCTTTCTTTTCCCCTTGCTCAGCCTGCTTCTCCCTTCTCCCTTCTTCCTCTTCTTCTTCCTCCCTTCCTCCGCCATGCCCGACCACCTCCCTACCACTCTCCCTCTCTCTCTCTCTCTCCCCATCTTTTCTTCCCCATTTCAGACCAACCCAGCCTACACCCCCCAACCACGCATGGCTTTCCTTTCCTCTTCTTCCCTTCCCTCTCCCTGCCACCCTATAGCCACCTAACCAAGCCACCTGCTCCCCCTTTCTCTCCCTCTCCTTTTTCTTCTCTTTAACGACTCCTCCCCTAGCCATTCTTGAGCTTCCCCACCTCCCCCGATCTCCTTCACACCCTTTCTTCTTCTTTCACCCCAAACACCCCTGTTTTTGCACCATTGCCCCTTCCACCGCTGCCTCCACCTCACCAGCTGCCTACACCACCTCCTGCCACCCTCTACCTCATCCTTGCACTGCCATACCACCGCTCAAGCCACCCTACAGCCCACCTCCTTCCTCTCATCTTCTTTTTCTTCCTTCTCAGCAGCCACCCTACACCTCCTCCTTCCGCTGCCTCTACCGCCACCTAGACCACCAAACCTCTCCTTTAAATATCCCCTACCACCCCCATACCTCCCTTGGCTAAGATAAACCCCCTCACCCCTCATTTCCCCCCTCCTTTTTCCTTCCTTCTCAGCCACCTCTACCTCGGCAGCCATCTTCGTAGCCCTGCCACCACTGCCGCCGCCCTTGGCTGCCAACAACCCATCCACAACCAACACCTACACCCCCTCTCCACCCCTGCACCTTTCCCTTGCCCTAAATCTCCCCCCACCTACCCTCTTTCCTAGCCCCAAAACCCTAACCCAAAATTGACACCCCCTTCTTCCTTTCATGCCATTTTTTACCCTCTCCCTCATTGCTTTGCATGTAGCTCATACTGCATGAGCAGTGTGAGTTGCTTCATTCCTTGGTTTAATTTGGTTAATGGAATTTTCAGGTATAATAGTTAAGTTTAGTATTTCATTAATTAAGTTTTATAAAGTCTTGTGCTTTGGTTTTCTCATTTCTAATATGATAAGTATTGATATTATTTTAGATATTAATTTTGCTAATCAAAGCTTGAATTTTTAACCGGGATACTGGTAAGGTTGGATTTTTACGAAAATTAAGGTAATCGTTAAATCCCACTTAAACGCATGAATAAACGTATGTTAGCACATTAGGGTTTTAATATGTTATTTTGCATGATATATATTGTTTAATATAATATGTGTAGTTGCTTATATTGATTGATAAAAAGTAAGGCATGCTAGTTTATGTTCCATGTGTGGAAATAATGCTTAAGGAAGGAGTTTTGTTATTAATGAAAATGTTAAGTACTTATCCATAATTTATTATGCTATTGTGACCAATGATGCATCAAAAATATTATTGTGAGCCCTAGGGACATTTTAGTAATATGTCTTGTGGAAGGTTGTGGCCTAATATGTGTGGGTGTTAATGAGTATTATGTTGAAATATAATAGTTGGTGGAATTAAATGATGAGAATGGAGTATTAATATTAATATTCATGTAGTGATGATAATTTAATAATTTTGGAAGTAAAAGGGAAAATTTTTTATTTTATAAGTAAAAGGGGTATTATGGTAATTTTGGAAGAAAAGGGCAAAATGGTAATTTTAGAAGTAATTGGAGGTAAAGGACAAAATGGTAATTTTATAAGTAAGAGGGTATTGTGGTAAATTTGGAAGTAAGGGTAAAATGGTAATATAATAATGGAGAATGGTGAATTGGTAATTATAATAATGGAGAAGGGTAAAATGGTAATTATAATAATGGAGAAGGGTAAAATGGTAATTATGATAATAGAGAAGGGCAATATAGTTATTATGATACTGGAGAAGGGCAATTTGGTAATTATGATAATGGAGAAGGATAATTTGGTAATAATAACAATGGAGAAGGGCAATTTGGTAATTTAACCAACTAAAGGGTAGTTTGGTAATTATGATAATGGAGAAGGGTAATTTGGTAATTATGATAATGGATAAGGGCGATTTGGTAATTATGATGATGGAGAAGGGTAATTTGGCAATTTGACCAACAAAAGGAAAATTTGGTAATTATAACAAAGGAGAAGGGCAATTTGATAATCTAACCAACCAAATGGGAAATATGACAAGTGTAACGTTTATGAAGGGTGATTTGTGACCTAATAAACGTGGAAGATAACTTGGTAACCTGTGAATTGATAATTATGTAACATGGAGGGTAATATGGTAAATTGGCTAGTAAAGAAGAGATGACTTAATGATTATACAAGCATAGGGTAATTTGGTAATTTTGTAGAGGTGAAAGGGGTAATTCGGTAATTCGTATCTAATATTTTGTTGGGATAATGGAGTTTCATAATAAGATTCAAGTAACACTAAATAGTAAGATAAGGGTATCTAAAAATTAATAAGTATCACGAGAACGGATCCTAAATCGGAATCGGATGAGATTATGATGGCCTTAATGATTCCTCTAAGTTATCTTGGATAAGCGTATGAATAAGGAATACCTAATGATATCATAATGATTGAAAGTGAATAAGTATCTGACTGTTGTGCTTTTCGTAATCACCTTAATTAAGGCACTAATAATTAAAGTGAAAGACCTCATGAAATGCCCCGAAAATTCCTAATTCTAAATATTATATTTAAATGAGGTTTTATTATAAAATTTAATTATGTATATTATTTTATTTAAAATAAAAGGAAATTAATTAGGAAAAATCAAGAATAAATTTATAACTATTTTTAATTAGGAGGAAATTGAGTATTTTAGCTAATTAAGGATTTGTATTTTAGAAATTAACTAAATAAATTATTTTATTTAAAATAATGAGGAGAGAATAGTTTCAAATTAATGTTAATTTTATAAATAAATTAATGGAAGAAAATTAGGGTGTTTTGCTAATTAAAATGGAATTTAGGGAAAGTCTTTTAAAAATCCTAATTTAGCCTAAAAAGGGATTTAAATATTATTTTATTTAAATATTATTATTTTTAAATATCCTAAATATTTAGATTAATTTAATTGGGCCTAACCTATTTTATTTCTCCTTTCCTTTTTCCCTTTTTCTTTTTCTTTCTTCCTTTTTCCTTTTCTTTTTCTTTCTTTTTCTTTTTCCTATTCTCCTCGCCGAACTGGGCCAGCTCGCGGCCCAGTTCCCCTTTTTCTTTTCTTCTTCTTCTTCTTCGGCGCGGCCCAGCCCGCGCGGCGCCCTTCGTCGCCCTTCCAACGCTGCGTTTTGGCTCGTTTTCCTCCGAAGCTCGTCGTTCCATTAAACGCACAGTCGACCGCGCGCGAACCGGCCCGGTTCTTTCTTTTTCTTTTCTTTCCCGGCCGACCCGACCGCCTCCTCTTCTTCTTCCTTCTTCCTCCTTTCTCCTCCGTCGACGTCGCTGCAGTTCCCTCCCCCGTCAATGGCATCTCCGGTTACAATGAGTAATACCGGCCGTTTCTTGTCTCATTGCCTTCCTCTTAACTCCAGGAATAAATTGGAATAATTATTTGACATTAACTCTCTCCCGTTTCGCCTCCCCAACCTCTCGAAATTTCGAGCAAACCAAACGATGGCCCGACCGTTTTCTGCCACCGGCCACCCAAATTATTGCAATTAAAACTTCCATGTCGACCTCCAGCTCCTCATTATCCATTCCAACATCTATAAATAGCCTTGTTATAGGAGTTTTTAGAGTTTTTCTTCCCCGAAAACCCTCGGCCCGAGCTTCCGTCAACCCAACTTCAGACGCCTGTTCCGCCGTCTTCAGCCAACCTCAGCGCCACCTAATTATTTCATTTTCTTCCCTGCAATGTCCTCTAATTAACTAAACCATTATAACCTCTCGATTCTTCTTGCACGAGCCTCCATAGACGTGCCAAGTTGGCTGCTCGTTCTCGCCGGAATTTTGACCCCGAAGCCTTAAACCGCCTTCCGCCGCCGTGCGCCGCCACTTTTGGCTGCAGCACCACCATCATTTTGTTCCTCTCCTCCTGGGCAACAATAAACACCTCTTATACCACCTCAATTCTCCCTATTTTTTTTCCCAACATCCATCTTTCCCTCTTTTCTTCTGTTTTTCCGGCCACCGCCGCTGCCGCCGTGAACCACCGCCGGTGCCACCTATCCCCACCAGCTTAAGGTTTAACCCTAGACCCTCTCAACCATTTTCCATATTATTATAAGCCTTGATTTAATTTATTTCAATTATTTGCATATAATTACCATTATTATTATTCTTAATATTTATATTTCTTAATATGTTTTATTATTATTTGATGAGAAATTTCATTCTGAATTGTACTTGCAGGGTGGAGAGTGGTAATAAAACAATATTATTGTTAGTTTTGAATTTTAAGTTATTAATTGAATTATTATGGGATTATTATCATTCTTCTTCTTCTTATTATCATTATTATTAATATTATAATTATTAGAATAATTATTATTATCATTTTATTAATTATTCTGGAAAATCTTAGGCCCTAATTTTGTATTAACATTTGCACTTATTTATTTTAGTATTATTGTTTCTATTGTTCTTATAACTATTGATGATAATATTATCAGTATCTTTATTATTTTAATATTATTATATATGCTATTAATTTTGTTATTTATATTAAATAAGTGGTAAGTCATTAGTTATAAGTAGGGTCGAAACCCCACTTTAAATTTTAAAGCTTATTATTATTATTATTATTATTATTATTTATATTCTCATTGATAGTAATTTTATTAATTTTGATATTATTATATTAGTATCATTATTATCATTAGGGTAAAATATTTAACCCTATATTACCAAGGTTATAATATCTCTATTATTTTTTATGTCTTTAGCAAAGTTAGAATTTTGTTAAGGTTATTATTTGGTCAAAGCCCTGAGGAGGCGTAGGAACGTGCTCCAAGACCGGTGTTGTTTCAGGTAAGGGGTGCTAAGGCCTTTTATGTGCTAATGTGCATTGTGTGCCTCGTATTCTATGCATTCTATGTTTATGATTATTAATTATGCCGTATATGCTATGACATGGAGTTGAAGTATGTTTTCGTATGGCATGTGTATTATTTGTGTATGACCCTGTAAGACATGCATGTGAGGATGTTGATATGATTTTTATGTGGGAGAAAGGATGAAAAAGGAGGATGGAGAAAGAAGTTGATTAAGGGATGTGAGTTGACCTAAGTATTCCATTGATTCATGAGTAAAGGAATAAAATGGAGAATTTTAGGGTTTCGTGTGTGAGAATCTGATTTATGATTTTTGAGGTTTTGGTATGGAGAATATAATTTATGGTTTTATATGGGGAAGTTTAACTTATGGTTTTGTATGGTTTTGTGGGAGACAATATAATTTATGATGTTATATGGGGGAATTGAATTTATGGTTTGTTAGGGAGAATCTAATGTAAGACGTTATTTGGGGAGAATGTAATTTATGACATTATATGGGAGAACCTAATTTATGATTTGATTGGGAGAATCTAATTTATGATTTGTTTTGGAGAATCCAATTAATCCAAATTATGGTTTTGCTTGGGAGATTCCAATTTATGATCTTATGTGGGAAAATCTAACTTATAGTCTTGTATGGGAGAATATAATTTGTGGTTATGAAAGGGGAGAATCTAATCAATTGTATTATGTGGAAAAATCTTTGGGTTTTATATGATTTGAATCCTTGTGTTGGTATGGATTGAATTTAGGGTTTTGTGTGAATGAATCTTTGGGATGTATATGGTTTGATCTAGGGTTTGGTATGAATGAATCTTTGGGTTATGTGGATTGAATTTAGGGTTTGGTATGATGAGGTTTTGGGTTTTACATAATGGTTAATGTTTGCATGGTTGAAATTAGGGTTTCACATGGAATTTTAGGGTTTGTATGAAAAAGGTTCGAAGGTTAGTATAGGGAGATTAATGTCTGCATGGGTATGAAATTTATGTGCGGAAAGTTAATTTGGGATGTAAGGAAGGTAATGTAAGTGTTGTTTGGGTGTTTCAGCACTTGGGATGAAAAATAGCATGTGGAGCAAATTAAGGGTACGAAGGAGACTAAATTAGGGTTTTGGGATAAAACCCTAGAGTGAGATGTGAAGTAGAATTGGAGGATAAGTGTAAAGGGAGCGATCCATGCATGGCTAGGGTTTGGTGGTAGCATATGTGTATGTGGTGATTAAAGATGATGATGAATATGGAATTTATGATTTATGATTCGTGCATGTGCATGATGAAAGCCTTTGAATAAGATACTTAAGACATTAATCACGTAAAGTGGAAGATGTTGAAACGGGCCCAGACTGATCCACCGGCATAATAGTGGCAGGGAATGTTTTCCCTCGCGACCGATCCACCGGCTAAAATAGTGGCAGGGCATGTACCCTCGCGACAGATCCACCGGCTATAATAGTGGGGGATCCCGAGCTCAACAAAACAAAACGTTATATGTTGAACGATATGGGAAGACACTAATCACTTAAAGTGGAACACCGTACGAGAAGGGGCCAGACCGATCCACTGGCTATAATAGTGGCAGGGTATGTTACCCTCGCGACCGATCCACCGGCTAAAATAGTGGCAGGGAACGTTTCCCTCGCGACCGATTCACCGGCAAAAATAGTGGGGTTCCCGTAATCGTATGGACTTGAATAAAAGTATGGTGTGACATGATTCTGATAAGAGATTAATTAAACAATTAATCTGGATTATATGGGCCTTTGTACTTTTACCTGAATTGTTCATATACCTTTATGATGTTATGTTGGATTATGCCCTGTTATTATTCTGCATGGATTATGTGCTTATGTGTTGGCCTTAGTGCTCGGTTACCTTACTCAGTACGTAGCGTACTGATCACCCTTTTTATGGGTGCTGCTCATTCCCACGAGTAGTATGCCCTTCTGATTTGTGCAGGTGGGCGAAATATCAGTTGGGGCTGAGTGTTGAGCATGTTTGGCTCGAGATTCAAGAGAGTTGTGGCCATATCTTAGTCTTTATATGACTCTAATTCTTTTTGTTAATCTTTTATCGGTTGTAAGTTTAATTCTCTTTTGGAAATGAATTACATTTCTTGATGCGTACTCCGATTTTGTTTTACAACCGTTTAATGCTTATTTGGAAATTGAATTGTATTGATTATTTCTTTTCTTAGCCTTAGCACTTAGTACTGGAACGGTCGGAGAGAACCGGTCTGGTACTAAGTGTGGCGGTAACACTTCCAGAATTCACAGGTTTTCAGTGCTTCTAATTTAATTGCTTCCGCTTTTAAGAAAAAAAAAATTTAGTGAATTTTGGGGTGTTACACCTCAAGATCGGGAATGGTGGCTCTTTAGGGGTTACTACCCTAAAGAGGTAGTTTAGCCCACGAATATTCTAGTATTTGCTGGTATGCCTTTGTGCCCCAACCAGGCCCCAAATATTACTCTATCTAACTCTATGGACCTACTTAGGAGATATGCAGACTTAAGGATTAGGTGTCCTTGTCGGTAGGGTACTGAGTTAGCTGTATGCCTGTATGCACCAGTACGACCAGGGTACCTCTACGTCCTTGGGTTGATAGTTGAAGGAAATTGAGTAACTTGTATGCACCGGTGCGACCAATGTACATTTGTGTCCCAAGATCTTGATCTCCCTTTTGAGGTAAATAAATGGAATTATTGTGATGATTAAAAAGGAAAAACACTAATCGTGAAAGTGAAAGACTTGTGAGTCGGGGCCAGACCGGTCCACGGGCAAATAATAGTGGCCAGGAGTATTCTGCCTTGGAGACCAGTCCACCGGCGAATAATAGTGGTCAGTAGCATTTTTTCCTATATGTATTCCTATCCACCGACTATAATAGTGGGGTTCCCGCACCCACATGTATATAATTAAATTATAGAAAATACTAATCACTTAGAGTGGAACACCATCTGAGTTGGGGTCAGACCGGTCCACCAACGAATAACAATGGCTAAGATGGTTCTACCCTAGAGACCGGTCTACCAATAATAATAGTGGTCAGGAGCGTTTTGCCCTATATGTATTCCAGTCCACCAGCTTTCCCGCACTCACATGGATAAAATCCGAGAGATGACTGAAAAATGATCGAGTAATGGCTTAAGGCCCACAAGTATTGATTGTATGTTTTGACCTATTAATATTTGATGGACTTATTAAGTATGTGAATGTTATTAAGTATTGTGGGCCTACTTTTCAGTGTATTTTAAAGGATTATTCAGTACCGTAATACTGAAGGGTTCCATTCATGGGGCTCCTGCCTATTCAATGGGCAATGTCCCTTATAGGTTCGTTTCAGGTGCTATTTAAATGGACAATGAGAAAGAGAGTAAGGATTATCCAGACTTTTAGGGTTTCACCTCTCTCTCTTTTAACCCCGGGTTGAAATGTAATCTTTGTTCTTATAACCACCATTGGTGGATTCTATTCGTATAAACTGTTTATTGCGCTACTCTAATTTAAATATATTTTGAGTTTCTAGCGAATTGTATCGCATTTTTTAGCCTTGGCACTTAATACCGAAATGATATGAGTAAACTGGTCTAGTACTAAGTGTGGTGTTAATATCCCTAAAATTCACAGCTTTGTTGTTTTGCTTTTGCTAATTCTTTTAATAAAATAAAATTTTTCAGTAGTGAATTTTGGGGGTGTTACAATATTTCTAACCCTAGGTCATGCGAAATAGAATTTATCATAAGCTAATCCTAATCATGCGTATACATGTCCATGTGAACTATCATAACCCTACTTCCATGCATGAATATTCATGAGGCATATACCATGGGATTTGAATCATAACATGATAATAATGAAGTCCATAATAAAATCTTAGACATGTGGACATAAAACATTTGACATATTACCATGCATATGACCCAGTTATCAATAATCATGCATATTATCCTTTAATCATGCATGCTAGAATACTCAAAAAGCATAAAACCTAGCATGACTCTAGGTCTAAAAGTTCCAATCATGCTCGCACATAATTTCTACCATCCTATGAGTGATTGGATTTACCTAATCTAAGTTTATACAAAAGGAGTCTTCTCCAAAGCTCTCAAAGATTACCTAGGAATTTAACATCCAAACACATAAATATATTAGCATATAATACTACACAATAATAATCCCAAATTGCTAATTTAATTAAGGGCTACTAACCGGTGGAAAATCAAGAGGAACGACAGGGAAAATTAAACAACAAGAAAAGGAAGCTTCGGGGCGGAAATGGGTGCAGCAACAATATGGGAACTTTGGCCAAAATGGTTGAAAGTGGGGATGTTGGCTTCAACAAGTTTGGTCGAAAGGAGCAGAGGTGGAACTACAGGTAATACTGGTGGTGATTTTAGGTGATGTTAGGTGAGAATAGTTGAAGATGGAGAGGGAAGCTGTAGAGGATAAATGTGTAGCAAGGGTGGAGGCTTCAACAAAGTCTGCATAAGGTAAATGGGCAGGCTTCTGTGGGTTAAGGTGCAGGTTAGGGGTGGCCACAACAGGAATTGTAGAAGGTAGAGGTGTAACACCATCATTTTTACTACTAAAAATTTTCATTTTACGAAAGCATTAATTACGTAGCATATTCTTCAATCGACGACCTCTCTGAGGTAAGAGAATGAAATGGACCTCCCCAGTTCTATTAAGAATTGATCAAAACCCGGCGTCAAGTGCAAGAGCAGGTCAGGTTCCTCCATTTGAAAGATTTCTTTCAGCACAAGCTTCCCTTGCTTAATCCATTCATGCTTTTTGCACCTGCCTTGTCGAGGTAGAAGACCGAGTCTACCTTTTCTTCTACCAAGGCTTATCGAGGGTTCCATGCTTCCTTATCGGCTCTGGTTTCCTCATAATGGGTGTTAACGCCACACTTAGTATAAGTCTGGCATCCTCGACCTTTCTTATACTAAGTGCTAACGCTAAAATATTACTTTACTTAAATAACATTTATAATGAAGGTAGGATAGAAATTTCATTCTTGTGATTGTATTGTCCTGATAAATACAAAAGATCAGGCAAAGAGTTGTAATATGACAAAGGGAAATAGCAGGAGACTTAAGAGTCCACGAAATATTCGGATCAAAAGAAGTCGGGGCGAGCACCAGATAATCCTAACTCTCAACCCTCTATTTTAAGTCGTCAGACCTTACCCTCAAAGTGATCCTGCAAGGTAAAGATTGTCCATTAAATAGGTAGGGGACCAAGAAATGAAACCCGTTAGTACTACAGTAATGAATAACCCTTTATACCAAATTAATATGAAAAACTAGCATAGAACATATGTAAGCCATACAACTAACATGTATAAGATATTTAAGTGTTCATACGAGGATTGATATATAGTAATCATTTAAACAGTCAAATTCTATTAAGGTCACATACTACTCATTTTCATCCAACCCAGGGGCATAACAGCACTCTGGTCATACTAATGCACAAGGCACACAATACCCTCCTCACCTTCGACACCTAATCCTTAAGTATCGATACCCCCTATAAGGCCTATGGGTTACCTATAAAGTATACTAGGGCACAACCGGCACACCAGAAACCCAATAAATCAAGGACTCCTACCTCGTCTCTAGAGTAGCTACCCCTAGAGAGAAATTATTTCCAAACTCAAGGTATTCCACTTTACATATTAGTATTTTATATGGTGATCACAGATAACACATATTGCACAATTATTCTCATTTCCATACTTATCCATTTTTTCTTTTATTTCTAATTATCCAAGTCAACCCTAAGGTCAACAGTCTAAAATGAGGTCAAAGTCAACACTAAGTTCAACTTATTAAAAGTCTAAGGCCATCCTATGTCCAATTATTCATATTTAGGCGCACTAGGCCGAAAATGACCAAAATGCCCCTAAGGCCAACAATTATCAGATTATCATCCATTTAAACACTGAATCCATTTTATTTATTATTTTTTTGTGAAAAGGCTAAAATGAAACAATTTAATTATTTATTATACAATTTCAATTACCAGCTATGTCAAAAGACCATTTTGCCCTTACACATATTTCTGCATACAAAACCCTATCATATACTTTTGAAATGTACAAAACACATGATTGCATAATCAATAGCAGATAATACATATTAGACATGATTTTCAGCATAAATATTATAATGCACAAGAAATTACCAAATTTCCCCTAGGGCACACATTCATAATAATTATTCCATAATTATATCTAAGCATAATCAACCTATTATTTCATACATAATTAGCATACAAAATATTTTCCCATCATTAGAATCATTTTAATCATACTTTAGTACCCAGAATATTTTACATCAGATAACATGCTCGTTTTTATCATTTTTCATGATAATAATAATTAACACATAATTATATCGAAATAAATCATGCTTAACATATTTCATACACTAAAAATCCTAATGTACTATCATGCAATATTTATCATTTTAGTAGGGTATAATGGTTGCCTGAATTCCAGCAAAAATGTAAAAATAGTGATATCCTACTAAAGTTATTGGATCCCACTAATCAACCTTTTATACCTAAAAATAATACCGCAATTACTGAATTAATATATATCAGATAAAATAATAATTATAATATAAAATATTTATTTTTCTAAATTTTGCCAAAATACCCTTACATTTAATGTTGGTACCAAATTTCTTAAAATACAACACAACTCACGTTGCATGTAGCGTGAGTCATGCACGAAAGAAAGGGCCAAGGACTAGCGGGGCGAGGGGTTGGCCGGGTGAGGCAAGGGGAAGAAGAGGATGGCAATGGGCGATGGTCGGCGGAGTTGGTGGTGACGGGGTGGAGGTTGTTGGGTGCTGCGACGAGGGAAGGGTGCAGGGATTGGTCGGGTGTTGCACTGAGGTGCTGGGGATGGTTGGAGGTGGCTACGATGGTGGAGGGGATATGGGTGCAACTCGGTGGCTACTAGGTGGTGGTGATGAGGTGGCGCTGCACGAAATGGTCGGGGGAGCTGGGAAGGTAAACAAACAGAGGGAGGGAGTTGGGTAGTAGGGGGCTGCTGGGCGACGAGCTGTGCAGGAGATGGAAAGACACAAGGAGGTGTAGAGAGAGAAGGGAAGGGCTAGGGTTGGTTTGGTTGCTAGGGCTCATCTCAGTGGTGGAGGCTGTTGGTTGGACAAGGGCAAGGAGGTGGATAGTGGAGGGGCTGGAGCTGGATGGTGGTTCGAAAGGGAGCTGTTGGAAGGATGGTGGTCGATGGTACTATGCAGGCTGAGGTGACTGCTGGTTGCTGTTAGGTTGAGGGTGATGGTGTAGAGGCTGCGGTGGTGGTGATGTGTGATGATGCAGTGAGGTGATGAGGCTGGGGTTAGGGAGCGTGTAGGAAGAAGAGGGATTAGGTGATGGGGATAGACAGGGCAGAGAAGGGGAGTTGTGGTTGGACCAGGAAGGCAGGGAGAGGTGAAGTAGGGCTTGTTGGGATGGTCGGGGTGTAATACCCCATATTTTTAAAATCCGGATTTATTAAGTTTAATGATTTTATTAGCGTAATTTGATGTAAACAATTAATTATTTTAATTTCGATTCATTTTATGGATTTATCAGCGATTTTGAATTCATAATTGAATGTAATTAATCATTTTTGGGAAGTAATATTTTATCGACATTTTAATTAATTGAATGTAATATGTTCGGGAAGTTTAAATTAAAAATAGTTTCGAAAATTATTTAAGAATTTCTTTTTGAAATTAATTTTCTTCCTTTTTACGCTTTTTAGTTTGCGGAAAACCGATTTCGGAAATTATTAAAATTAGTCTTGATTTATTAGAATCTGACTTAAACATTTCATTATATACTTTTAAATAATTTTTCGAGGTCTTATAATACATTTCCGTAAATAATATAAAATTTTATGTTCGTTGGTTAATTCTTTCGAAAATATTTCTGAAATTCTGTATATAGTTCTTTTATTTATTTTAAGCCTTCGGATCCGTTCGAAATAAATTTTCATTAAATAAATTTTATATAAAATCTCCCAATAATATTTTTATATTTTTAGTATTTTATTTTATGTGTATTTGTAAAAAAAAAAAAAAAAGAACCCCGCACCCGTCGGACCCCCGACACCCCCCTCTTCTTTTTCTTTATCTCTTCCCTACCCCGACCCTTCTCCTGTGCGCCCCTGTTCTGCAACCGAAACCCTAGCCGACCTCCCTCGCCACCTTTCCTTCTAGCTCCTCCCTGCTCCTCCTTCGTCGGCCGTCGACCCCCAACCTGCTGCCACGCGCGACCGTCGGCGACGCATTAGCAGGCGCAACAGCCAGCTCGACCGCAGCAACAGAAACCACCGGTAGCAATGGGCGACAACAACAGCAGCAGGTCGCAGCAGCGGCGAGCCGCCGTCCGGCCATGGCGAGCTCGGGCGACGACCGGCGAGCCACTCCCAGCCTCCGACGAAGCTTCCCCAGCCCTCATTGCTCCGATTTTTACTGATTTTGTTTGGTATAATTTTCGAAAAACTCTAACCCTTATTTTGATTAATTGGGTATGAATTAGCTTATAAAAAGCTAAATTGATTGTTTGATTATGTATATATGTGCTGTAAGATTGATTTGGATAGGTTAATTGTGTGGTTGTGTTGGAATTTTGGAAAAATTGGATTTTTAGCCGGGTTATGCCCAAAATTTTCGGATCCGCCTGTTTTTGCGATTTCGGACAAATTGATTATACAATATATTTTAAAATGTATCCAATTTCATTTTGGAACCATCAATTTGAGAAATTTATGCAGGTTTTATCGGAATTTGATTCCTAGGTCAAATTTTGGGTGTAATGAAATTGGGTCGTATAATTGAGCCGTCCCGCTCAATTGATTTTATAATATCGTTTAAAATGTATTTAATTTTATATTGGAAGTGTTGATTTGGGAAAATTGTGCGTAATTTATCGGAATTGGATTTTTAGGTCAAAACTCCCGCGGGTTTAAATTGGATTGTGTAATCGGGTTATTTTATTCAATTGACTATATAAATTACATTATAATATGTTTAATTACATTTTCGAACCGTCAATTGATATGTTTTGGCAAGGATTGATCGGATTTGCGTTTCGGGCTCAAAAACCCTAATTGTGCTAAATTGCGTATTTCTTTTATTGGTTTTGAGCAATTGATTATTTGATATGTTATAAAATGTGTTTAATTACATTTCTAAACATTCAATTTGATTAAATTTATAGAATTTTAACGAATTGTAATTTCGGGCCTAAAACCCTAAATTTCTAGTGAAATTATGAAATCGATTACTTGTATTGTTGTTTTTCTAAAATTGAATGTATATAAATAGTTGAAATGGTATTAATTGCTTCTAAATACCTTTAATTTGAATTGATTAAATTGAATTACTTGAGTTTGTGTCGTGGGCTTTAAAACCCTAATTTTCGGGGATGATTTTATAAAATTGATTTTTGCTATGTGTATTTTATCTAATCGAATTCTATCTTTGGGTTTTAAATCATTTAAATTCTGTTTTAACCTAATCGGTTTGGATTTGGTTCTATGTAAATGGTTAGGTTACCTATTTAGTTGTAAAACCTAATAAATAAGTTATTTTCGATAAATTGACTTATGATCGATTATTCTTTCTCGGGCTTTCCAAATTAAGTTGAAATGTCCCAAGTGATATTTGTATTAATCCGTTTTGATTTAGTTTTAACCTTAAATCTTAATAAAGCTATGCTTTTAAGTTCTAAGTTTTGGACACGTTTTCTAAGAAAGATCATTTGTGTTGTTTGTTTATTTAATTAGAATATGTGATTTATTGATTGATAGGATAGTTCTAACTTAGTTTTCGATTTCTATCGGATCTAGGAAAGCTTTCTCGTGGATCCACGAGCTAGGGATCTCTCTCCCTCTTATCTCGCTTAGCTAGCTTCGGATCCAGGTAAGTCTCTACTTACCTCTACTTATGGATGTTTAGTAAGGGCGAAGCTATGGCCTTGTGCTATGTGTGATGTGATGTGTTGATTGTTGTGAATACATGATAATGTGTATTATATGATTTGGGGATAACTGTCTTATGTGTAGCGCAGCTTGGGAATTGAGGTATGTCGGGTGTGCTTTCTATGGCATGAACATGACATGTTTATGTACGATATTTATGATGTGTTGATATGGTCCTCTTGGACATGCATGTCAAGGGTGTGATGTGATTCAATAAGACACGTATAAGACATTAATTACGTAAAGCGAAAGATGTTGAGTCGAGCCTGTGATCCGGTCCACCGGCTATAATAGTGGATCAAAGGCGTTTTGCCCTGTGCGTTTATTTTCCGGTCCACCGGCTATAATAGTGGATCAGAGGCGTTCTGCCCTGTGCGTTTATTTTCCGGTCCACCGGCTATAATAGTGGGGGATCTCGTGCTCAACAAACCAAACGAATAAGTTAATCCATGGGAAAGATACTAAGTACTTAAAGCGAAACACCATGTGAGTCGGGGCTGTGATCCGGTCCACCGGCTATAATAGTGGATCAGAGGCGTTTTGCCCTGTGCGTTTATTTTCCGGTCCACCGGCTATAATAGTGGATCAGAGGCGTTCTGCCCTGTGCGTATATCTTCCGGTCCACCGGCTATAATAGTGGGGCTCCCGCACTCACATGGACTATTGAAGAAAATGTGTGGAATAAACTTATTATTAATGAGAATAAAGAATAAGTCTAATTGGACCATGGCCAGCTTTTATTATATGTATTACCACATGCTGCTTATGTGCATAATGAGTCACTTTATATTTCGGTTATACCACGCTTATATGTTAAATGGGATGTTGCATATGTTTTATATGTTACTATGAGTGTATGGCAAGATTCATGCTGTGTGTTGTGAGTATGTAGGATATTGTATTAACGTATTGTACTATAATTTAATACACACTTGATGATATCTCTCCTATAAGGTAGGGTAGCGAGACTTACTCAGTATTGGACCCGTACTGATACTACACTGGTTGAATGGGTCCTGTGATGATCCACCGATGGTGGGGAGCAGACCTCTTGTGCAGGTTGATACTGTGTTGGGGTGGAAGGCTTGACCTGAGTGAGTAAGCGGTTCGGATATTTATCCTTCGGAATCTGTTTTGTTTAATTGTATTCGTCTTTGGAAGTTACGAGTGTTGTATTTAAATTTCCAAGGGTTTTGTAATTGACTTTAAATCCTCGTAACGTTGTTATGCTTTTAAAGTTCGGATTTAATTGTTTAACAGTTTTTTTTAGCCTTGCATCTAACATGAGATAGATGGTTGACATTTATCTTGTGTTAGATGTGGCGGTAACATTTCCCAAATTCGCTCCTAGCTTCCGCTTTATTCTTTCAAATTTTTTTTTCAGGAGTGAAATTTGGGGGTGTTACACGGGGAGTTAGGCGACGGGTTGCGCAGGCTAAGGTGGGTTGTAAGGTGATAGGACTGCTAGGTTAGAAAGAAAAACCGAATAAAGGAGAGGGAGGAGGAGGAGGATGGGAAGTGGAGGGATGCTGGTTGGAGTGGAGTGTATGCGTGTGTATGTATATCATGTAGGAGGGTTGGGTTTGGCTCGAGGAACTGTTGGAAGGAACAGGGGGAGTTGTTTGGGGTGCTGGGTTCTACAATGGTATATGTAGCGTGTATATGTGTGTATAAAGGCAGAATATTGGGTTGAGTGAGGTAAGCAATTGAGGGAGACAGGGATATTGTTTAGGGGGAAGAGGCTGCAAATGGAAGAGGGAGAGAGACGGTAGGAAAATACATTTTATATTTTTATTTTAGATTTAATTCGAGTAAATTAGGGTACCAGATCAAAAGATAATTCGGAAAAAATAATCGGGATTGGGATGGGTTTAATAGACCAGTATAATATAAAATAATCGGGAATAAAATTTTGAAATTTATTTCGGGTTACCGGTCGAGATTATTAATAAAATAATTAGGCTAAGACTTATGGGTATAAAATAGGATTAAAATTAAGGGTTTGATTTCTATCCACTTGTTAACCTGATTATTTTTGTATCTAAACTATAGTAGTAGTAGTAGTAGTAGTAGTAGTAGTAGTAGTAGTAATAATAACACGTTTAATACTAAACCTCCTAAAATAATAATTATAACTAATCACATGTAATTATTAGTTTTAATTAGGGTTCCTAAAAATGGGATATTATAGGAGGGGGAGTAATAGTAGCAATGGCTAGTGGTGGTGTGGTTGTTTAGGTGGGGAAAGCCGAAGGTAAAGGAAAAGGGAGAAGGTGTGTGAGGAAGGGGAAGTTGTAGGGATTTTGTGCGTAGTTGATGGGGGAGCTGCGACATGGATGTGCGGTGTAAGGTATGGGGATTCGGTGTAGGTGGACTGTGGTTGACTAAAGAGGCCAGTGAGGTTAGTGTTGCAAAATAAAAATGGTGGTGGAAGGAGTAAATGATGGGGAAGAAAGGCCAGGGAAAATTTGTGCATGAAAGGAGCTATAGAGAAGTAGAGGGTTGTAGGATGGTTGAGAGTTTTTGGCATGACATAAGGGTATAAGAATTGTATAATTTTGGGGGTTATGTGCAATGTAATAAGGAGAAAAACCAGGAGAGCAAACAAGGGGAGAGGAGGGTATGGTGCCGAGTGATGGTTTAACGGTTTGCAGGTAACGTGCAAGGGTAAGGAGGGTAGGGTGATGGTCAGGGGAAATCTAGCATAGGTCAGAGATAGGTTAGAGTAAAAATCTAGGTAAAGATTTACGATAAAATATCTAGTAGAATTTAATTACCGAGCTAGGTTTATTTGATGAAACGGATACTGATTACGACTCAACCTAGGTTTAAAAATTAAAATGCACCCTCTAGTATATTTTAACCTAATTAAATTTTATAACTAATAAGTCATAAGAATATTACACATATTAAAAAAAATATTTATTATCAAATATCTTAAAATAATTATTATAACTAATACATATAATTATCTATTATAATCAGGGTTTCTGGAAACAGGGTATTACATACAATAATGAAACATCCAACCCTAAAATAATTCTATACTTAATTATACATAATAATCAAATTTTAAATTATGGTATCTAAATCAAGGTTTATGTAAATGGGGTATTACATTAAGTGTGGGTATTGATTTAATACAAAACTAAAATGTAATTTATTGAAAAATGATGTCGCTATTTTGATGCTTCACTAAGAAAGTAAAAATTGATTTCACTTGTAAATGAAGCGATGGAGCTTATATAATTAATTTATGTATGTATGTATGTATATTGTGCTTATTCTTTTTTTTTCTTTACTTTTTTCTTATAAATCATCCTTGCACCTTTTCACTAGAAAAACTAATTTAGGACATAGTAAGTTAAAAGATGGATCTAAGTATTAAGATACAACAATAACATATAAAGTATATGAAATGATTTTAGGTTTCTAATGAAACTGTTGATTTCAATTTATTAAACTAAGCTAGTCTTTCTATAGTACAAATGAAACTATTATAATTTCTAATTGAACTAATCTATTGGGTTTATAAAACTACAAAACTTCTCTATGAATTTAAAGAAACTACTAGTTACTATCTATGAAACTAGTTTAAGTTTATAATGAAACTACAAATTTCTATCAATAAAAGCAACTCTAAATTTATAATGAAATTACTCATTTTGATATACATAAGACTAATATAATGTTATTATGAAACTACTCATTTTAGCTTATGATAATAGGTTAATATTCTAATAAAACTATATGTTTTAGCTTATGAAACTATCAATTCAACTAATGAAACAACTCATTTCAGCTTATAAAAGTATTCTAAGTTTCTAATGATACTGCTCATTTCATCTTATGAAACTAGTCATTATAGCTTATGAATTTACTCTAAATTTATAATGAAAGTGCTTGCCTCAACTTATTAAACTAAATAAAGTTATAACTGAAAATACTCGACTTAGTTTATGAACCTAATGTAATAGTTTTATGAAACTAGCACAACTATTTATGAAACTAGTGGTTCTCAATTCTCATTATAACTAATGGTTTTCATTAGATATACCCCTCATATATCTTCTTATTAAACATGGATGACACTACACAAGATTAGCAACTAAAGTGATATTTTCTTATCATCTATTCAACTTGGGAATGTTAAGGTATTATGAATGCTTTGAAAGTCAACATCATAATCCACTTTATCAAATATTAGATTATACTTGTGATGATATGTATTTGATATAACTATTGCCAATATGCTTTTAATGATGAGGATGCCTAAAGAAAAACCTAAAAAATATGGAAAAGATTTATCAAATTCAACTCACGACTAAAGAGAGTTCAGAAAAACATTGAAGAATTAGGGATACTAGGAAGAAATATCCTCCACTATAGACGTTTCTCAACTCAAGCTATAGACTAATATTGAAGATATATTTTTTCAAAGCATCGTTGACATTATTTCACTCACACAATATCATTTACAAAGAGAGGAAGAGAATAGAGAAGAAAACCCAATGGCGCACAACCTTCATTTATTAAATTGAGTGCATAACTTTACCAATTCTAAATGGCATAAGAAGAACAAAGCTTTTGATACATATCCTGGGTTAAACCAAATACATATGATTTCATCCAACCCTAGGCTAAACTAGATACAAAATATATAACTTCAATACTAAGCAATAGCAATTGGTGAGGAGCATTTTAGCTCATGAGTCACAACACAATACATAGTCCAACTAAACAGTTGAAACCAACTAAATACATTAACCTAAAAAGGTAAACTTGAATTATCAATTAACCCAACTAATTAATAATACAATTTGATATTTGGGTTGAAAACTAAGTATTACAATATTAAACCTAGTGACTATAGAACATGCCCTATAGGCTATAAGTGATATAATATCCAACACATTTCGATTGATTAAGTCCTCCAAAAGTTACAACTGAGTCTTCAAGTCCACGATCTAACGACCAAATCCAGAACAACAACTATAATATGAACTAATTATCATTGCAGCTTAAAACGAATATTACATAATCACATTTTATTCCGTTATTCAAAATGTAGTTATCAATAATACTAACTGTAATATTTAAAATATTTGGAACAATTCTATAAAAGTATATATATATAACAAGGGAGATTGCATCATAAGTAAAATTCAACCAAACAAAGGAAATGTTTTATCAATTCTATTATAAGTATACGTCAATAAAAATTTATAGCTGTAAACACTATATATTAGTATATATACCTTTCATTATAGTACATACAACATCATAGAAAAATAGAAAAAATCTAGAGTGAGGATGTTAATTACTTATTATCAAAATTGAAGATTAATGTTTTTTTATTACATAAATATTAAGAAGCCACTATTAGTTGGTACTTTGTTAATAATGATCATAATGGTCATTATTACTCACTTTATCTAAATTTTATTTGATTTGGCTTAATATATTCTAATCAAAATATTTTTAATAAAAAAGCTAATGTGTTGTTATTATTATATTTTCAATAATTGATATTCATTAATTAATATATTATTATTATCATGAATTTTATATTATTATTATTATTATTATATTTATTAAAATTATGTTGATATGATATGATCAATCTGTTATAAAAATAATATGAGAAGTACAACCTTATAGGCCTTTATATGTTATCAACTATAAATGGTAATTTTAAGTTAATATTATATAAGAATTGTACAAAATATAAATATAATATAAAATTAAAATAATACTTGAACTTAATATGACCAAGCTTATAATGGAGTTGAACTATAAGTTATACATTAACATAAAAAGTAAGTGATGCTTTAACAACCCCATGCCACTATTCTTACCGGTGGAATTGTAATAATATAAAACCCTAGGCAAAATGCTCCAACCACTATTCTCAACCGATGGAACGGTTATCAATATACAACCCTAGGACAGAACGCATCCAGTGAAATGGACGTATACAACGGTCCTGACTTATGGGATCTTTCACTTTAAATGATTAATATATTATTCATGATTTCTCTAATAAGTAAAAAACATAATTAAGGTAGACAAAACATCAACATATGGATAACAAGAACATTCTTAAAGGTTAAGTTGATTATTTTTCCCTAGAAACCCTAAATTCACAATCTAGAAATAACATCCCCCATATTGGTCATTTACGCACCGAATTTAGTATATCTTCCTCAAATATTATTTTTATTAATATACCTAAAATTCAAAGTCTAAATCCCATGTCTTATACATGCAATAATAGCCTTATCTTAAAAGTTATTATTCACACGGCTCCTAAAACCTTAATTTCACAAGTAAGTTATAACTTTTTCCATAAGACTCATATAATTCCAAAATTCAAAAAGCAGTCCTAAAATACCCATATTAACAACATATCCGAAATTCATTTATTAACTCTAATGTTTTATACATGTGATAATAACATTACCGTTTAATGTTACTATTTCCAAATTAGACCATGTTCTCATTTTGAGGAACTTATGACATTCATAATCCCTCCAAAAACCCAATTTCATCTTATTAGAATAATTTTCATCCATCTAACACATTAAAATACCAAAATTCTCATATTAACCCATATTGACTAAAATGCCCTTAAAGATAGCCGATAGTCCTTATTTTACGAAAATCTTATACCTTCAATATCATTATTTCCAAATCCTCCATTTACCAACATATATCTTAAATATACTTATTTTCCCACATATCAAACTTTATTAAGCTGATATTACTCTTCTACTTTTTATTCACCCACAAATACGACTTAGCATAGAAATCTCGTATTAGCACTTCTTTCATTATTCTTATTTTCTTCCTATCATATATTTCATATTAATATATAATATCATCAACAACATGCATTTAATAGTGAAATAAACATAACATGATAATAAACATATTCGTACAAGCATTTAACACAACCTCAAACATCAACTAGTATTCTTACAAAAAAGCGTCTGGTCTTTAAGCACGCTTATCCTATCCCACCTCTTTTAGTAAATCACCTAATAATAATAATAAACCATCATTAAAATTTAAATGAAATAATTAAGAAAGGGTTTAAGGAAATAAAGAGTGTGAAAGGATCAGAAAAAAACCAAAATAATGCTTGAAGGTGTGGTTGGTAAAGATTTATGCAACAAATTAGGAGAGGATCGATTGGGGTTGCCGACTAAGGGAGACTAGCAACAACACAACCTGCCATTGCTAAGGGAGGTGCAATGACAAAGGGTTCCAAATCAAGGGGTTGGGACGACAAGGGAGGCGAATGGTGGGGGATAGGGATCGGTTAGTTTGGCCGATGGTAGGAGTGTGGTGCGGTTGGTTTGGCCGGTGGTAAGGGGTGTGGTAGCAATAGTGAGTTTTATCGGTGCTTAGGATGAGGTAATGGTGGTGAAGGAAAGAAAAGGGTTACTGGTGATAGTGATGAAGGAATGACAAGGGATACCCTTGGTGGTTTTTCATGGTTGTTTTGGTGATGGAAAGGAGAGGAAAAGGAGGGAGGAAGGAAGGCTGAATGGTGGTGCAAATTTTTGAAAAAAAAATAGAGGGAGAAGGAGGGGTGGTTTGATGCATTAAATGTGCCATATCAGCACATATACGCATGCAAGAAGAGAAGAGGAAGGGTGGTGATTAGGCAAGAATTTCAACACAGAAAAAGAGGGAGTTAATGGGTGACAGTGGCGGTAGTGTGTGTAGGCCATGGAGTATTGGCAAAAAAGAAGCTAGGCAAGTGGGGAAAGGAAAAGAAAAGGAAAAATGAAAAGAATTTAGGTTTGAGTTTAGAATTAGGATTATGTTAAAATAATTTAGGTTAGGATATGTATTAATAATCAAAAATAAATAAATAAAATTTTGAGTTATGATAAAATTTAGGATTAATGAGTTAGGGTAAGATAAAAAAATAAATTTTCCAAGGTTAGAATAACACTTGGGATTATATTTAACTAAAAATTTGGGGTATTACAAAATGCATCTCCAAAGATAAAATAATGATAAAATATTATAAGGTTCCAAAACAATCAATATAATAATTCACTTTTAATTGTATAAGATAAATTAAAATAAACAATCTCAAAATAATTAGCTTTTAATAACATCTTAGAATAAAAGAAAGAAAGAAAGAAGATGGCACAAACATGGCTTAAATATGAAATAACTTGAATCCAATTCAAACTCAACCTAAAAATATAATAATTTGAACTCGCTTGAACCCGATTCGAACCCTTACCAAAATTAGAACAACCAAAATTTACCCAAATTTGAATCCATCTGATCTCAACCCAATCCCATCCGAGAGTTTAGAATGACTCAAAATTATCTGACACCGAGTTGATTCAAATCAAACTCGACACAACTTGATTCGAGAAAATGATCCGAGATTATTCGAAATTAAAATGACTCGATTATCATGTAACCCAACCCTATGATTGTCGGCTCTAGTCACATGACCATGTGAGTACAGTTTTTCCCATTGCCAATATTTTTTTTCTGTTAAAAAAGAATTCATTCTATTAATCTGCATAATTTTAAGAAATTAACAAAAGTAGTTTTAAAATTACAAGTACACCATTCATTAAACAATAATAAAGTATTTAATACATTGATAATGGAAAAAAATGACGGTAAAAATAAAAAGTATGATTTAACTTTTTTAAAATTTTTTTAATACTAAAATTTAGTTATAGAATGTCTTCTTCTTTTTTTGTTTATAAAGAGTGAGTATGTCCCTTACACTCAATTGATAAATAAAAATAAAATTTTAAAAATATGAGAATGGAAATGTAAATAGGAATAAATTATTAAAATTTGATTTATTTTTCCATATTAAAAATTCTATCGCTATATACTTTAAAGATAAAATTTGACTATTAATTTTTTTAAATATATAATATATTATGCTATAAAAATATAATCATTTTATTCATATTAAAAAATATTTTATGACATTCTTTTTTTATTTCTTTTACTAATATCTATTAAAATGGCTAGCAGAAAACAACCACCAAATTGGCACAATTCTTTTTCATCAAACGAGAGAGAGAGAGAGCAACATTATCAGAGGAATAAGAGAAAGACAGGGGAGAGCATCCTAACGAAATTCCCGTTGCTGTTCCCGTTCCCGTTCCTTCTAAATAAAGTGGGTTAGTATTTAATCCATCCTTTAATTCCCATTCCCATGCCCTTACAGCTAGTTTGGTTGATGGGATTAAAATGGTGGGAATGAAAATTTAGGGAGGGATTTAAATATGTTATTGTTTGTTTTAAAGGAGTGGGAATTAAAATGGGATTGGGAATGAGATTTAGGGATGTCTCTTCCAACCACTTTATTCCTTGGGGGGTGGTATTAGAAGGGTGGGAATTGGGGTAGAAGATAAAAATACCTAAATAACCTTATATTGTGTATAACATTGTATTAATAATATTAATTATAATAATAATAATGATGATGATGATGATGATGATTATCTTTATAATAATTATAAATGTATTATAATTATCATTATAATTATTATCTTTATTATAATTCTAATTAGTATAATAATTAATTATAATTAAAAATATAATAAAGATAATAATTATAGTAATAATTATAATTACAATAAATATAATCATAATTATAATAATAATTATTATTGTAAATATTATTTTATATAATAATAATAATAATAATAATTACTATTATCTGATCTGATTGTAACGGATCAGATCTAACCTGATCGGATTTGATATGATGTTATATGATATATTATACGGAAAAAAGGGTTGAATAATGGAAAAAAAATAATAATTGGTTAAATATATAACTATAAATATTATAAATATAAGAAGGATATTTTTGTAAATTTATGACTGTATTTCCAATCCTATTCCCATGTATCAAACATAGGAAATTTTTATTCCTAAGTTATTCCCAAGTTAATCCCACCAAATACCAACATGGGAATGGGACTAAATAAACCAATTTCCACTTCCTAATTTTTATTCCCATTTTTACTCTTTAATTTTCAAACTCCCATTTCCATTTACTAAATGTCGTTAGTCCCTAAAAAAAATGACCCGTTCATACCTTCCTTAATTCGTCTTTTGACTTTCCCTGACGGGCCTAACCCCTTTTCCATCTCCATCTCCATCTCCTGCTTCTCATCTCTCTGTCTAGGGAGCCTGTCTAATGGTAGGAGAGCACAACCGTTGAGAAACCACAAAAGTTCCTTCTAAATAGCCAAAACCATGAAATCCCTTTGTAAATTTCTCGCTCGTCCTCCTCCTTTTTTCACCTCATCTGATTTTCCCTCTCCCCTCTTTACCCTTGCATTACTACTCTCTCTCGCTTTCAATTGCCCACCAGCAGAACTAGCAACAGCCAGTAATAGCAAAAATGTTATTTCCAAATATTCCCAGAATCTATTGAGCTTCAAATCTTCACTTCCCAACCCAAACATCCTCTCATCCTAGCAACATAATCAAGATCCATGTCTATTCACCGATGTTTCCTATAACAACTCTAGAGTTTCTTCTTTGGATCTCAACTTCCTTCACCTTAGCACTGATTTTTGTTCTGTAGCCACACATCTCTTCACCTTAGAACCGCTCGGCTCTCTAACTCTAAATTCAACCAATCTCTCTGATCCACTTCAACCCTTCAAACTCTGCTCCCATACCTTATCAGAAATCGATTTGTCACTCAACTCTGTCAGTGGGATGTTGGGAAATATCTACGATTACCTCAGTTTTGAAATCTAAAATAAAATCTTCAAAACCAAGAACATAAGCACTATGCAGAATAATAACAAATCAAAGAAGAATTTACCAAACTTGAATCTTTATTGCTATCCTTTCAAGCCATACAAGAATCAAGAACACTCTTCCCGTGTTTTTATCCTTACTAATTAATCAAGAACAACCCTCTTGATTAATTCACTCAATTTCGGAACCCCGTTTCCAATTGAGAATTTCCTATATCTACTCTCTAGATCTATCGCACACCCCCGGGTTGTATTGTGCATATACCTCACTTTTCATATCTCTCCACTCTATACAAAAGAGCCTTTAAATAGGCTTTAGAAAAAAAACTAGAACTAAATGTGAAGTGTTACAAACCTAAGGATAAAAAACAACCATAAAGTTTGGTAAAAATAACGGACGAAAACAATCAATACCTTTGGTAAAAGGCCTTAAATTTCAATTAATACTCTAATTGACTATACCATCCGTTTCCTAAGGACTAATTAAACATTTGTCATAAATGTATTAATTGACCATACACCCTCCTTAGGTTACGCACACCATCCTCCACTCTAGGTCCTTCTTAACCACCATCACATGGGCTTGAACCTCGGTTTGAAAACCAACAAACCTCCCCTTCAAGCCATATGTGAACGCATTCCTGATCAAGTCATATGATCATGGCATCATTCTTCACCAAATGATGCCTCCCCTTGAGCCAAAGTCCCTGCAACGCTGCTTCCTGCAAGCTTGAAGAGATTCCCTTTGGTATTTGTTCCTCTCAAGATCACCTTCAAGGGCTAACTCATCCTTCCCATACAATAGTCTCACTAAAATTCTTAAAACTAGCAAGCAAAGAACATAACAACATAATAGCCAAATCTTCATCATCTAATTTAACATCTATGTTATGCATATCCATAACGATAGAGTTGAATTCATCCAGATAACTTTTCAAAGATTAACCCTCACCTAGTTTCAAGTCATAAAATTAACTCTTCAATAGTAACTGATTTGCTATTGACTTTATCATATACAATGACTCTAACTTCAACTACAAGGCAACCACTATTGATTCTTTTTCCACTTCCCACAAAACCTCATTAGACAAGTATAGTTGTATGGTGGAGAGGACTTTCAGATCTACTTCTTCAAATCTCTCACCCTTCATCGATTTTGGCTTCTACAAACAACCGGATTAAGATTTTTCCAATCCGATTTGAATTAGAATCGCCCACATCTTTAATTTTCATAATATGAAATTGACAGATCGATTAAACTTCTTAATATCAACTCTTGTACCCATCTTGATAACTATATCTCTTCACCAATGTAGCTCTGATACCATATTGTTGCGGAATTAATGTGGATTTAGAGAGATTCACACCAAATTGAGATTAGTAAGATTATGCATAATTGAGAATTCACACACATAACAGAATAATTTAGGGAAAAGTAGATATCTTTATTCATGCTTTTGTGTAATGACATGATGATTAAACCAATCAAGTAATCAATTACACAAATCTATAATTCTCTTTTAATTGAGAATCTTATGAAGAATAATAAGAAGTTGGGACACTCGACTCTTGACGGCTAGAGTTTTAATATGTCTCCTTTTATAGAAGAAAAAAAATCCGACGGAGTAAAACAACTTTTTTTGGTAATATATTAAAAACACGGTCGTATTTTGGAAATATGGGACCCACGTGTTTAGTTTCTTAATTTCAATTTTTTTCCCAAAACACATCAAAAATTATACAAAGAAACACAGTTCGTGTTTATTAACACAGTACCCCTATGTTTCTCACACAAAACTCCATATTACACTAAACTTCTCCAACACCTGTGCGAACCAACACAATATTATGTTGTACTCAAATACCTAGTCTAAAACCAAAAAACATTCTTTGGTTACGCTTCCACCAAATATGATAAGTGCAAGAAGCAAATAAAGCACTCAAAATTTTCCACTACAACTAGGGCTTCTACCTTCCATTTTCATCCAGTGCATTATATCCTGCTAATTGAGAAAAGTATGCCTATAGGCCATACTATTAGAAATGTGTGTCTAGATGCAAGCGGAGAACCTACATTGAAAAAAAATATATTTCCATGTATTTCTAGTTCACAAATGCATAAAATACACAGGGGATCTAGATTGATACCCATCTTAGCCATTCTATCTCATGTGAATTACCTTCCTTAAATCACTAACCATAAATAAAATCTAAATTGTGGCATGGTTAGAGCATTCCATACATATTTGGCCCAAGCAACTAGTTCTATTTAATCTCTTATTAGATTATAAACCTTCAATTATGATCATTAAAAAGGTTGTGGAACAAGCTTCTTAGCTCCATTAGGTTTTTGAAAGCCCAAGAAACAGTATAAGGTGTGGAAAAGGCCAAAAATCCCTACCTTTAATGTAGTATGCATTGATCCAACCTAACCGAAACACTTGTTTTTCTTCATGCAACCACTAAAGAAATATTCTTTTAGTAGCCATATTCTAATTATAAAGTTGAAAAATCCCCAAGCCACCTTCTATTTAGGGAAGGCAGATGGTAGATCAATAAACATGAGCTTTTTGAGATTTTTCTTGCCTTGCCCAAAGGCATCATCTACATTTTGCATTTATCTCATTAAATACTCTTTTGGGAAGCATTAAAAATAAGCTATAATAATCTTGTAGGCCAATTAAGATCGATTACACAAGCTAATATCTCCCTATCAGACTTAAGAGTTTGGACTGCCAAGTATTGATCCTAGTTATAAACTTCTCTATCAACGGTATACAATCATTATAAGTAATTTTCTTAATAGATAAAGGAATACCTAGATATCAAACGAGCAAGTTCCCATTAGGGAAATGATAGAAATTCTAAATTGTATGCCTTACTTGTTGAGGTACAGAATGACTAAGTAAATATTTCACTTACTAACATTTAAATAAAGGCTTGAAAGATCTAAAAAACACTAGAATACATCAGAAATAGCTTAGACAGATTGCACTACCATGACTGAAGAAAAGTAGGTCATTGGTAGAGAGGAGATTAACAAGCTTGACCTTTTCGCCTTTCAGATGAGCTTTGAAGAGAGGATTAGCCCGGAGAGTGTTCATGGATTGATTCAAATACTCCATTGTAATTACAAACAAGTAAGGAGATGTAAGATCTCCTTCTCTTATTCCTCTCTTGGCATCTAAAGGAGGTTTCAGACTTCCATTTATAAGCAAATAATAGCTGACAGATGTCACGCAACTCATTAAAATTTTGATGAAATGGATAGGAAAGGTAAGGGAGGATAGGACTTGTTTAAGGAATCTCCAATCCACTGTATCATAAGCCTTGCTTATATCAAGTGTAATCATGCATCTTAGTGAGGTATGCTTCATATTATAGCCTCAAATGAGCTCATTAGCAAGTAGTATGTTGTCACCTATACTTATGATATTCAAAAAAGTCATTTGTGCCTCACCAATGATAGAGGGATGATGGATTAAAGTCTATTTGTAATAACTTTTGCAATAAGATTATACAGAAGATTACAACAAGATATTAGCCTAAAGTAACTTGCCCTCGATTCATTTTGAACCTTAGAAATTAGGTTTAAGGTTGCCTCATTCAATCTTTTAAGGATATACCCTATGGTAAATACTTTAACAATTGATATCCATAAATCATCACCTATGCGGGGCCAAGACTTCTAGGAAAACTTTGCATTATAGCCCATTAGGCCTTAGAGATCTAAATTCATTCTAAATAGAGCAACCTCCGCTTCCTTCTTCTGAACTAGAGAGAGTAGTATAAGTTGTTGGGTTTCTATAAGGAGGGTCCCCACTTCACGACATCATTTTAGAATTGACCCTTAGAGGCATGGGAATACCCCATGAGGCTTTTGTAGAACGTGGTAAACTGTTGAGCCATGAAATTTTTGTCAGTGGTGAGAATTCCATCATCAAGCTGCAAAGATGTGATTTACTTGAAGTATGTTCTACTTTTAATGTGGGCATGGAAAAAAATTTGAATTACCATTGCCTTCTTAATCTAACTAATTCTTGCCCTTTGTATAAGGAATTTTCCCTCACATTTACTATAAAATTTCAATCGGGATAGAGCTTCCTTTTCTTGAGCCATAAGATTAGGGTTAGTGGGATCATCTAAAAGCATATTTCGAATTTGCACCACCCTTATCATGATTGGTCCCAAATTTACATCTATTTAGGATCTTTAAGGGTTGTTTCAACTACTTAATCTTATGTATAACTAATTGTAGAGGAGGGAAATCATTAGGTCTAAGCTAGTGCTCTTCGACAATGTTGAGGAAATCAAGGTTCTGACACCACATGTTAAAGAATCTAAAGGTTTTTGCCAAGCTTCTATTACATAAGCAATTATTAACAACAAGTAAGATTGATTAGAGATGAGGATGACCCAAAATGAGCTTCTAAATTTGTGGAAAGATCCAACCATCTATCATTCCCATAGCCCTGTTAAGTTTGCACAAAATTCTATCATGATTCTATCATTTGTCGCACCAAGTCAATAAGTCCCCTATGGCTCACAGATCATGAAGGTTGAGAGCCTACACACAATCTCTAAAATCCTATATGTCCTCCATAGAAGGTTGGTATCCATGTAATTTATCCTCATAATTAAGGAGAAAAGGAAAAAAAATCAAAATAAGCCCTAAAATTGTTGCTCGACCATGTTCCTACTTCCTAACTCAACCTTTTTTTTCGACTTCTGACTTCTCTCTCTTTGACCTGGTACTTTCTACTCTTCATCTTCTTAATTAGTTTGGATCTCCTTCCCCCTTTATTGTCTTTGTTCTTCTTTCTTGTGTTCACCTCTTCATCTCTTCTCTTTGATTTTGGTTACAGCACCTTACTTCCTTCCTCTCTCCTATTGTCTTATGTCATAGGATCGTGACAAGCAAGATGAAGGTAGCATCGAAAATAGAAACTACACTACCACCACTACACCTCACCGTCGACGAACAAGGATGCAAGATGTAATTGAATTGAAGAACTAATTTCTATAGATAATTTGGTATAGTATATGTGAATTTGATTACGTATTTATTCTTTTTGTTCTTTTTGTCCTAATTTTATAGATTCATTTTGCATCTGAATTTGCCATCTAAAAGTTTATAATTATTCTTTTTACATATGATTATGCAATCTACCTAATTTGCTAGATTCATTTTGCATGTCTTATACAATTATACTTTGTTTCTTCTTTACCTAATTTTCTAGACAAGAAATCTGAAAGTTTGTATCTGGTTCTGTAATTAAATTGATGATTGACTAGATCCTTTTTTTTCTAATTATTCCTAATTTGACTAAAACATTATATGTGTAGGTTGTGGTGTCTACCTCTTTCGTGTTCTACTAAGTTTTTCACAATAGTTTGCCATGCCTCAAGCCCTTAATTGGGTATTAAAATGCTTCTTTTTCATTTCTAGTTTATGTTTTTTGAATGTTGAAATTGCTTTTGGTTTTGAATTTTGATACTTGGTTAAGCTAATTTATGTATCAAGTGTAGATTTTTTATAATCCTATAATGTATATAATATTTGCTTGATGGTGTACTAATTTTGATAGATATGTAATTTTATATGTTGTATGAGTGTATGGTAAACTAGATAATATTATGCAATGTAATATACTAACTTGAATTTCCTAAAAATATTTCTATATAGCTATATAATTATCATAGTGTTGTTTTATTCTTTTTGTTAAGGTCATAAAATATTTATTTATGGATCTAGAAAAAGTAAAAGAAAAAAAATGCTCCCGGTAATAGATCAGATCCTAGTTGGGAACATGGTTTGTTGGTGGATGATGGTGGTAAGAAAATAAGCCATACATATTGTGGAGTTGTATGTTCTGGGGGTGTCAGGCTAAAACATCACCTAGCTGGAACTCATGTTAATGTTGAACCTTGCATATAAGTCCCAGATGATGTCAAACAAAAATTTAGAGAAATTTTGTTAGCTAGTGAGGAAGAATCTAAAAGAAAGAGGAGGAAACTTAGTGCCACTGGTGAGGTTGATACTTTTGAAGAATATAGACATAATTATAATCAAAAGGGAAAATGTATCATGAATTCTTTTGTTTAAAAAAGTTCTGTGCAAACCACACTTAATCAGAAGTTCAAAAAGGAAGAAAGAGAGGAGGTTTGTCAGCAAATTGCACATTTTTTCTACCTAATGTTTATGGTTAGAAAGATAAGCAAGTATGAGATAGGACTGAAATGACCAACTTCTCATGAAATATGAGTTAAATATTTAAATAGGAAGTGGTCATTTTAGCAACCATGCTTAAGGAGTATAAAGATGAATGGAAGAGAGCATGTTGCACTATTATGTCTAATGGATGGAGTGATAGGTAGTGATGCTCTATATGCAACTTCTCATTGAACAACCCTAAGGATACTGTCTTTTATCATCCCTTGACATATCTGACATTTCTAAAATAAGGTTTTGAGATGTGCTATTGTGGAAAAGGTTGGAGAAGCAAAAATAGTTTAAATTGTGACTGATAATGCCTCAAACTACAAAGTAGTCAGGAATAATTTTGTTAATGTAGATGATAATATTTGATGTAAATTTAATTATCTAGTTAATTAAATTTAACTATTATACATTATTTATTTGTTAAATAAGTTATCTTGATGATTAAATATATTTACATATATATGCATGCATGTAGTAGAGTAGAAAGATAATTAAGACATATGTTGCCCAAGAATCCACCACATTTTAGTTGGACTTATATTGTGCAAAATCAATAAGTGTTGGGCCCACGATTTTCCTTTTTGAATTGATTGGATTAAAAAAAATTAAATCATTTATACACAAGTGATATTATAAGGACCAACGTATATGACAAACGTGGGAACTTCTAAATTGATTTGGTTAAAAAAATTAAAAATATATGTTTATTTATGAAAAGTGAAAAAATCAAAAGGGAAATAACATGATGGATAACCAATGAATGGACGTGAGTCACAATTGTTTATGACCACCATGTTTGTTTGATGAGTCTCTATCATGCCTATAAATAGTTGCAGTGTCAAATGAAAAAGGAGATAGATATTCAAAAAAGTTTTGAGAATTATTAATCTCTCTCTCCCTCTCTCTACCCTTTCTATTCCATTAATCCTAGTTGAGTACTAGCATAACATCAAGTTCATCGGAGTCCTATCAGATTGAAGTGTTGCTTCTGATAGGAGCGAAAGTCTGTTATATCCTGGAAGATAATTATTCACAATCTTAGACACCGTGTGAGGGAGAAAAATTGTCTTAAGGAAACAACATGAATTCATTGGACTCGGATATTTAATTTAGTCTCTCATCATTCGCCTTTATTACTTCGACTAATAAGGTACGTTATATTGCTATTATTATTATTATTATTTGTTAATAATAATTTATTTTTGTTAATACCATTTATATATTATATTTCCAACAAATTTAATGTAGAAAAGAAAGAGATTGTATTAGACACTATGTGCTGCTCATTATATCAATTTAATATTAGGAGATTTTGATAATAAAAAAAAAGTAAGATTCATGATGTGATAATTACAAAGGCTAGGAGGATAACAACATACATCTACTCGAGAACATTGCTCCATACCTGGATGAAAGAGTTTACACAAGGATGGTAGTTGATTAGACCAAATGTGACTCGATTTGCAACTTCATACTTAACCTTGAGGTGCCTAAATGATAAAAAAAGGTCCATTATTAGCCATGTTTGCATCCTGATGCAGGAGCATCCTCATGTGATGATCACAATCTCATCAATAATTTTTCCATGTTTGAGAGCCACAAAACTCTCTTTACTTGGAGAAATTAATCATATAACAAAACCTAGTCATGCAGGCCATGAATCCATACAAGCCATATAATCCATGCAACCTTTTCAACCCCCCTTCGTATCATCCAAAAACCACCCCAAAAGAAGGTCACTTTAAGCCATGTTTTTTTCTCAAGTTTTTTCCATCATTTTAACCTATTTTCCCTCAATATTTTAGCCCTAAAAATTGACACACACACACAAAAAGCAACCTATCCTACACCCTTGAAAGCCACATAAAATAATCACAAGTCCCTCTCAAGTTGAATGTCAAGTCATTCTTAGCACTTGTGAAGAACAATGTAGATTTATGGAAGAACAATGAAGGCTAGAAGACATTCCTTACTTCTTTTTGTTGCTTAAAAGATTAAAAGGGAATTTATCTTTTTTCCTTCTAAGTAATATGGTTGTTATATGAGTTATAACATGTGCTAAGGGGTGAAGTATGTTTGAAAATTTGCTCAACCTTCCTCCCCATGACCAAAACTCATAGATGGAATTTAAGTGGATTTTTTTTATAGCTTAAATCATATGTATTAGTTGGTTTAGTTGTAACCTTTAATCCTGCACTTCTTCTATAAGTGTCAATGATAGAATAAAAAAGAGGGACTTAACCTTTAGATGCATTATTTTCTCTCAAAGACGAGAGCCCTTCTACTTCATTCTCTAGGTGTGAGAGTTTAAAAATCTTGCAAAAATCTTATAAGATTTATCCTAAGAGTTTATACCATAAGTGGTTCTTGCAAGTATTGATTCAATGTATAATACCCCAAGTAAATACGACCATGCGGGGGCTACCTTGGAGCACTTTTATATTGATCGGTTAGCCCCACAAACCAACATGAGTCCTTTTAGCGCACTTCACAAGAAATTTTTAGAAAATTTTTTAAACTTCCCGGGAAGTTCACCCATCCTAACAATTGCTCTACGACTAGCACATTTAACTATGGAGTTATTATGATGGAATCACCAAAAAGATGGTATACCATATTGATATAAGTTGCTAAATCAATCCTTATAACACTCCACTCATTTTGGAGTATTACATTCAACCGTACTCAAAGAACACAACATCCTCATCGCTCCTCAACCTGTAACTGTCTCAATATAGTTTATTCCAAGAATCATCTAGTTAGGTGGCTGACTGACTCATCCAAGTTCAACTCATAGTCATAGTTTCACTTTGATACCATTTGTAACACCTCAAGTCAATATGACCAGACGAGATCCCTATAAACCAACACGATCCCTTTCAACGTGCTTTGTCCTCATTCACGCATTTCCAAATAAAATTTTAGAAATTTTTTTTAACTTTCCAAGAGGGTTACCCATCCTAAAAATTGTTCTACTTCCAACACGCTTGACTGTGGAGTTCTTAGGATGGAATCACCAAGAGGATGGTATACCATGTTGATATAAGTGGCTAGATCAATCCTTATAATACTCCACTTGATTTTGGGTATTACATTAGGGCTTACTAAGAATCAATTTTTATCCTCTCAAAACTCCCCCATTATTCTCTTACTTTTTCTATTGGTTTAAAGCTTTAGAACACCAAATTCTAGCAAGACCCAAGTTGGATCTCATATGGTATTAAAGCTTAGGTTGTAGTAATTTGGGTCTTATTTTTCCTTCCCATCATCCTTGTCTAAACCAAACACATAAAAAAAAATTTGAACTGATCACCACCCTCATTTTTCTTGAACCCGTTTCCTTTTCTTCTTCCCTTAACAAAAATATTTTTCTCTTCTTAAACGTCTTAATCTTCAATGGGAGACCTTCCTTTACCATGAGGGTTGAGCCTTGATGATGCATATGAGATCCAACTTGGGTTATGATAGGAAGTGGTGTCTAATTAATATTAGATCAACCAAAAATTAAGAGTAGAATGGGGGACATTTGAGAAGATGAAATTGAATCTTGGTAGCTCCTTGAATCAATATTCATAAGAACCACCTAAGGTTTAAACTCTTAGGATAAATCTTGAAAGATTTTGTAAAACTTCAAGCTCTTACACTAAAGTTGAAGGAAGAATGACTCTCGGTTTTAAGAGAAAAGTGTGCAACCAAAAACAAGTTATTGCTTCTTTCATTCTTTACCTGACACTTATGGATGGAGTTTAGGATTAAAGGTTACAACTTTTCCTAATAATACATGTGATTTGAGCTAAAATAAATGAAGAAAACTACCTAATACCATGGGGTTATTGTATAAATTTTGAATGGGTGGACCTTCTAGCATATGTCCAATTTGTGTAGCTACCACTTGATTTGTAAGGAAAGAGACAATGGTCATTTTAATCTTTTAAGAGAAAAAAATAAGAAAATAATGTCTTCTATCCTTTCATATTCTTACCAAAAATTTGCATTGTTCTTTTCAAGTGCTGAAAAGGACCTGTCATGTAGCTTGAGATGGACTTGTAGCTTGTTTTATACGGCTATTATGGGTGTAGATTGGACTGTGTTTTTGGGTTATTTTTAGAGATAAAATAATACAATAAAATGAGCTAAAAATGGTGGAAAAACTTGAAAAAATGTGGCTTAAAAAGGTGGGGTTTATTATGTAGAAGTGGTAAAAGTTGACAAGACTTACATGGCTAGTTTTCTTATGAGTGATTAATTTGTCCATGTGAAGAGAGTTTTGTGACTCTTAAACTTGAAAAAATTAAGGTCAAGAGTGTGACCATTATATGAGGATGCTCCCACATCATCCTCTCCCTCTTGAAAAGCAGCCTCCTTATCTTCGAAGGGTTCATCATGAATGTAAAGAAGTAGATCTCCCACATTAAATATATTTGATATATCTCCCATTTCCTCAGGCAGCTCCAACTTATATGTGTTATCACTAATCTTTTCAATGACCTTGTATGGACCATTTATCCTAGGCATGAGTTTGTTCTTTTATTTAGAAGGAAAATTTTCCTTCCTAAGGTGAAACCAAACTAGGTCTCCTCGCTCATATAAGTATTGCTTTCGGTGCTTGTTGGCTTTACTCTTGTACATCTCATTGACCCTCTCTATTTTTTTATCTCACTTGCTCATAAAGTTTTTTCATTTCCCTGGCCCTTTCTTGTGTTTCAAAGTTAGTGTGGGATTCAATGGGGAGAGGTAAGAGATCAATAGGAGTAGTTAGGTTCACCCTATACACTACTTCAAAAGGAGAGCGGCATGTAGCATAGGTTGGTGATCGATTATAGGCAAACTCAGCATGAGATAGTTTGGTCTCCCGATCCTTTAAGGATTTGTGAGCCAAACTTCTGAGGAGTATGGTGAGGATCCTATTGGTGACCTTGTTTTTCCCATCGGTTTGTGGATGGTAGGCAGTACTAAATAGAAGTTTAGTACCTACTAGCCTCCACAAAGTCTTCCAGAAATAGTTAAGGAACTTGGTATCCCTATCTGAAATAATGGATTTGGAATTACCATACAGCCTTACTATTTCCTTAAAGAATAGATTGGCTATGTGAGAGGCATCATCTGTCTTGTGGCAGGCAATGAAATGAGCCATCTTAGAGAACCGATCTACTACCACCATTACAGTATCATTTTGCCTTTGTGTCTTAGGTAATACTATAGTGAAGTCCATATTCGCATGATCCTATGGTTGGTGGGTAGAGGAGTATAGAGCCCTTAGTGGAAGTGACTATTGGACTTTTGACAAGTGACACATCTAGATATTATACTTTATACATATCCCACAAGTTTGGGCCAATAAAAATGCTCACTAAGTATGTCCACAATCTTGATGATGCTGAAGTGTCCAGCTAGTCCTCATTCATGTAGTTCCCTTACAAGTAATTCTCTAATAGAGCATTTGGGAATGTAAAGCTTGTTGTTCTTGAAAAAAAAACCCTCCTAGATAACAAACAAGGATCGCTTCTTGTCTTGATCCTTGAAATAGCAGTCAAAGTCTTTGTCTTCCTTGTAGAGCTCCTGAATGCACCCAAACCCCAATACTCTTACTTTTAATAAAAAGAGCATATAATACCTCCTAGAGAGTGCATCTACTACTACATTTTTTTGCCACTTTTATGTTTGACTACAAAGGAAAAAGATTGTAAGAATTCTACCCATTTCACATGCTTTGGATTAAGCTTGTGTTGGTCGTTGATATACTTCAATGACTCGTGATCTGTGTGTAGCACAAACTACTGGGTCGTAAGTAGTGGGACCAATGATCTAGAGCTCTTACCAAAGTGTAGAACTCTTTATCATATGTGCTATAGTTCACCCTAGAGTCGTTGAGCTTTTCGCTAAAGAAGGTGATTGGTTTCCCTTCTTGTAGTAAAATAGCTCCAATGCCCACTCCACTTGCATCATACTCCACCTCAAATAATTTGTTGAAGTTAGGTAATATTAGGATAGGTGCTTCCCTTAACTTCCCCTTGATCACCTCAAATGCGTCTTGTGTGTCCTTGGTCTACTTGAATTTTCCCTTTTTCATGCATTTAGTTATAGTAGGGTGCTGAAATACCTAATAAACCTCTTAAAAAATGAAGCCAAACCATGAAAAGATCACACTTGTATAATTCTCGTTGGTGTAGGCCACGTCTTGATTGTTTCCACTTTGGATTCATCCTAGGCTATGTCATCCTTGGACACCACAAACCCTATAAATGTAACCCCAGTTATAAAGAACTCACATTTTTCTAGCTTGACATACAACTTGTGACCTCTGAGTACTAGAAATACAAGTTTGAGATGCTTTACATGTTCTTCTTCGCTGGAACAATACACAAGGATGTCATCAAAGTAAACTAATACAAATTTGCTAATGAATGGTCAAAGTACCTTATTCATAAGTCTCATGAAAGTACTAGAGGAATTTGACAAACTAAAGGGCATAACCATCCATTCATACAATCCTCCCTTGGTTTTGAATGCGGTTTTTCACTCATCACCATCTTTCATTCTTATTTGATAGTAACCACTCCTAAGGTCTATCTTGGAAAACAAGCATGCACCATTTAGACAATCAAGAATCTCTTCAAGTCTAGGCATAGGATACCTACACTTCATGGTAATGTTGTTGATCGTTCTACTATCCACACATATTTTTATGGTACCATCTTTCTTTGGTACAGGTAAGATAGGCATGAAACAAGGGCTAATGGACTCCCTTATCAAACCCTTAGACAATAATTCATCTAATTACCTTTGTAACTCCAAGGCCTCCTAAGGATAATAGCTATAGGTTGCCCTATTAGGGTATATAGCACCAGGTACAAAGTCAATTTGGTGCTCTATCCCTTTAATGGGGGTAATACATGGGGTAGGTCATAAGGTAATACATTATCAAATTCTTCTAACAACACCCTAACCCTAGGTTTAATACAAGCCTTCCCCTCATTATCCTCTAACAATAATAAGTAGATTACCTTCCCTTTTACTATAGAGTAAAGACACTTTACAACTCATATCAACATGATTAGGCCTAGTAACTAAAGGGGTGAGTACTATCTTCTTCTTGGAAAAAATTCAAGCAATAGTTGTTCTTCCTCCCATCATTTAGGACACTCCTATCAAATTAACATGGTCTCCCCAAAAGCAAATGACAAGCATTCATTGGAACTACATCATACACCACTTCATCTTGATGGATCTTCCCGATGGAAAATGGAACCTTTACTTACATTGTCGCCTCCACTATGTTACCATAAAAATGGAACATTTACTTCCCAAAATTTACTACTGAGAAATTTTGTTTGCAGAGTTAAGCGTAGAAGCTAAAACAATAAAAATGAAGGGTGTTACTACCACACTAAGTATAAGTTCAATTTCCTACCGTTCTCATACCAAGTGCTAATACTAAAATCATTACTCCGCTTAGATTAATAACATGAGCACAAAAATCAGAATAGAGAGAGAACATCAGATAAATACCATACTAATTAAAAACAACATCAACAATTTACAAAACTCAAGAGAAAAATTACAGGAGGACATAAGGGTTTAAATACAACCAAAAATAAGATAGCAAAAGAAGCACCCGATAGTCCTACGCTCTCAAATCCAAACTACTAGCTTTCGATTGAACTCAAAAGTTAACATACAAAGTCCACTGTCCATTGAATAGGCAGCGGCCCATGAGAATGAAAGCTTCAGTACAACAACAACGAGCAACCCTTTATACCAAACTAATATGAAAAACTAGCATGGAATACATACAAAGCATATCAATCAACATGGTATAAGACATACACATATACATATGAGAATTTATATACAATAATCATTTAGATAATCAATTACCATCAAGTCACATACTGTTCATATTTGTTCATTTGGAACAACTAATCTTACCAAACGAGCATACCAGAGATGCTCTCTGAAGTATAATTAGAAACAACCACAAAAAAACCATAACCTTCATAGCATAACTTATATCTCCACATCATTCCCAACAAAATGCATAACATCACAAGTAAGGCACAATACCAAATACAGGCAGGCACGAAGGCTGCTACCAAAACTGTAGGTAGGCATATAGGCTACTACCGACCAATCCATTAATCTAATAATCATTATTTCAGTCAAATCATATCATTTTAATTTTTATTTACTCGAGGGGAGATCATATCAACTTGGAGACACAAAGGTACCCCAATCATATTGATGCACTAAGGCAATATAGTACCCTCCCAACTATCAATCCAAGGACACAAATGTATCCTGGTCACACTAGTACACGGAGGTAACATAGTACCTACCGATAAGGACACCTAATATATAAGTATGCCAACCTTCTATCAATCTGCAGAATAGAATAGAGTAAGATGTAGGGCCTGGCTAGGGCACTAAGGCACACCAGCAAAAAACCATAATCAACCATGGGCTAAACCACATTTTTAGGGTAGCGAGCCTTAAAGAGCCACCATTCCCGATCTCGAGGTCTTTCATTTAAGTATTAGTATTTTATTAAGGTGACCACAAAACCACATACAATACAGATAAATCCAATTTCCATACTTAACCATTTTTGCTTATTTCCAATCACAACCATAATCAAGGTCAATACTAAGGTCAAATATTAAGAATATACTAAGGCCATTCTAGGCTCAATTATTTACATTTGGACACTTTAGGCCAAAAATGACCAAAATGCCCCTGAGATTAAAAATTTTAGATTATCATCTATTTAAATACAAATTTTATTTATTTATTTATTTATTTGTCATGAAAAGGCTAAAAAACCATAAATAAATCATTTATTACGTGATTTAAATTATCAGATATGCCAAATGACCATTTTGCCCTTATACATAATTCTGCACATATAATCCTATTATGCACTTTTAATCCATCCAAAATACATGCTCACATACTCAACAACAGATACTGCATATGAGGTATGCTTTTTAGGATAAAAATCATAACACACTCAAAATAACCAAATTACCCCTAAGACCCTTATCCGTAATAATTATTCCAGAATTATGTTCAAGCGTGATCAACCTATTATTTTATACATACATATTATATAAAATATTTTCCTAACATAATAATCATTTTGATCACACATTTGTACTCGATATATTTTATATCAGTTAACATGTTCATTTTTCTGATTTTTATGATAACAATTAATAATACATAATTATATCGTAACGAATCATACTTAACACACTTTATACGTAAAAATCCTGATGTGCTATCATGCAATGTTAATTATTTTAGTAGAGTATAACGATTACCATATAGCAATCATACTTAACACACTTTATACATAAAAATCCTGATGTGCTATCATGCAATGTTAATTATTTTAGTAGAGTATAACGATTACCATATAACAAACATACTTAACACAAATTATACATAAAAATCTTGATGTGCTAACATGAAATGTCTGATATTTTAGTAAGGTATAACGATTACCTTAATTCCAGCAAAAACGCAAAAATAACGGTATCCTACTAAAATTATAAGGTCCCACTAATTAAACTTTTGCATCTTAAAATAATACCAAAAATACCAAATTAATATCTATTAGGTAAAATAATAATAAAATATTTATTTTTATAAAATTACTAAAATACCCTTATATTTAAAATAGGTACAAAAAATTATTAAAACCACACACAAATTATTACCAGCGTGAGCCATGCACCCGAAGAAAGGGGTTGGTCGGTCTCAATGGGCTGGGTGAGGACTAAGGCAGGGGTGATGGAGATGGTGGCTAGCTGATGCTGGCTAGTGGTCGACAGCAGTAGGCGGTAGTTGGTGTAGGAAGGTTGCGCGGAAAGGTGGCAGAAAGTGTGGTAGTGGTGTGTTTGGTTGTCAGGGTGTTGGTTGTGATGGAGGGTGTAGGAAAAAGGGAAGGGGATGTGATGGGGAGGAGAAGAGGGTGGATGGTGGTGTGCTGGTGGCTGGATGCTGCTGCAGTTGAGGGTAAGGGTGGAAGTGGTGGATGCATGTGCTGGCAGGGGAGAAGGGAGAAGAGGAAGAAGGTAGTGTAGTGGCGGAGTTGTGTGATGGTTATGGCCGGTTGGTTTGGTGGTGGTGTGGTCGGCCGGGAAGTGTGGAGGAGGTGGAAGTGGGATTGGCAAAGCCAAATGGAGCAGAGGATAGAGGGAGTTGAGGTGCTGGGAAGAGTTGGTGATGGGGTTGTTGGGTGCAGATGGGGTGGTGCATGAAAATGGCTGGGGAGGGTTGGTAGTCGTGGGTGGTGAGGATGGGCTAGAGTGTTGGAGATGCTCATGTAGATGGTGAAGGTTGTGGTGAGTTATGCGTGTGTGTATACGTATATACATAAGGGTGGGTGATGAAGTGATGGGTTGAGTGAGGTAAGGGGGAAACATGGAAATTAGACAGTAGAGGAAGAGGGGTTGGTAGGTAGGATAGAGTAGAAAATATATATTTTAGATTTTTATTTTAGGTTTAGTTTGGATAGGTTAGGGTATCGGGTAGAAAAAAATATATTAGGAAAAATAATCTGATCTGGGATAGATTAAAAAGGAAGGGAAAGGGTAAAAGTAATCCAGGATAAATTTCAGGGAACTATTTTGGGTCACGGATCAACTATTATTAATAAAATAATTAGCCTAATATTTATGGGTATAAAGTAGGATTAAAATTAATAGTCCAATTTCTATCAAATTTTTAACCTGAATAAATTTATATCTAAACAATCGTAATAATACACATAATAATAATACGTTATACTAAACCTCATAAAATAATCATTATAACTAATCACACATAATTATCAATTTATAACCAAGGTTTCTAAAAATGGGGTATTACACTCTTCCTCTCCACTAAAGGCCGACTCATCCACCTCTTCCTCACTTTATTCCTCTCAGTTGGCCTCCTCTAAATCCACCATGTTCATCACCCTCTTTTTAGGATACTCATTTTGGCAGTGCCCTAAGCCTTTACATTTGAAACACCTCATACTTTTTATTCGATTCTCAACTGCTACCCCTTTACCCTTTACACCTTTTGTTAAAGGTATGGAAGGAGTTTTGAATGGTGGAGGAGTCTCCCTTGAGGTGCTAGCACCCTTTTTTGGACCTTCATACCTCATGAACCTCTTTTATTTTTTATGTCTTTCAACCTTAATGGATAAATGGTCAAGCTCATCTAAGGTGTAAAACCTATGCATTTCCACCTTCCTAGAGATATCATGCCTAAGTTCACTAAGGAACCAAGACATGGTATACTCCTCCAGCTCATCCAAACCAAGCCTTATAGAGGGTTTTTCAAACTCCCTAATGTAATCCTATACACTTAATGATCCTTGCTTCAAAGAGGACATTTTATTGTGTAAGTCTTGAGTGAAAGAAGGAGGAAGGAATCTCTCCTTCATCAACTTCTTCATTTTCAACCAAGACTTAACTTTTAACTCTTTTTTTCCTCTTATGAACCAAGTTATCCCACCACAATGAGGCATGAACTTTGAGCTTAAGAATCACCACCTTAAAGGCCTTGATGTCGGAATAACCCTTAGCCACAAACAATCTAACACACCTCAACTTCCACTCCAAAAATTCTTTGGGATTGTGATTACCTTCAAACTTAGGGATCTCGGCTCTAACATCATAAAAATTCTCTCCACTTTTTTTTCTCCTTCTCTTTAGATCTATAGAAGAATCACTAAAGAATGAATCTTCTCTATCATCACTTTCAACATGCTCGCTAACCCCATGACGGTCTCGAGTAAGGGGTAATTTTATGTGTGTGTTTTGGTCCGAACTAGGAAGGCTGGTCTCCAAGATATCAAATAATATTCTCATATCATTTTGAAGAGAATCAATAGCTCTATCCATCCTTAAATTATTTATCTCTTCAAGGCTCAAACCTCTTGGTAAAGGGAGGTTTCCCATTGAAGACAAAAGAAAATTTTAGGAGGTAAAAGAAAGGAAGTTATTTTTGGTTATGGGTAGGGAAAATGTGTTGTGGATTGAATGGAATGGTGTTTGGTTTAGAATTTTATGTGTGTGTGGGTTTAGGTTTCAAAAAAGGGTGATGGAAGAAAAAGAAACAAGACACAAATTGCTGCAACCTAAGCTTTGATACCAAGTTGAGGTATATGAGAACCAACTTGGGTCATGCTATGAAGTGGTGTCTAATTAATATTAGATCAACCAAAAATTAAGAATAGAATAGGGGAGATTTGAGAAGATGAAATTGAATCTTGGTGGATCCTTGAATTAATACTCACAAAAAACACCTAAGGTTTAAACTCTTAGGATAAATCTTGGAAGATTTTGTAAAACTTCAAACTTATAAACTAGAGTTGAAGGAAGAATGACTCTCGATTTTGAGAGATAAGTGTGCAGCCAAAAACAAGTTGTTGCTTCTTTCATTCTTTGCTTGACACTTATATATGGATTTCAATATTAAAGGTTAAAACTTAGCCTACTAATACATATGATTTTAGCTAAAACAAATAAAGAAAACTACCTAATACTATGGGGCTATTGTGCATATTTTGAATGGGGGGACCTTCTAGCATATGTCCAACTCATGTAGCTGCCGCTTGATTCATAAGGAAAGATACAAGGAACATTTTAATCTTGTAAGGGAAAAAAAGAAGTAAAGAATGTCTTATATCATTCCTTGTTCTTTCCAAAAATCTGTATTGTTCTTCAAAAGAGCTAAAAAGGACTTGTCATGTAGCTTGAGGAGGACTTGTGGCTTGTTTTGTGTAGTTATTATGGGTGTAGATTGGGCTAAATTTTTGGATTATTTTTGGAGCTAAAATAATAAAAGAAAATGAGCTAAAAAGGGTGTGAAAACTTGGAAAAACGTGGCTTAAAAATGTGGGGTTTTATTATGTGGATGTGATAAAAGTTGACAAGGTTTGCATGGATAGTTTTCTTAGGAGTGAGTAATTATTCCTTGTGGAGAGAGTTTTGTGACCCTCAAACATAAGAAAATTTAGGGAAAGAGTGTGATCATTAGATGAAGATGCTCCCATATCACTTGAGGAAACAAATAATTTAAGAAGGGATAGAGCCATTAAGTCTCTTCAAAATTATATGAAAAGAATAGTTGATATCTTAGAGACCATAATCCCTAATATAAACCGAGACAAAAAAAACAACACCCCATTTAGTGGCCTATATGGAGATGTCAAGCATATTAGTAGTGAGGATGGAGAATATTCATCCTCAAGTGAGTCTTCTATGGATCCAAGGAGGAGGAGTAAATAAAAGGAGAGAGTTTTCATGATGTTACGGCTAAGGTCCCCGAGTTTGAAGGAGACACAATCCTGAAGAAGTTTTAGAGCGGGAGTTGAGGTGTTGTTGGTTGTTTGTGTCTAAGGGTTATTCCAACACGAAAGCCTTTAAGGTGTCAGTTCTTAAGCTCAAAGGCTATGGCTCGTTATGGTGGGAAATTTTAGTTTGTAAGAGGAGAAAAAAAAAAAGGAAAACTCAAAAGTTAAGTCTTGGTTGAAAATGAAGAAGTTGATAAATATCCTTCTTCTTTCACTCAAGACTTGTACAACAAAATGTCACCTTTGAAACAAGGGTCATTGGGTGTATAGGAATACATTAGAAAACTCTCTATGAGGCTCGGTTTGGATGAGCTAGTGGAGTGCACTATATCTCAGTTCCTTAGTGGTCTTAGGCATGGCTTAGCTAAGAAGGTGGAGATGAATAGGTATTATACCTTGGATGAGCTTTATCATCTAGCCATCAAGGTCAAAAAACACAAAAGGGAGAAGAGGTTTTTGAGGTATGGAGGTCCAAATAGGGGAGATAGCACCTCAAGGGAGGTTTATCCACCATTCAAAACCCTTTCCACATCTCTGACAAAATATGTGAGGAGTAAAGGAGTGGTAGTTGAGAATCAAAGCAAGAGTGTTAGGTGTTTTAAGTGTAAAGGTTTGGAACACTATCAAAATGAGTGTCATAATAAGAGGGTAATGACCATGGTAGATTTGGAGGAAGCTAATCAAGAGGAGGTGAGTGAAGAAAAGGAGGAAGATTTAGCCATTAATGGAGAGGAGGAGTTTACACCACCGGATGTGGGAGAATCTTTGATGATTAGGAGGGTGTTACACAGTTAGGAGGTTAAATGTGATGAGTTCCAAAGAGATAAAAATTTTCAAACCAAGTGCACTATACTCGGGAAAATATGTTGTCTTATTATGGATGGAGGAAGTTGTGCTAATGTTGATTCTTATTGTAAGACCCCAAAATTTACTATAGATAAAATTTATTTTATAGTAGAAGCATAATCAAAATAACCGGTTGTTACCGCTATAATTGTTGTGAATCTTGTTTACCATACTATTCTCACATCAATCACAAGGCTAAAAACCATTAAGATTATAACAGAGTAAATAAAAATGATAGAAGGTTTATAAATGTAAATGTGAGTTTAAAGATTTACTCTAGGGTATAATAACAAAATACAACAAAAGGAATACCATGGATCTAAGAGTCCAAAAAGATATCTGGATAACATGACTCTATGCCCAAAAGTCCTAATTTGTAAAGTCACTCTGCCCTATACAAAGCATCAAAAGCTATAAATTCATCAATTAGGTCCTCATCGACCTACACATAAACATTCAGGTCATCTCCTCATAGGAATAAGTAGCACAAATGAAAAGGATAATAAGCATGCTACGTACTGAATAAGGTAACATTACGATCGAAATAAAAAAAATATAATTACATGCATTCACAATGGAAAAGTAGGTTTACATGCTAGATACAATAATCAATACAAGGTAATTACTGATTTCGGATTCGTACCATTAGAATATAACATGATCCATTCTTTTATTTATGTTGAGTTTAGGGAACCCACTATTCTCTACCAGTGGAATTGTTATCAATATATTCAATCCTATGGTAAAACGCACCCAGCCACTATTATAGTCTGGTGGAATGAACAACTACAACTGGTCCTGATTCATGTAGTCTTTCATTATAAGTGTTTAGTATTTTATCAATGATTATGATCATTCTCAAAATTCATTTTAGATTGAGTTTAGAAGCCTGACTATTCTCAACCGGTGGAACAATCATTCTACCTCGGGACAAAACGCTCTTGGACACTATTCTTACTGGTGGAACGGTAATAATATACAACCCCAAGCAAAATGCATCCAACTGCTATTCTTAACCTGTGGAATGATTAATATTCTTGTTTGTTGGAACAGACATATATAATTGGTCCTGAATCATGGGATCTTTCACTTTAAATGATTAATATCTTATTCATGATTGGTTTGATAAGTACAAAACATAATTAAGTCAGGAAAAACATCAACATGCGGATAACAAGATCATTCTCAAAAGTTAAGTTGTTTATCTTCTCCTAGAAACCCTAAATTCACAATTTAGACATAAATTCTCCCATATTGGTCATTTACCAACCAAATTTAGTACATCTTCCTCAAATATTATTGTCATTAATATACCTAAATTTCAAGGTCTAACTCATATGTCTTATATATGCAATAATAGTCCTATCTCAAAAGTTACTATTTACAAGGCTCCTAAAATTTTAATTACCAAATTCAACATACATCCCTAAAATACTCATATTAACAACATATCCTAAATTTGTGGCCTAACTCTAACATTTTATATATGTGATAATAATATTACCGTTTTAAGGTTACTATTTCCAAATTAGACCATGTTCTCATTTTGAGGAACTTATGACATTCATAATCACTTCAATAACCCCAAATAATATTATTCGAATAATTTTAATCCACCTAACACGTTAAAATACCAAAATTCTTATGTTAACCTATATTGACCAAAATGCCCTTAATGATAGCCGATAGCCCTTATTTTACAAAAATCTTATACCTTCAATATCATTATTTCCAAATCCTCCATTTACCAACATAAATCTTAAATATACTTATTTTCTCACATATCAAACTTTATCAGGCCCATATTGCTCTTCTACTTTATATTCACCCACAAAATATGACCTAGTATAGAAATCTCGTATCAGCATTTCTTTCATTATTCTTACTTTCTTCCTATCATATATTTTATATTAATGTATAATATCATCAACATAATGCATTTAATAGTGAAATAAACATAACATGATAATGAAAATATTCATACAAGCATTTAACAAAAAACCCTAGACATCGACTAATATCCTTACAAAAAAGCCTTTGGTCTCTAAGCACTCTTATCCTACCCCGCATCTTCCAGAACTTTTGATAAATCGCTAATAATAAAAAAAACATTAAAATTAAAATGACATAATTAATAACAGGTTTAAGGAATTAAAGAGAGAAAGGATTGGAGGAAAACCAAAATAAAGCTCTAAGGTGTGGTCGGTAAAATTTTATGCCACAAAGGAGGGGATTAGTTGGGGTTGCCAAGCAAGAGAGGTTAGAAATGATTGTGATGTAGGATAAAACAGTCAAGAATTGGCTTTCATAATAATGGAACCAATTACTCTTCATTTGGAAAGTATCTCCCGCAAATTTGAAGACCAACTAATGGTTACGTTGCTTGAAATGTAACAAACATGCAATTAAATGTCTACATTCATGTGCATGGCATGTAAGGAGAGAGTAACCACGTTCATGAGGAGGATATTGGTAGGATTTTTTAGCATTATTAAGTGATTTAGCTAATTTATCAATTAATTAATTAATTAAGTAGGAGAATAAAGTTAGCATAAAGTTAGCATAATATCTTTTAGCTTGGAATCTTTTGGAATATGCTTTAGCTGGTGGTAGAAAGGTTAAATTATTCATAAATTTCAAGCATATGGTATGTATTATGATTATTTAGTGAAGAATTGAAGTTGAAGATCAACATTGAATGAATTTTGTGTGAGTTCAAACTCAAGCAAATCGAATATGTGTGAATGGTTTCGCTTGAAAGTTTTAATCTCTTCGTCTATGTGAATTTGAGATTAATCCATATTTCTACTATTCTTAATCCATATTTTCCTGACATAATTACCATCAAAATCCTACCCTTATTCGTGGTTGATCAAAACCCTAATTCGGTATACACAACCAAAACCCTAAACCATATATACCAACCAAATGCCACCTTATTTCCTCTTCTTCGAACCAAACCCTAACCCTAACCCTAACCCCAAACCATGACTCTAATAATCATCCAAACCCTAACTTTCAAAAACTCATCATCATCATCTCATCATATTCAAATCACATTCATCATTAATTCATCACCATTGAATCATCATCACCATCAAAGAATCACTATCATCATGTTTTTACCATAATTCGAACCACCATCATCTTATTTACATCACTTTCGAAACTTTATTCTTTAAACTCACCATCACCGAGCCTTTATAATCTCATCCAAACTCCATTCAAACCATTAGATCCATATAATTGAAGATTACACCCTCCCACACACATCAGACTAGGTTTGTTGCAGCAAGGGGGTGGGGTTGTGGTCAAAATTCTACAACAAGGGTGTGGGCTACGGTGGAAGTTTCTACATTAAGGAAGGGAAAGAAAGGAAGAAAATTTTGTGGTGTGTGTTGCTATAGGTATGGGGTGTGGGAATGGTAACTTTGGCCAATGGTAGGGGTAGGATTGGCAAGTTTTTCTATGGATAGGGGCATGGTTGTAGTGATTTTGGCTAGTGTATGGGGTGAGGCAATGGCAAAGGTTGTCGATAATGGTGGTAAAGGAACAGCAAGGACTGCCGGTGGTGATATGGGTGTCTTGATTGGGCTCACCGATGTTGGTTTTTCGGGGTTGTTTTGGCAACTTCATGGAGAGGGAAAGGAGGAAGGAAGGCCGAATGGTGTTGATTTTTATTTTTTTTTACAGAAAATATAGGGAGAAGGAGGGGTGGTTTGATGCATTAACTGTGCCTTATATACACATATACACACATAGGAAGAGAAGATGAAGGGTGGCGATCGGGCAAGAATTTCAACACAGAAAAAGAGTGAGTTGATGGGTGATGGTGAGGGTAGTGTGTGCATACCATGGAGTATAGAGCATGATAGGGGATTTTGGTCGAGGAAAAAAAATGGCTTCACACTAGAAGAAAAAAAAAAGTTAAGCAAGTAGGGAAAGGAAAAGAAAATAATTTAGATTTGGGTTCAGAATTAGGAGTATGTTAAAATAATTTAGGTTAGGAGAGATATTAATAACCCAATATAATAATAATAATGAGTTAGAATAAATTTTAGATTAGGGAGTTAGGGTAATATAGAAAAATATATTTTTTGAGGTTAGAATTATATTACAATATTAATTACTCGAGATTAGGTTTAGCTAAAATTTTGAGGTATTACACTTGCACCTTAGTAGAGAAGCCCGGTCTTCCTACTACAAAATGTGACAAACCATATAAGCTACAATAGCTTAATGATGGTAACATGGTAGGGGTGAAAAAGCAAGTGAAGATGCCATTCTCCATTAGGAAGGCCTACCAAGATGAAGTAGTGTGTGATGTATTTCCAATGGATACTTGTCATTTGATTTTGGGGAGACTATGGCAATTTGATAGAAGTGTATTTCATGATTGAAGGAATAATACCTATTACTTAAAGTTTGCCAAGAATAAGATTGTTCTCACCCCTTTATTTGATAGGCCTAGTCGTATTGATATGAGTTGTAAAAAGACTTTATTCATAGGTGAAATTTGTTTAGATCATGCCATAGTAAAAGTGAAGGTAGTCTACTTATTGTTGTTATTAGAGGATAATGAGGGAAGAGTTTTTAACGAGCCATGATTTAGGGCATTGTTATACGACTTTTATGATGTATTACCTAATGATCTACCCCATGTATTACCCTCCACTAGAGATATAGATCACCAAATAGACTCTGTACCCAGTGTTATACTCCCTAATAAGGTTGCATATAGGTGTAACCCTAACGAAGCCCTGGATTTGCAAAGGAAAGTAGACGAATTATTGTATAAGGTTTTAATAAGGGAGTCCCTTAGCCCTTGTGTTGTGCCTACATTGCTTGTGCTAAAGAAAGATAGCGCTATGAGAATGTGTGTTGATAGTAGCTTTTGATGTGGAATATTATCTTCAAAATCTTCTACAAAATACAAGATCTTTTTTGAAGGATCAAAAGTTACAAACCATCATCCAAACTCAAAATCACCTCTTGAATTCTTATGTTATCTCAAACATTTGATAGTATGAATTAGATATATACCAATACCTAACTCTTTATAATGATAAATCCTCTATTTCTAAATAGAAAACTCTTAATATTCCTCAATGCTTTCAATTGAAGAAGGAGAAGAGAAGAAGAAGATCACAACTCTGATGTATCCCTCTCTCTAAGTCACGGACGAACTTTTCATATCAAGTTGGAATGTATCGAAATTCCTTTGAGTACAAAGTATATATATGCATGGAACCATGTAGGAATTTTCTTTAATAAGCCCACCAATCAACCTTATTAATGAAATAACCCTCTTAAGGCACAACACATGACATATATTAAATGTTATAATGACAATTTATAAATATTACAAAATATACAACAAAAATAACAAAGCTACACAACTTAATAATGCAATACATAGATATAATCATATGTGATTAAAATTTGTAGTCTTGTAGCCTTGTTTTTCCATGCACTTCTTAATCCTTGCAATCCATTGCCATTGCCTTGTACATCAAAGATCTTCAACCATCATGAAATTTATGAATTTCTTGCAAACATGTACAATACCTGCAAGAATTACTTGACAAAACATTAGAAGCATAATAATTTTCAAGCATAATTGACTCTATCTCCAAGTATACTAATTCTTCTTGATCTCCATCATTAGAATAAGAAGATTGAGATTTTTCTAGAGATGCTCCTATATCAAGAGCTATCAACAACATTACTATCAAGTATAGGTATCCTATACCTAGACTTAATGATATGCTTGATTTTTTATATGGTACATGCTTGTTTTTCAAAATCAACCTAAGGAGTGGCTACTGCCAAATAAAAATGAAATATGGTGATGAATGGAAAACTGCACTCAAAACCAAAGGAGGATTTTATGAGTAGATGGTCACATCCTTTGGTTTGTCAAACGCCCCTAGTATCTTTATGAAACTTATGAATGAGGCACTTAGGCCACTCATTATCAAGTTTGTAGTAATTTACTTTGTTGATATCCTTGTGTATAGCTTTAGTGAGGAAGAACATGTAAAGCATCTCAAGCTTATATTTCTAGCACTTATAGGTCATAATTTGTATGCTAAGCTAGAGAAGCATGAATTATTTGTACCTAGGGTTACAATTATAGGTTTTGTGGTGTTTAAGGATGGCATACCCATGGATTAATCCAATGTAGAAGCAATCAAAACATGGCCCACACCTACAAGCCTTACACAAGTGAAATATTTTCATGGTCTAGCTTCATTTTATGGGAGGTTTATTAGGGATTTCAACACCCTAATAGCCCATATAAACAAATGCATGAAGAAAGGTAAATTCAAGTGGACCAAGGTAGCCCAAGACGCCTTTGAGGTGATTAAAGGAAAGCTAAGCGAAGCACCCATCCTAACATTACCTAACTTCAACAAATTATTTGAGGTTGAGTTTGATGCTAATGGAGTAGGCATTGGATTTGTTCTACTGTAAGAAGGGAAGCCAATTTCCTTCTTTAGTGAAAAGTTCAATGGATCTAAAGTGAATAACAACACATATGACATGGAGTTATGTGCTTTAGTAAGAGCTCTTGATCATTGGTCGCACTACTTGAGGCCCTAACAGTTTGTTCTACACATAGATCATGAGTCATTGAAGTACATCAATGTTTGAAACAAGATTAATACAATGCATACAAGATGGGTAGGATTTTTACAATCTTCTTCCTTTGTAGTCAATCATAAAAGTGGAAAAACAAATGTAGTAGTAGATGCAATTTCTAGGAAATATTTTATGCTCTCTTTGTTAGAGGCAAGAGTATTGGGGTTTGGGTGCATTAGAGAGCTCTACAAGGAAGATGAAGACTTTGGCTACTACTTCAAGGACCAAGAGAAGAAGAAGAAGGGATCATTTTTCATCCAATATATGTTCCTCTTCAAGAACAACAAACATTGCATTACCAAATATTCTGTCAGAGAATTACTTGTGAAGGAAGTGCATGGAGGAGGACTAGCTAGATAATTCAACATCAACAAGACTATGGATGTGCTTAGTGAACATATTTATTGACCAAAGCTTGTGGGACATGTAAAAAGTGTAATAGTTAGGTGTGTCACTTTTCAAAAGTCTAAGAGTCACTTCCACCAAGGACTCTACACTCCTTTGCCTATCCCACATCAACCATGGGATCGTGTGAGTTGGACTTCATTGTAGCATTGGCTAAGACACAAAGGCAAAATAATTTTATAATGGTGGTGGTGGATCAGTTCTCTAAGATAGATCATTTTGTTGCCTATCATAAGACGGATAACGCATCTTATATATTCCATATATTCTTCAAGGAGATAGTTAGGCTACATAGTATTCCTAAGTCCATTGTCTTAGATAGGGATACCAAGTTCCTTGGATACTTCTGGAAGACGTTGTGGAGGCTAGTTGATATCAAACTTCTATTCAGTACTACCGCCTACCATCCACAAACCGATGGGTAACCCGAGGTCACCAATAGGACCCTCACAATGTTCCGCAGAAGTTTAGTTCAAAAATCCTTAAAGGATTGGATACCAAACTATCATATACCTAATTTGCCTATAGCTGACCACCAATATATGCTATAGGACGCTTACTCTTTGAAGTAGCGTATGGGGTGAATCCTACTACTTCCATCTATCTCTTATCTCTTCCCATCAAAGCCCACACCAACTTTGAAGTACAAGAAATGGCTAGTGCAATGAAGAATCTTCATGAGCAGGTGAGGTCAAAAATCGAAAGGGTGTAACACCCCAAAAATTCACTACTAAAAAATTTCATTTAAAAGAAAAATGTGTGGAAGCTAAGATAGAAAATGGGGAATGTTATTGCTACACCTAACACAAGATAAATGTCCATCATCTATCTTATGCTAGATGAAAGGATAAAACTTGTCCCGCTAAAATTTAAACTTCATCTATACTGAGAGGATAAATTCCCACAAGGGTATATATAGTGGTAGATGGGTAACAAACATTTCCACCAAACAAAATCATCGTTGATCAAACCAGTAGAAAACATGTGAAATTTCAATGGATTTTTAAAACCTTAGTGAGGTAATTGGAAACTGAAATTCAATTATAACACCATTAAAATTTTAATACAACACTTGAAAGTTTTCCAAAAGTTTGTACAGATAAATAAAGATAAATTCCCGAAGGATAAAACTCTAGGTTGCCTACTCTCTCAAAGCCAATCCTTCAACCCATCAATAACATTCGATCTTAAGCCTGCACAAGAGGTATTCTCCTCACCATTAGTGGATCGTCACAGGACCCATTCAACCAAGGTAGTATCAGTACAGGTCCAGTACTTAGTAAATCACAACCACATAACTCATGGAAGGAAACATGACACATATACGATATGGTAATCATTAGCTTACCGTACTTATACTCAATTATACATATGATACAAAACTATTCCACTCATATAACTACTCATGTGATTTCTCAAAGTATATAACAAGTTATTCATTTCCTGCTCAATAAGTATTAAGGAAATTCATACATAAAATGAAAAAAGCAAGACACATGCTATAGTTAAAGTAAAGCATGTCCAAATGAAATATTTTAGTCATAATTATCAATGGTACATGTGGGTACATGTGGTAGTAGCATAAAACATATAAGACATGTGCTGACATACGATAAAACATAGGGTTAAGGGTTTATGCTTATAAATACACAACTAGACATGGCAACACATAAGGTACGAGCATATAACGAAACATGAACACATGATAAGTAATAAAACTACTCTATAAGATAGTATTCTATACATAAGGCCCACATATGGTTTCAATAATAGGTCATGTGATAACTAGGTATAAGCAGGCATTATATGGTTGCATTATTATAAGGACGACAACCAAGAGACATGCATCGGATAATGAAATATAAATTCCATGAATGGACAAAAATACTCAATTATTGTATTACATTGTTGTAATCGCATCCATTTGATTATTTTATCTTAAAGACGAAGACTCAAAGAAATCGTAACGACTAATCTAGTACTCGAATGATACTAGCCCTAGCTGGACTGCACAGAAATATAATTAGACTACTAATAAATAGGACACCTAATTACTTAAGTATACATACCCCCTATAGAGACAAAATATATCGAGACACCTATAGAGTAGAAGAGTGTCTCTCCGAATCTCATAAGGCACCCAGGATCACAAAAGATAAAAACTTCGAAATGGTACTAAGGGAATACCAAACCTAACTCAAATTGCTACCCTGAGTGGTACAAGTCCCGCCTAAGATCTTTCACTTCAAGTGATTAATATTTTATTTAAATATTTAACCAAGCATAAATCAGGCCCACATAATGACACTTAAATCACTTCCATCAACACAATGAATTTCCATTATTATATCCATTTCAAGTGACATTAAAGCTAATCAATTTTAAGGGGCATTAAAGTCAAACCAATCTAAATGGCATTAAAGCTGAATCAATCAAAGTGACACTAAAGCCAATCAATTTCAAGTGACATTAAAGTCGATCCAATTCAAGTGGAATTAAAACCGATCAATCTAGGTGGCATGAAAGATGATTCAATCCAAGTGGTGTTAAAGTCGAATGATTCCAAGTGGCATTAAAGCTGCATAATTCCATGGCATAAAAATCCAGTATAAGGTATCATACAATTTCAATATATACTCATCACCTTCCACTTCAAAATGGTATACATCCCATGATTCCACCATAAGCAAAGGTAAGTAATGACTTACCAAAATCCGAAGCTAGATAAGAAAATTGAGAAAAATAGAGAGATATCAAGAGCTCAAAAATCCACGAAAATGTTTTCCCAAATTGCCGATAGAAATCGTAAGACTAGATTAGAAAACTACCTTACTGATCAATAATTCAAGTATTATAATTTAATTAATAAAGAGAGACACAAACGATCTTTATTAGAAAATATGTCCAAAACCTAAGACTTGCTAGCGTAGTTCTATTAAGATTTAAAATTAATTGAATCAAGTTTAACACATATTACTTAGGGAATCTCAAATTGATTTGGAAAACCGGGGAAATGACAATAAAGTATTAGTTAATTTTATTGAAAATGACTTACTCATTAGGTTTTAATACTAAAGAGACAAACCAACCATTTACAAATAATCAATCCAACCTAAAAAGAGAAAGATACAATTGAAATGATTTTAATTCAAAGCTAGTAATCTGTTTGGTAAAAGAAGCATAAGTAAATCATTTTCATATAACTATCTCCAAAAATTAGGTTTTCTAAGCCTGAACTGCAAACCAACTAATTAACTTTGATTACCTCAAATTGATAGTTTTAAAATATAATTAAACTAATTTTTGATAAACCTAGATAATCAATTTTAACAAAATAATCTTATAAGTAGTCAATTTAAGATAATCGTTTCCCAAAAAGTAGGGTTTTAAAGCCCAAGATACAAACTCAGACAATTCAAATAATTAATCCCAATTGAAGGTGTTAGAATGTAATTAAAGTCATTTCAACTACTTCTACAAATTTAATTTTAGAAAAAAAATAACAATAAAAATTTTAAATTTAGGGTTTTAGGTGCAAAAATACAATTCAATTGAATTTTATTAATTTATTTAAATTGAATGTTTAGAAATGAAATTAGATATATCTTATAAGATATTATATAATCAATTGATCAACAATATAAAAGAAATACTCAATTTAACAAATTTAGAGTTTTTGAGCGTGGGTTGCTAATCCAGTCACTTCTCATTAAAATATTTAAATTTATGGTTTGGGATTGCAATTAGATATGTTTCGATATAAATTATATAATCAATTGAATAAAATAACTCAATTATACAGTTCAATTTAGATCTGTAAGAGTTTTGGCCTAAAAATTTAATTTTGATTGATTTCACACAATTTTTCAAAATTAACACTTTTAACATAAAATTAAATACATTTCAAAGCATAATGTAAAATTAATTGGCTGAAACAACTCAATTATGTAATTTAATTTTGTTACATGGATTTTAACCTAGAAATCCAATTTTGATTAATTCCATATAAATTTATCAAATTAACAATTCCAAAATGAAATTAACTATATTTTACATCATATTCTATAATTAATTTATCAAAAATATTTTAATAGGACGAATCTAAAAAATCTATACATAACGAGGTCAAAATTTTGATTTTCACAAATCAACTGCATACACTACAATTAACCACTCTAAATCAATCATATAACATATGTATGCATAATTAAACAACTAATTTAGCTTATCATAAGTCAATTCATACAAAACTACTAAAACTAAAAGTTAGGGTTTTGAATAATTTATACCAAACGGAATCTGCCAATCAAAGTCGGTGAAGGGTGGGGAAAGCACCACTGGAGGGCGAGGAGTCTTCGTTAGTGGTCAGGAGACATTGGTGGTGGCTAGAAGTCACGGGTGCACTATTTTTGTGCCATCGTTGCTGCACTCCTACTCCACTACAACTCTGTTTGGCTGCTACTTCGCGCAGTTTTGCTCCGGAGCATGGCAACGACGAAGATGGAGGGAGATGTCTGGTGGTTCGACAACAAGTGGTGAGGTAGTGTGTTGGCCGGCAAAGGAGAAAGGAGGACAGGGGTTGGGGCCAGGGATGAAGTGAGGATTATAATTTAATGGGGTCCTACTAGATCTATATATGAATATATAAACTATTGGTATAAAAAATAATTATAATTAATAATATCAAATAATGTAAATATTTATCATATATTTTAAATTAATACTAATTTAAAAAATATTTAAATATTTATGCATATCCCTTAAAAATATAATTGATTAAACTATATATTTATTATTATGTATAATAATAATAATATATACCGTGTCTCTAATAAAATTTATTTATTTATTTTTAAATAGCAATAATAATTACATTATTAATGAAGATAAATTAAATTATAATCTCATTATACTAATTAATATGTGTATATAAATTACAAGAAAAAAAACATATTAAAGTGTATGACATACCCTTAATCTGGTAGTAAAATAACAAACGAAATAAAATTTTGTATGGCATACTAAAAAAATGTAAAGAAGAATTTTGTAATATATGTTTGTCAAAGCCACATACTAGTAATCCAATAACACATTAAATAAAAAATAAAGAAGAAAAAAATTATATGATATAATAATTAATTGAAAATAGAATATAAGCTTGCAAATCTATAGATCACTAAAAGAAAAATTTTAAATGGATAGAAGTCAAACACTAATCAAAATAGTCAAATAAAAAAATTCCAAAAAAATACACATAATTAAATATTTATAATATATCTATATATATATTATAAAGCATAAATTATTAAATTTTATATCCATATATATTATAAAATATAAATTATTAAATTTATATGGGGTCAAGTGACCCCATGTGCTCCATACTGCCTTCGTCCATGGTTGGGGCTAATGAGTCGGGTTTGGTTCTGCAGAGAGAAAAAACACAAAGGGAAGAGAGAGAGAGAAGAGGCAACAAAAAGAGGAAGAGAGAAGAAATGGAAAAAGGGGGACGGTGGGGATTTTTTTTTTACAAATATAAATACACAAATGAGAATACTGAATATCTATAAATATTAACGGACAATTTTATCTAAAAATCATTTCATAAAAATTTAAAGGTATAAAAATGAATATAAAAGCTATTTAAAGAATTTTGGAAAAGTTTTATAAGAAAAAACCAACGAACATGAAATTTCGTATTATTTATGAAAATCCAAAATAAGACATTGAAAAATATTTAAAACCATATAATAAAATATTTAAATCAAATTCTAAGAAATCGATATTAATTTAAATAATTTTCAAAAATGGTCATCCGCAAACAAAAAAAGGTAAAACAAAAGAAAATTAATTTCAAAAAGAAAATTATAAATAAGTTACAAAAATCTTTTTAATTTAAAACTTTTTTAAGACCTTAATGACCTCGAAAAAACAAATAAACTCAAGCTCATAAATATTTTCTATGGATAAAATCATTAAAATAATTTTATTATTTTAAATAAAATTTTATAATTTAAATACTTTATTTTATTAACAAAATATAACTCAAAAATAAAATTTTAATCACACGACGAAGTTATAATAAAAAATAAATCCAAAATATTAAAAATTAAAATACAAGAAAGAATGAAAAAATATATGTTTAAATGAAAATCAAAATCATATGAATACAATAAAATCATGGTCTTAAACAAATTTATATAGAATGATCTACAATAATAATGATTAATTAAGTTCTAATATTAATTCAAAATCGTCGATAAATCCATGAAACGAATCAAAATTAAAATAATTAAATATTTTCATCAAATTACACTAATAAAATCATTAAGCTAAATAAAATTAAAATTTAAAAATATGGGATATTACAAAGGGTGAATGAAATGAACAATAATAAAGCCAAAAAAAACAACGAAGACAATACTTATGAAACAGGAGACTTAGTTTGGCTTTACCTTAAGAAGGAACAATTTCTTTCTAAAAGGAAGAACAAACTCATGTTTGGAAGTGATGGTCCATACAGAGTTATTGAAAAGATAGGTGATAATGCGTATAAATTGGAGATACTAGAGGAAATGGGAGATATATTGAACACATTCAATGTGGCAGATCTACTTCCTCACATTCATGAAGAGCCATTCAAAGGCAAGGAAGCTACTTTTCAAGAGGATGATGATGATATAAGAGCATCCTCATTTGATGATCACAATCTCATCATTAATTTTTCCAAGTTTGAGAGCCATAAAACTCTCCTTACTTGGACAAATTAATCATCCAACAAAACTTAGTCATGCCAGCCATGCAAATCTTGTCAACCCCCCTTTATACCATCCCTAAAATACCCCTAAAGAGGGTTACTTTAAGCCATAATTTTTTTCTCAAGTTTTTTTTCATCTTTTTAACCCGTTCCCCCTCAATATTTTAGTCCTAAAAATCCACAAAAAACGAAGCTCATTCTGCCCCCTTGAAAGCCACAGAAAAACAGCCACGAGTCCCTTTCAAATTGAATGTCAAGTCATTTTCAACACTTGAAAAAAATAATGCAAATTTAGAGAAGAACAAAGAAGGTTGGAAGATAATCCCTACTTCTTTTCGTTGCTTATAGGATTAAAAGGGCCTTTTATGTCTTTCCTTTTAAGTAATATGGTTGTTATATGAGTTAGAACATGTGCTAAGAGGTGAAATATGTTTGAAAATCTACTCAAACTTCCTCCCCATGGCCAAAAGGCATGACTGGGATTTATGCAGATTTTTTCCTTTATTTTTTAGCTCAAATCACATATATTAGTTGGCTAAGTTGTAAACTTTTAATCATGCACTTCTTCTGTAAGTGTCAATGATAGAATAAAAAAGAGAAACTCAACCTTTTCTTTGCATTATTTTCTCCCAAGAGCCCTTCTTATTCATTCTCTAGGTGTAACAGTTTGAAGATCTTGTAAAAATCTTACAAGATTTATCCTAATAGTTTATAATATAAGTGGTTCTTGCAAGTATTGATTCACGAGGTTACCGAGAATCAAACTTTATCCTCTCATATCTCCCCCATTTCTCTCTTGAATTTTTAGTTGTTCTAAAGCTTTAGAAAACCAACTCCTAGTAATAACCATGATGGATCTCATGTGCATCACATCCAATAAGTGGCATCTAGTAGGTTTGCTACAATAGTTGAAGGAAAACGAGTTTAGATAATTATTTTATATAGTCATGTGTTTTGGCACCTGTTGTTAATTGTTTTAAAGTAGCCCTACCATTTGTGAAAGTGCTTCATATGGTTAATTGTGATTAGAAGCTGGCTATGGGGTTCATTTACGAAGATATGAATAAATCAAAAACTCAAATCAAGGAAAATGTTAACAATGTTGAAAGAAAGTAAGTTTTTAATTTCTCTGATACATAGTTCATTTCATTTTATTAGTTTTAGCCATTTTTAAAAATTTTACATGTACCTCTTTCTTGTAGTTGTGGGCCTATTTTACAAATCATTGATGAGCATTGGGATTCTCAACTACATAGACCATTACATGTTGTTGGCTATTAACTTAATCCACACTTTCACTATAGGTCGGGTTTTAAAGCTTCTATAGATGTTATGATTGACTCATACAATGATTATAGTAGATCAGGAAGAAGGATTTAATATCATTTTGCAATTATATGCATTTAAAAATGGAAGAGGACTTTTTGGTATGCATAACATTATAATATCAAGAATAAAAAATTCTACAGGTCTGTATATTTTTATTTTATTAAATACTCAATTATTTTTTTTGTTAAGATAATACCTTGCTATGAAACTATAAATATGTAGTCGATCGGTGGGATTCATACAGAGATGAGTGCCCTGAGTTGAAGAAATTTTTCATTCAAAATTTAAGCTTGACATGTAGTTATTTTGGTTGAAAGCAAAATTGGATTGCATTTGAAATGCCAGACTACCAATTCTTTTTATTGTTAGTTAAATTAATTCGACAGTTGTAAATCATCATATTAATGATTTTTTATTTTATGTAATAGATCCATACAAAGAAGCAAAATCGTTGGCATAAAAAAAATATGAATGGTTTGGTTTTTGTAATGTATAATCTCAATTAAGGTAAAAACAACAAAAAACAAGCAGTTATAGCTGAAAGGCCAATTATCTTGGACAAACTACTTTCTAATGATGAGTGAAAAAACAAAAGAGAATAACCTATCCTTCCTATTGATGGATCATGGTTAAGTGATTTTGATAGAGCAAGCAAGATGTATGCTGGAGAGGCTACAAGAAATGGAGATGAAAGATTCGACAATGAAGCTAATGGTATGTTTTATTTTCTTTTATTTTCTTTATCCTTTTTTTTTCAACTTCTCAAATAATTATCAAGTCTTATGTAGCTACAATTTCTCCTTTTTTCTGTTTCTTCATCTTGATGAAGTCCAAGGGCATGAGTTAAGTGAGAATGGAGTAGATATGACATGTGTTGTTTTAATAAAGATGGTAACTTGGATAACTTTGATACAAATGTTCATGATGATGAAGATGAAGCAACTGAGACTGGTACTGCTAGTAGGGATACTAAATTTGGAAGTGAAGATGTAGACGATGCCAATTATGTTGAATATAAATGTGTAATACCCTGAATTTAATCTAAACTTAATTTTAGATGATTAATATTTTAACCTAACCCCAATCATAAATGATTAATATTTTAACCTTACCTTAAATATTTAATCACAATTTTGAAACTAATCCTAACTAAAATCTCACAATCCTTTTTCCCTTTCCCTCCTTTCTTTCTCCTTTTCTTCTTTTCTACCTTACCTTCTTCTCCTTCTTCTACCTTGCCTGTTTCTTATTTCCTGCCTGACCAAATCTCCCTAAAACTCACCAAATTCTAACCCATCTCTATCATTACCTCCCTTGATTTATGGGATGTGTTATGTTGAAATTTTACCCAACCTTTCCCCCGATTATGCCTCATCCACTCCTTCTGCCTCTCTGTTGTTCACCATCATGCGCACAACCGTGTATATATATATATATACCCTTTGAAACTCTTTCTTTGCCTCATTTATTACTTCACCTAACTCCCTCCCTAATTTACCATAGAGAACCACTACCCCTAGCATTCCCTTGTTCTCCTTTCTCCCTACCCGACTCATCATTGTCATTCATCACCAACACTACTTGCCACCACTGACCACTGAACACAAGCATTTTCCCTAGCAACCAATGACCTTTACCTCCCCATCAATCCCCTTCATTGTTGCCCAACTATCACCACCCCTAGCCACACCTTTTTCCCTCTCCTAAAGCTGCTCTGTTCATTTTAGTTAAGGCGCACATACTGTGCGTTCTCATGCACACCAATGCCCCTCTCGCACAATTCATGCACGATTTCATTCAAGTCCGTGTGGTTCACTCCTAGCCATGCCCCAACTGTGAGTCCTTCCTCTACATATATGTGTCTTCATCTCAACCTTTATCTCCTTCAACCACCTTCCTCATGCTACTCCCTCCTTGCAACATCATCTAACAATCGCCCTTGCCTCCTCCATGTTACTGCCAACCCCCCACGCAACATCGACCTTCCTCACACACCCGTGCATTTCTTCCTTAGACAATCGCACATATCCTAATGGCACACAGCTAACCTCCACCTAGCCCAAAACCACTTACTACCTCCCTGTCTCCCTTCCCCTCTTGTGAACAGTCTGCCTTTTCCCTCTCCTCTACCTATACTATGTAGCCGTACACTCGTGCCCCTTTATTGCGTAGGCAACTCACACAATCCAACACTTGTTCCATGAGTGGCTTGTGTTGGTAACGCTTGGTTACACGAGTCCTCTGTCCTCTTGACTTGTTTTATTGTTGGTTAAAGTGCTATGTTTTGGGTGTTGCGATTATTGTGTCGTTTTGTTTTCATTTTTAAGTAAAAGAGGTTGATATGTAAAGCTTGATAAATTCTTAGTAGTTTGCCAATAATTTATGCTTTTACTAGAAATTAGGTATTGAATCTATTTGTGTATTTATGAGATTTTGTGGTCACCTTAATTAAAATACTAACATTCAAAGTGAAAGACCACGCGAGTCATGATCGATTGTACCCACCCATTCCACTAGAAAAGAATAGTGGTCAGGAACTTTATGCCCTGGGGTTTTATATCATTCATATGGTTCCACCGATTAAGAATAGTGATCAGGAGCTTTTATGCCTTGGGGTTTTATATCATTCATATTGTTCCACCAATTAAGAATAGTTGTTAGTAGCTTTATTTCCTGTGGTTATATATCACTAACACCATTCCACCGGTTAAGAATAGTGGCTAGGAGCATTATGATCTAGGGTTGTATATCATTGATACAATCCCACTGGTTGAGAATAGTGGGCGGGAGCTTTATGCCCTAGGGTTGTATATCATTGATACCGTTCCATCGATTGAGAATAGTAGCTAAGAACTTTATACTTTGGGTTGTATATTATTAATATCATTCTATTAGTTGAGAATAGTGTGGTCCTTGAACTCAACGTAAAATAAATAATTAGAATGTTCATAATCACTTAATGGTTTCGTTTGCGGATAAGGATCAATGATGTGGATGTTGAGTTATAAGATACATTGTGAATGTCGTGATTATTGGGTTGAGATTGGTTCTAATCATTACCTCATAGAGAATTCCTTTGATGTTTGGTTGGTAAGTTTTATTATGTTATGAATGAACATGTATGAGTAGTATATGGCTTTGGTGATATTTTTTTTTATCTAATATGATTATCATACTTTGATTATCACATGTATATTTCAATATTTTATACAATGTCTTGTCGTGATGCCTTCCATGTGTTATATGCAAGATTTTCGTATTAGTCATGTATAATGGATTACTAAGTAGCGTTGTACCAATGTGTTTCATTTTATGAGTCATTGATTATTCAATGGGCAGTGGTCTTTACGGGTTAGCTTGTAAGATCAGTTAGAGGCTGGTATTTTGGGTTGAGAGTCATGACTATCCAGTATTCTATTTGGTATCTTTTAATTCGAATATTTTTTGACTCTTATGTCCTTATGTATTTCCTCTCCTTTGAGTTTTGTACAGAATGATATTAATCTGTCCTTATTCTTTCAAATCTGATTATTATAATCGTGTTATTAATTTAAGCGAATTAACTTTTTCAACCTTAGCACTTGGTATGAGAATGGCAGAGGTGACGGGTCTTATACCAAGTGCGGCGGTAACACCCTTCGTTTTAGCTTCCACAATTAACTATTTAAAGAGATAAATATGAGAATTGATAGTGCTCACCATTATATGTCATATAGTACTTTAGTTGCTTTTGTCAATATAATTGGTTAACTTTTCTTTGTCTCTTATGGGCTCTTGTAGGGCGTACTTCTTGTGATGCATTTGGTGGTAATAATATCATTACTTATGAAAAAATATATTTCCTATATCCCAATGTTTTTGCATTAGTTTGAAAATTGTTAGTTCTATAAATTTGGCTATCATATCACTGGTGCATAATTTCATTCCTATAGCATCCTTTCATAATATAACTAACCATATCATAATTATTTGTAAGTATTGAGAAGTTAATGAGTCTGATACATTCAAATTTATTGATTAATAAGGGTATATATGAAAACATCGCATGCTTAATACCTTGAAAATAAAAATTTAGCAAAATATTTGGGACATCTAGAGAAGGAATAACAGCTAAAAAAATTTAAACGAAGAGAGTACGTCATTACAAATTCATCTTTCTTGGTTAGTGAACCTTCAATGTAAAGTGTGCAAGTCAATTGATATTTGAGTCTACATAGTTTTTTATTTTGGTACGAATCTACACAAGTAATTATCGATACCCCTATATGAATAATGTATCATGGACCAAAATGCGAAGATTCTCTTATTTCGGTTGGTGAAAATGGTCGTGAAGTCCATATTTTCCATATACAACAATGGAATATAATATTGCAATAAAAAAAGTATATAAATTAACATCCTGTCAAATTCACTCATCAATGGAATTTCCATTCTATAAGGTCAATTTTAATTATTCATAAGTTCACAATCATAATTTGTTATTCATTTTGATAATTTATATTTGGTATTTTATGATAGCATATATGGAAACATTATTGCATGGTTTGAAAAAACTCGCATCGTCACATGTTGTAGCTGATTGTTTTATTTTGTTTAACAAGTAACTTGACAAAATGTAGTATAAATGCTAACAAATACGGTTGAAAAGTTACCATTAAAGTATGAAAAGCTATTCAAACTATGACTTTAATACTCCCTTTGTAAACATATATTTGATGTTTCATATTTTGTTAACAAACTTTAATTATTAATTTCTTTTAAATTATACTACATTATAATTTAAATATATAATTGTTATATTCGTATTAAAAAAATAATTTTATTATATAATTTTATCAATATGTATTAAAAAGTATTAATATTCAAAGTTTATTATAGAAATCCGAAACATTAAATATAAATTTAGGGGGGGAGTATTTAATATTAGTAAATCACTGATTACATATACTAAAAGAATAAAAGAATAATAAAAAAAAGTAAAAAATACGCATGAAAAATATAATAGTATACAAATTTCAAATTAATATTTTTTTTAGATAAGTAACATAGAGTTTTATTACTTCTGAGATATGATCCTTCGAGTACAATTAAACGAGAACCATGGTAATAAGGTAATGACGAAATCGGTAGCCAAACCATCCCTTTTTGGTTAAGTAATAGAAACTAAATTAATACATTATGAACGTGCTTAGCTAGCTCTGTGAAGGAATCAATGTTTTGATATGCTAGAAAGGCTTGTATTTTGCATATGGAGGACTATATTTCTATTCAATACTCTATTATTTTTATTGATTGATTTATAAGTCATAACTTTAAATTGTTATTATCACCATTACGATGTCATTTAACTCCATTCCCATGCTACTTATGATCGCGCCAAATATCCATACTTATACTTCGATCTGGCACAATCTGATGTAAAGAGAATGCATCAAATTGTCAGGGACAGTCACTTAAATCCAAATAACCCCAGTAACGTTCCTTTTTTTCAAGCATCGGTACTGGCTTGCTCAGTCATTAATATTATATACATATTGGTAGGACTTATTAGGAGTAAGGAGTAGTACAAACTTCAACGCTCCCCCTCCGCGCCTCCGGTCTCCCGGTCTCTGTGAACTTAGTTTACTAAAATTCATTCAAAAACAAGAGCGCCAAAGCACTATAGTCTCCCGCGCCTTTCAGACACTCTCCGCACCGCTCCTCCTCCATTTATCTCTCCTTTTTATCAACTCCTCAAGACTCAGCCCGTCTCTCTTTTTCTTCGTCCTACTCTCACTTTTTATCTTCATCCCTCACTCTAACGCACCGATCTCTCTTCAGGTCAATAACCCAGTTCAGTCCCAATGCGCCACCACGTCGCCGCTGCATCCCCCAACTCACCCGGCGGCGGCGTGACTACCCCCACCTTCACCCCATCTCAAGATCTGAAGCGAGGCAAGAAACGAGGGAGCTACAGCTGCGGCCGGTGTGGTCAGCCCAAAAAGGGTCACGTCTGCCATATCCCACCAACCTCGACCTCAGTGCTTGCAACGCCTACTACCTCCACCACCACAGCCACCTCCGGCTCCACCGTGGGCACACGTCTTCCTCCTCGCCAGCCCTACTCTCGCCTCCCTCGTGCTCTCTCCTTCGATAACATCGATGTCGGGGACAATGAGGTTGCCGCCGGTAATGGCGGCGGTGTTGGCGAGGAGGATGAACCGGACTACTTTGACTTGGACGATGTCGTGTTCTCCGGTGGGTTACCAGGTGTGTGTTTGTGGGAGGTGTTGAGGAGGTTGCCGCCGGCTGATATTTTGTCGGCGGCGAGGGTCTGTAAGGGTTGGAGAGAATGTACCAAGAGGTTATGGAAGGCGGCGGAGGAGCTCAGACTTAGGGTTCCGGTGAAGGCTCAGGTTGGGATTATCGGATCGGTGTTGCAAAAGTGTACTGGTCTTGTCAGGCTTTCTCTTAGAATGGAAAGGTCAGATTTCAGGGGTTTGGAGGTTTCCTATTGGGTTAATTTGAGCCGTAAGCTATCTATCTTGATCAGATCTAGGGTTAATGGATAGAAAAGAATGAGAACTAGGGTTTATTGCCCTTTAATTGAGGGGCATTGATCGAAACAGATCCAAAATCAAAAGAGATCTTATCTGCTAAATTGGAACCACCTAAGAGCTTAAATAATTTGATACTAGTTTTAGAACATAATACCCAGTATAGATGAAATGTGATGGAAGGTACATTGCGATGGTGATTAACTTTTCATGTGTTAGACTGTATATCTGATGTTGGTGTGCTATAACAGATGATGCTTGGCCTTGAAAATGATAAGATCGGCACACATTTTTAATATCTTTTTTTTTTCTTTTCATTTTTGGTTCAATGCAGTGATGTGGATGCCACTATACTGGCTTGTATTGCATTCTCATGTCCAAATCTGGAGTCGTTGGAGATCTTCAAATCAGATGCAGCCATCAATCGGATAACTGGGTGTGTTACTCTGTCATGGACAATATCATTGCAATACTTAGTGCAAATATAAAAGGAAGAAGCATGATACACGGACTTATAACTAATTATAGCTTAAAAGTATGATTGGATGTTCATCATATATACTGGCTAATTACAGTCTTTGAGGCATAAATTATGAATTCCTGCATATGCTGATTGACTTGCTTGGTTATATATGTTTGTTGATGAATGAATACCATGGTGCTGGGACTGCGAACTAAAGCAGCATTTGTCTCAATCTCGGTGTGATTGCTAATAGCAGCATCAGTTATTCTTATTTTGTGTCCAAATTGAAATGAAAGTGGAATGTGTCTTGTTATGGGTTTTAAAGTTAATCTTCATATAATGTGTCATACTTCTTTTTCCTTGGTTATTTTGTTATATTTTTTTGTCTTTCTTGAATATTTTAAATGACATTTTCCAATTTAGTGTACATATGTATTTATTTTGATGTTTAATCTATGGAATTTACTTAGCTGGTTGTTTCATGGATCTCCTGATTTGGACGTAACACTACCTATTAGCAATGACTGACTTCACTGAGAAACTTGTGACTGCAGAGATGAACTTGGTCGTTTTGTTGCTGATAGGCGGCGCCTTTCATGTATTAAGATGGAAGGTTGCTCTAATTTAGGAGCACTTGTTATTGCCTCACCTAGTATTTCTACATTATGGCTTTCAGATCTTCATTCCTTATCGAAGACGGTGATTATTCCTCACTTGTTATTGCCCTCTTTATTTGTACTAGGGTCTTTGTAAAGCTTTATATCCTTTTGTGCTTTGCTTATTATTTCTATGCAATCATTGTAGGTCATTAGTTGCCCCCAATTAAGGGAGGTTTCTCTTGATTTTGTTAATCACGAAAATGATTATACTGATCTTACAACCATGATTGATAATATGGGAAGATGCTGCCCAAGGTTGCAGAATATTCATATTGCATCCACTAGGATTACTCATGCTGCTGTGCTTGCCCTCACTGCAGCAAACTTAAGGTTGGTTCAAATTTTCACTTGGGATTTTTTATCTATGAAACATACATGATCCCATCTTTCGTTGGCTTTATTTCAATATCTTGGTCATTTTTTCCTTAAATGCACTTGTCAGTTTAGATAACCAGAATGAAACTGATGCAAATCAACTTATTTCCTTTCAAAATTGTCATTATTGTTCAGAGCATTGCGGATGCTGTCACTAATGTTGGGCTCTGGGATTACTGACGCTTCTGTGGCTGCAATCACGTCTAGCTATTCAAAACTGGAGCTTCTTGATTTGAGTGGGTATGTTATATTGTCACTTCCTGTTTCCATCCATATTGATGCTATCAGATATGCTGAACAATAAGCATGTGTAGTTTGAGACTGGATAATTTTTTAGCCCTACTTAGCTTCTTAAGACTGAAGCTCATGTCTTCACTACAGGTCTAGCATCAGTGATAGTGGAATTGGAATGATTTGTAATGTGTACCCTCATACTCTAACAAGACTCCTCCTTGCTTTTTGCCCTAACGTTACGTCAAGTAAGTTCCAATCCTTATCCAATCTTATGTAGTGATTGTTTCTAACAGTTTTGATTGTATATTCATATGCGTCATTCCCTGTAAGCTCAGATCACCATTGCTTTGTTTTTAGGTGGTATTCAATTTGCTACAGCCCAACTCCCTCTTTTGGAGCTCATTGATTGTGGAATGACCATATGTGACTTTGATTCTGACGAATTATATGTGGATGAAAGAAAAGACTCTGAACTACAGAAATCCCCTAACAGAAAATTGCCTACTATTTATCAGAAGCTCATTATCAAACATAGCCGGCTGAAGAAATTTAGCCTGTGGGGTTGTTCTGGATTAGATGTGAGATATTCTTGGCAGGCTCAGTGTTTTGTTCCTTTCATCGTCTGTTCTGCTTAAACTCTGACTGTAACTGTGAAATTCTTGCAGGCATTGTATCTGAATTGCCCACAGCTTACCGAGCTGAATCTGAACTCCTGCCGGAATTTGCACTCAGGTACAGTATAGGTCCAGCATCATGAGTTGATGTGTAGAGTGTTGGGAAGATTTGCACGCTTGATAACATTTTCTTTTCCAATATTCCACAGAGAGATTGCTTCTTCAGTGCCCAAATTTGGATACTGTTCATGCCTCTGGTTGCCAGCATGCGCTTGTTGAAACCATTGAAAATCAGGTATAATGGCTGAATTTTGTTTTATGCAGTTCCGCCAATGTTCAAAATTGTATGTTAAGGACATTCTTTCACCAAATCCACACAATTCTTATTATATGCACATGCTTCAATTCCTACTTTCCCAATCACGTTAGCTTCCCTCTAGCATATAAGCTTTACACCAGAATGCAGATTGCATGCGAAGGGTTGCTACTCAGCAGCTTATTACAACTCATAGGATCTAGGTTTGCGCATTCCCAGCATGTTCTGTATTGTACTGGCTATTTATGCTTAAGAGATGTTAGGCAAATCGTTATTCCCGTTATCAAGACTGCATAAAGCTATAGTTATACTAAGCATTCCGAAGTTATCTGCCCCCTTAACTACATCATCAAATTTGCAGGTGAAGGACGAAGTTCCCGTAGAAAACTATGTATCAAACAAGCGAATGCCTGATGGCTCAAAGAGAGTTAGGCTGCCTCACTTCTTCCATCAACAGGTACTCTAAAAAGCTACCACTATTTGTTTGCTCTAAGATTTATTTACTTTTTGTAAAAAAGACCACTTGACTCTCTGCGCCACTCCACACTCTGCCTTGCATGAGTTCGAGAGGCAGCAGGATCTGCATAAGATGCAGGGAGCTAGTTTATAAAACCAAGTTCATTTTATTTAAAGACACAGGTTCCTACAAACGTAGTAGGGAAACACGGCAAAATGAAGTTGAAGCCAGCCAAATATAGTAGGGAAAAAGGGTCATTTATATTATAAGAGTTCCTATTCCAATCGATAGTATCATTTGATAACTCAAAAGTGTTCGTTGCTCAAAACCTGATCTAGATGTTTATTCTACTTATTGCAGTCGGTCGACGGAAGCGCCAAGAGACGCGGAGTATGCTAGCAGAGATCTACTTTGCTTGTGGAGTGAAACAGGGACAAGTTCCCCTAATCTGTACAATGAAATATCTTGTTGTGAAGCCTCCCTTGGGTATCAACCATTGTTGCCGGACTGTAAAATCTCCAAAGACATTATCGTCTGTTTTCAGGGTGAAAACCCACTTGCGAAAAGAATATATTAGCTAATCAGACCGTTTACTTAGCTCTAAAAAAATAAAAGGGGCATTGCACTACATTTGTTGCTGCTTTAAGCTATAGTCCGCATAATAAACATTGTATGAAAAAAAATGAGGAGCATATTTTAGGAAATTTTTTTATTCGCTTAGGGTAATTTTCTTTGGTAGAAATCTTTGTTGTTCCTTCCTCCTTTTCCCTTTGACAGAAACCTTTGCTTAGTGCCTGTTTGGTATAGAAGTAACAGGATGAAAAAATTGCTCATATTTTAAGTTGCTTAAATATTATTTGAAATAAAGTGTGTTTAGAATGAGTATCTATTTTAAAATTTTACTTGTACTAAAATGAGTTATAAATATTTTTGTTATTTCTGTGTTCATTATAAAAGATACAAGATATAAAGGAACTGTCTTTACTCGTGTCCAATGCCAATTGAGCTTGAATTTTGTATTTTTTTTTATCTTTTCTCGAGTATTGATATTGGCATGGCAAAAAGTCCTTTGCGATTGTTTACCGGATCATGTAAGTTTTTATTCATCTGTTATCCCATACCAAATGAGTTTGAACTTTTTGTTAGGTAATTTTTTTTTCTCATAATGACAAGGAGTCCTCTGCCGTGGTTATATCAAGATTAATGTAAGCTCTACCTGTGGATGCTTGGATTCATCCTAATTTTCATGTTGGAGTTTTTGGTGGTAGGTTGTGTACTTATTCAAGTGGAATAAATTGTACCACTTTAAAATTTAATATTTAAAAATTTTGTTTTGTAGAAACAATAATTATAAAATAATGTGTTATCATTACACTTCACGTAAATCTAGTTTTCTCATTTTACTTATAACAAGTAATAAGGTTTAAAATAAGTTAAATTAAATTAAATAGTAAAAGAAAAATACAATACATAAATAAAGATATATGGATAATATATTCTTTGTATAATGATAATATTTAAAATACATTAAGAATATATATGTATAAAGAAACATCGAAATTGATTATAAAAGAGCACACAACGGTGCAATGTCGGTTTATGTTTATACAAAAATATTGCAAATGAGAGTTATAGACTTGGGGACCTTTACTCTTTTAGTTTTATTAAAATCTTTTAACCGTTACATGCAATGCACATACTCATCTAAAAAGTGATAATATTAATATAACTTCCTTATATAGAGTAAATTATAATGCATCTAAAGAGACACCATACCCACGTTACATGTAACAATAACCAAAAAAGCATGATTACAACATACGTGACAACAAAGTTTCATGCTCAACATCAACATACTTAACCATTTCACATCCATCTTAAAATACAAAATATCCTTATCATAATCTATATTTGATAATGTATGCATTAGGACTCTACCGACTGATCAACCGAATCAACTTTAAAACTAATGATAGAGGTAACTATTAAACTAACAATTTGAAACATACTAAGGCTATAAAAACAAATTACTCATTGATTATTTAATTTACTAGAGGGGAGACAATATCAATTCATGGACATTGACGTACACTCGATCATACTGCTCCACATAGACAACACAATATCCTTATGCTTTAGAAATTAGGGTCACTGACGTACATTTGGTCATATTGGCACATCAAGGCAACATAGTATCCTTATTCCTCCTAGGTCATCTAATCCTTAAGTATTGATATTCTTTAAAAATTTTAGAGAACTAATTAGAGTAGATATCGTATTTTTTTTAGGCACTAAGACACACCAGCGAAAACAAATTAATTGAGGGCTAACCTTGTCCTTAGGGTAGGTGCCCCCAAGGATCCACCCATATCAAACTCACGATCTTTTATTTTAAATAATAATATTTGATGAAGTGATTATAAACGTCACATAGTGCACAAAATTTCTATGTCCATGTTTAACCATTCCCCGTTTATTTCCAATAATTCATGCCAACCTTATGGTTGACAAATCAAGGTAAGTTAAAGTCAACACCAAGGTTAAACCTAAAAATTTACTAAGGCTAACCTAGTGCAATTATTCACCTTGAGACACATTTTTGTCATAATGGTCAAAATATCCTCTGAATTTTAATTACCACATTTTTATTCACTTTATTATTAGATTTAATTTTACAGGATGTTTGTTATGAAAAGACTAAATATAATAATGAAAAATAATTTATCATACAAAGAAAATTCACATTATGACAAAAGACAATATTACTCCTAAATATGGATATAATATAACGCACATGTAAAACCCTAGCATGCAATTCTAGCATATCATAACATTCACACAAATTCTACATAATAATTTTAGATACGAATCATGGTACGTAAGAATTTATATTTCTACCCCTATAACATGTGATACTGAATCATTACAAGTTAATCATATTTACAATTTAAAACTAGCATGCTATACATACAAATCTATCTAAAATGTACAAGGAATGTATTTAACTCTTTAATAGGCCCAACATAAGTCATGACAAAATTTCAATTAAACTCTAACCCCAGACATGTTTGTTATTTCTAATCATAATTTATGTATCGACGTAGTCATACGCTTCCATTTTTAAATATTACCAAGGCATACATGGATTATTAATATCTAACATGGCAACATATATTACTTTATATGTCACAAAATTTTATGCATAAATGAAATATTGTATGCTTTCATCTTTTGCTAAAACTAAGAACTTACCAATAACATCAACCTAACATAATTTTTGTTCTAGAAAATTAATCCTATCATATTGACACAAAAATTCTAACATCTACGCAGAAGTTGGATTTACCTGCTTTTCGGTCAATCGCAAAACAATGCTTGGCTCTCCAAACCTAAGCATCTACCAACCTTCCTTATTCACCTTTTCCTCAACAAAACCCAATAATATTATTATAAAATAATTCAAAGTAATATGACAGCATCATTAACCAACTAATAACAACTAGGAAAACATACCGAGAATAAAACAAAGTTGGTTTGGTGGCACCACGATGGGGACACAACAAGGGCTGGAAGAAAATGAGGATAAAAGGCAAAGTGAAGGTGGAAGGCAGGGGGTGGTTCACGTGGATGAATCACGCAGCAAGGGCTGATAACGGGATTGCAATACTGGAATCTTGAACAAGGTGGTGGTGCACACGTCACTAGTGGCAGAGCCAGGGCTTCCGCATGATGTCCCGGGACACCATGGAGTCCTGACTGGAATATAACATTTTTGCTTGATTTTTAGGTATTATATATAAAGAATGTTTGTAGGACACCATACAAACAATTAAAATGGATGAGCGGTAAGGCAGGTGTGGTTTTCGTGTATTGCTGACGTCACAGGTTCAAGTCTCGTGGTCCGTTTGTTTTGAATTTTTTTTTTGCAACATCAAAACGACGTCATTTTGATGATTTTTCCCCCCAAACCCTTACCCTCCTGGACTTCTCTTCGACTTCTAGTCTTCGTCCGTTAACTTGTTGCGCCACCACTAGCTTCGACTTCGACCCTCTCCAGCTCCTTCTCTCGAGTCTTGACTAGTCCACTCTAACTCCAGTGAGTGAAGACGCACGCCGACAACAAACACTGCCGGAGGACGGGAGGAGCTCGCCGTTTCTGCCCGCCGAAGTCCGAACTCCGAACGCCGCCATTTCTTCTTCTTCCAAGTTCCAGCGGCTGCCTCTGTGACTGTGAGTGTGGCCTGGTCTCCGAAGTCCGACCCCTCTTTTCTCTGTTTCTCGCATTTCTTCTCTCGCTCTATACATATCTTCAGACTTCAGGTAAAATTATCCGAAACTTGAAAATGGTTGTTGCTTCTGCAGTTGAGTGTTTTTCGTTGGCTAGCTACTGCTACTTCCTATTACTTGCCTTGCCTTGCCTTCTTCAAAGTTCAAACCGAGCCAGCCACAGCCAGTCCACAACCCACCACAGTCGACAACTACAGTCTACAAGGTAAGATTTTGTTTTGTTAAATTATTTATCATAAATTATTTATGTAATTAGGTAAAATTTAAGTTAATTTTTAGTTTGTTAAATTATTTATCATAAATTTATAAATTTATGAAATTAGAATGCAATATTAATTGATTATATTTATTGTATTAATTGATTATATTTTTTAGTTTATAGAAATTCTAATTTATCTTATTAATGTAGAAAATAGAAATTGGCTTATTAATTAGGTAGAAATCAAAAATAGTTTGTAGAAATCAAATTTTTTAGTTTATAGAAATTCTAATTTATCTTGTTAATGTAGAAAATAGAAATTGGCTTATTAATTAGGTAGAAATCAAAATTAGTTTGTAGAAATCAAATTTTTTAGATTTATAGAAATTCTAATTTATCTTGTTAATGTAGAAAATAGAAATTGGGTTATTAATTAGGTAGAAATCAAAATTAGTTTGTAGAAATCAAATTTTTTAGTTTATAGAAATTCTAATTTATCTTGTTAATGTAGAAAATAGAAATTGGCTTATTAATTAGGTAGAAATCAAAATTAGTTTGTAGAAATCAAATTATTTAGTTTATAGAAATTCTAATTTATCTTGTTAATGTAGAAAATAGAAATTGGCTTATTAATTAGGTAGAAATCAAAATTAGTTTGTAGAAATCAATTTTTTTTGATTTATAGAAATTCTAGTTTATCTTGTTAATGTAGAAAATAGAAATTGGCTTATTAATTAGGTAGAAATCAAAATTAGTTTGTAGAAATCAAATTTTTTAGTTTATAGAAATTCTAATTTATCTTGTTAATGTAGAAAATAGAAATTGGCTTATTAATTAGGTAGAAATCAAAATTAGTTTGTAGAAATCAAATTTTTTAGTTTATAGAAATTATAATTTATCTTGTTAATGTAGAAAATAGAAATTGGATAATTAATTAGGTAGAAATTAAAATTAGTTTGTAGAAATCAATTTTTTTTATTTATAGAAGTTCTAATTTATCTTGTTAATGTAGAAAATAGAAATTGGCTTATTAATTAGGTAGAAATCAAAATTAGTTTGTAGAAATCAAATTTTTTAGTTTATAGAACTTCTAATTTATCTTGTTAATGTAGAAAATAGAAATTGGCTTATTAATTAGGTAGAAATCAAAATTAGTTTGTAGAAATCAAATTTTTTAGTTTATAGAAATTCTAATTTATCTTGTTAATGTAGAAAATAGAAATTGGCTTATTAATTAGGTAGAAATCAAAATTAGTTTGTAGAAATCAAATTTTTTAGTTTATAGAAATTCTAATTTATCTTGTTAATGTAGAAAATAGAAATTGGCTTATTAATTAGGTAGAAATCAAAATTAGTTTGTAGAAATCAAATTTTTTAGTTTATAGAAATTCTAATTTATCTTGTTAATGTAGAAAATAGAAATTGGCTTATTAATTAGGTAGAAATCAAAATTAGTTTGTAGAAATCAAATTTTTTAGTTTATAGAAATTCTAATTTATCTTGTTAATGTAGAAAATAGAAATTGGCTTATTAATTAGGTAGAAATCAAAATTAGTTTGTAGAAATCAAATTTTTTAGTTTATAGAAATTCTAATTTATCTTATTAATGTAGAAAATAGAAATTGGCTAATTAATTAGGTAGAAATCAAAATTAGTTTGTAGAAATCAAATTTTTTAGATTTATAGATTGAATTGTTTAATTTATTAGTTAGTTTTTGAATTAGTTCGTTATAAAATTATATTATCAATTAAGTTTTAGTATATTCTTTAGTTAATTCATTAAATTGTTTGATAAGTGATTCTAGTAAATAAATTGACTAGTGATTCTAAATATTTGATATTGTTATTATTAAATATAGATATTTCCTTTATCATTTTTATAATATTTTTATTGTTTGATAAGTCGTTTGAGTTTTAATTAAAGATACAAAATCAAACTAATTATTTTAGTCACTAAATTGTATGAAATAAATTAATAATTATTTTAGTCACTAAATTGTATGAAATAAATTATCCCAATTATTTATAATTTTTTTAAGATCAAGGTATAAAATTTAATAAGAAATCGATAAGTGAATATATTCTTATGATAATTGTAAATACATTTGTATTTGATGTCATTTACCGAAAAACTTATAACTAATATAAAATTTTTAAATGGACTTAAAAGGCTAACTCCGCAACTGCACGTCACAGGATGGGAAGCTCGAGGTGGGAGGTTGGTTAAAGACTAAAGTTCTACACGTCGCTGGTGCAACAAGGATGAGTTTGCAACAATAAAAGACTTGTGATGGAAGATACCTAATCGAGAGATGCGGCTGGGATTGGTTAAGCTCTGCAAGATCTCCATGATGTGGGAAGGAAAAATATAAGGCTAAAACTGTAAGGCTAGTGCCTTGGGCTGCGCGGACAGGCAATAGGAGGTCACGCGCGAGGGAAGATCGATGGTGGTGGTTGGGAGCAAAGTCGCGGTGCTACACAAAAGGAAAAATAGAGGAAGAGGTGGCCAATACAGAGGCATTGGTGGACGGTGGGGGATGCTCGATGACGGAGCTCGGTTGGCTGGGCGGTGGAACGAGAGGAAGGATCAAAATTGACGATGGGAGGCAGAGGAATTGTGTGCTCGGCCAAGACAGATTGGTGCAGGGGAAAAGAAACCAGGTGCATCGGGCTGGTTGCAGGTGGTCGAGGGCTAAGAAAAAACAGAGGGAAGAGGGATGCAGGGTCGAAGATCGTTAGAGAAAAAGGAGGGGCTGGGATTAGAAGTGATGGGACCTATGCATGGCAAGGCAAGAAAAAAAGGGAATCAGGGAGCAGGGGGTTGTGAGAAGGAAGAAGAAAAGAAGAGAAGAGAAATCAACGGGGCAAGGCAGAGAAGAAAGGAGACCAGTCGAGAAGGTGGGACGAGGCAGGGACGTGTTTGGTCAGGGGAGGTTAGGGTGATGCAGGTGTCAAGTTACGTTTGGCAGGGGGCTATAGTATGGGAAAGGGGAAGAATGGAAGTGGCTGTTTAGTTAAGGACTTAAGGGGTGGCGGTAGTGTTTCGACCAGGAGTTGGGAGTTTAGCTTGGTTTGGGATAGAATAATAGAAAATGAGTTAGTTTTAAATTAATTAACTAATAAATAAATAATATTAATAAAATTTAAAAGGTTATTAAATATTTAAGAAATCCTTTTCAATTAATATTTCATCATCATCATCACTATTATTAATATCGTTATTAATGTGGATGTTATTATTTTCTTTTATATAATAATCTCCGTATTAATACAATTTAATAATAATAATAATAATAATAATAAAACATTCAATCCTAAATTAATTATATAATTAGTTACACATTAAAATTTATATGAACGGATTATTACATCAATCTACTCTATCGTCTCTCAAGACCAACCTTTTTGATCTATTTGGTGGGACAATCCGCATACTAGTAGTGTAATCTACAACTTGGAAAATTTGTGATTCTGGACCAAATGCATACAATGAATGCATCAATTTCAAGGATTGGTAGTATAACTGAAAAAAAAATGAAGAAGAACACATGTACATCCATCATGTCGACTAAAAATGCAATCTAAGTTAATCGAACAGATGCCAAGCGAATCATATAATGGATAACTAGGTAGTTTCAATGGAAGTTAAGCTGTCGGCCTAAAAGATACTTTAACGGTTCTAAATGCATATGTTTGACACCCAACTTAAACTTGCATTGTGAAAATAACACAATTAGAATAAAGAGTCAATAAACGTAATTAATTTGTTGGCCTTGTTACGATGATAACAATCGGATATTGCTATTTGACTTGTTTACATAAATATCATTTGAATCAATAATCACATATAACATGAAAATTAAGACAAGCTTGAACTATGAATAATGGCAAGCCTTAAGTGTATATTGATATATCTAGTGTCTTAAGTATTTGTAATACTTTGCTTTTATTTAATAAATAAAAGGCGTGACAGTTTATAATTGTCATTTGACCAATCACAATTGGATTTAAAGTTTATAAAAACAAATATAACGGTTGACATGTCTCAAGGGGAAATCAATTGATTGATGTGGAATTTTCTGTAAGCCTAGTTGGTTCCAAAAGTCTTTTAGAATTTTTAGAACCTTCATATATTGATATTTTTGGGAAAAAAATAATTTATAAAGGTTGTAAAATTATTTTCATTACTCAAAATTGATTTGCAATTTTCTTGAATAAATATCCATTTAATAGGATTTGTTCTTTAAAATTGCATTTAACTTTATTTTAAATTGGCCAACAACACTAAAGGCATATTTGGTATGAAATTGACCCTCTTAAGGATTGATTACACAACGTGTCATTTGTTCCTTCTTTACTTCAAGCTTTGATAGCTATTATGTTCATTCTTGCACTTAACCTTTAAAGTATCAGCCACTCTTTTGACATTACTTGCAATCAACCTCATCACTCAACTGTATACAAGTTGAGAAAAGTCTTTCCTTCCTCTCTCTCTTCTTTAACTAGGTACCCATTGCTAGGAGCTTGTGGATTATTTTTGTTATTGTAATACTAAAATCTCTTATTTCATCACTTTTTCATCATATGAAAATTGTCTAAGCATAGAAAGCTCTCTTTTTTGTCCTCTTTATGCCAAAACTGAGAATTGTGTAGTTCTTCATCCTCCAATTTACCTTTTGAATTTAACATCTAAATCCTTTATTTTGACTTTCTTTACTTCATCCTCCGATTTCGGTAAATCTAACTAAACTTTTGATATGGTATAATTTATGTGAAAACAAGGTATGTTTCTATATTTCAATGTATGTCAATACCCGTGATTATCTTGAAATAGGCATGTAACAACCTTGAGAATATGTTCATTTGAGAAGTATGCCATACTTATATGCGAATCTTGATATTTAACATGAGAGCATGCACTATCATGTATGCATTTTTACTTATATTGAGGTAAAAGTATGAAAAATACAATTTATGGAATATATGTTGCTCATAGCCTTAAGGTTTGCTTAGTAGGTTGAGGCTTCATGGCCTTCTTTGTTGTGCCCATTGATTTCATATTTCACAAAAAGTTTGATACATTATAAGCATAAGAGTGAACATATATAATGAAAGTTATGCTTAAAATGAGTTTTATCGACCTTAGGGGCATTTTAGTCATTTTACATAAATTACTTATGCTTGTTGGATTTTTTGTATTTTTTTTTACATATAATATGTTGTATTATATTGAATATGATATGTATGAGCCATATGTTTCATGTCTAAAAGCATGAATACCTTGAATTTCCTATTTAAGAATACTAAGAGCATTTAGTCATTTTACTTCTTGCCGGAAGTTATGCTCACACATATGTTTTTAAGACTTAAAATATAAATTTTAGAAGTATTTAAGTATTGGTATGAAATGAGGACGGTAATAGTGATTTTAGGTGTCTTGACACCTTAAAATGAGATTTGAACTCTAATAAAGATTAAATAGTCATGAGTGGTAAACATATGTAAAGATGAGACATTTTTACCTTTTATGACTCTTGCAGACCTTGGTTTGTGTTGACAATTGACTTCTGTTAACCTTTAAAATAATCGAGTTTTTGAATAATTCAAACTAATGATACAATGATCAAGGCAAAGTGCTAGGTTTTTGCCTTTTACAACATGGTTGAGAAGTTGATCATCGTTGTAACATCTCAAAATTTTACTACTAAATTTTTTTTGTTTGGCAGAAGTATAATATTAAGATAATTGGATATTACTGCCATACTTAGCATGAGTATGACTTATATTACCATTCTCATATTGAATACTAAGTAAAATATTTACAACTTAAATAAGATAGACGAGAGAATGGAATAAATTTTCATAAATCTTGGTAGAATTTTAGATATGATACCCCAAGTATAATATAACCAAAATATAACAAAAAGGGATATTATGGAACTACGAGTCTATAAGTTATTCAGAAAAAAACACTAACTACTGGATGACATTGACTCAATGACCAAGCCTAACAAATAAATCACTCCTCCACAAAAAGTGCATCATAATCAACAAAATTATCAAGGAGGTCTCCAAAAATCTGCACATCAATACTTGGGTTGTATGCTCGTGGGAATGAACATTACCTATAGAAAGGATGATCAATATGTTATGTACCGAGTAAGGTAACAATACATGTCATAAGAAAAGGACATACAAGCATATAAGGTTATATGAAAGAACTATCCATGCATATTGAATTATAACATGAGATGATTCATAAGAAGAACCAAAAAGAATTCCATGATAGATGATTATATGTTTCTATTTACTTATTCTCTTGAGTTTAGGGTCACTTGAGTTCAAGGATCCCACTAATTGTAACTTGTAGAATGATATCAATAAATAAAATAACCCCATGATATAACAATTATTGCCACTATTCTCGTCTGGTGGAATTAGAGATGGCAATGGGTCGGGTCTGGACCGGGTCCAGCCATACCCAGACCCGGACCAGTTTATATTACCTATATCCAGACCCGACCCAGACCCGTCGGGTCTTAAAAGTTCAGACCCAGATCCAGATCCATCGGGTCTAGCGGGTAAACGGGTCCTAAACGGGTCCTAAATGGGTCCGGTTATTTTTTTTTAAATTAATTAATAATCTATGCTAATACAAATACATTTATATTTTATATAACTTAATATGTATTTTTTTTATTAAAAAAATCATCTAAGTGAAAAAATAAATATATTAAAATAGTTATATTAACTTTTCAAATGGTTTTTTAATGCTTTTAGTAGGGATGTAAATGGGTCGGGTTTGGGGCGGGTATACCCATATCCGTATCCGATAATAAAATCCATATCCAAATCCGTACCCGTACCCGAATCCATATCCGCTAACATATCCATATCCGTATCCATTGGATATCCGTTACTCGACGGATTATCCGTTTACCCGTTAATGGATATTATCCGATGGATAAATCTATCATCCGACAGATAAACCCATTTAAAGTTAAGCTAAATGATAATTCTAACTTTAATTTATACTATAATTATTTTAAAATTAAGGGTAAAAAGATAATTCTATATCGGGTAAACGGGTACGAATATGGATACGGGTATGGTTACGGGTATGGGTATGCATATCCCATACCCGTATCCATATTCGAATCCGATGGGTATTTTTTTCCCATCATCCATATCCGTATCCATATCCGTTGGGCAAAATCCGTCGGGTTTCAGATAAAATCGCCCTATTTATATCCCTAGCTTTTAGAATACAATGTTATACATATTGTTTATAAAGTAAGCATACAAAAATAAAATTAAAAAAAAAAGAATAAGGAGCTTATATAAGATTAAAACAATAATGAAAAACATAATATTAGTATATATATATATATACACACACACACACACACACACATATGTATATTAAACGGGTCTGGCGGGTCGGGTCTGGATCTAGATTTAGACCCAGACCCAGACCCTTTAAGGTATATGTGGACCCAGACCCGATTCAGACCAGTCGGGTCCAAAAATCATGGACCCAAACCCGCTAAAAATGAGGCGGGTCTAGTGGGTCTGGGTCGGGTCCGAGACCCATTGCCATCCCTAGGTGGAATAGATTGGCGCAACCCTAGTACATAATGTTCCTAGCCACTATTTTTATTCAATGGAATGAACTGGTATAACCCCATGAAACAACGCTCATAGCCGCTATTCTCGTTTAATTGACTGGATTGGTATAACATTAGAATATAACACTCCTAGCCACTATTATTGTATGGTGGAATGGATAGGTAAAAACGGTCCTAACTCATAAATCTTTCACTTTAAATATTAGTGTCTTATGAGACTGGTTGGTTATCTTGTTAATTGTCATGCATAATTAACTTAAATAAACAAGCCACAAGATAATAACCAAGTTAATAATGAGAACTACCCACATATGTAACACCCCCAAAAATTACCATTGAAAATTTTGTATTAAACATAAAAACATACACCATAAGAGAGGGTGTTATCGCTGTAATTGGTATATGTTTGGCCCTAGGCCATCCTCGTACCAACTATAAGGCAAAGTAGAGGTAGGTGCAACCATGATAAACATAGAAAGGAAAGCATTTAATAACATAATAAGAGTTAAATGTTTGTTACCAAGAAAATATTGAAATACATAAACATTGCTCAACTGAAATAAAACATTAAACTAGAAAGATGAAATAGCTAATAGCCGGATGTCACTATTTCTAGACCCCACCCTAGATTACTACAACATCACTCTACCCCGATCATATCATCTAGGGAATCCTCAGTTACTTGCACACACTCAAGAGGGGACATTGCTCATGGGAATGAACATCCCCCATAAAAGGGGTGATCAGTACGCTACGTACTGAGTAGGGCAACAATATAGTCAAGCAGGAATAAAAGAGTTAATGATACTATAACAAGATATAAAGGCGCATAAGTAGGTTATAATAGTTTGTTCATTACTATCTGGACTCAATACATTAGTGTAATAATTAGTCATATCTTAAATTATATCCACGTGGGTTCAAGGGCCCCACTATTCTCACCGGTGGACCGGTAAATATAATACAACCTAGGGTAGTACGCTTCTTGCCACTATTCTTATTGGTAGACTGGTAAGTACAACACAACCCAGAACAACACTCTCCTGGCTATTATTCTCACCGGTGGACCGGTAAATACAATACAAACGCAGGGCAGCACACTCCGGGCCACTATTCTCATCGGTGGACCGGTATATAAGGTACAATCGGTCTCGACTCACATAGTATTCCATTGTAAGTAATTAGTGTCTTTCCATAGGTTATTATTGTCCAAGGGTATTATATCTTGAGCCTAGGACCCCACCTCATCGGTGGACAGGTAAATATGATATAAACCCAGGGCAGCACACTTGTAACACCCCAAAAATTCACTACTGAAAAATTTTGTTTTACTTAAAATTAAGCGGAAGCAAAAATTCAAAAATCATAAATTTTGGGGACATTACTGCCACATTTAGTACTAGACTGGTTTCCTCCTATCGTTCTAGTACCAAGTGCTAAGGATAAAAAGGAGCCACTACACGATTCACACAAATTTATTTTCATTTAAATCAGAGTAGTGCATTAAAGATGTTACAAAAGATAAAACCCCACTGATGCTGGTTATAGAAATAAGGATTTAATTTAAATAAGGAAATAAAAGGTGAAAGAGTGAAACCTTAAAAGTTTTCAGATAATCCTTATGTTCTTTCCCATTGCCCACTTGAATAACACTTGAAATAGACTTGCAAGGGACACTACCCATTGAATAGACAATGGTCCACAAATGGAACATTTCAGTACTATGGTACGGAGTAACCCTTTTAAACTAAACAAAAAGGTAGGCCCGCATGCGACACATAATACGAAGACTATATAGGATGATAACATACAGATTCATACACAAGGCAACACCTCATACAATGAGAAATGCATAACACAAAATCCATGTACTTAACAAATCCATCACGTACCTAAGTAGGGATAAACACTGAAGCCAAACTCATATCAAATCAATAGGTCATAACGTGAAATCAATACTTTTGGTCTTAAGCCATTAATTAATCATTATTCAATCATCGTATTTGAATTATATACATGTGAGTATGGGAACCCCACTATTATAGCCGGTGGATCGGAAACATATAGGGCAAAATGCACCTAACCATTATTATTCGCCGGTGGATCGGTCCGGCCCCGACTCACATGGTGTTCTACTATAAGTAATTAGTGTTTTTGCATAATTTATCAATATCCAACATTTGGTTCATTAAGCTAGGGATCTTCCACTATTATAGCCGGTGGATTGGAAACATACAGGGCATCACACACCTAACCACTATTATTTGCCCGTGGATCGGTCTCTAGGACATCTTGCGCTTGGCCACTATTATTGTCGGTGGATCTGTTTGGGTCCAGCTCAATAATCTTTCAGTTTACGTAATTAGTAATTTATTTATGTCTTATTCAATGGGTCCATTTATTCAATTCAGGGGAAGAGGGAAATATCACAAATCCAGAGATATAAATATATACTGGCAATAAAATCAAGCATTCCATATCAAGGATCCTGGCATACACAAAACCCTAACACGTACTTCACACATATTTGACGCATATTTCCATGCACACTTACTAATCAGGCACCCCCTACATAATAATGATATAACACCATATCACCCCCTTAATTATCCATCTAATCCTAGGTTATGCCAAGTTCTTGTGATACTCACTAACTTATCAAATACCCTTATCTTATTATTCAATGTTACTTGTGTCTTATTATGAAACTTATTCAATTCATTGACATGTTAAACGCAAGTTACTGATTTACCCCACCATCCTTACACAATTACTAAAATACCCATTGTCTATAGAATTACCAAGTCATCCCTTTTTTAACTACCAAATTATCATATTATCCTCCATATTGTATAATTACCAAATTTTCCCTTACATGTGTTAGATTATCCTTCATACTTATTAAATCACTAACTTTACCCTTCATACTTGTTAAGTTACCAATTTACCCTTCTAGTGGGTTAAATTACCCTATTACCCTTTATACTTATCTAAATTACCAAATTATCCGTTAGGATTATTAAGTTACCAAATTACCCTTTTAGTTGGTTAATTTACCAAAACTATAATTACAATTTTGCCCTTTTAGTTGGTTAATTTACCAAATTGTCCTTATTCATTATTATAATTACTAAATTGCCCTTTTTATTTGGTTAAATTACTAAATTACCCTTCTTCATTATTATAATTACCAATTTGCCCCTTCTAAATGGGTAAATTACTAAATTGCCCTTCTTCATCGTTATACTTACCACTTTGCCCCTCTTTCTACAAAATACCCTTTCTTTATACCAAATTATCATTTTACCCTTTTTACATTACATAATTACCAAAATACCCTTCATTTATACCAAATTACCATTTTACCCCTTTACTTTACAAAATTACCATAATACCCTTTCCATTATATTTAATTTACTAAAATACTTCCTTACACCCAAAAATTACCAAGTTATCCCCTTTCTATGTAAAATTACTAAAATTCCCTCCTTCCTTGTCCATTTACAATTTTACCCCCTTTACTCTTATAATTTACCATTCTGCCCTTATTATACCACTTTTACTAAAATACTCTCACTACATAAAATATCAATATTCATGCTCCATACCCATCATCAAAATCCACCAACTATTATTAATTATCACTAACACATATTAGCACTTACCACATAGGCCACACCTTTTACATATGCAAAAATTACCAAAACGCCCCTAGGGCTCTTATTAACATTACTTATGCACTAAATGGCCATATTAGCATATCATATCATACATATACACTTAACATTACTATTAACAACAAAGATCCTTCCTTAAGTATTATTTATACACTTGAAACATAAATTAACATGCTTTCCTTTTTATCAATCAACACAAGCAACTAAATACATTATACTTAACAACATATATCATGCATATAAACATATTAAAAACCCTAATGTGCTAGCATATGTATATCCATACGTTTTAGTAGGGTTTAACGGTTACCTTATTTTTTAAAAATTAAAACTTACCGGTATCCTAGTTAAAGATTCAAGCTTTGATTAGCAAAATCAATACCTAAAAATAATACCAATAATTATCATCTTATAAGTAGAAAACCAAAATAATAAACCTTTATCAAAACTTAATTAAATTCATACTATTATTAATCTTTATTATACCTCAACAATTAACCCAAACAAGGTCCAAAACAATGTAGAACTCACGCCGCATGAGCAGCGTGAGCTATATGCAGATTAGAAGGGGAAGAAAGGATCGAAGAGGGAATAGGAGAAGGGAGGGGGTGTTGGTTCGGTTAAGGTCTTAGGGGGTTAGGAGGAGGGTAGGTGGATGGGATTTAGGGTAGAGGATGGGTGCAGGGGTGGATTGGGGGTATAGGTGGTGGTAAGGGGTGGATGATCGGTGGCCTAGGGCAGCGGAGGTGGCGATTGTGGGCTGGGAAAAGTGGGTTGAAGGTTGGGCGGAGGAGAAGAAGGAAGGGAAAATAAGGAGAGAAATGAGGGGCTACTGGGGAATTTTCAGGCAAAGGGAGGATGTGGGGTGGTAGAGGAGGTGTTGGGGAGTAGATTGGTGGCTTTGGAGGCGGCGTACGGTGGTGGTGTATGGTGGAAGTCGAGAAGGGGGAAAGAAAAATAATAGGAAGAAGGGTGGTTGTAGGGGCTTGCGGGGGTGGCAGGAGGTGGTGCAGGTGGTCATTTGGGCGATGGCAGTGATGATTGAGGGTGCCAGAGCAAAAACAAGGGAAGGGGAGAAGAGGGGGAAGAAGGGAGAATGGGGGGATCGGTAGAGGGAGAAGGAGGGCTCAAACAAAAGAAGTGAAGTAGGAGCAAGGAAGAAAAAGAAGAGGGATAGGAGGGGAGGTAGGGTGATGGCTAGGTGGCTGTGGTGGCAGGTGGTAGGGTGGCGGTTGCAGGGAGAGGGAGAAGGAAACATGGAAGGTATGCGGGGAGGGTTTTAGGCTCAGGTTTAATCAAAAAATGGGAAGAAAAGGATGGAGGAGAGAGGGAGAGGGAGCAGGGTTGCAAGGGCAGCAGCATGTGGTAGCTGGCGGCTGTAGCAGGCCAGCCATGGCGTGCAGGTCGACTATGGGGGAAGGAGGAAGAAGGAGAAGAAGAGAAAGAAAGGAAGGTAGGCCGACCGGGAGAGGGAGAAAGAAAGGGGGAGCGGGCCGACCCATGCGCGAGGGAGGGTGGGTGAGAAAGAAAAAAGGGGGACTAGGCTGGCTTAGCCAGGGGAAGGAAGGAAAGAAAAGAAAGAAGGGGGATAGGCTAGGGCGATGAGCGAGAGAAGGAGAAGGAGGGGAGAGGAGATGGGCCAGCGGCCCAGCGTGAGGGGCGGAAGAAAGGCCACAGACCTGGCGGCCCAAAGGAGAAAGAAGAAAAGGAAAAGAAAGAAAAAAGGAGAAAGAAAAAAGGAAAAAAGGAATAAGTAAAATGGGGAGAAATAAAATAAAATAATTTTTAGAATAATTAAATTTAATATTTTTGATAGATAAATTAATTTAATAATTTAATATATATTATATTTTAATATATATTGGTTTAAAAAGATAAATTTTAGTAAAATATTGGTTTGGAAGATTATTTAAATAAAATGAGTATGATAAAATAACAAAATATTTATTTTAATTTATTAAATATTAATATCCATTTTCATATACTCAAAAATCCACAAAATAATTAAATTAAATAATTTAAAATTTGATTTATTATAAATAAAGGCTATTTATTAAATTATAGGTTTTTAAAAATTTTGGGGTATTACAACGCTTCCGGCTACTATTCTCACCGGTGGACTAGTAAATACAATACAAAATTAAGGCAACACGCGCTTGGCCACTATTTTCACCAGTGGATAGGATAATACAATAAAAACTGAGGACAACATACTTTTGCCACTATTCTTACTGGTGGACTGGTAAATACAATACAAACACAAGGCAGCACACTCCTGGCCACTATTCTTACCAGTGGACCGGTAAATAAGGTATAACCAGTCCCGACTCAAGTAATTTCCCACTTTACATGATTAGTGTCTTATTTGTGTCTTATTGTTCAGATATCACACACAACCATGCAAAACCCATGTATGACTCCTGCCCTATTACCATCCCAAGGCCAACCCTGGCCTCTTGGAAACCCTAGTTTCCTAAGCCTAGTATATCCTCACCCCTAATGATCCTTTGGGTCCCCAATGTATCTAACAACCTAAACATGCCATTAGAAACCTCTTTCATGCATGAGTCATAGTCCATTTCCCCCCGTTCCTCACATATGATAACAGTTGGCCCCTAGGGTTATCCCTTAAACCCTAGTTTGGACCAAATGGGTCTAACCCCTTCTTTACTACTTATTTAACCTTAAACTTCCACAACCAAGCATATTTCACTATGATTATCCATCCCCTAAAGTTTTGTATCCTAACTCCTTCATTTTTCACATGTGATAACAACCTCCCTAATGGACTCCTATCAAAACTCGAATTTCCCTTTAGTAGTCGTATCAAATCCTCCTTATCCCACCTAACCATCAGACTTAACACACAATCCCCACAAAGTATATTCACCATCATAGTTTAAAGGCACAACTCAACTCCCCTATTTTCTACATGTGATAATGACCTACCCTCAAGGTTTTGTGAGACTAAAACCCTAGCTCCACCTACTTAGTACTCTCCCATCCCTTAACATCCAAGGACTCCCCCATTTGTTGCCAAGATACCCAATAATACCATCATCATCATCTCCCCCACATCCATCCTTAGAAACCACCCCACACTTAGTCACCCCTAGACATAACCTATATCAGGTTTGACTCACCCCATGCATTGTCAACCCTTTCCATAAAATACCTACCCTAATCTACTTTTATAATTACCCTAATTATTATTTAACAACTTCCAAAGGATCTTTGCCTAACTTTTTTCCTTAGGGTTTTTCCACAAGCCATTTTCCACAATATTGACTAATATCCCCCTGGGTCTTCAAAACCCTACCTAAGCCTCATGACTTAAAATAAAAGAACTTCTCAACAATCTCAAAACATGTAGTATCACATAACAGAATTACACATCAATACATGAACCAACACAATTATATCCACATATATTCTTACCTTAGATCCTTGCAAGACAAGCCGGACAACAACCCTAGAACATGTAACATTTCATGCAGGTAAACACTTAACACATAATAAAATCACATAAACACAATGCCCCAACTATGACTATATTCTTACCGAAACGACTCCGATCTTAAAGCAAGGATAACCTACGCCTCCTCTCTTGTGGTGATCGAAACAATACCTAAAACTAGAAATACCCGAACTTAGGCTATCTTATCCTTTTTCTTCCTTTCCCCCTTTTATAATAATAATAATAATAATAATAATAATAATAAAATTAATTAAATGGAACTTAAAATGGAGGAAAGGGAAGTGGTGGTGACCATAATAGATAAGAGAAGTGGAGGGCGTAAGCGGTGACACAATATGGGGAGTTTTTTATTTTGGAAAAAGAGTGGGGATTAGCCTTTGGGGGGTTGGCACCAAGTACACTAGTGGGAGGGAGGTGGGTCACAACGGTCAGTGGTGGTGCAACCGAGAGGAAGGGAGGAGAAAAAAAGGGGAAATGGAGGGGAGAAGGTGGTGAAAAGGGCTGGTTTCATAGGTTGGGCACTTGTGCGGGGTGTTAAGGTGTGGCGATAGTGCAGAGATGGGAGAATGGGTCAGTGGTGGTGGTGGTGCAATGTGGTGTAGGGTGGCATGACCTACCCACTCTATAGGATCGAGGATAGGAAAGGAAAGGGATAGGGAGGGTAATGAGGGGCTTAGTAGGTGCAGGGAGGTGCAAGGAAGGAAGAGGGGAGGAGTTTGGGGGCAGCGTGGCTTGGCTGCAACGATGGTGGTGGCAAAAGGCTGAAATAGGGGAGGATAGGGGGAGCAAGTCAATGAGGGAGAAGAGAAGAGATGGTAGTGTTGGTGGTGTGGGGTATTTATAGGCTATAGGGGGAGGATGAAGACAAAGGAGGAAGGGGAAAAAGTGGTCGGTCACAGGGCGACATAACGGTGGTAGGGTAGGAAGGCACAAGGGTCGTGTAGTGCAACATGTTGATTCCAAAGTTGGAGGCCCCCTAAAATCATTATAGGGGATTGTGCAGGAGCATGCCAACATACATACCCTGCATGACCAAGAAGGGAAAGAGGGAGGGAGAGGTTGGCTGGGTTGCAGGTTTGTAGGGGGGAAATGGAAGGGAGGATCGTGTAGGGTCTACAGGTGAGAGGTAGGAGATAAGGAGAGAAAAGGAAAACTGGAAAGAAGGGAGGGAGAAAAAGGAAAAGAAGAAAATAGGGGAGGGGCTGGGTTGTTACCTGGGAGAAAAAGAAAATGGGGAGAGTGGAAAGTAGAAAGGCTGGTTGGGGGAGAAAGGAATAGAAAATGAAGAAGAGGTCGCTTAGGTCAGTTGTAGCGTAGCTTGGGTGGGGAAGGAACAAGAAAAAATAAGAAGAAAGAAGAAAGGAAAAGAAGAAAGGAGAAAAAAGAGAAAAGAAAAGGAAGAGAAAGAAAAAGTGAAAGGGAAAGAAAGAAAAAGGCTGTGGGATTTTTAGGTTGGGTTTTTAGGAAATTTATTAAAAATTATAAAAATAATTAAAATTGGTATAATTTATCTATAATTTATTTTAGGCTAAGTAATTAAAATAATGTCTTAGAATAAGGCTAGATAATAAAATTTAAATCTCATATTATTATTATTATTAGTATTATTATTATTATTATTATTATTATATGTACATATATTTTATTTTATTTATTATTTTATGATTAATTCTTATGAAATTTTTTTGGGTATTACAATGCATGTCGCTAAAAAACCCTATGGGTCTCGATATTATCAACTTTTAACCTTCAATATATTTCATTTCGATAATACTTAACTATATTTACTATACACTCTTCATAACTCAATTAAGACTATATATCATGCCATCATGCTAGGGTTATGAGACCGAGCTTTAAACATGCATATTGCATAAGCTCAAATTTTTCATAACAACCATACTTTCATATTGCAATACAACAAGATCACAGTTTCATATTAACAACATGATTTCAAGAGATGTAACTATACTAGAATGATATTGCATATTATCAACGCGTAACCTCAAAACTCTATCTTAAGACATGTATCTTTACAATAATGTGAAACTGATATCCAAGAAAAATATTCATAATTGTTCACCTCCAAAAACACCTTAGATCACCTAAAAGCCAAGAAAATCCACAATTAGAAATGTAGGAAAATAAGCAAGGAAAGGCGAGGCATGGGAGAAAGGAAAGAAGGGAAGAACTAAAGGCCAGGTTAGCTTGAGAGGGTAAGATGGTGATGGGGCTACTAGCATGAGTAATTCACTAGCAAAAAAGGAAGAAAGACGTGTAATACCAAAAAATTTTAAAATCTAAAATTTGACATTTAACCATTTATTTGGAATAATTTAATCTTAAATTATTAATTTAATTATTTTGTGGACCTTTGATTTATAAAAATAGATAGAATTATTTAATAAATTAATATAAATATTTTATCATTTGATCTTACTCTTTTTATTTAAATTAATCCCCAAGCTCGTAATTTTACCCAAATTATTTTCCTAAATTAATACTTTGAACTATGGATAATTAATTTAATATTTTCTCTATTAGCTAAATTTAGCCTAATTTCTAATCCTAACTCTAAAAATAATTTCTTTTTCTTTTTCCCTTTTCCTTTTTTCTTCATTTCCCTTCTTTTTCCTTTTCTTTCTTCTTCTTTGGGCTAGCCCAACCTTCTTCCTCTTTTCTTTCCTCTTTCTCCCACCGGGCCGAAACCTCCCCCTTTCTCCTTCTTTTCTTTTCTACACGATCTAACCCAGAACCCTCTTCTTTTCTTTCCCTTATTTCTCCTCTGGGCCAGCCCAAGCTCTTCTTTTTTTTCTTTACACGGGCCGACTTGCCACGCCCCTTTCTTTCTCCCCCCGCTTGGCCCTTCTCTCTCTCTCTCTCTATCTCTCTCTCTCTCTCTCTTCTTCCTTCTTATTCCCTTGCACCACCCTGAGCTAAACACCTCCCCAACCCCCTCGCATGCCTTTCTCCTTGCGCCCCTACCTGCACCACCCACTGCCGACCGTCCACTTGCACTTACCTACCCTACTAGATCCTCCCCTACCGTCTTTTCTTTCCATTTTTTGCCCATTCAACCCTGGTCCCCTCCTCCTCGCACGCCCTTCCCTCTTCTTCCTCTTCCCTTTCCCCTCTACCATGCTAGCCTGCGATGCCCCCTGCACCACCTAACCCTACACCGCACACCTCTTTCTTCTTCTCTTCTTTTTCTTCTCCTTCTCTTCTTCTCCTCTACCTCACTTCTCTCCCACGAGCTCCCTTCTCCCTTTTCCTTTCTCTCCCTCTTTCTCCCCTATTTTTCATTCACCATCCATCTCTACCATCTCCATTGCCCAACCATCCACCCATCCGGCTACTCCTACACCTGACCTCCTCCCTGCACTGCCCCAAGCAACCACCACACGCCACCCTACAACCTTGTCACCTCCCTTTTCTCTCCTTCTCCTCTAAAATCCCTCCTGCACTGCCATCCTTTGCCACCTTTCTCTCCACTTTTTCCACCACCACAACCTCCTTTCAGCCACCAAACATCACCCCCAACACCCCTGCCTCACCTTGCCCAAAATCCCCCTACAGCTCCCCTTTCTCTTATCCTTCTTTTCCTTTCTTCCTTTTCTCCCTCCCTTCTTTGCACTTTCTTTTTGCATCCATCGTTGTTGTCTCTATTGCCCCTGAGTTGCCATACTTCTACCTCCAGCCACCACCTACACCCTGCCTTACCCCTACATCCAACAACCACCGCCAAATCCTCTCCACCACCTGCCTCAACCCTCTTACCCGAGCCTCCCCACTTCTTCCATTCTCCCTTCCCCCTCACCCTTACATTCCTACATGCTCACACTGCATGCGTAGTGTGAGTTATGCTGCATAAGTGTTGAATGTTTTATCTAATATTGAGATAAAATGTAGTTTGGTAATAATATGTATTTAAAAAGTATTTTTAATAAAAATCTTTCTTTTACTTATCTAATAATGATATGTTACTTGTGACATTATTTTAGGTATGCAATTTTACTAATAAAACTTAAGCATTTTAAATAGGAATACTGGTTAAGTTTGGTTTTTGGTGGAAATAAGGTAAGCGTTATACCCACTAAAATATATGGATTATCATATGTTAGCACATTAGGGTTTTTGGTATGGGATTTATGTAAATATGATGGGTTACTATCAATTTCATGATTATTATATTATCTTGTATATGGTGTGATATGTGTGAAAGGGTGACTAAGAAAAAGGGGTTGATGTTGATGATGAGTGTTATGTGTATGTACATGCTAGGCTAAGTGAGTATGGACATTTATAGTGAAAATAGTAGTAATATGAGCCCTAGGGGTAATTTGGTCATTTGAAAACACTATAGTGTTTACACCTAAATGGCATACCTAAATATAAGTGTTAGTAGAAATATCAATATTTATGGCCTAGGAGTAATTTGGTAATTTTAACCTACGATGGTGATTATCTTAATAAAAATGCATGTTAAGTGTTATGTGGTGTTGAAAATGATGATAGGGTTTATGGCATTAATAATGCATGTTGGGTATGAATATTAATATTTTATGTTCTAGGGGCATTTTAGTAATTTGACATATGTAATGGGAGTTAACGTAATAAATCTACATGATAGTGGTAATTGGTGCTAAAAATAAAAATAGGGGTTTTGTGGTGTTGGTAACATATGTTGGGTATAATTGGTGTTATTATATGGTGTGGGGACATTTTGCTAATTTTGAAGGTATTAGAGTGATTATACTAATGAACATGTATGCTAAGTGTTAAATGGTGTCAAGTAAGGTTTGGTGGCATTAGTATTTCATGTTTGGGCATAAATGGTGATATCATATAATATAGGGGTATTTTGGTAATTTTAAAGGTGTAAGGGTGATTATACTAATAAATGTGAATGCTAAGTATTAAATGGTGTTGAGTATGAAAATAAGGTTTGGTGGCATTAGTATTTTATGTTTGGGCATCAATGGTGATAATATATGGTATAGGGGTATTTTGGTAAATTTGCGGGTGCAATGGTAGTCATGCTAATAAACGTGCATGGTAAGGGTTAATTGGTGTTGGATTTGAGAATAGGGATTTATGGTCTTAGTATCATCTCTTTCAGCATGATTATCAATATTATATGGCTTAAGGGCTTTGGTAGTTTGGACGTGTATTAGGGTGATTATTCTGATGGATACGTATGGGGCAAGTCCAACCTAAAGGAGTTATGACCATAGGTGAGAAGAGAATGGTTGGTTGCTATGAATGGATATGGGGGTAAATGGTGACATGGTGAGCAACTTGTACATTTGGGGAGCTTATTGAGTGTTAAAGGATGAGAGACTACTAGAAGAGTGGAATTAGGGTTTCTAGGAAGGCCTAATTTAGAAGGTTAGTATCACAAGAGTAAGATGGGGGAGTTAGGCTACAAAAGCTTAGGGGATGGATAACCCTAGTAACATGTGATTGGTTTTGGGAGGTTTGGGCCAATTAAGTTATAGAGAAGGGGTTAGGCTCATTTGGGCCAAACTAGGGTTTTGAGGATTAACACTAAGGGCCAATTATTATCATATGCAAGGAATGGGGGGAATGGGCTATGACCAGTGATAAAAAGGGTTCTAACGTCACATTTAGGTTGGTGGATAATTTTAGGGGCTCAAAGGAATCATTAGGGAGTGTGGATATCACGATTTAGGGAACTAGGGTTTCTATGAGGTTAGGATTGGTTAGGGTGATAGCAGAATAGGAGTCTTACATGGTTTGTGTATGGATGTGTGTGTGATATCTGAACAAATAAGACATGAATAATCCACTAATCACTTAAAGTGGAAGATCATTGAGCTGGGCCCATGTGTAGGATATTTACCAATCTATCGGTTACAATAGCGGTAAGGTGCATTCTACCATAGATTATAGTTATTATCGGTCCACCGATTATAATAGTGGTCAGGTGCATTCTGCCTTAGATTGTAAGATATTTTTGGTCCACTAGTTGTAATAGTGGGGGTCTTGAGCTCAATAATGAAACCCTTGGATGATATCAATCTACAAAAAAGATACTAATCACTTACAGTATAACATCACATAAGTCGGGACCGTATGTAGTATATTTACCAGTCCAACAATCATAATAGTGGTCAGGAGCATTCTGCCCTAAATTGTAGTATATTTACCGATTATAATAGTGGTTAGGAGCATTTTTTCTTGGATTGTATCAGGTTTACCAGTCCACCGGTCATAATAGTGGTCAGAAGCATGCTGCCATAGATTTCATAGTCATCGGTCCACCAGTCATAATAGTGGGGTCCCTGAACTATGTGTATATGAACCGATTAATGACTAATTATGACACTAATGGCTTGAATACAAATAATAATGAATGAACTAAAATGTCCCACTAATGTGTTATTGAGAAGTTTTGTGGGTCGATTATTCTAGTTATACAGCAAAGAGCATTGCTTGAATATTCCAATAATAAGTTCTGTTACTTCTAAGTGAATGAGCATTTATGGCATATCATTTTGATGCACGTAGCTACTTGAATGATTATTGCATTTAGATGATATATGTACTATTCCATGATCATGCGTTCGATGTGTTGCATGCGGGCCTTACATATTAGTCTCGTATAAAGGGTTACTCAGTATCATAGTACTAAAATGTTCTTTTCTTGTGCCCCTACTTATTCAATGGGCAGTAGCATTTGCAGGTTAACTTTCAAGCTTCCTTCGGGATTTGTCTTTGGGATTGAGAGCGTAGGGTTATCTGGGATGCTGACCGATATATCAAACTTGAAAGTCTTTCTATGTCTTTCTTAAAACCTTTTATATTTCTTTTCTACTAACATTTTCTTTGTAACCATAATTAGTAGATTTTCTTTGGAAGGTGATTTAATCTTCCTAACTATTGTGCTACTATGATTTGTAAATGTATTCTTGAAAATTAATTAAAGTATGTTTTTAGCCTTAGCACTTAGTATTGGAACGGTGGAAGAAAAATGGTCTGGTACTAAGTGTGGCGGTAACACCCCAAAATTTACTGTACTTGCTTCCGCATAAAACTTTTAAAAATGAAATTTTTTAGTAGCGAATTTTGGGGGTGTTACAAGATGAGAGAAGCCCACATTGGGAAGGGTGGACCACAAGATTGATAATACGTGGCACAAGCTTAGCACGTAAGGTGCACAAGCTCTGCAACAACAACATAAACCTAGCAATAAGAGCACAATCTCGACCGTGGCAGCAAAAGATTGGTAAAGACGTCACAAGCTTGACAAAATAACCACAATCTCAGTAAGGATAATGTGGTATTGAAAAGGAAAATACAGTATTGGTTGAGGCAACACAAACTTGGTAAGGACAACACAAGCTCAAGCTGGTAAGGAGAACACAAGATCAATTGAGGCCAAGGGGAGCAAGGAAGGCTCGTCTGTGTGAAGATTTCATGCAAAAGGTTATAGTGATGGTGGAGGTTGAACGTTGAAGGGGTTTGGGTGCATTTGGTCTGGAAAATTGAGCCAATAATGGTGGTGATGATGGCTACAAAGAACGATGATGATATAAAGGGAGGTGGTGGAGGACTTGATCAAAAGTTAGGGGGATAATTCTAGAGAAAAAAGGGAAGAGAGAGAAGGTTGATGGCTTGCAGTAAATGACTGGGAGTGAGAGAGGTTTATATATGACCGATTGTGTGAAAAAGGATGATGTGAGGGAGTTGGGAAGTGATATTAGGTGGCAGGACTGAGACATGGAAAATAAGGGAAGAATAATTGGGGATGGGATTATGGTGTGTAATAAGAAAAAAGAGAGAATTGAGTGTGGGTTTGGGGAAATGTTGGATTGTTTTGGTTTTCTTAACCAAATCGAAGCAATTTTAGTCGGGGTAGGGAGGATGGTGAGCGGGGAAAAAAGGCAGGAAAAAGACAAAAGGAGCAAGAAAAAGGAGAATAAGAAAAATAGATAAAGGGAGTTTAGAGCTAGAGTTAGAGTTAGAGTTAAAGTTAACATTAAATTATTAGAAAAAGGTTAGGATACTAATCACTAAAAATTAGGGTTATATTAAATTCAGGATTACAATAGTAGATTAAGATTATGATATCCATTGCTCAAATTGGTTGCCAAATATGGGTTGGTATTATATGCTTTCCTTATTTGGATTTAGACATACAAGTCGAATCCCCATGTTTACTTTATTAGAATTCTACGGACCTCTTAGATGATATTCATACATAAGAAATGAGTGTGTAAGGTGAATTGTTTTATTATATTTATATTGTTCATGTGGTGAAGAGAGCACCAAGGATTGGGTTGTATATTTGGTAGGGTGCCATTACCATTATCAAATCAAACCTATTTCTAACCCAAATAATAATTAAAAATATAGTATATGGTGAGAAAATATTTTTCCCATGAGGATGATGTGATTCTAAACTCTAAAATATTAAGTAAAAAATTAAATTATTTAATTACATAAAATACATTAATAATAAATAAAAAATTAATATTGTTATTTGGAATGTTAACAAGGATTTGAGGCAGTTGATATGAGGAATAATAAAATAAAACTAATAACTAAATTAATAATTGAACTACTCTAGTAACTGACTAATCTATAAAATAAATAATTAAAATCAACATTAAAAATATAAAGTTAAATGAATTAATAACTAAACTAATATATACATATCCTACTCTTCTTCATCCCAACATCTATATTAAATTCATATAACCGATTTTTTTATTTAATGACAGGTATAAAAATAATAATTTTTCATAAGCTAACCATAAAGAATTAACCCACTAACTCCCTCGGTTCCTAATTTTATATAATTAGGCTAACTCACACATTTTTTCTAATACTAATTAAATTTTCTAAATTAATTTTTGGTATTCAATTAATTTAGAGATAAATTAATTGCATTAAGTTCTCAAGAATCTCATTTGCCCTAGATAAATAAAAAACCCAACATTCTTAAGTTGACTAGAATAAATTATATTTTAATTTAGTCGGTTACTTATGAAGATCCCAAATCAAATTAGTTCCCTACTTGTTTTGATTAATTACTAATCCGGTAGAATTAACCGAATAGCTATAACTCTTAATCCTAAATATAAAATCGATTAAGTTTTATATAAATGAAAAGAATTTAAACATTAATCATAAATTTAATTTATATATTAAAACACAATAATTCATAATCTGTAATATTTAGGTATGATAAAAATCAACACTTAATAAAATATGGCTACTAAGAAAATTAATACAAATCACATGTACAATTAGGAATAAAGAAAAATTAGGCAAACGATTATATAAAAAGAAGAAATTAAGAATAAGTATAGGATTTTTTCTGATTTGAAGTGCACTTCCTCCCACTAGTCGGCTACTCCCTACTAGGGATGGCAATTTTCCCTGCGGGTTTGGTGCCCCGTCGGAGATTCCTCGTTCGGGTTCGGGTTCGGGGATTCTTAACGGGGATTTTTTTGGGGACGAGGCGGGGGTCTTCATCTCCGAACCCACCCCGAATATTTTTTTAATCTATTTTTAAATAATTTTTTATATAAAAAAAGGCTTGATGATCAAGGATGGGATTGGGTATAAAGTCGGGTTTTGGGGATTAGGTCGGATTTTAAGGTCGGAAAATAAATTTGGGAAGGAAAATAGATTGGGGATCTGTTCGGGTATGGGGATTTGATCCCCGTGGGGGGGTCGGGGAATCCCCGATAAAAAAAATCGGTCCTAGGTAATAGGTGGTAGGTCGAGCCTCAAGAGAAATAGGATGGGATTCTGGGAGGAGGTTGAGGCATTGAGTAGTTGAGGACTTAAGGTTGACTGGCAGTTGAGGAAGGCAGCTGTTGAGGTCGAGAACTCAAGGGTGAAGGGAGGGAACTCAGGAGTCAGGGGGTCGGGGATAGTGATAGAGTCGATTCAGTCAAAATTCATTCGACTGAATATGATCTATTAGTTAATGGGATGGGCGGGTAAGGCCCTTCTAATTTTAATTATACTGGTTAGTAGATTACTGGATAGAGAATTTTAATTATACAAATCTTTTTCAAGCATTAAAAATAATTTAATCTAATTATCTAATTTAGATTTAATAGAGTATTAGGATTTTAACTTAATTACTATTATAACCTTAATGAATATATTAATTATGTTATATATATGAAGGGTAAAAAGGTAATTTTATATCGGGTTTTATCCGACGGGTACTAATACGGATATGGATGCGGGTACGGATATGGAGATCTATTACCTATATCCATACTTGAACCCGACGGATTTTTTTTCTCATTTCCTGTATCCGATTACCCATATCTGTTTATGTATCCGTTGGGTATCGGATAGAAACCCACCCCATTTGCATCCCTAGCCTTGTAGCACCAACTCCGCCGACCGCCACCATTACCACCCTCTCCTTCCCCCTGCCTCACCCGATAAACCACCTCAACCAGCAATAGCAACCCTCTCCCCTCGTGCATGCGCTCCTCATGCTGCATGTGCAGCGTGAGTGCACTGTTTAACTTATAATATTTTGGTATATATATTAAATGTAAGGGTATTTTAGTAATTTTTGAGAAATAAATATTTTATTATTATAATTATTATTTTACCTGATAGATATTAAATTGGTAATTTTGGTATTATTTTTAGGTACAAAAGGTTGATTAGCAGGATCCGATAACTTTAGTAGGATACTGCTATTTTTGCATTTTTTCTAAAATTCAGGTAATCGTTATACCCTACTAAAATTATAAATATTGTGTGACAACACATTAGGATTTTTGGTGTATGAAATATGTTAAATATGATTTTTTTACGTTATAATTATGTGTTAATTATTATTATAATAAAAAATAGTAAAATGAGCATGTTATCTAATGTAAATTATGTTGGGTATAAAAGTATGATTAAAATGATTCTAATGATGGAAAAATAATTTATATGATAATTATGTATAAAATAATAGGTTGAGCATGCTTAGATATAATTATAGAATAATTATTTTGGATGTGTGTCCTAGGGGCGATTTAGTCATTTTTATATATTATGATAGTTATCTTGAAAATTATATCTAATATGTATTAGCTGTTGTTGAGTATGTGAGTATGTGTTTTGGATGGATTAAAGGTGCGAAAAAAGATTTTATGTACAAAAGTATGTATAAGGGCAAAATGGTCATTTGGCATATCTGATAATTTAAATCACATAATAAATAATTAATTTATTGTGTTTTAGCCTTTTCATGACAAATGAATAAATAAAATGGAATTAGTATTTAAATAGATGATAATCTAAAAATTTTAGTTTTAAGGGTATTTTGGTCATTTTTGGCCTAAAGTGTCTAGATGTGAATAATTGAGCCTAGGATGACCTTAGCATGTTTTAATGTTGGCCTCGATATTGATCTTGATTATGGTTGTCTTGGATGGTTGAAAATAAGCAAAAATAGTTAAGTATGGAAATTAGATTTATTTGTATTCTATGCGATTTCGTGGTCACCTTAATAAAATACTAATATTTAAAGTGAAAGACCTCGAGATCGGAAATAGTGGCTCCTCAGGGGTCGCTATCCTAAGGACGTGGTTTAGCCCACGATTGATTTTATGGATTTTTGCTGGTGTGCCTTAGTGCCTTAGTAAGGCCCTATATCTTACTCTATTATGTTCTGTGGACTAATAGGGGGTATGCATATTTATGGATTAGGTATCCTTATCGCTAGAGTACGATGGTACCTTCGTGTACCAGTGCGACTAGGGTACCTTTGCATCCTTAGGTTGATAGTCGGTTGGATACTGTGTTACCTTGGTACTTGTATGACTAGAGTACCTTTGTGTCTTCAAGTTAATTGATCTCCTCTCGAGAAAGTAAATAAAAATGGAAATGATATGATTTGATTGAAATGATGATTATCAGATTATTGGATTGTTTAGTAGCAACCTTCGTGCCTACTTGTAGTTTCAGTAGCAGCCTTTTTGCCTACATATGGTTTTGATAGTAGCCTTCGTGCCTACCTCTAACCTGTGGTTTCTGTAGTAGCCTTTGTGCCTATTTGTGGTTTCGCTAGTAGTCTTTGTGCCTACTTATGGTTTTGGTAGCAGCCTATGTGCCTACCTGCGATTTCCTGTAGTTTTGGTAGCAGCCTTCATGCCTACCTATGTTGGTATTATGTTTGTGAGCATACCTGTGATGTCATATATTTTGTTATGTTATACCTGTAAGTATACCTGTGATGTTGTGGATTTTATTATGCTGTACCTGTAAGTATACCTGTGATGTTATGTATTTTATTATCTTGTATTTGTAAGTATACATGTGATGTTATGGACTTTATTATGTTGTACCTGTGGACATACTTGTGATGTATGTAATCGGTTGGGATTTATGCTGAGACATAAATTATGCTGAAGTTGGGATTTAACTATTGCTTTAGAGAGTATTTTTGGGATATTCATTGGTAAGTTCATTTGTTTCAGATGAATGAATATGAATATTATGTGACCTTGATGGAATTTGATTATCTAAATAATTATTTTATCTCAATCATCATATGTATATGTATAAGTCTTATACCATATTAGTTGTATGCCTTACATGTGTTCTATGCTGTTTTATTATATTAGTTTGGTATAAAGGGTTGCTCAGTACCGTAGTACTGAATGGTTCATTCTCGTGGGCCCTGCCTATTCAATGGATAGTGGACTTTGCAGGTCAACCTCCAAGTTTAGTCAAATACTGATAGTTTGGATTTGAGAGCATAGGACTATCTGGTGTCTTTACTGCTATCTTATTTTTTGGTTGTATTTGGACCCTTATGTCCTCCTGTAATTTCTCTCTTGAGTTGTAAACTACTGAAGTTGTTTTTAATTAGTATGGTACTTATCTAACATTCTCTCTATTCTGATTTATGTAATCGTGTTATTAATTTAAGCGGAGTAATGATTTCAGCCTTAGCACTTGGTATGAGAATGGTAGAGGAAATCGAACTTGTACCAAGTGTGGCGGTAACACCCTTTGTTTTTATTGTTTTAGCTTCCATGCTTAACTCTGCAAATAAAATTTTTTAATAGTAAATTTTGGGGTGTTACAACTTTAGAGAGCATCCATTGAATGCTTGGTTGGTAAGTTTACGTATATTCTAAATGAATGGGTATGATCAATATGTGACTTGATTATATTTGTTTATCTAATTTAATGATCGTATTTTGATCATCGCATTTATCTTTCAATGTGTTTATACCATGTCTTATTATGTTACCTTCTACGTGTTCCATGTAGGTTTTTCATATTAGAATTGTATAATGGGTTACTCATTATGGTTGTACTAATGGATTTTTTTCATGGGCCCCTACTTATTCAATGGGTAGTGGTTTTTACAAGTTAGCTAGTGAGCTCAGTTGAAGGCTACTTAGGGATTTTTGGTTTTCTCCCCTATATATTTTGATCTAGATGTTATTGTACTCTTATGTCCTTCTATAATTTCCATTCAGTGAGTTTTATAACTACTAATGTTTTTTTTATATTCAGAATGATATTAATTGCCATGTTTGTTCTAATTCGATTCTTATAATTGTATTATTAATTCAATCGAAGTAATGATTTTAGCTTTAACACTTGGTATAAGAATGGTAGTTTTTTTATATTCAAAATGATATTAATTGCCATGTTCGTTCTAATCCCATTCTTATAATTGTATTATTAATTTAATCGGAGTAATGATTTTAGCTTTAACACTCGGTATAAGAATGGTAGAAAACAAAGTTTACATCAAGTTTAACGGTAACGCCTTATGATTTTACTGTTTTAGCTTTTGTAGTTACATTTTTAAATAAAAGTCCTAAAAATGGGGGTATTACCGTAAGTCGTACTTCCTTTTGATCTTATTTTATATACACTTGCTTATGAGGTGACTTACTTAGGTAGATCTAAGTAAATTCTGCCTCCCGAGTAGTTATTTACCTTTTTACCCTTAATTTTACAAGTAAAAAAATAATTATATTTATTATTAAGATGTGTTTTTCTAATTTATGTAATACTTTTAGAAAACCAAACATAAACTACTATTACTTCTTAGGTAGTATAATAACAAACCAAATATAAAATTATACTACTTTCAAGGAAGAATTTTCCAACAAGTTACTTCCATGGAAGTACAACTTACGGAATAAGTTTATATTTATGGACCAAACGACCCCTTAATGTATGTTTAAGAGAAGTTCTATTCATTCATTCTTTGCAACCTCAATTTTTTAAAATTTCCTATCATTCTTCCATTATACCTTATTCACTCTCTCTGTAGCTACCCCTATCATATATATTACACATGTGTTGTTTAATAACATCATTTTAGTAAACTTTATTTAACCATTTACTAGAATATCTATTCGACCATCCATAACCGTAACATTAGTATGATATCATCATGTCATTTTTTTATTATTATATCCTTACTACCCTTTTTGTATAGAAAAGTATTTTAATAACCATTAATTTATGGAAGTGTTATGAGAGTATGAAATGAAAATGGATAAAGAAGACAAGATAGGTAGGAAAGTGAAGAGGGAAATAATTCTTCTCATTCATCTTTATATATGCCGACATTCCTATATACACTAGGTGTACCATCAATATACTGATGGTTATAAAATAGGTAAGGATGGCAACGGGGCGGGTCGGGGATTGGGATCCCATTCCCATCCCCGAACCCGATAAGAAAAATAATCCCTAACCCGATCCCCGATTTTTTATCGGATATACCCTAACCCGATCCCTACGGTGATCAAATTCCCATACCCGATCCGATCCCCGATCTATTTTCCATCCTTGATTTATTCCCCAACCTTGGAATCCGACCCGATCCCCGATTCCATCTCCAATCTTTAAGCCTTTTTTTATATTAGACTTTTAATTTATATTCTATAAAAAATTATTATATATATATATAAAATTATATAAAAATATATAAAAAATATATTAAAAAAATTATTCGGGGCAGGTTTGGGGATGGGGACCCCAAACCCGTCCTACCCTATCCCCGAAAAAATTTCTGTTAAGAATCCCTGAACCTGAACCCGATCCCCGAATTATCTCCTCGAACCCGAACCTGAACCGGGAATCCCCGACGGGCCCCCGAACCCACGGGGAAAATTGTCATCCCTACAAATATGATGGTTGGCATCATTAGTAGGGGATGATTAGGGTGATAATGTGGGTACTTATAGGATGAAGATATTCACAAAATTCATCCTTAGATGCACATCTACTAATATTTATAACACTTGTTGAAATGCCCCAAAACCCTAATTATAGAAATTTTGGCCAAATAAAGATTTAATAAATTATTTTTATTAAAATAAAAGGGAATTAGTTAGGTATACTCAAGAAGAAAATAAGAAATATTTTAATTATAAAAAAATTTGGGTGATTTGCTAATTAAAATGGAATTTAGGAAAAACCTTTCAAAAACCCTAAATTAGGCTAAAAAGGGAATTCAATATTATTTTATTTAAATATTATTATTTTTAAATATCCCAAATTACCAAAATATTCCAAATAACCCAATCCACCTATTTTTCTTTTTCCTTTTTCTTTATTTCTTTTATTTCCTTTTCTTCCTTTTTCCTTCTTCTTCTTTTCTTTTTCTTCCTCCTTTCCCTGACTTGGGCCAGCCCGTAGCCCAAATCTCTCCTTTTCTTTTTCTCCTTTGGCGCGACCCACTGCGCCGCGTTTTGACCCCCGTTCTTAACCCCGTTGCCCGATCCGGTTTTCTCTTCTTCTCTTTCCTTTTGTTTTCTCCCCAGCTGCTCGGTCCACGTGCACCCCCTCCTTCTCCTTCTTCTTCCTTCTTCCCTCCCCCGTCGACTTGCAACGACCCGAAATTATATCTGCCAACCACTCCCCATTGACCAGCAGTTTCTCTCCTCTCTCCTTCCCCCTGACTCGCCAGCCACTTTGACCCAACCACACCTCCCCTCTTCTCGCACAATCTCCTCCCTGGTCAATCGCAGGCTACGACACAGTTGTGTGCCGGCTTGCCATCGCTGTCGGTGAACCCTAACCTACCTGTCCTATCCTCCTGTCTTCCCTTCAACCTTATCCCCTCCTTTAGCCTATAAATGCCCCCTAACCAGCCTTGACTCGAGCCTTTTTTCCCCGAAACCTAGAAATCTCTTCTTGTGCGTCGCCGCCATTTCAGACGCCCCTCTTATCGCCGTTAGAATCACCCATAGGACCACTCCATGCACCACCCTCTACCTAACTACACCTCCCTTCTCCCTCGATTTTTCCTGCACAAGGCACTCCAGTCGTGCAAAGTAACCTCATCGATCAGACATTCCCTCGTCCCTTCCACCCTTCGCACCACCGTCCACCACCACTCCCGCTACAACCACCGCCCCTTACACCTCCCAAAAACACTTGCAGACCTTCCTCTACCTCCCCTACCCTTCTTTTCCTCTTCCTCTCTCTCTTCATTTCCTCCCCTTTCGGCTACCATAGCCGCCGCCGTGCGCCGTCATCTTCATTCCACTCCTCTCCATCTAGGTAACCACCAACACCCCAATTTACACCCTCTTTCTCCCTCTCCTTTTCCTAGCACTCAACTCTCTCTTTTTTCAGCCACCGCCGCCACCGCTGTGCACCACTGCCGGTGCCGCCTGTCACCAGTCCACCAACCTAAGGTGGTACCCTAAGCCCTCTCAACCCTTACACCCTAATTATACAAGCTTTATTTATTTAAATTTATTATATTTTTATTATTTCAAGTATTATTATTAATGTTATTATTATTATTGCTATTGAGGGTCGAAGCCTTATTTTGTTTTCATTTCGAGTATTATTATTATTATTATTAGTATTATTATTATTTCAATGTAGGGTTAAAACCCTACTTTACATTATTTTCGATTAATATCATTTTTATTATTATCACTATTATTATTATTCTTATTATTATTTCGTATTGTTATTATTATTATTATTATTATTATTATTATTATTTTGGTAAAGGGTTGAAGCCCTTATTTCACAATTATTTTGAATTATACCTTTATCATTATTATTATTATTATATTGTTATTATTATTATTATTATCATTAATATTATTTTAGTATCATTATTATTATTAGGGTAAAATCTTTAAACCTTATATTATCACCTTTTTCAATATTACTATTATTACTTTTATCCTTAGCAAAATTAGTATTTAGTTAGTGTTACTATTATTATATTATTATTTTATCTAAAACCCTAATCTTAGAATAAATTAGGAAATAATAGTATTTTGGTAGGAGGGAATCTCATCCTTAGTTTTTCCCTCTTATAAGTAAGACTAGTTAAAACCCTGAGGCGTAAGAGCGTGCTCCAAGATCGGTGTCGTATTAGGTGAGGGTGTAGCTAAGGCTTTATGTATGTAATGTGTTTTGTATGCCATGTGCCATGATATGTGATGTATCTTATACATGTTATAATTATTTTATGTGTAGTGTGGCTTGGAGTTGAGGTATGTTCATTTTATGGTATGCGTATAATATGTATAAGCTGTGATTATAATGTGATATGATGTGGCTCTTTAGGACATGCATGTTAGGTTATGTAATGTAATGATATGGAGTGAAAGGATGTGGATTTGATCTAAATGTTACATGACCATGAGTGGAAGAATCTAGGGTTTTGCATGGAAGAATCTAGGGTTTTGCATGGAGGAATCTAGGGTTTTGTATGGAAGGATCTAGGGTTTACACGGGAGAATCTGTGGTTTTGCATGGGAGAATTTAAGTACGTATAGAAGAATCTAGGGTTTTCATGGGTGAATCTAGGGTTTCACATGGGAGTTTTAGGGGTTTGCATGAGATGTATAAAGTTTGCATGGGGGTGAATTTTACGTATGGAAAATTGATTTGGGGTGTGAGGAAGGTAATGGAAGTGTTGTTTGGGTGTTTGAACACTTTGGATGAAAAATAGTACGTGGGACAGTATAAGGGTACATAGGAGACCGAGCTAGGGTTTGGTGTGGCTACTTAGGGTTTCGTAATCACACGTGTACTTGGTGAGTAAAGTGTGATGATGAGGGTGGAATCTATGAGTTGTGATGTGTGGAGTGCTAAAATGATCTAGTTTGTGTGAGGTGAAGTAGGATGGGCCACTTAGGCCTAAATTAGGGTTTCTAGGGAAAACCCTAGAGTGCGGCGGTGAGTGAACTGGAGGTGAAAAGTAGTGGGTCTTGACCCATATACATGGGAGATGGGTTTCTACTGGGAGTTAGGAAAGGAGGTAAGGGTGTTGGGCCAAGTTAGGAGGTGTATAATTCTTATGATGTGGGATAGGTCCTTTTGGAGGATAAGCGTAGAGGGAGTTAGTCATGCATGTCTAGGTTTAAACTTCTGAATAAGACACTTAAGACATTAATCATGCAAAGCGGAAGATTATTGAGCTGGGCCCAAACCGATCTACCAGTAAGGAATAGTGGTTAGGGCATCCCGCCCTATAAGTGTCCGATCCACCGGCTATAATAGTAGTTAGGTGCAATTTGCCCTATATGTGACCGATCCACCGGCTAGAATAGTGGGAGATTCTGAGCTCAATAAACCAAACCCTGGGTTTTTTGACACATAAAAGACACTAAATACTTACAGTGGAACACCATGCGAGCGGGAGCCAAACCAATCCACCGGTAAGGAATAGTAGTTAGGGCGTCCCGCCCTATATGTGACCGATCCACCGACCATAATAGTGGTTAGGTGCATGTTTCCCTATATGTGACCGATCCACCGGCTATAATAGTGGGGTTCCCATATTCGCATGGATTGATAAAAAAACATGGTGTGAAATGAGATCTGATCAAAGATTAATTAATTTATTAATCTGGATTATAAATGGGCCTTTATGTATTTACTTGAATGATTGTATACTATTACATTATCATGTTGGACTATATGCTTTTGTGCGTTAATCTTAGTGCACGGTTACCTTACTCAATACGTAGCGTATTGATCACCCTTTTTATGGGTGTTGCTCACTCCCACGACCAAAGGGCCCTTCTAACTTTGTACAGGTGGGTGGTGCCTATTTTGATGTCTTCGATGTTCATGAGGCATCAGGTGGGGCCGAGTGTTGAGCATGTACTTGGCTCGTGGATTGAGAGTGGCATGGCCGAACTTCCCATTTATGAATTTCTATCTTTGTTTTTACTTTTCTAAGACATAACGTTTATCATCTCTAAACTTATTTCCTTTTAAGGAACTTTGACTATGTACGCTGGTTTGTAACTCCTTGACTTCGCACTCTGATTTCTATTTTACAGTCATTTAATGCTTATTTGAAATCTTGATTAGATTTGATTTATATTGATTATTAAATTCCTTTTAGCCTTAGCACTTGGTACCGAAATGGTTGGAGTGAACCGGTCTGGTACTAAGTTTGGCAGTAATATACCCAAAATTCACAGGTTTTAATTTAATTGCTTCCGTTTTAAAAAAAGAAAATAGTAAATTTTGGGGTGTTACACTTATCTTAGTAGGTGTAGCACTTTAAATCACTATAAGTCATGTATAAATTATTAAGGTTGTCAATAGGCTGAATTGGCTCATGAACGACTCAATTCAACTCTATAAAGGATCAACTTGACTCGTTCATTTAGTTAAACAAGCTGAACTCAAACCTTTTGTTGGCCTATTAATTAAGCTCGTTGAGCTCACGCTAGGGTAGGATCAACTCATTTGTTCGTTAACTGGTCTGTTTATAGGCTTATTTTGAAGTTTAATTGATGATCATTTGAAAGCTTAGTTGAGACACAATAAAATATTTGTTAGAGACTCATTTATAAGTACTATATTATATATAAGTAGTGTTTATATATTCATTAACAAAAAATATTATAAAACTATGTAATGTGTTTTATAAACTAACTGAGTATGATGAAGATAAGAATATAATGTTTCTTATTGTAATCTTTAAGTTCAATAAAAAAATATTTTCATATATAAATTAGGTTAATAATCAAGCTCATAATGGAAAACATTAAAATAAATCAAGTTATTTTTATTAATAAAGTTGATGAACCACCTCAACTCAAGTTATTTATAAATGAGACAAGCTTGAGCACCAATTCTTAAGGTTCACTCAGTAACAAGTTGATCCAACTCAATTTGTTTAACAAGAAATTTAACCTTAAGCAAGGGGAAGTTAGGCTTCATTTGGATCATTGATAACCATATAAGGATTGTCACTAGATGCACACATTCATAATACTACATCATAAAAACTTTACCTTCATTTAAAACCATGGCCAAATAAAAGAGTAAAAATTCCTGCCACTTAACCTACCATTAACTTATTATATCTCTTTTATATGTTGCATTACGTATAACTCATGTGTATGAATGGATGCAAATTGTCCATGCTCTTATTTAAAACATTACCATTAAAAGCCAAGGGATGAAATTTGGTTATTTCTTCGCAAACACCCATTCAAATGTTGAATTTCATATCCAAATAAATTATGCCTATTAGTCACATACATTCTAATGATTCTATATATAATATGCATTCCAACTCACTCAAACATTATGTGAGGACATTACATAATGAAAAGAAAATTATTCTCAAGTTTTATCCATAATGAATTGTAATTGTTCAAGTAAAAGAATCACAAATATCTACATCATATATAATGCCATCCTACATCATCGTACAAATAAATTATGTATAATATTTCATTTACCGATGTATCTTCTCGTATTCCATCATCAAGGATATGTTGACTGTTGAGTCGTTACTAATAATCTTGATTATTAGGACAAGTTTATCATCCTTTGAGGATTTGGATCCCTCTAGTGGTTCAACTATTTGGACCCTAATTATACCCTTTGGGCATAGTTATAACATTTCCGTTTAACTTCTTTATGAGTTGGAACATTAGTTAGTGTGATTGAATTTCATATTTTTTTAGCATTAATAAACTTAATTGGTAGTTTATTAGCTACCTTGAACAAGTATGTTTGGTTTAACATCAAGTGCACTTGATTTTTCCTTGAGCCCATAATCTCATATGGAGGTCTTCAATAAGTATGTTTGGTTTAACATCAAGTGCACTTGATTTTTCCTTGAGCCCATAATCTCATATGGAGGATATCTTCCATATTATTTCTTATTTTATGATCTTATTAATCCTCCCCATTAATGTTAAAAAATATCATTTTGATGCTTCCTTGTGATGTAATTTTATTTTTATAGATGAGTGCATGCACACACATATGTGTCAAATCTACATATTAAGATAACTAAGTATCATGTTCATTCTTGCTCACAAGATCAATATTAATCTAGATAATTTGATATGCAGTTGGCACTAAAGATATGAGCTTGTGATTTGTATTTGGTGCATTGTGTTAGCATGGATTGGTTATGTATAGATGTTCGGTGGAATTAGAGTGACATAGAGGCTCTAGTGGAAAACATAGAGCGAGTACTGCTTACAAATACTGTATGTGTCGAATTATAGTGGAAAACAACAAAAATGGGCGAAGCAAACAATTCGTGTTTTTCTATTTGTAATAGTTTGTATGATTCATTTATTTCATATCATGTTATTCTCATCTAAGGTTATCACCTCTCTTATTTTAAGTCCATTTTCCATTTGTTATAGTTTGTGTGATTCATTATTCTCATGTTTAAATATCTAGGATTAGTTTTTCTTGATAGATCTTGGTTAGGGGGTTATTGACCCTCCTTGTAATCTCATGTTTCTACACATAATAAAGATCATTGGTTTTACCAATTTTGTTCATCATTGCACCCCAAAATTAATGAAATATTTTTTTAACATAAATTTGCGGAATCTAAAGTGATAAAACATAAGGGGGGTTATGCTGCATCTAATATAAAGGAGATATTTTCTTTACCCAATCTATATCGGGTGTAAGGAAAACGTAGCCTTAAATCTAGGGATCAGGTATAAAAAACACTTGATCCCACCATGGTACAAGATATAAAATAAATAGAAGATGATAGTTATAATAAAAAAGAGGACATAAAATTCCATAGAGAGAGATATTCCAAATAACAATACTCTAGATCAAATCCAATTAACATTCACTACAAGCAACATAACAAAATCATTGAAACAATGAGTACTATCAAAATATTCATGCAAAGTCACAACTACCCATTGAATAGACTAGTAAACATAAAACATAACTCATCAGTATAACAATACCAAGTAACCCACTATACAATACAAACTCAATAAGTGATCACAACCATTCCAAATACTTAGTCACATTGAGATTAAATACCCCACTATTCATAACTAGTGGAACAATATCAATCTATTGAACCTTCTAGGGAAAAACACTTTTGGGAACCCTTATTATATCTGGTGAATCACTAATAAAATCCTTCTAGGGCAATATGCTCCTTGGAACCACTATTATTTTTTATGGACTGGTAACACAACCGTTATTGGGTAAAATGCTCCTAGGAACCACTATTATATTTGGTGGATTGGTGACACAACCCTTCTAGGGTAATACAGTAACACCCTAAATTTTACTATTAAAAGTTTTTATTTTCCAGTGGAAGCTTATAATCAAAATACCGGGTGTTACCGTCGTAATCGACGTAAGTTTGTCTTATCATACCATCCTCATATCAATCACAAGGATAAAACTATTAAAATGTGAACCATGCTAAATATAAAACAAGAGAAATTTTATAAATACAATTATGAGTTTGGAGGTTTAATTTGAGTACAATGAAAAATACAGAAAAATGGGATATCATAGATCTAAGAGTCTAAAAAGGTATCTAGAAAAACCATCATCCAGATAACATGACTCTTTGCCCAAACCGCTAGTATAGAAATAATTACTCCACCCAATACAACGTATCATAGGCAGAAAAATCATCTAGCTGGTCCTCAAATGTCTGCACAAAAGTATCAAGGTCATCTACTCGTGAGAATAAGCAACACCCATGAGAATGATGGTTAGTACACTACATAATGAGTAAGGTGACAATAGTGCCGAGTCAAGGATACAGTTAAATGCATCCATTCACACAAAATATCACAAGGTAATTACCGATCCAAGCCTATTTATCAGATATAAATTTTTTTATTCTTTTATTTACGTTGAGTTCATGGACCCCGCTATTTTTAAATTGGTGGATCTTTCTGAAACACCTCTAAGGGACAACACACCGGATCCACTATTATTTTTCGGTGGAATGAACCCAAAATCTCTCTTTGGGAAAAGCTCTCTTGATTCACTATTCTTAGACTGGTAGAACAATTTGAATCATCTCTTAGGGACAATACACCTAAGCCACTATTATCTTCCGGTGGAACTAACCCATAAAATACCTAAGCTCGACTCACATAATCTTTCACTATAAATGATTAATGTATTCTTAATCATTGATTTAAAAGTTACATTATTTAACTAGGTAAAGCATATCAAATAGATCCTAAGGTCGTTCTTTAGGGTTAAAACCCTTTTATTTCCTGAAAATCCTAAATTCACACTTTTTATCATAACTCTCCTTCTGTTACTCTTTTACCCACCAAACTTAGTACCTCATCCTAAAATACTATTATTATCAATATAATATAAATTTAAGGCCTAAATCTAACTTATTTCACATGCGGTAATAAACCTATCTTAAAAGTTACTATTCCCGGGGCTTATGAACCTTAATTTCACAAATCCATCATAACTTTTTCTGTAGGGATAAAAAAATCACTAGATTTAATATATGTTCCTAGAACACTAATATTAACAACATATTAAAATTTTTTGGTCTAAATATACAGTTTCATACATATGATAGTAACCTTCTCGTTTTAGGGTTACTATTTCCAAATCAAATCATTTTCATAATTTATTAAAATTAGGTCATTCACAACTACTCTAAACACTTAATATAAATTCCTTATAATATTTTAGATGATATAACACTTCAAAATACCATGATTTTCATATTAAACTCATATTGACCAAAATACCCTTACCGATAACAAAATCCTTATTTCATAAAGATTTTACATATATTGGTAACATTATTTCTAAATCCACAATTTATCTCCATATGTCTTAGTATACTCATTTCACACTCATCATGCCTTCATAAACTTATTTTATAACCATATATCACATCGAAGGTTTTCCACATAGAATAACGATATCGCATAATCTCCATTTACTTATTTTCTATTATATAATATTAATTGCATATCATACCATTAATAAATCACATGATAAAAATAACATGGTATAACACAAAAACATGCATAATACTTAGCAATCATAAACCTTAGCCTATGACAAGTATCTTACGAAAATGATTCCAGTCTCTAAGCAAGCAAATCTTATTTCGCCTCTTCCGGAACCTTAGAAAAATCATCTAAGAAATCATAATAAAATACCATTAGGATTAAATCACATAATTAATGAAATTTTAAGGAAATGAAAGGGTGAAAGAATAGAGGAAAACTAAACCAATTCAGGTGAGTGCTTGGGAAAACTTTTCACAACCAAATGGCGAGGAATGACAACAAGTGCCGAGCTAAGGGGGTGACAACAACACAAGATGCCATTGCTAGGTGGCGAGCAACAACCAAAGGGTGGAGGGAAGCACAGGTAGATAAGGCTAAAGGAGGGTGGTGTGCACCAGCTGGTTTGGCCAAAGCAAGGGGGTATAGTACGGTTGGAGGGGCTGAAGGTGGAGTGTAGGCTACAGTGAAAGTTGCCGAATGTTGGGGGTGGTGTTTGGTTGTTGTTGTTGCAACCAAAGAAAGGAAATGAAGGAGGGAGCTGCGGTGTGTTTGGTCAAAAGGTGGGGCGATGCACTGGTGGAAATGGCTATTGGTTTGGTGGTAGGAATGACAAAAGTGAACGATGGGAGTGAGGGTGCTTCGGTGAGGGCGCTTTGGTGAGGGCTGCCATTGTTGGTTTTTGGGGGTTGTTTTGGCGATGGTGAGGAGGAGGTGTAGAATATGCTTTGGAGGTGGAGTTTTTGTAGAAAACAAAGGGAGACAAAAGAGATGGTTGGGGCATTTATTGTTGGCTATATATATATACACACACATATACATGCATAGAGATGGGGAGAAGGGGCTGCGATCAGGTGAGATTTTTAAACCCCAATCTTGCCTCAAAATGATTTGGGGGAAAGGCTTGGCAGGTGATGGGGGATGATGCAGGTGTGGAAAGCATTAATGTTTCACATAAGAAGAAGGGAAAAAAAGGAAGAAGTAAAGAGAAAAATAGACTAAAGGAAAGAAAAAAAAAGAGAGAGAAAGAAGAGAAAATGGAAAAGGGAAAAAGGGAAAAGGGGAAAAGAAAAAGAGAGAATACTATGTTTGGTTTTTGATTAGGACAATATTAATATAATTTAGGTTCAGATATTAGGATAGTTTAATTATCAATAAATCGAGATCAAGTTAAAATTCTAGGATTAGAGAGTTAGGGTAAGGTGGAAATATTAATTTTTTGAGATTAGGATTAGGTTGCAAAGTAAATCACTTAGAATTAGGTTTAGCTAAATTTTAGGGTACTACAAATACGCTTCTCGAAACCACTATTTAGTGTTCAAAATATATAATATTGTTAACCTTAAGAAAAAAACACACACATAATGAATAAAGTGAATGATAATGTCTGTAACAACGATATGACTATATTTTCTATCATTTCAGATAATAAGACCCAAAAAATTTGATGTTGGCATTTCAAAATTTGATGAATCAAGATAAAAATAAATGAATAAGAAAAGGGGTTTTGGTTATAATCACATACGTTAATTAAGTTATTATATAAACCATATGTAAAGTTTAAAATAAAGTTTGTTTGCATTATGAAGTTAACACAGCCATAAAAATGAAAAAAATATTAATTTTGAATTTAATATAATATAATAATTAATAATATTGTAAAATTTAATATATCGATTTTACCATTTAGATGGATATCATATTTTTTGACAAAATTTTACATCAACAATCAACTTCATTATCTTAGTGGTGTATGAACCATATTTTCTTTACTTTAGCTCATTTTTAAGAAAAGTTGCAAAATAATATAGGTTGGAGAATTAGAGGATTAAGAAAGAAATATATGTGGAATAAAAGAGGAAATATATTTGGAGATTGATTGATAAAAATTATAGTTATTATGTAGAGTTAAAGGATTTTACTTATAATAATAAGATTCTTAACTATTTAACTACTTTAAGATTCTACCTATAATTTACCTAGAATTGTGGATCATCTTATGACTTTTGGATCATAGAATAGAATCGTAGTATTGAATAATAAGTTTAATAATTATGGTTCCACTAGATAAGAATAATGACCATGAGTATTTTGATTTGAAATTAGTACCAATCCGTTCCACTGTATGAGAATAGTGATTAGGAATGTTATGCCTTGAGAGTTTTATAAGTCTATTCCACTGAACGATAATAGTGACTAAGAGTATTATGCCTTGGGAGTTATACTTGTTAGGTTTGCTGTACGAGAATAACGGAATCCCTAAACTCAACATAATTAAGTAAACAACTCATAGGCATACTTAATATGGAACTCTATTTCGGTTTCTCTCTTAAGCTATCTCATGTTATAATTAATGTACATACTTAGTCCTTCCATATGACCTTATATATTTTGTATGTCCTTTTCTTATGACTATATTATTATCTTACTCAATACAAGTATTGACTATCCTTTTTATGGATCCTTTTTTGTCATATTTTACTTATATTGTACTTGGATTTTAATATCCAAAATCTTATCTAAGATTTATGAAAAATTCTCATATTCTCTTATTTTGTCTTATATTTGATATGAGAATAGTATGGTAAACCAAACTCATGTTGAGTATGACAGTAGCATCCAATTATCTTAATATTACGCTTCAACAAAGTAAGATTTTTCAATGCAAAATCAGAATTATTACAATCTCTTAAGGTTGGGTTAACTAATGAAAGAAAGATGGAACTAGATGCATTCTTAAAACAGAGCGCTTTGCCTTTCATATTATTGTGAAGGAAGATTATTTTTTTGAATTTGAATTTGAATTTGAGGGGCTCTTTTTTTTTCTTTTACTAAGAAAAGTTATAAATTTTGGGATGTTATACATGCTTAAAATGTTGCATCTCATCACTATCGTTGCACTCTTAGTGTGGGATGGCATACTATGTGGGAAAATTATGTTGAAGTGAATGTGGATGGGAATGCCTTGGGTAAGAAAGGGATACTAGTTCATAAGTGGAGTAGCCAGAGATCATTTACCGGGATGGATGCTTGGGTTTGTAGTAAATATCGGGTTTGGTTCTATATTGGTTGTTGAACTTTAGGCTATTTACTATAGACTTGTGGTGGCTCATGATTGTGGTTGGGATCAAATTTGTATATCTAGTGACTCCTTACCCATTATTCTTCTAATTAATGGTAAACAATTTCACTTTCATCCTCAAAGCGAACCTATTTATGCTTGTTGAAATATAATGAGACACTTCACTTCTTGTTGTATGGCTCATGATCTCCATGAAGTTAACTTAGTCTCTGACAAGCTAGCACACATAGGATGTCATTGTATGATTTCAAATATGTAACTATCTTTTTGGATTTTTATCCACCATTTCTTTTCTGAAAAAATATATATCCATATACATAGTGCATAGATTATCCAACTTAGATAAAGATAATAATATTTTAATATTTTTTTTGGAACAAACCTTAAATATTTATTCATCGTGTTTTTCTCAAATAAAGCAAATTCCAATTGTTTAATTATTATTCAATAATTATTTCTGAAATTAAATATTGATGTTTCAGTGTTACAATCATACTGTTAAATCAAAGTAGGCCAACGTAAGTCAAAAGTTATGCACTAATGACCCAATTTTACTATATAATACTGGAATATTTTGTTCCAAAGAGAAAATCTATTATTAATGCATTCACTCGGCTTACTCTTGATTGGCCTGGTCCATCTTGTCAAATTTCTTTTAATTTGCATATTAGCATCTTTTACTCCACGAATCTCACAGGGAAAAAGGGGAGAAAAAGATCGAGGCAAGAAAAATTTAGGATTTACAGACCTGGGTTGAGGCCACAAGTCTACAACAGTATTGCATGGATTTGAAAATGGAAATACAGTTTATTTTAATTATAAAATATAATTATAAATGTTTTCAGCAATGCGAATGGAGAAACGTTTTGGCAGATCACACGAAATTTTGGTTTGTTAGTGGACTACAGCCACGACCACACTTGAACATAATCTGTTCGTTAGGCTCGTGCTTCCGGGTCCTTCAGTACAAAGGAGACATGAAATGTAGTCTGGTGAATGGCTAGCGAGTCGCGACTAGAGCGTATTAACGGCTTACTCCGCTGATGAGGGACGAGGACAGTAGATAGTGTAGTGTATCGTTCCTGGCTACTCCAGCGGTCTGGATGGTCTTCATGGTTGTCTGAAGACTTACATTACTTTATGTGTTCAGCTTGAGCTTGAAATCGTACTTTCCCATATCCCCGTGAATCTTTTTCTATTTGACAAGAAAGTGAAATTATAAATACTCTTTTTTATAATTCTAAATACTTCCTTTTTATTCTTCTATCTTCAACGACAAGAGATGGCTTTATATATAGCCTTTACATCAAACTGAAAGCCTAAAAATACTGAAACAAAATGAGCACTCTGCCTCAACTAATTGACCGTAATAATAGGTCATTATTATGACTTAGCAAGTCCTACTAACTCGCTCAAACAAAGACTCAATCAAAGACTTATTCAAAATCCACTTCTGCATCTCCTAGTTCCCGCTTGATTTGCACCAACAAACCCTCCTTAAGCTAGCCTTGGTTCACAAGGCTTAGCTTATCTCCAACCGAATCAACTCCAAGCTTGTGCCTTAGACTCTCAAATGTTTCTCTCTTCAGCGGCTTTGTAAAGATGTCTGCAACTTGCTCTTGTGATCCACAATGTTCAAGCCGTAATGTTCCTTCATTAACTAAATCTCTTAAGAAATGAAATCGTACCCCAATGTGCTTGCACCTTCCATGAAAAACAGGATTCTTGGAGAGCTTAATCGTTGAAGTATTGTCACACAAGATGACTGTGCTTCCCTCTACATCGTATTTCAGCTCTTCAAGTATCCTATTGAACCATATAGCTTGACACGCACAAGATGATGCAGCCACATATTCTGCTTCAGTGGTGGAAAGTGTAACAATTGGTTGCTTCTTTGATGACCAAGCAACAGCTGCATTGTCTATGAGGAAGACGTATCCGGATGTGCTCTTCCTGCTATCAATGTCTCCAGCAAAATCACTATCTGTGTATATCAACATCTCACCATCTCCACCTCTCTTGTACCAAATACCAAAATCCATCGTACCACTCAAGTACCTTAGGACTCTTTTCGCAGCTTGTAAATGCATAAGTGTGGGTCTCGACATGTATCGGCTCAGAAGACTTACAGAAAATTGCAGATCAGGTCTTGTTGTCGTGATGTACATGAGACTTCCTATTATTTGTTTATAATAGGTCTCATCAACACGTTCTCCATCAACGTCCATATCAAGCTTGTTTCCGGGCACCATCGGATTGCACACTGCATTACAATTCTCCATGCCAAATCTTTGCAAAAATTCAAAAGCATATTTCCCTTGAGAGATGTGAATCTCGAGAGGAGTCTGCAACACTTCAATGCCCAAAAAATATCTCATCTTGCCAAGATCTGACATATCAAACTCCTTTTGCATTGATTCCTTGAAATCTTTCATCATTGACTCAATATCTCCTGTGTATATAAGATCATCCACATAGATACTAACAAGCAGAATATTACCGATTTTGTTTGTCTTGAAGAACAGAGTTTCTTCGTTCTGTGATTTCACGAGACCCTCCTTGATGAAATACTCCTCAATTCTGCTAAACCACGCCCTTGGAGCTTGCTTTAAACCATACAAAGCCTTATGGAGTTTATACACTTTGTCCTCTGCTCCTTTGACCACATACCCTTTAGGTTGTTGAACGTATACTTCTTCTGCAAGAACTCCATGAAGAAAAGCCGATTTTACATCTAATTGATAGATGTCCCATCCCTTATGAGCTGCTCTAGACAACAGGGTTCTGAGAGTATCCATTCGTGCCACCGGTGCATACACTTCAGTGTAATCAATTCCATGTTCTTGAGAGTACCCTTTAGCCACCAAACGCGCTTTGAACTTGTTCACTTCTCCATGTTCGTTGAGCTTGGTTTTGTAAATCCATTTTACTCCAATGCACTTTGCCCCTTTTGGTAAATTTGAGAGCTCCCAAGTCTGATTTTTCACAATCGAATTCATCTCTTCATCCATGGCTTCTCTCCACTTTGGACTCTTCTCTGCTTCTTCGAAGCTTAAGGGATTGGTTGAATTGATTTCCACCATGTTGACTTCATCTTCTTCATCGTCATCTCCAGTAACATAGTCACTGAGATAAGATGTACGTCTTCTCACTCTTCCATCCCTGACTTCGATTTGTGGAGAAATCTGAGCTTGGTCTGCAGTTTGGTCTGCAGTTTGGTCTTCTTCGACAGTCTCCACAGGCTGCTCTTCTTCATAATCTGCTTCTTCTTCATCTCCATTATCTTTCCATGTCATGTCGTCATCACTCCAAGTCAGCTCTGTATTTGTATGATCACGTTCTTCCTCCCAATTCCAACCTTTTGATTCCTCAAATACAACATCTCTGCTCACTATGACTTTCTTGCTCTGCGGATTGTATAGCCGATACCCTTTAGATTCTTCTGAGAAACCAAAGAATATGCATGTGTTGCTCTTATCATCCAGCTTACTTCTTTTCTCATCAGAGATGTTGTAACACCCCCAAATTTACTACTAAAAAATTTCGTTTAGATCAAAAGTTTAGCGGAAGCGAAAGAATTAAAACCGTAAACTTAGGGGTATCACCGCCACACTTAGTACCGGACCGGTTCACTCCTACCGTTCCGATACTAAATGCTAAGGCTAAATCAAAAGTCATAAAACGTGAAACATCAACCATAAATGCACCATTAACACAATGTTCATAAAGACGGGGTTTCAACCACCGATAATGTATCATTAAGATTACAATTTAAAAGTCCCATTTTTGAAATACAACACAACATAAGTGCAACAAGCTAAAATAGGAGATAGAGAGGGAAATAAAGGAGTCCGGCTAACTCGCTCTCGGCCCCAACCAGGGTAGACTCATCACTCGGTCCCACCTGATGCCTCGTAGGTATCGTAGGCATCGAACGCGAGGTCTCCTACCTGCACAAGGTCAGATGGGTCTTCTGCTCGTGGGAATGAGCAGCACCCATGAAACGGGTGATCAGTACGCGACGTACTTAGTAAGGTAACAGACGAACTAAGGCCGACACATACACCACAAGATACATGTTTGACACGTCAATAGCGTACAATAACACGCAAGAGGAAAGCTGATTTCTTACTTGTATCTTATTCCTTATGGCCCATTATGTTGATAAGTCATTTTCACACATTCTTCATTAATCCATGTAAGTACGGGGACCCCACTATTATAGCCGGTGGACCGAAAATAAACACCCAGGGCAGAACGCCTCTGGCCACTATTATAGCCGGTGGACCGGAAATCAACACCCAGGGCAAACGCCTCTGGACACTATTCTAACCGGTGGACCGGACTGGCCCCGCCTTACATGGTGTTCCACTGTAAGTGTTTAGTACATTTCCATGGGTTAACTTACTCATTTGGGTCTGTCGAGCCCGAATCCCCCACTATTATAGCCGGTGGACCGGAAATAAACACCCAGGGCAGAACGCCTCTGGCCACTATTATAGCCGGTGGACCGGAAATCAACACCCAGGGCAGAACGCCTCTGGCCACTATTATAGCCGGTGGACCGGAAATCAACACCCAGGGCAAAACGCCTCTGGCCACTATTCTAACCGGTGGACCGGACTGGGTCGGGCTCATCAGTCTTTCACTTTACGTAATTGATGTCTTATTTATGTCTTATTAGGTCACATCACGCCCTTGACATGCATGCCGGAAATGCGCTACCTCTCCCCTCCAGAAGGACCGTCCCATATGTTGGGACCCATATCTCCCCTTACACTCGACATCCATCCCCGAGGCTATAGACCCTCTCAGCACCTATGGCATTAACTCCGTACGTCCTTGTCTCTCTAGGGTTCCTCCCCGGGAGCCCTAATCGGCCTAGGTGGCCCGACCCCCTTTCTAACATCACTCCATCCTCCATCTCGCCCTCATTCTTCTTAGAAGGTCCCCCAATACAATACTTTATCACCCCGATTCGCGTATGATCGACAACCCAGTTGCCGTCGAAACCCTAGTTAGCCGGCTGAAACCCTAGCACGTTACTTCCTCAACAAGCAACCCCCCTCTTCATCCCCGAACTTCCTCCCTCACTTAGAAAGCCCATACTGGTTCTTTATGTAGGTGTATTCGCACTCTCAACACCCTTACTCCATCCTCCCTCGATTACTTTCACCCTGGTGCCCTTCAAGCTACCCATTCCCTCTCAAACCCTAATCAGGCTCTTGGGCGCCCAGAGGGTTCCTCTCCTCAGGTGAACTCTAATCTTGATAGGCCTGCTCCTCAGGTTAATTCCAATGATCATAAATCCTTTGCAGACCTCTTCCCTAAGATGTCTGCTAAGAAATGTGACTTTGTGCCACCTAAGGGGAATGTTGTATGCATTAACTCTGAAAATATCCATCCTGTGGAGGAATCCTGGGGTGCTTGTCTTCTTGGCTGTTTTGTGGGCACTAATCCTGATAAGTATAATATGGGGATTGCTAAACATACAATTAAGCAGCCCTTCAAATACATTATTCATAGTACAGGGTGGGTTGTCCTGAAATTTGATGAACTTGCTCACAGAGAACAAGCATTGGCTGGGGGTCCTTATATTATCAAGGGCAAGGTGTTTGTGCTGAAAGAGGTCCCTAAGCTTTTCTCCTTTGGCAGAGAAGAAATAACTAAAGTCCCTGTTTGGGTTAGACTTGTAAGTCTGCCCATGGAATTATGGAATTGTGGGGCAATCAGTCAAATTGCCTCCCACATTGGTCGACCTATTTTGATTGATGACTTTACCTTGCTGAAGTCTAAGATTGAATATGGCAGAGTTCTTGTTGAAATTGATTTAAAGAACAAGCTTCCCTCTGTGCTTAAAGTGCAAGGGGGAGAGGAAGAATATTCTCAGATTGTGGAGTATGAAGACCTGCCACAAATCTGTGAACTTTGTGGTAATTTAGGTCACTTGAAGTCTTCTTGTCCCCTGGCAACTAAGGAACCACAGTCAGGTATAGTCAACCACATTTCCAAAGGCAAACAGCCTTTGAGTGCTGCTGAACCTCCACAGAAAGGGACTGCTAATGATCATGCTCCTAGTGGACCTGCCCTGAAGAGGAAGAAGATTCCTAAGGCCAAAACAACTTCTTCTGTTTTGACTGAACCTCCCCAAGTTGCTGCTGTCAACAATCCTCAGCCTGAGACTATAGGCAAGGATTCAATGAGTGCACCAAGTGAAGGTCCCCCCCTTCTCTGATTCTTGTGAAGTGTGATACTGCTGCTAGGGTTTCACACACTCTGCAGAGTTCTGCTGTGCAGGATAATATTGCTTCTTCCTCCAATGCAGCTGCTCAACCTGTGACTGTCGAGGAAGATTCTGACATGGTTACTGGATGGCAGTTGGTGGTTGCTAAAGCAGCCAAAAGGAAGAAAAAGAAAGCTGGCCTCATGAGCAGTCACAGGGGGATTCTCACAAAAATGGGTAGATCTGTCAAGACCTAATGAAGATGCTTTGCTGGAATATAAGGGGATTGAGTACTCCCCTGAAACAAAAAACTCTGTCGAAATTGAGCAGGGATCAGGACTGCTCTTTAGTTTTTATTTTGGAAACAAAAATCAATGAAGATAAAGTGGTGTACATCAGGGATCTATACTTTAGGGGCTGGAAATTCCACCATAATTTTGCCAACCACCCCAATAGGAGAATCCTGTGTCTCTGGAACCCAGATCTTCTGTCTTTCCACTTGACTGAAGTAACACAGCAAACCATTTCTGGATCTGTGAAGGAACTCTCCACAAACAAATGCTTCTCTGTGACTGCTGTTTATGGATTGTATAATATCAGGGACAGGAGACCAATGTGGGACTCTCTGATCAGCCTGGCTAGAGACATCTATGAACCCTGGATAGTTTGTGGGGACTTCAACTGCCCACTTAATGCAGATGATAGAATTGGACTTACAGCAGTGACAGACTATGAAACTACTGATTTTAAGTCCTGTTGTCTAATTGCTCAATTATTTGATCTTCCCTCCTCTGGCTGCAGGTATACCTTCATTGGCAATAATGTCAAAAGTAAACTTGACAGAGCCTTTATGAATGCTGCTGGGTTTGCTGCAGGCTGGCATGCCACTGCCAATTTCCTTCCACCTGGATCCTCCTCAGACCATTCCCCTTGTATTCTGGATTTTGACAGGCACCAGGTTAGGAAGAAATCTTTTCAATTCCTGAATATGTGGTGTGATCATTCCAGGTTTAAACAAGTGGTCATTGATTGCTGGAAATTCTCATTCCCTGGTTCATCACAGTTTAATCTTTGCTGCAAGCTGTCTGGGTTAAAACAACCATTGAGGCAGCTCATTTCTCTGGATTTTTCTCATATTCTGTCCAGGGCTAATAGGGCTGAAACTGAACTTAAATTAGCTCAGGAGCAGGTTCTGCAGCAGAACTCCCAGCTAGGGTTTGATCGACTTGCAGACCTGCTGGCTAAAGCCAAATTTTTGAAGAAGGCAGCTGCTTCTTTTGTATCTCAGGTCAACAGGAATAGATTCCTGTTTAACATGGATCTAAACTCTAGCTTCTTCTTTAACCTGCTCAAAGCTAGGGTTCACAGACACAGAGTTGTCCAATTACAGAAAAGTGATGGTTCAGTCACTTTAAATGAAAATGAAATGCAGACAGAGTTTTTGATCTATTACAATAACCTGTTAGGCACTGCTAATGTTTCTGCAGAGTTTGACAGGTCTGTGATCACTGATGGCCAAACCCTAACCTCTGTTCAGCAGGAAGCCCTCCTCAGACCTGTTACAAAAGCAGAAATCAAGAGCACTATTTTTTCTTTGGGTGATCTTAAATCCCCTGGTCCAGATGGATTTTCTGCAAATTTTTTTAAAGAAACCTGGGATGTAGTAGGGGAGGATCTTTGCAATGCTGTTATGGAAGTGTTCAGAAACAGAAAACTTCTGAAGAGGATTAATCACTCCAATCTGGTATTGATTCCAAAGTCACAGAATGCTGCTAAAGTCACAGACTTCAGACCAATAGCCTGCTGCAATACAGTGTACAAGATCATTGCTAAATTAATAGCAGGCAGAATGGCTGAGTGCCTTCACACAATCATTAGCCCTGAACAAGGTGCATTTGTGAAGGGCAGATTATTGACTGAGAATGTTTTGTTGATTCAGGAAATTCTGAAAGAATATAACAGGAAGAGGACCTCTCCAAAATGTTTGATCAAGGTGGACCTTATGAAGGCTTATGATACTTTGTCATGGTCTTTTCTGGAGAAAATCTTGCAGGCCTTCAACTTTCCCCCAGATTTTTCTGAGTTGATTATGGAATGTGTTTCCACCACCTCCTACTCTCTCAAACTCAATGGGAGTACCTTTGGCTTCTTTAAAGGGGCTAGAGGACTAAGGCAGGGGGATCCTATGTCTCCATATCTGTTTGTTCTCTGTATGGAATTCTTAAGCAGGCAGCTTAAAACCTTGGCACAGCAGCAGGTGTTCTTCTTTCATCCCAAGTGCAAGCAGCTCAATCTTCTTCATCTTGCTTTTGCAGATGACCTGGTTCTGTTCTGCAGAGGAGATTCACCATCTGTACAGGTTCTGCTACATGGGTTACAAATTTTTAAAAATTGCTCTGGGTTGTCTGCTAATCCACAGAAATCTCAAGTCTTCATGGCTGGTGTTGATCCACAGCTACAGCAGCATATTCTCAGCATTTCTGGTATGACTTTAGGGAGCTTCCCCTTCAGATACCTGGGAGTGCCTTTGAACCCCTGCAAATTAAGAGCAATTGATTATGAACAGCTTATTAACAGCATATGTGATAAATTGAAGCAGTGGAAAGCTAAATCACTCTCTTATGCAGGAAGAATGGAAATTATCAATTCTGTCATACAGGGTATTGTGGGGTTCTGGTTCTCTGTGTTTGCAATTCCAGGAGTTGTGCTGAACAGAATTATCTCCCTCTGCAGGGCCTTCTTATGGCAGGGGAAATCTCCTCCTGTGGCTTGGTCTACTATTTGTCTTCCTAAAGGGGAAGGTGGTCTGGGGCTCAAAAACCTCCATACCTGGAATCTCGTTTTTTTGAGCAGGTATATTTGGTCCCTGCAGGAGGAAAAAGAAAGTCTGTGGACCAAGTGGATCCACACCTATTACTTGCAGGGCAGACCTTTTGAAGACTTTAGGGCTAAGCATGATAGCTCTCACTTCATGAAGAAGTTGTGCAAGATTTTCCAACTAGTGGTGGCTGCTGCAGGTTCTGTGGCTGTGGCTAAGGAACAGATTAAGGCATGGACAGTGAATGGGAATTTTTCCTCTCAGGCAGCCTTTAAACTTTTGAGGCAGAAAAGGCACAGATGGAAACCTCACTAGGTGGTCTGGAAAATGCAGAAGAGCAGGAGGTTTTCTTTTATTCTGTGGCTTGCTCTCTATAGAAGACTGTTTACAAGAGACAGACATTTTTTTGTGACTGGCCCCAAAGAATGTCTGTTTTGTAACTCTGTTCTAGAATCTCACCAACACTTGTTTTTTGATTGTGAGATGACTAACAGTATTTGGCAGCATTTGAGACAATGGCTGGGGATACAGAGAGGGTCTACAAACCTCCATAGTGCTGTCAGGGTCCTACAGAGAAACTCTCACAGACAACACCCCTTATGGAGGGCAAGAGCCCTTACTGTTGCTGCTGCTGTTTACTACTTATGGAAGGCCAGAAATGCCTTATTGTATGAATCCAAACCTCTTATAAGTAGTAGTGTCATTGTTCTGGTTCAAAAGTTTGTATATAGTGCCCTCTATTATGGACAAGAGCCTTAGAGCATACTATACTGTCTTTTGATTGCATGTACTCCCCCTTGGGGGATTAGAACACCTAAGGTAACTTGTCCTACATTTTTGTCTGTAAGGGCCTGCTAACCAGGGTATGCCCTGTGTATTTGTACAGTTTCTTTTCTGTTATATATTTACCATCATTTCGAGGCTCTTGGACGCCCTTACTCCGGCCCATGTAATATCTTGCCCCCAAGTTTCCACCCATCCCTTGGACTCTCCCAACCCTCACTTAACACCCTCATCCCCCTTTTTCAACGTAAGGATTATACCCATGCAAGCTCTAATCCCCCCATGCAAACTTCCCCCAGGGTCCAATTTCCGTAATCTCCCTTTATCATTCCACGCTACTAACCCTAGCATGCATGTCCTAGAGGGCCATATCAAGTCATATCATCAATATCAAAAAACAACGTAGCACATGTCATGTTCGCATAATACGATGCACACACATATTACCACCTTATCCATGCTACGTATTACAAAACGAATGATTCACTACACATGCATAACACACATAACTCATGGCATGCTCATCATTCATCCACATATTACAACACATAAGCACAAGGCCATAGCTTCGTCCCTTACCTAACACGACACCGGCCTTGGAGCACGCTCCTACGTCTCCTTCGGGTGTCGACTTGATTCGCCTATAAAAGGAGAACACTAGAGGTTAAATTTCCTTTAACAAGGAACTATTCCCCTACTTTACTCTTTTCTAAATTCTCTGTTAGTGCTAAGAGAGTACTAATTTTACTAATGGCTACCAGGAGCTAAAATAGTAATAGTAGTAATACTAACCATAATAATAGGGATAATAGTAACGCTACTAGTAGTAACCACAAGAATGTTAAAATAATAATGTTAATCGTACTAGTAATAATAATGACAAAGATAATAACAACGATATTCATAGTTAGGGTAATAAATATAGGAATAATATTAATAACAATAATAATAATAATCGTAAAAGTGGTAACAATAGTAACAATAATAGTATTACCAACAATATTACTTCAATAGTTATAATAATACTAGGAGTAACAATAATAACAATGCTAATAATATTAAGAATGATAATATTAATAATAGTAATAATAATAATGACAATAATAATAATAATAAGGATGATAATAATGACACAATAAGAATAATAATGGCAATAATAATAATAATAATAATAATAGTAATAATAATAATAATAAGGATAATAATAATAATAATCATAATAAGGCTAATGGTAATAATTATCAATATTAATTTATTAACTCTCATTAGTCAGGGTTTAGGGTCCAAGGAGGTGGAGTCAACGTGGTGGTGCGGTGGTTCCGGCAGCGGCCGCGGCGGCGGTGGGAGTATGAATTTGGGGAGGTGTTTGTGGAGGCTGCTGGGGAGAGTAGTAGGGTAAACAGGGGGCGTAGGGTGGTAGGATAGGGTCTCTTGGTGGTTTTAGGGGGTGGTGAGGGTGCTGCCAGCGTCGGCACAGCCGGCGGCGGCGGCGCGAAGGTGGCGCGGGCTGGAGGGGTCGATTTTGGGGAGTGGTTTTCGCACGGCCAGGGCGGCACGTGTGGTGCGAGGCAAGGCGTCTAAGGTAGTTGGTTGAACAGAGGGGGGTGCAGGGAAGAGGTTGGTGGCACGGGCAGGTGGGAACGGCGGTCGAAGGCGGGGAATAGGGCGGCTGAAGGTTGGGCGGCGTGTTTCGGAGCTTCTCTGGGTTCCATATTTTCGAACCCGATCTATGCGGTGGAGGGGTCAATTTATAGGCCAAACTGAGGGAGAAACGACAAGGTCACGTGGGAGGTTAGGTGGGTTAGGTTTGGGGGAGGTCGTCCGGCGCAGGTCTGCCGTTGCAGACCGAAACTCTTCGGAGAAGAAGGCAGGGGGTTGCGTGCGGGAAATGGCTGCATCGATCGGTCACATCCAATGGGAGGTCAACGGGGATGAAATGACAAAACGAATGATGGAAAAGACGTGTCGTCGCCGCTGCGTTTTCCGGCGAAAAACTTTAGTTGCAGGCGGCGACGGACGACGGTGTCGCGAGGAAGAAGAAGGAGAAGAAGGGCTGGACCGGCGGTCCAGGGGAAGGGAAAAAGGGAAGGGGAACCGGCCGGGCTGCGGCGGTTATTTCCCCAATAAATTAAACGCTGTGTTTTGGGCAAAATTTGGGGAAAACGCGGAGTTTGCATTGTCAGGCAACGGTTATATTTCTTTACTCGGGGAGCAGCGTTTCGGCGGGGTGGGAGGCGAAATGCTGCGTTTTGTTTCCAGGGCGAAGGGGACGGCGCTGGGCCACGGGAAGGAGGAAAGGAGAAGGGGAGTTGGGCCGTGAGCTGGCCCAACGGGCGAGAAGGGGGGGGGAGAAAAAGGAAAAAAAAAGAAAAAGAAGGGGAAATAAATTCATTTATCTTATTTTATTTTAGTGTTTTATTTTGTATAAATATTTAGAGTATTTACTTTAGGTACTTTGAGTAAGAATATTTAAATAATTAAATAAAATATTTATCCTCCTTTTTAGGTTAATTTAGGGTCCAAAATTATATATATATGTAATTACTTGTATAAAGGTACCCTTGTAATTTATCTTAAAATTCTTATTAGCTTGCCCTACAAAATCCTTCTTAATTTATAAAGAGTAGTATATTAAATAAATTCCCCAATAACCCTTACTTAATAACTTATTTCCTAAAATAATTAATTCTAGGGTATTTCAAATGTGCACATGAGCTATGCTTCCCCATACTCGAAAGTGCTCCACACTTGGCTTCACTCCACTCCAAGCTTCTTGTGGAGTGATGTCCTTCACAACTAGCTTAGGGCATCTGTTGAGAACATAGAAGGTCCAACTCACAGCTTCTGCCCAAAAAACTCTTGGTACTTTTCGTGTTGAAAGCATAGACCTGACCATGTTCATAACCGTGCGATTCTTCCTTTCTGCAATACCGTTTTGCTGCGGTGTATAGGCCGTGGTTAGCTGTCTCCGAATACCCTCCTCTTTGCAGTAATTAGAGAACTCATGAGAAGTATACTCCCCTCCTCGATCAGTTCTTAAGCATTTGATACTCTTTCCGGTCTCAGTTTCCACTTGCTTTTTGAATATCTTGAACTGATTGAATGCTTCTGACTTCTCCTTCAGAAAATATACCCATGCCTTCCTACTATAATCGTCTATGAAACAGAGAGTGTACCTCTTTCCAGTGGTGGTTGTGGGACTAATGGGACCACAAATGTCTGAGTGAATCAACTCAAGTACTTCTTTGGCTCTCCACATGCTCTTCTTAGGAATGGGATTCCTCGGTTGTTTGCCTACTAGGCAATCTGAACATGTAAACTTCTGTGTGTCGAAGTTTGGTAGACCGCGCACCATCTCTTTGCTTTGTAACGTTTTCATGCCGCAGTGACTAAGGTGTCCATAATGCTCATGCCACAGTTTTGCCATGTCTTCCGTAGCCGTCTTCAAGCAGCATTGTTGATCGTCTTCATCACCACCTTGATCAATCAACATGAACATTCTGTTCATGCTCATCTTGCTCTCAGCCATTAGCCCTTTCTTATCATGATAGATCTTACAGAAACCTTTCCGTATGATGATGGTTATCTCCTTCTCTTGTAGCTGACCAAGACTCAACAGGTTGTTTTTGAGCTCCGGCACAAAGTACACATCACTTATATTGTATGTGACATCGTTTAGTATGAGTTTTACACTCCCTTTGTCAACTACCTCCATACGTTTGTTATTGCCTAGCTTGACTGAGTGCTTGAAATCGCCACTTAATGTTGAGAACAACTCTCGATCTCCACTCATGTGATTTGAGCACCCTGAATCAAGAAACCATGCCCTCTTTCTCAAATTCTCTTGCTTTCCAGAATACGTCATCATCATTAGTTCTGCATTTTCCAGATTAACCTTTGCATCTTCCTCACCATTTTCTTCTTCTTCAATGTAAGCCATTAGAAGTACTTCCTCCCTTTCAAAATCAGCGTAGTTTGCTTCTGATTCCCACATTGGACATTCGTTTTTGAAGTGTCCAAGCTTATGGCACTTGTAACACTCCACAGTGCTCTTGTCTAAGTACGTTTTGCCGCGACCATGTCCTCTGCCTCTTCCCCTGGTTCCACCGCCTCGCCCGTAGGCCACTTTCAAAGCTTGATCATCACCTCTTTCTGATTTTTTGAATTTTCCTTCATGGACCATCAGAGATGCCTGCAATTCATCTATTGAAATGCTCTCAATGTTCTTGGACTCTTCTATGGATACAACCATGTACATGAACTTCTCACTGAGAGTTCTGAGAATCTTCTCCACCACCTTTGATTCAGTCATGGTTTCTCCATTGCTTCTCATCTTGTTGGTAATGGTTAGCACCCGCTTGAAGTATTCCTCCACCTTTTCAGATTCATTCATTTCCAGAATCTCAAAATCTCTTCTCAGTTTTTGCAGCAGAGACTTCCTCACTCGTTCGTTCCCTCCGAACTTCTTCTTCATGGACTCCCAAATGATCTTAGAGAACCTCCTGTCCTGAATCTGGTCAATCGTTACCCTATCAATGGATTGATAGAGGTAATGCTTGACTTTGTGATCATTTGTCTTGGCATTGTCCAGCTGTGTCCGTTGTTCTGTTGTCAGCACAACTGTGGTTGCCGGTTCCTCGAAACTGATCTCAATCAGGCTCCACAATCCTTTTGCTCTAAAGAAATTTTCCATGACTTCACTCCAATGGTCCCAGTGCCCTTCAAACTGTGGCAACTTCATCTTGTCATCACCCATTTCTTCACTCTTGTGTTTTGAAGCTGCGACTTCTCTCTCAAATATCCAGAGAACTTAACCAAGCTCTGATACCAATTTGAAATTATAAATACTCTTTTTTATAATTCTGAATACTTCCTTTTTATTCTTCTATCTTCAACGACAAGAGATGGCTTTATATATAGCCTTTACATCAAACTGAAAGCCTAAAAATACTGAAACAAAATGAGCACTCTGCCTCAACTAATTGACCGTAATAATAGGTCATTATTATGACTTAGCAAGTCCTACTAACTCGCTCAAACAAAGACTCAATCAAAGACTTATTCAAAATCCACTTCTGCATCTCCTAGTTCCCGCTTGATTTGCACCAACAGAAAGAGCATTGTGTTGGATGTCGGAGAAGCGGCAACTTATGGAGTATTCGATCACTGATTCCGTTTGGATTGGCTGTCCTGTCACTTTTTATGTTTTCTACTTATCTGACCTGCTCGTGACGTATGTTTCGGCGGTGAGAACTAGATAGTATAAAAACCAACTCGGGAGTCCGGTCTCTTTCTTCAATATTCTTTCCATTTCTCTCGGTAACTCACTCCGTCGCGCAGCACACTTACTCGCTGGTTTTGGTTATACATATGGAAATCTCTTCATTTTCAACCACCGCAGCAGCGCTCCCCTCATCTTCTTCTCCACGAGGTTTCTTCTCGGTCTTTCCTGATCATCCGGTATTATAGTTATCAATCTACGAATTGCATGTTCTTGATTTTTTAATCTCTCTTATAATCGCGAGGGTATTTCGATTGATTGCTAATCTGAAGTCAGTCTACAATCAAATTAATCTTTTCTCCAAAACATTAATACATTCAATTAATTCGGAAATCGGGTAAGAATTATCAGAATTGTTGACATTGTAACCTTCGATGTTGTGCCTCTTTTTTTTCTCGTTAATCGTCCAGATGTTGTTAGTAGAGTAAAACTTCCGTTACGGTGCCGGCAGTCTTCTTTTTCTGTCTCAATTGCATCAAACAAGAGCATTACACACCAATCTTTGATATGTGAAGCCAGGCGCCGGATTACCAGATCCTGTTTTTTTAAGGTTCAAAAACTTCCAATTGAATTAGTCTTACTGTACGCCCTTCGTTTTCACTGGTATTACTTATACCTCTCTTTTAGGTATCATGTAGCCAGAAAAGTGAGATTCCTGCGTCAGAGGCCAGGTACTAGTAATTAAGTATTTTATTCATGTTTTGAATCATTTTTATTGTTTAATATGTTTTGTTTGATGTCAGGACATCTGTATTATATGCTCATGTAATAAATAGATGGGCTGAGGTTTGACATGATCTTCTTTTATTGAGGTATACATGACTTTCTGACTTCATAACTCGACTTCATCTGGTGCTTTTTTGACTTGACTTTAAGGTGTATGGATGATGTATATGATGCTTTGGCCGATCGTCTTCTACTTAATGCAGCAATGGAATCAAATCCTAATTTTAAGTAAGCTCTTGCCCCCTTTCTCCTGGTAAAAGGTATAGTTTTTGTTCCGAAATTGTCATGATGAATGCATTATTCTTATTAAACTTGTGTGCAGGATAATACAGTTTTTAGATGTGCCTGAACTTTGACGAGTTGCTTTTTCAATTTAAGGATGTGGTGTTGAGTTGGACGGTCATGATGCTATGCCCAGCTAAAATGGTTGGTTTATCCTTATTAGGGCCTTTAATATCACCTAAACATCCTCGATTGGGATCTTTCACCAAATAACCGGTTGTTCCAACCCTAAGAGTACCTTGCTATAATGTGGAGCTGCCTGTTTTCATGCTAGCGAAGAAATCGCCCGTATTATTGCTATCATCTATGTTATTTATTAGCATATAGTTTCATCAGTGACTTATCTGCAGGTATGTAGTGGGTATGGCTGGTCCACCAGGCGCAGGAAAGAGCACAGTGGCTTCTGAAGTTGTTAAGCGCATAAACAAGTTATGGCCTCATAAAGCTCCTTCCTTAGATGAACAACTCGATCCACCAGATGTTGCAATTGTTCTTCCAATGGATGGCTTCCATCTTTACCGTCATCAATTGGATGCGATGGAGGTTTGTCTTCCTATACTATTATTTTAACTTTTTTCCTCTTTATTATAGGGTTTTGCATGAGATGATATGAGTGTATATAACTTGTTCATGACTAGTGCCAATTATTAGTATTATCAGATGAAAATATGGATTTGAACAACTAGCTTGTGATAAATTTGTCCACATGCTTGATGAATCATGTGAATCTTCGTGCTTTCAAAGCCTGAGAGGTATGGAACGTCTTTTTTGTATACCTGGGAGTGAAGGCTAACGTTGGTGATATTTGGAATTTGCTCCTGTCAATAAAGCCAAATAGGGTAGATTTTGAAAGCAGTATTCTTGCCTAGGATGCTTGCTTAAACGAAGATACATCTGATGCATGATGCAATAAAAAGAATCAATTGACATATTCTTGCCTAGGCTACTTGCTTGAAGGAAAGCACGCCCTAGTAATGAAGCAATATACCACAGTTGCAATCATTTTGATTGATTTGCATTATGTTCCTTGATCCACTAAAGCTCTGTTTGTTTTCTCATCTTAAATTTGATCGGATGTGAAGTAATCATTTATCTGAAGTAATAATGAATGTTTGGTAGATATATCTTATTTATATCAGAAGTAATAATAGTGTTTGGTAATGCATCTGATAAAATGAATTTATCTATATTGATAATTTTGGACATTCTTTATTTTAATAAAATATGTTCTTATAATATAGATTTTTATTTGTTTACTATTTTAATTTAATAATATATATTAATAAATAATAATAATAATAACAATTATTATTTAATCATATTTAATAATTAATATTAATAATAAATAATCATAATTCATAAATAGCAGGCTGTACGCGTGAGTGAGGTTAAAATGAACGTGTGAAGGTTGTTTGGGGGATTGAGGTACAATGGAGGGCTTTGCCCACTGTGCTAGATTTGAAAAAAAAAAGAAGAAAAAACACAGAAGGGGGATGGGTGAGGTAGCTTGGTCAACACTTAAATGAATTATGGAAGATAAATGGTGGTGTAAGAGGGTAGGTTGATTTTGTGTAGAATTTGGATTATATTTAGGGTTTAGTCGAAAGAGCTAAAACAACTCAAAAATCTAGTTGTCCAGGCTAAGGGAGTTCACATTAGGTATCGGGAGGGTAGAGTAGGTAATTTGCAAATTTTAGATTAATTAAATGGGTAGAAATATTAGGAAATAGGGATTTATTAAGGAAAATAGCAAATAAATCCTAAAAATCATGAAAGTTTATGAAATAGTGTGGAATAATTTAAGGAACCTAAATATAAAAAGATATCGGGTAATAGAGTTGGTTTGAAGTTTGAAGGATGGAAACAAGCGGAAATGGTAAAATTGGATAACTTGCGGAAACACATTTTTCCGCAAATGAGCGAAATGAATAATGAAAGGTTAGAATGAGTACGGGTTGATGAGAAAAGATTTTAGAAAATCAAAATTGTAAAAATATTTGATAACAATTCAAGGTAATACTGAACTTTTAATAATTAACCAACATAGTTTGGGATGAGTTATTATGATATGAAAACACAACCATGGCTATGCTTGCTTATTTACAACAATAGGTACTTATTTAGAACATCAATAAGTATAACTTTTAGATATATGTCACATAAATATTCCAGAGATAATGGATATATTACATTTGACAATTGTAAGCCAATAGTGAGGGAAACTAAAGACAAATATTTAAATAATAGGAAATAAATTAACATGATATGAATATATCCAATTGTCATAATGTTAATACTAAGGTAATAGAATCGGTTAGCACACATTGAATAATTCACCTAATATAATCTAATGTCCAAGAGTCATTCAATATCAAAAATGTGAATACAAAATTAATTTCTTAAATTAATTGTTCTTAAAGCTATGTAGGACAAAAGATTAAAATTTTGAAATGAAATAAAGAAAATTTCCAAAATAATGATAACCTAAGCCTAATAAAAAGAAAATACATGAATCAACTTGTGAAGTAGATGAAGTTCTATGATAAAACTTAATAAATCTCTTCCTATTAATCATTGTATCTATGTCAATAAACAATAACGTGTTATTAAAAAAAATAACATTGGAACTTAATGCATGATTAATTCTGTGCTGCATTTTGAAACAAAGTTGACTAAAAAAGAAATTACCATTTTTTAGGCAATGTAAAGATCTGATATGCTATCATGAATAAGATGATTGCTAGTAGCTCCAAGTTCTATGGTAGTCCCATATCTCCCAATTTTCTACACAAATAGAAAAGAAGCAACTCCAAAACCACCGAAAGTAACTCCCAAGCTTGACAACCCTTTATGATAGGGTATCAAAGCTTGTATAATTCTCAAAGAAAAAATTAGGGAAGAAATCAAGAAAAACTGAAAGAAATACTTTAGACTTAAATATATCAATAAAGGCTCTCATTATGTAAATGCAATAGCAAATCACCGTGCTAGCTAAGCTAACATGAACCACCAATGACAAATGATATGCCAAATTGTTGTGATTTTTGAATAACCTCGCAATGAGAGCACTGACCATGGTTTGTGAACATACGACTAGTATCCCCCAGTGGGCACATTTATCAAATGAAGAAGTGTGGTTTGATAGTACTCAAGATGACGATGCTACTTTGAGTTGGGTAGAGGGTGAAGGTTCGATTGACAAAATCTCCAGGCAATGACCTCTCTTCTGGTGAGGAGACCAAGCAATAAAATCGTGGTCGCAATTGTAGTTGTAATTGCGAAGTCATGGTATCGTGAATAATATTTTATATATCATGGTTGTCACGATGTGATTTTTTATATATTTTTATTTTCGCAACAAATATCAGCAAATATTGATTAATATCAGCAAATATTGGTAAACATTGACAAATATTGGTTGATAACCGATATATTGTCGATAAATACGTAAAATTTTAAAACTCTCGTATATCGGCTTACCCAAAATCCAATTAATATCAGCTTATATTATATATCGAGATTGATATTTAATTGTATGGGGTGGATGGTGGATAAAGATATTGTGGTGGAGGTGGAAGCAAGAAGAGGAGTTGTGTTGCCGGTGTAGGGACACGGAGTGGACTCTAGAGATGAATTGGTTGACCTTTCCACATGTTTTAGTAAGATTTCTTGTTTTGACGAGAGTTTTTTTTTCCTATTGATTTTTGGTGTATAGGAGAGTGAACGATGAAAGTGTAGAATTAGTCATAAACCTTCTTCTTTAATTTTTCTTTCTTATATTATGGTAGGCCTATAACAAACTGCATTATTCTCTCTTTCTCTCTCTTTTATTTTTTATTTATTTTAATTTTGCTATGATTCAGTTGAGTAAACTTTTTATGGAAGCTAAAAACCAAAAAGCTAAAACAAGTCACTTCACCATCGAATATTGGATAATATTATGAGTGAAACTCATCTTGGGTTGTCTAAAGAAAACCTAGTGGTGTTGATACACCCTCTTGGCCCCCACAACAACCCCTCTTTGAGTATGAGAAAGACAAAGTAGAGCATTACTCTATGTCCATGTTCACATCAAGAAGGGTTAGTGATGCCAAAATCCCTCTTTGGCATCACTAACCTTTCTTGATGTGAACATGGACATAGAGTAATGCTTTACTTTGTCTTTCTCGTACTCAAGATAGTGATGATGAGAACACCAAGAATGCTTTGATGGATGGGGACATGTAGACGATTGCATGGAGAGACATGGGAAAGTCAATCCCCATGAGACGATCGTGATGCATGCAAAGCGACAACCTAAGAGTAATGGATCTCAAAGTGTCCATTCATGGATTGGGGTGAGTATTTGTGTCTTCGAAGAGGAAGTTTTGGATCTTGACAAGGATTATGAAAGATGAGAAGGAAGATCTTCGACGACTGTGGTATACAGCTTTGATCCTCAAGATATTAGGGAGATCTATGGGTTTCACGTTCCTGTAAGACTGTCCTCTGTAGATATAGTCTCAAACATCCTTTTAGGGGTACTTTGGCTAACGATAATAGGAATTGGATGCTAAATTTGGGGAACATATGGTCACAAAATGCAAAAATTATAGATGAAGAGAGTAAATCATACCCCAAGATAAGTGTTAGTAATGGCTAATAAATTTTATGCACAACAATTATCTACTCCCAAGGAGGACTGTAAGAAGAAGAATTCGGCCCCTTCAAGTTCGCATTTTGATGCCCTCGCTATGGAGGGGATAGCAGAAGAAAATGAGGAGGTTTACTGAGTAGAGTTGGAAGGAAATAATTGAGAAGAAAAACAATGTTCCACTATGCAAGGAGGCTGTTATGTTTGATGTTTTATCTCTTAAGGTAGGTGGGAAAGCCACCCATGGTTTGAAACGTAGAGAATGTAAGAGAGTATTGGTGGATATGTATAACACCGCATATTTGGTCATAGCTACTCCTCGCTTTGAAGAAGAGAAAGTTATTGTTTTTAAGGTATCGAGTATTTCGATGGTCATTCGGACCCAGTAATGTCAAGGAGTTAGTGCTAAGGGACTGCATTCTACAAATGAGATTTTGTAAGGAAAAACAAAGAAACCTGTGGCCTCAAAAAGAATAAACCAATGAAGAGTGGTGATAGAAAGGGCTAAATCAAGTTGCTTGGAGGTAGTATGAGTGTCCCAAATAGCAATCTAAACTGCTTAGTGGCATTCATATTTCTTGATTTCTCTATTTGATTGGCATCTTTACCTTATGGAAATACTTGTATTGAATATAAGGGTTGCAACAGGGAGAGTAGCATCTATCACCTAAAGGATCTTGTTTTAGAAAACAAGCCTATTGCGGTGGTGTTACTCGCGCCTCAAGTAAGTGGTGGTAGGACACTGATTTAGGATTTTGTGTTTTAGAGATTATCTTGGATTGTTTTGGTGCCACTTTAGGTGAGATGCACTCCATGATTGACTAGATGAACTAGTGTCATCTCCATCAAGATTATCCACCACTACTTAAGGTTGTTGACAAGCTGAGTTGACTCAAAAATTGATTTGATTTGGTTTAATAAAGGCTCGACTGACCTACAGTTGTGACCTGCACCACAAACTTGCTGGTGGTTTCCTCTGCTTTGGAACACTAGCTGTCAAGCCTCTTATTCCCTTTGAAATAGCCTCAGGGTTTACTACTAGTCACGCCATGATATCTAGCTGTGCTAGGATAGCCACCAACTGTTGCATTACCATGAAATTGTTTTCGAGCTTGTCCAGCTGATTATAATTGGACCACTGCACTCCAGATAATAAGAGAGTAGGTAACTGGAAGTCTGGATTTGCTGATGATACCATATTACCACTTTATTTATGGAGCTAGGCACACTGATCTCCACAAGATTAAGTTCTAATCTAATCCGTACATTATGGCAAGTGCCAGGAAAGAACTACATCTAAGGTATACGATAACACTTTATTGCCAAATGTCAAGAACCATCAGTCTGAAGATATTTATAATGATGAATCTAAAAGCATGGTGTTGGTTACCGCCCTTTTCAAAATTGACCAATATAGAGCAAGCAGCACGTTAGAGATTTTCTGTGGTCCTGGTCTATTCTGCTTCTGCTGGGAACCAGGAGGAGGACAACCCAGATTATAAGAACCCCCTTGTGGGGATCCAGTGTCATGGTATGAACTGACAGTTAAGGTTCTAAGTTGGCATAAAAAATGCAAGTGTATTTTGATGTTATCTACAGCTCTTGGGAATTCTGCTTGAGAAAAAAATCTATTCAGCTTCGAAGAGCTTTTGCAATTTATATCCAAGTCATTCCACTTGTATCCCTTCTTCTTTAGAGGGGTTTCTTTCGGTATATTAATTATGAATTCATAGATCTTATATCCCTTCCTGGATATATATTATGCATTTATATTTTTCCCAATGATGTTTATCTGCAGGATCCAAGAGAGGCTCATGCAAGGAGAGGAGGTGAGATTTCTTGCTGTTGGTATATCTGATTGACAACCTCACTAATGCTGATGGTGTCTATGCTTGAACTATTCGGTCAGCTCCATGGACATTTGATCCAGCCCAATTACTTAGCTGTCTCCAAACTCTAAGGAGTCAGGTAATCTATAGCCCAGGTTGGATTTAATTGAAGCATATTAAATTCAGCAGGCTTTTTTACTCATCTTATCTTCACAGTACAGGGTTTCGCTTATGTGCCATCATTTGATCATGGCATCGGGGATCCAATAGAAGATGACATCTTTGTGACCCTCCAGTAAGCTAATGTTTTTTATACAGTGACAAAATTGTCCATGATGAGAAATATAGACTTCAGCGAATCAATTATCCGTTTGAATGGGTATTTACCAAACATATTTGATGAACCAACTTCAAATGACAAAATGCTTGCACCTGATAAGAATACAATTCAGAGTACTTGTCAAATGTGTCCTGTTATGTTATCAGATCCATGGTGTATATAATGAGGTCCCCTACCAAAATTTGACCCCTTTTGGCCCTTCAGTAATCATGTAATATACCCCAAACCTAATTAAACCTAAGTGATAATGGTGTTACACGTATTTACTGCGAGAGCCATTTATTTATCATTTAAGCTTTGTAATTAGAGTAATGAATTTTTATCATATTTGATAGCATAAAACTAATTTTTTTGGATTATATTCACTAACCAATATAAATTGTTATTATATTTGAAAATTTTTTGTTTAAAGAGGAAGTGATAAAAATAACAATAGGAGAAGTTACTGGCACATTAGAGTTGTGATCGTTAACTTAATTCATGCCAATTCATGTCCTAAAATATTTAATGAACCATAGGTAGCATTGATGCATGAATACCGATAAAGCAAATTTACACTAATACATGATAGGGATCATGGTACACATAAGAAACGTGCTATGACACGTCAAATAGGAATCATGCTCAAGATACACGACATGGCGTAACAATAAGCTCATATAAGTCATGCATCTCAAGAATAAAGGATAAGTCCACTTAAGACTTCTCTAGTTAATTTCACCCTAAGTGCTATTGATATCCATAATTGGGACAAACATTGGTTTACGACACCCACCACGTAGTGGACACTGGGTTTTGTACCGGAATCTTCAACATCCACCATATTTGGACTCCCATGCCATGAGATATATGTCAATTTTGGGTTTGCAAAACTTTAATGCCCACCATGCCTAAGCACTAGTTCTAAGGGTTTGTATCGGGATCTTTAATATCTTCTACATTTGGATAACTAGGCTAAATGCACAAATATTATCATGTAAATTAACTCTTAAGTATTCATGCTCGGAAAAAAAAAATATGACATTCTATTCTTGTCTAGATTCTTAAATTCAATTATTCAAGGTCAACACATGACACAAAGTCAAAATTGAGATCAAACATATGATCTAACCTCAAAAACATCTTCTATTAACTAGTGGACTAGTTTGGGAACAATAACAAAAACCAAAACAATTACAATATAGACAATCTAGTCGAATGGTTAAGTAGTGGGTTAAGCTCTTAATCAGTTGACTAGTTCCTAGGGGTGTGCATGGGTCTAAAATCGGATTGGATTGGAATCCAGTTAAGAATTGGGAACCAAACCGGAATTACTGGTCTAAGACCGGAATTAATAAATTATATATTTTTTATATTAAAAGTATATATTTTTAGGTAAAATGTTAATAAAATTTCGGATTGGACCAGATCACCAGAATCGTTTAAGGACTGAAATTTTTTTATTTTAGGACCGGAGACCAAAGTACCGGTCCGGTCTTGGATCCGAAACCCAAAATAACTGATTGCTTCAGTCTAAAATTCTTGTTCGGATTGATTTCTGAACACTTCCACTGGTGGTAGGTCGAGAGCAAACAACTTAAAATACCTACTTAGTTGACTAGTAGTCTAAAACCAGTTGATCGGTTCTTCCACTACTAGTGGTTGGTTTCATTGGAAAACCACAAACTCATGCGAATCAAACACAATGCAAGTTCCTAGGTAACCACTTTTTCTAAGGAACTCTAGATAAATCCAACACCTCTTTCATGCATCCATGCTATCTAAACTTATACCAAAGCACTCTCAACATACTAAACACATAAATATGCCTCATGATCAACATACATGCTCATATTCACCAAAACACTCCAAAAAGACCAAAGATGGCCAAACATGTTTTTCATGATCCAATGTATCATGTTATACATCAAACTCATGCTAAAATGCCAATAAACATAGGAGAACACTTATCATGCTTAAATTCAACCTTTAACATAGTTCATGCTAAGAGGCCTAGCCTCACATCGTCATGCTTGAAATTTTAGGCAGCGTACATACAAAATTAAGAACAACATGCAAACACACTCAAGCACCAAGCTAAGTTATAAATTATGAGCGATTTACCGTGAGGAAGCAAATCTTCTAGCAAAATAAGAATTCTCCTAATTTGATGGCTCCTATACCAAACCTTCTTAAACACCTTTCAAAAACCAAGAATTAAAATCAAGAAAAGCTCTTTATAATAAACATAAAACCAAACAGAGGAGAAGCAGGAAATAGAACAAGTTAGACTTTCAACCTCCCAAGATTAAGTGAATTAAGAGGAGATATGTCAAGAAAATCTTCAACTGTTTTTTCAAACCTTAATGCTCCATTTGGTTTTTGGAAAGTTTAAAAGAAAAGAAAGAAAATGATGAGGAAAATAATTTTTTGTATTTGGTTTACATAAATTAGTGAGATAGAAAAAGAGTGATTAATAAAATTGTTAAATGTTAGTTATTTAATTTTCTTTGAGAAAAGTTTAAAAGAAAATATTTTGATTTTAATTTTCTTTCCTCAAAATTTTATTCGAATCAAATGGAGCCTAACTCCTTTATTTAGAGAAAAAAAAAGGAATTAAATTAAGGATCAAGAAGATCATAAGAGACAATGGAGGATGAGGAGGATGGAGGGCCTCGATTTGCAAAGAAGAAGAGAAAATTTGGGGGCCAAAGAGAGTGTAATGAGCTTGTGAGAGGTTTGAAGTCAGATATCCAACTCCTCCAGCCTCTTCTGGTTGACATAAGCAAGAAAGAGAAACATGTTAACTTTGAGGGATGTGGAGAGCAAAAAAAAATAAATATAAGACTATCAAATGATGATGGGGATTTGGGAAGGAAAATAGACAAGAACAGTAAAAGGACAGCAGCAGTAGCATGGTATGCAGCCCTGCTGACAAAGAAGAGAGGGGAGGAAAGAGGAACGAGAGTTTGTGAGGAAAAGTATTTCAAAAAGTGCTCAAGGAAGATTTTTAGCTAAATAAATTGAAATTAAGCTCCAAAAATTATAAAAATGATATGAACAATACAATAATATACTCATTAGTGTAGAAATATAATCTTTAATAGGTTTCATTAATATTTGGTCAAGATTCAAATCAAAACAAGGAAGAGATAAAAAATTCCAGTAGAACTTGTTGACTGGTTCGACAAAATCAGTTGATTGGGTTGTCAACACCAGTTGACTGCAGTTCTTGGGTTGAAATGTACCTTGGCATGAACTAGTTGATTGGTTTTGAGTACAACCAGTCAACTAATCATTCAGAACTTCATACTTTCTCACGTTTCGAAGTTTTATTTGCAAAATCAAAACCATTTGTAGCAATTAAACATGTAATTTAAAATATTTTATAGGTTTTAGGACAAACTATTACAGTTGTCACTTTAGAATTAGCCCAAATGTGGTGAGATCATGTTACTTCCAATTTCTGAATAAATCAAAGTTTAGAAGATCGCATGGCATCAAATTAAATATATGTTAGGTTTTACAAATTACAAGGGAAAATGACATGGATCCATCTTTAATTTTGTTTATACTTGCGTTGTATTAGAATTGACCCAATTAAACTTGCGTTCATGTCATGTTTGCCTACATTAGGATGTTAACCCAAACCTACATATTTTGTATCCTTGTATAAAGATGACCTGTCAGGTTTTTATAGTAGTAGTTGGACAGGTAAGATTGAACTACAGGGAAGGAGTCCCAATTCTGTAACGTTCTTAGCTCTAGAATAGGTACATCTATGTCATGGCTGAACTCTTTATGTTCCTAGTTAATCTTTTATTAGATATCCCAAACATTTTTGTTGTGATGATATGGCATTGTTGGCTGATGTCTTGTGTTCTGTGTTTCGCATTGTAGCAACAACAATTGAAACAAAAAGAGGGATTTAACTGAGTCACTCATCATGGTACTCAAAACTGAAGTTCAGAATACTGAATATGTGTCTTTTATCTTGTTCAAACTTGTTTGTAGGCATAAGATTGTCATTGTGGAGGGCAATTATTTGCTGCTAGACGAGGCGGTCTGGAGTGAAATATCAACTCTGTTTGATGAAAAATGGCAAGTTCAAATTTTCATTTTGAAATGATGTTGAAGCAAGATGCCATTGTTTCTAATATGCTGAACCTTGAATTTCTTCGAAAACGTTTATCAATACTTTTTGATCCTCGTCCTTAGAGAGAATTTACAATGAACACTGTTTCACTTGATGCATAAATTTTTGAAGGCCGTGTTGGTAACATGTCCTGGCCCGTTTCTACCGTGCTCATACTGACCACCACTATTTGCTGGGGTGTTCCTATGTTTCTCTATGGCTGAGTGCAAGTCTCATCACTTCTCAGCAGTAATATTTTTGAATAATCTGCAAGATTTTACTGAATGACAGTTTTCTTTTGGTTGTGAAGGTTCATCGACATTGACCTTGATGCCGCGATGCAACGAGTTGTAAAGAGGCATATCTCAAGTAACTATACCGACACAACCCTTCTTCAAGAAAGTACTTATTGTTTTACATGATTACCAACTCTGTTTGTTGATATGCGTATGTGACAGCCGGAAAGCCTCCAGATGTCGCAAAATGGCGGGTAAGGACCTCTGATAATTTTTATTTCTTAACAATCGAGGTGCATCAGTGTTATTTGGTGTCGATTTCCTCTTTCCATTGTGATTTCTTATTGCCAAAGAGGTGCTGATCTTATAATCGAGACAGAAGGATATGAATACCTAAAACTGAAAGTACTAGGTTTGAATCCCATCTGGTGTGGTATTATTCTCTGAGTTGGAAATAGTCCCGCATTAGCTCACATGCATTTAGAGGTGAGGTATGCATACAACCCAGCCTTCCCAAGCCTGAGTGTTACCATTTTTTAAGTAATGCTTGATTATGCATGCAATGTAGGTTGAGTACAATGACCGTCCAAATGCAGAGTTGATAATGAAGTCAAAGAAAAATGCAGATTTGGTCATCAGGTCCATTGACTTCTCCAACTAAACTTCTGCTGTAATCATGTGATTCTCTGGTAGTAGTTATATTAGTCCCCCCCCCCCCCCCCCCCCCGCCTCCAATAAATTCGTGAAATATATACAGCTGTAGTAAGTTCCCCTGTGGGCTTAATGTATTAATTTCTGAAGGTGCATGAATGACTGTGAACTAAAAAGATGAGATGCATGTACATTATGGGTGTTGACCTCTATGCATGGAATTACGATATGTTCCTGGATAGCAACATTAATCTCTATTTCTGGGTATATGGTCCATTCCATGCCGAACAGCAGGAGACTTTTCTGGATTCCTGTTTACTTTGAATTAATTGTGGGGGACCTTACTTTTTGCTGTTTTGTTGGGTGGGACGGAGGATGCATAGAAATCCAAAATTCAAAGCAAACGAGAAAGCACAGGAAATCACGAGAATAGTCTTTCAGTATGCTTCACCTATTTTTCCAACATTTAGATTTTGGATTTAAAGTGAAGGACGAGAACTGCACAAAGGGCCTGTTTAGCATGGGGTAATAGGGATGAATTTTTGTCTTTTATAATAAAAAATTATTTTTAATAAAATATTTATTTTAGATTAAATTAATATTTAAAATAGGTATGTATATAATTTTTTTCATTCTTATTACTCTTTTACCAAACAAGTACTAACAGTAATGTCTGACTTGGGTTTAGTTATCGTTGGATAACTATATTATTTTTGGGTTATTACATTTTTTGTTAAGAACTAAAACATGCTCTACTTTTTTTCTTTTTATCATCACAATTTGGATAGTTGTCCAACAATGAAAATATTGCAACACTAACAAAAAGGGCCAATATGTATATATAGCTTTGTTGTATTTCAGCAAACTCATCTATACACCAAAAACAGCCTTCGTCAGATATGACTAATTTTCTATTTTAGCATATTTCGGTAAAACAGAGGGAGGGTGGAGCCCTGGTGCCGGGGGAGCAGGACTCGAACCGATGACCACTGGCCATTGGTGGGCAAGGAATCCTAGGCACCTCACCATTGCCCCATTCAGCTTGTTCCACTCTTTGTTTTAAAAAGTAAGTTTTATTAAAATTAAGTTTTTGTTTTAAAAAGAAAATTATTTTTGTAAAAGTCGTGTGTTTTTTCACTTTCATTCTTATTTTTTCATTTTTACTATTTATGTATTAATTTTATTTTATATTTTTTTAATGAAAGATATAAATGAATATTATGGTTAATTTTAATATTTTTGATTTTATATGAATGTCGTTTTTATTTTTGTCACCAATTAAGAAAATAATTTAAATAACTAAATTATTCCTATTAAAGTACTATTAAAAATGATAATAATTATTGAAAAAAGATATGAATAGATACATTCAAGATTATAATGTAATTAATACCGAAGGTAAAGTAATAAACTTATTTAAAATTTACCTCATAAATACAAAATGAAACTTATTTATAATTAAAATTAAATTACTAAAATAATATTTATTTAAAAGGAAGGATGTATTAGTTATTTAAAATATATACAAAATGATAATATTTATATATTTTTTGAAATAGAGGAAGTATATCTGTCATTTTACTATTAATAGTACCAGCTATCTTCTATCCTCCATCTCTCTGATATAGTAAATTAAAATATTGAGTTTGCGACTAATTTTTTTCAACTATCTCAATAGGACATACGATAGAATTATAAGTTACTCTCTTTTTTCGTATCCAAAAAAAAAAGTTATTATATTATTAATTTTTTATATAAAAAAATTATTTAAAATATTTAAAGTCTATTTTTATTATATATATATATATATATATATATATATTAAATATTTTATTATTTGTTTAAAAAAATGATATATTTTTTTTATATGAGGGTGTGGTCGTATGGGTAACATTGGTACGTAGTAAAATATTCCGTTTGACTGAGAAATATCTTGCTCTGGTCCATCTTCATCATGTCAGCCATTAATTTGCTTTCTGCTCATTTACCCACTAGTTTCTGAAGAGTAGGCATTGTCTGTTAAATTTGCCAAAAGATATGCAGATAGTCAAGTTGTCAGGAAGTCAGACAATATTAAAATAACCAAAATTTTGAGATCCCTCCCTTCTACGCAATAAGTAGAATAAATAAATTCTCGGGATCGTTTAAAAAAAAACACAAGAGGGAAAAAAAAAAAAAAAGAAGAAGAAATAATTGAAGAGATATTACTCTGTGCGATTCATCTCCGTATCGTGAGGCTAAACTCTGTTGGATCTCTCCCATACAAATAACTAGGTCTTGAGTGGAGCGATGCTCATGATTTTACGCTATGGTACCGCAAATTGCTGTACAATGTCAAATGCTTGTTTGAGTTTCCCAACAGATTGGACAGATATATTCAAAGCTTGGACAGTGAGTGATCCAAGATGAGGATTATTGACTAAGGATGGATTTGATGATTGGCTCAATCAGAGAGACTTTATAGTGATCACCAAAACGATCGACGACTACATACTAATATTATGCTTCTGTCATCGTAATTATCATTATCTGAGAATGTATGTAAGTTGACGTTTGAACACTATATATATATATATATATATTAGTATACTTTGTTAAATAAGCTCACTGTATTATTATTTTTTGGATTCATAGAGGCTGCTAGATGTCAGTTTAATCGAATGAAAAAAAAAAAGCCCTCACAATGGCATGAAGTAGTCAGCACAATATTCGTGAGGACATATCCGAATTTGGAACCTAATGGATCCCGGCCAAAAATTTGCTTTTATGTTTCCAGCATTATTTCTTTTCTAGTGGCTCATGTGGAGGTACATGCACACATGTAGAGGTGTTTAAAATCAAATATTCATAACTATATTCTTTTCACTAGATCATGATATTAAATAAAAAGTAATAATAATATCCTATGGGATAGTGCATATGTTCACATTGCACAATTTGGCTCGTATTCAAAACGAGAATCACAAGCAAGAAGTATAAATTTAGGGAAACTAACATAGAAGTATAAATTTGAATAAATATAGTAAGAGGCTTATCATTGCAATATGCATGACACAGTTGTGCGTGCTCGATCGGTATAATACATGTAAAGAATTTTGATAATATGCTCCAACGCATTATAAACACAATGTTATACAGAATCATATATTGAATATATGGCATGCTACGTTCAAAATCAAGTATAAACCACACCAAATAAAGCGTTATACACTAGTATTAAATTGGTTTGGATAATCTAATGAAAAAATTTAACCGGATATTCTTGGATCGGATTTTTAGAATGGTAAGACTTTACAGTCTTTCCGTGGTCTAAACACGTTGGGTGCTACACAATTCAGCGATAAGAGCTATGATCGGTGTTTGTTAATAGGCAGAAAGCCGTCGTGCTTGGATGAAATTTAACAAGGTTAGGAAATGAAAATTTATAAAGGATTTATGAATGAGATGTAAGAAGGATCGATAGACGGTGTTAATGATGGGGAGAACTCTTTTGATAGCTATGAAAGGAGGCGCTCGACAATATCCTTTTAATTTTATCATCCAAACTGTTGTGGGTCCAGCCCACATGTATTAGTAAAATGTGTATTTTGTTTTGTTCTAATGAATGGGTTTTTTAATGGCATTTTACTAATATTGGATTAAGTCCAACTTGGGCTTATTATTTAGGCTTCCTAATTAAGCCTTTGGTAGAAATCATTGCTGTACAAATTAGGGCAGCAAGTGAGGGTGTGAATTCAAAAAAGAAAATTACACACACAATTAGAAGCGAAAGAAGAGAGGAAGACAAAGGGTTTAAGAGAAGAGTGATTTGCGATTTTTTAGGGACATCTTTCACAAAGCTGTCTACTGTCAGAGATTCCACCGTTGGATTTTACTGAAACTTGGTCAACTTGTTGGGGGCACATAGGGACTCATTTTGAACAGTTGGATCGCCGTTTTGAGACCTGGTTTGTTTGTTATTGCAGCGAGACAGAACCTCTGAATTTTGGTGATATTCTTCACCTTTGATATCTTCTTTCTTAATCTCTTATTTATGTACCTGTTGGTGGGTTGTAAATTGTTGTGAACTTGATTTAGGTTCATTTTTCCCTTAATTTATCATAATAAGAGAAGAAAATAGGGTAAACTCCTCAAACGTTCGGTGGTTTTTACTCTTTACATCGAATAGGTTTTCCACGTATAAATCGTGTGTGTTGGAAGCTTCATTTTTCTAATATATTCGTTTATACTTGCTGTCCATAATTAGTTTTGTTTAGTGACTTCATTTGGTGAATTATTTGTGGTGAATTTGGGTTTTATTATTTGATTGATTATTTTGGTATTCATCTTTGTGGGTACTACTTGGCCTTTCACAAACAATATACATATATATATATATATATATATATATATATATATATATATATATATATATATATATATATCACCGCAAGTAGCTAAAGTGAGAGAACGAGGTGGGTTGGTACGTGTTTCAACTTTCGAGAGCATGCAATGCATAACTCTTGAAATATAAAAACAATCTTTCAGTTTGGTGGTCGGACAAAAAGCTATTCTTTTGGATATAATGGCTCGATTTGGGTTGATATCAGTTTTCTCTTCTTGCTGTGAAGGCGGAACTTTACGAGGACGTACGCGGGAACTTTGGTCGAACCATAAAATATATTTCATAATTCATTCGCGTGAAGGGTGCATGTATTATTTTTCTAACAACTAACTATTTCAATAGTTATCTATAATAATTATTTATTCTAATATTAATTTTCTAACTAATTATTTTGACAATTATCTATTATAATTATTTTTTAAAGAAAATAATCTATTTTTTTATAAAAAAATAGATAATTATTTTTAATAATTACTTCTAAAACACGAGCATAAACGCTATTAGAATTCAAACATAACACCTTCAATTCAAGTACCTAAATTTTAACTGTTGACTAATCCCTATTCACCAACGTTCTACGCTAAAGCAGTCAACAGAATTTAACACAGTGTAATGATGAAGCCCGTGGACTTCCGGAACTGTTTACCTTCAATAATTATTCCCAATAAATAGACAATTCAAGCATTGAGTACAGGGCAATAAAGGCGATAATCAAAGGAGACAAAAATAGCCGAACCAAAATCCATTAGTCAGTTCCGCTACCGGCATCTTCAAAGTAATACTAGAAATTATCCTTTCGGTTATTAAAAGGCAAAAATAAAAGGGGAAAGATATAAAGGAAAAAAAAGAAAAGAAAACACAAATAAATGGGCTAACCTAACGATCGGAGCCAGAAGGGCATGAATAAATGCCTCATCAACATCCACATGCTCTTGCTCCCTCATCGACTCCAAGTCTTGAGACACATTCATTATTGAAGTCCCCACTCCCAACCCAAAATTCCTTTTATTATATATATATATATATACACTCATCTCAATCAAATTATTATTATTCTTTGTATTGTATACTAGAAAGAAAAGAATCTCATGCCACGAATAATTAAACTGGCTGGCTGTTATAAGAATACAAGGCATAGAGAATCAATATACTCTATTTTATTACAACCAAACGCGGAGAGCAGTGAAATTAATTAATAATTAATTCACACTCGTCTTACTTCTCTGAAGATTACGATCACTAAACAGACCATGATAATAATAATAATAATAATTAACTTAATTAAACACAGCACATATATTATAAGGCGCACATAGCATTTGCGTAAAAATGAAAAAAAAAAAAAACCATACTACGACGGCCGGCGTGTTTCTTTGTCCATAAAGGAGAGGAGGAGGGGAGAAAAAATAAAAATACTTAAGCATCATACAATATTCGTAACGTAATACAACGAGTCTTGATTATAGGAAAATTAAGTTTGTTTAAGCTATTATGGGTAATTATGAAAACTACCCTAGTAACAATATATTACACATACATGCAAATTACATGCACTAGGGCTTGGAGATCGAAAGAAGGACGAAAGCTGCCTTTGAATCTCTCTTCTCCCTCGCCCTCTTTCTCTCTGCCTTTCATTCAGCTCCTGTTCTTACACTTTTCCATGGCTCTTGGTGCTGCAAATTGAATTCAAAAGCACGCACACTACATAGTTAATAGACAAATTATGGTTCCTTAATTCAAGAAATTAATATACGGCCAGTTAAATATTATACGTTTTAATGATATAGTACAAATATAAATGACATAATAATAATAATAATATTAATAATACTCCTAATAAAAAAATAAAGAAATAAATGGATGCTATATAAATATACTAACCAAGTCCAGCTGCCTCTTTGCCCTTCATTATGCGAAGACGATTACACGATTCAACAAACATCCTAGATTAAAAATAAAACAAATATATTAAGCGATCACTAAATTGTAATTAGCGAAATTCTCTTTTTTTAAACCAACTACATAAATTAAATGAAAAGGAGGAGGTATAGCTAGGTAGCTTACTCCCATGGAACATCACCAACGAGCATCCAGTCACCGTCTTTATCTTCATATGTTGGAACATAATCGGAACCGGTGAGAAGGTCCATTAACTTGCTTTCATTCATGAAATCAATCATCCCTTGATTCCCATAATTACCTTTTTTTATTGTAATTGTCATAATGTCACATACAAAAAATAAAAATAAATAAAATCAATTCAATTGCATGATAATAAATATCTCTCTCTCTCTACATATATATATATATATATAAGAAATGATGAATTGAGTTGTATATATGAGTGGTGCAATATTATATACTTTTAATGAATATACATACATAAAGAAATATACTACGTACGTACCAACTGTGAAGGAGCTGAACATTTTCCCCAGGGCATCAGAAAGTTGTTGGTAACTTTCGTACATCTTCAGGTCGACTTTACGAAGGTAAGGAGCGCCATCCATACTCACTTTGACTAGTTGAGCACCATTAGTACCACCACCAACATTCATCATTTTCTCTTTACTCATCTCCTCGGCCATGGTGCTCTTTTTGACCGCTAGGATGTTCTTCCGGTATGATCGGACGGGTGGCCAGCCTACAACTTGTGCCCTAATTTTTTTTATTAATAAAATCAATATATCAATATATATATATATATATATATATATTTCATTTATAGAGATTTTAATTAGTGTTTATCATAATTTATAATTAATGTTGACAATTAATCTCAGGGATTTTTTCCTTCCTGATCAATATTCTTGTGGACTTAATGGTCTATATATTAGTATCAACCACACTGCAGAAGAAAGTTGTAATCATTTTTCTATTTAATACACATCTAAATTAAGAATAAATTAGTAACTATATATTACGTACATATAATAATAATAATTGATGAATTAAAATTTATCGTCGATTTAAAAATTTTAAATATATATAAAATGGAACTAAACATAAAAGGATTGCGTTCTTAGTGTAGGGAAAAATATCTTTTCGTACTGTCTATTTCATCAACTTCTCCAAGAATTTCCCTGATTCGGTCAAGAATTCGATGTTTTATTTTTGTTTCATATGTAATTAAACTCAAGCTGCTAGGACAAAAAGATCCTTCCACAATTTTACATTACAATCAAAATTCATCACGAAAATAAGTACAAGAAAAGTAAATAAATAAACTTACTTCGCGGGAGGCTTAACATGATCGGCAACATTAAGGAAATTCTTCTCTTCTTCTTTGGCAGTGACCTTGTTTTCCTGAACTTCTTCCTCGGGTGAAAGATTAAGCTTCAAGTCAACAGTCTCAGAGAATCCTCTCTTCCCACCACTAGTACTCTTCACGGCCGCCGCCACGGCCTGGGATTCACCAGCACAACCACCAGCACCTCCACCAGGCAGCCCTAAACAGAGCTCAGTCTCGTAGAACTTCTTACTATTCATGATCTCAACTTTCCGTCTGTCTATTCTGAATATATTTTCTCAACAGCCAAAAAAATACTCCTCAAGCCTTCTTCTGTCTATTTTTATACACCCCGCAACGATTTATAATTTAATAAAAGAAGTATATATAATAAATTATAAAAATTGTCAATTTTTTAATATCTCTTTCTATAGTAATTGGCTGTGATGTTTCCCGGCCGGTTGGTGCTGTAGGAGTTTTTTAAAGGTGTGAGAGAGTGTGAAAGGTGAATGATTTAGAATAGAGTATTAATAGACAGAAGGAGAGAGAGAGAGAGATGAGATATGTGACAATAATATATGGGACGTAGGAAGCAAGGGAGAAGAATAGTAGTAGGAGAGAAGGGAGGAATGGGTTTTAATTGGGCCATGTGGGCGGCAATTTACTTAAATGATGGAGAAGAGAGGAGGGAGGGACTGAGGGAGATGTTGTTATCTTCTTTGCGTTTTTTGAGCCCAGCAATCTTCTCTGGGATTTTTTTTTTGGAAACTCCAATTACTTTGTCCTATTGTAAAATTGTGATACAAACTTTACTTTTAAATTGTTCTGCTAAATCTGTTTGTTGTGTATACATGGTCATTTTCAAGCCTATATACATAGAGAGTACTGCTTGGCACTCCCTTTCCTTCATCCAAAAAATGGATACGGATTTTGAAAATAAATTTAACTATTAATATTTGTTCGAAAATTTATAAGTATGAACACATTTAAAAGAATTAGAAATTTAAAGATTTAATAGAGAAAACACAATAAAGAAAAAAAATTGAAGAAAGATATGATCTTATTACATATAGTAATTGAGATTAAAAGGAGAATCAATAATCAATCATCCTAAAATCACTTAAATTGAAAAATTCTCTACTTGGGGTTATAAGCTATAAGAAAATTGGAGAATAGAGAGTTCGATGACAGTTAGGGTCGAAATCAAGGGTTTAAATAGTTATATAGATTATTATTAACGACTTTGAGATGATGGTCACACACAGAGCAAAAAAAAAAGGAAAAATGCAAGGCCCCCAAGTTTCCTCAAAACATCACCATTCTTCACAAAACTCTACACATTAGTGTATCTCAATACTACCAACAAGTGTAAACTTCAAACGATCCCTAATCCGCTCAGAAACATCTACACATAACATTTCATTCTATGCACAATCAAATGCGAGTCACAATCAATAATCTCCACCTTGACACAACATTTAAACCAGCTAGCAATAGGAACACAAAGATTTTTCAAAAAACCCTTGCCTCAAAGGGCCTTATAGCACATGAACTCAATCCAAGTTTGAACCCTGCTCAAACTTAAACATAAGCAATAGTTTTTTTTACACACATGCTAGATCATCTCAAGTAACTATTCCTTGTTCCAACCTTAGTTCATAAGCTAACACTCCAAGCTAAACAACATTGTCACAAGCTCTATTTATAGTCATGCACATAGCCTTAGAACCTCCAAGGCACCCTACGAGCACACCACTCCACCTCTGATCATCAGAATCATAACTAAAATTAGAGTCCACAATAATAGTTAACCAATCAACATTTCATGCTCCATACAAGCTGAGGTTGTATACTCCAAGTACCTTAGAATCCAAACCACACCTAACTAGTGCAACTCTACAAGACTTACCATATGTTTGCTCACAACACCCACAACTTGAGTAATATTAGGTTTGGTAGCAACCATATCATACTTCAAGCATCCCACATCTCTAGAGTATGTAACCCCACCTCAACACCTTTGGATTTGGACACATCCAAAGTCGTTAGCTTGATCAACTCATAGATGTCTTTTGCTGCAACAAACATATAACATACACACACAAAAAGATCAATCAATAAAACATCATATAAAAATGTTTAAGTCCTCCAAAGAACTCACATCTCTTCAACAACAACAACATACCTCAAGGCAAAATCAACACTAATAATAACATTTGAGTTTGGCACTAGTTCCAACACACCAATAATACTACCTGTACTATACAAAATCATAACTAATAAGAGCCTTCACCTGATGCTCGGACTCCTCGACATAAGAAGAATCTATATCATCCATATAGCTTGCAACCACTACCTCATCCAAATCTCTCTACATATCCCTATGCTCCATCACCTTAGATAATGTAATAGTAGACGCCTTAGTCTCAAGAAGATATTCAAACTCACATGAGGTATCAGTAAAAAATATAAATATATTTGGACCACCTAACCTATACCCCTTCTATTCAAGAATGCCCATGGCACTTATGTGTCCCAGTCACATTTGCCCAAGGCCAACGCAATCTAAGCCGTACTTCCTTAATGTCTTATCAATTACACACTCAACAGCATTTCCAACAAAATCGTACAATTTCATGACTTGCTTGCCTACAATAGTCACCACAACCACTTTAGTAATATTTAATGTGTTATTTTTAAAGACATATCTATACCCTTTGTTATTTGAGGAACTCAACTAAATTAATTTTTTGGTTATCTTAGGAATATAACAAATATTGGATAATATCTTGACTTCACCATTATACATCAACACTCTCATAGCCCCAATCCCAACAACTTTATAGGAGATGCCATAAACCAAGGAAACAACTCCACCTCAAACTATGGCATATGTATGAAATCAACTTCTATTGGGACTAACATGGTATGTGCATCCAGAATCTAGAATCCACCTATCAATCAATATAGTATGCCTATTTGTGGCAATTAGTAAATCAACATCATTTTCATCTTCAGTTGTGGCATCCTCCTCCTCTTCATATGATGTATCGGCATTTTTATTTTCATATTTTCTATTAGGGCATTATTTTCTAATATGATATTTCTTACAATAATCATGGCAAACAAATTTTTTAAAATTTTTTTTGATCTAGACTTCTTCTTATCACTAGGCCCCCTTGCTACAAGACCTTCTATAACACCTCCAAAAATCATAGTTAAAAATTTTCATTTAATTAAAACAAAAAGAAGCACGGGGGTGCTACCGCCATGATCAGTACAAGCCCGCCCCTGCCAGTCTCGTACCAACTACAAGGCTAAGGAAAATTTCTCATAAAACATTAGACACACTTAAAACAATGATTCATAGAAAGCTAAAATGTTCATAATACAAGAATCAGAGTGCACAATGAAAAGTTATTACAATCCATATGGGGTACATAATCAAAGTTCTCAAAAGGGATAACATGGTACAACAATAAAACGAAACTAAAATACAATGAACACATTAGTGAACTGGGATAAAAGAGAGTCCAACCTACATCGCTCTCAGGCCCCCATACCAAGTCCAACCATCAACACACGTTCCCGCCTGACGCATCCAGTACATCATAGGCATCAAACATAGTACCTTCTACCTACACAAAATCAAAAGGGCCCTCTACTCATGGGAATGAGTAGCACCCATAAAATAGGTGGTTAGTACGCTACGTACTGAGTAAGGTAACCATATGGGTAAGGCCAACAAGAAACAAAGAAGTAAGGCCATGTAAGAAAATAAACATATAAGGCATACAAAGCATTATTCAGGTTCATATCATCAGGTCATACTTAGACTAATATTTTATCTTACACATCTCTTACATAAATTATGTGTGAGTACGGGAACCCCACTATTATAGCCGATGGACCGGAAACACTCCATAAGGCAAAACACACCTAACCACTATTATAGCCGATGGACCAGAATCACTCCATAGGGCAAAACGCACCTGATCACTATTATAGCTGGTGGATCAAAAAATTAACCTCACTGGCCCCAACTCATGTGGTATTCCACTGTAAATAATTAATGTCTTTCCATGTCTTATATTTCTGTTTCACACATTTATCATATTAATTTTTTATGAGTACGGGAACCCTACTATTATAGCCTGTAGATCGGAAATACTCCACAGGGTAGAACATACTTGACCACTATTATTGCCGGTGGACTGGAAAAATATATCCTCACTGGCCCCGACTCACGAGGTGTTCCACTATAAGTAATTAGTATCTTTCCATGACTTATTACAATGAAAATTTTGGTTTATTGAGCTCGGAATCCCCCACTATTATAGCTGGTGGACCAAAAATACTCAATAGGGTAGAACGCACCTGACCACTATTATAGCCAGTAGACAGAAAAATATGTATAACCTCACTGGGGCCTGGCTCGATAATCTTTCACTTTAAGTGCTTAGTGTTTTATTGTATCTTATTCCACACACAACTCTAACTAGACATGCACGACCCACTCAACTTCCCAAAAATCCTGTCCCATATCTTGGAAATTTTACTTTCTCTAGTACATCTAGACATTCTTTCCCACTCTTTCCTCATTACCATGAATATTCAACTCCGAGGCCCACTTTCCATATCTCTGAATCAACTCAATATCACTCTCTAGGGTTTTCTTTCGAAAAATCCTAATTTGACTTATGTGGCCCAACCTTCCTCTATCCTACACAACTCATGCTCCTCCAATTCATCCTCACTCAATTCATCCAAAGCACCCCATTTTACTTCCCATATAACAGACGTGGCCATGAAACTCTAGTTGGCCATCCTAAAACCCTAGCACCTCTCTTTCCTCATACAATGTTATTCATTCATCACTCTTACTCACCATCACTTCTTCCACATGACATATATCCAACACAACCTATAACCCTGCGACTTTCTTCCCATCATTTTCCACTCACCATGAGAACCCAAAACTCTTCTTTATTACCAAAACCATCACTTCCCTCGATCCACACCTAACATCACAACCTCACTATCCAAATCCTACACATTATCACAAAAACCTTAGTTCGCTCCCCAAACCCTAGTACTTCTCCCTTCTTTTATGTCACTCCCTCAACACCCAAATACCTTTTTCTCACTTGGCTCACTTTTTCTGTATGTGACACCCATCTCATCTTTTATTCCTCATTCTAACCATTTCCATTAGTTTTTCCTTCCTTGCACACTTATCTCACTTAGGGTTTCCTCCCAAAACCTTAGTTAAATCTCCCATGCATTCTTACATCAACCCATGTACTATTTTTCACATATGGACTCCAATCACCCTAAAAATTCTTCCATTACCTTACTTAACCCTCAAGTTAACTTTTTCCACGTAAAATTCATACCCATGCAAAGGCTAACCATATTATGCAAACCCTAGACTCTACATTTATGTTTTGATCCATTCCTTTAATTTATTCCCATTATTCCTCCTTTTATCCACCCATAAGTCATAAGATATTTAGGTCATCATTACCATTCTCTAGTCAACTCACTTTTCTCACTCTTTTTCATTTCTCTCATGACCACATCATACTTCTTAGAATCTCCTATCATGCATGTCACAAGGGGAAATATTACACAGGCAAAATTTAAGTACAAGTAACAATATCACATTACACATATCATAAACACATGCAACTTACCTTAGCTTCATGCTTAGCAAGCTGCACTACAAGATCAAGTTACATAATATATAAGGCACACACATAAAATCAACACACATAACATATTTTTCACACACAATAGCCCTCAACCATATTCTTACCTAAAATGACACCGGGCTTGGAGCATGCTCCTACGCCTCCTTAGGGTTTTGACTTGGTTCACCTATAAGAGGGAAATACTAGGGTTAACTTTCCTCTTACCAAAATTATCATTATTTTCTACCTACCTTTATCATAGCCTAATATTAGGGTTCATAATAATAATAGTAGTTTTATGAGTAAAAGTAAGGATATTATTCTTAAAGTAGCTAATCATACTATTACTAGTCAAAATAGGTCTTGGTAGTTATATTGGTTCATGTTAAAGTATTACTAGCAATATTTACATTACTAAAGATAATAGCTTTAATAATAATAATAATAATAATAATAATAATAATAATAATAATAATAATAATAATAACCCAAATCTTAGTAGTAATAGTAGTAGTATTAGTAATCCTAAAATAGTGACCATAATGATAATGTGAATGATAATAATAATAATAGTAGTAGTAGTAGCAGTAGTAGTACTAATAGTAATATTAGTGATATAGGTAATAATAACAATAATGATAATGATGATAATAATAATATTGGTAATAATAACAATAATGATAATGATGATGATGATAATAATAATAATAATAATAATAATAATAATAATAATAATAATAATAATAATAATAATAATAATAATAATAATAATAATAATAATAATAACCCAAATCTTAGTAGTAATAGTAGTAGTATTAGTAATCCTAAAATAGTGACCATAATGATAATGTGAATGATAATAATAATAATAGTAGTAGTAGTAGCAGTAGTAGTACTAATAGTAATATTAGTGATATAGGTAATAATAACAATAATGATAATGATGATAATAATAATATTGGTAATAATAACAATAATGATAATGATGATGATGATAATAATAATAATAATAATAATAATAATAATAATAATAATAATAATAATAATAATAATAAGGGTTCTAATAATCATAATAATAGTAACATTAGTAATAATAAGGCCAAAGTTAATAATAATAATAATAATAATAATAATGGTTTGAATATTAATAATAATAATACTAGTCATAATAATACTAAATAGTAGTAGTAGTAGTAATAATGATAATAATATTAATAATAATGATATTAGTACTAATAAAATTTATAACAATTACATTAATAATATTTAAGGGTTGGGGAGGCTAGGGCAGAACCTAGAGGTGGTGGTGACTAGGCGGCGGCGACGGTGGAGGAGGAAGGGCAGATGGAGAAGTGGATCTCTAGGGTAGAAGAGGGAGAGTGAGAGGGTGGTTGTGGTGGTGGTGGAGGATCTTTGGGTTGAGGGGGTTGGAATGATAGTGGTGAAGCAGTAAAGGTGGCGGTGTAGGCAGTGGTTGTTGTGGTGGCCGAAGGTGGTGGAGAAGGAGGGAGGTGAAGGAGAGGGAGGCAGGGAGAAAGGAAGGTAGGGGGAGGTAGAGGGGGATTTTTTGGGTGTTTTGGGAGGTAGGAGGATTGGTGGCTGCGGCGAGGATGGCAACGCACGGTTGCGAGAAGGGCGGAAATGGAGGAGAATGGACAGTTTGGGTAGCCAATTTGGCATGGTCGAGACGGCTTGTGCATGTGGAATTAGAGACGGTGGGTGGTGTGGTTCGGTGGGAGTGATGCAGGGAGGAGTTTGGCGGGTGGTTCAGGCGATGGTGGTGGAGGAGGCGTTTGAAGAGGCGGTGGCGCAAGAGAGGTAAATTTCTGGGCAGGAAAAGGAAACTCAATTAAGGGGTCGGTTGGGGGTATTTATAAGCTAATGGGGGTGGATACGACAGAGGATGAAGAGGATAAGAGGGGGCAGGTGTGGCAGGGTGCAGATCTGGTCTAAGGGAGAAAAGGAAAGGGAGGGGTGTATGCGTGAGGGTAGGTGTGTGGTTGGTTGGGGTCGAAAAAGGAAAGGAAAAGGACGAGGAGAGAGGAGGATGCAGGCCAATGATAGAGGAGGTGGATGGTGGTGGCAGAGTTGCAGGCTCGCGTGGGAGGAGCGGGAGGAAGAAGAAGGGATAGTGGGCCGTTCGGTTTGGGGGAATAGAAAAGAAGAAAAAGAAGGAGGACAGGGTGGCTGGGCGGCGCGAGGGGAGAAAAAAAAAAGCATGCCGGCTGGGCCACGAAGAAGGAAGAAGAGGGGAAGGGCTGGCCCATTCTGAGGGAAGAGGGAGAAAAAGAAAAAAATAGAAAGTGAAAAAGAGAAAAGAAAAAGGGAAAAATGGAGGGACAAGGGAAAAATAGGTTGGTTGGGTTACTTAGAATATTTTATTATTTTTAAATATTTAAGAATAATAATATTTAGTAAAATAATAATTAAATTTCCTTTTTAGATTAATTTAGGGTATTTTAGATAATTTTTCCTAAATTCTATTTTAATTAGAAAACACCCTAATTTTTCCTAATTAAATTCTTTATTATTTTTCTCTTGATTTTGCCTCAAATATTTCCCCTTATTTTAAATACAATAATTTATTTACTTAATTTTCCTAATAAATCTTTGTTTTAACATAATTTCTTAAATTAGGGTTTTGGGATATTTCACCCTCACTGCACGATTTAATTGAATTTTCTCCAATCAATTCCCTTTATAACATGGCATTCTTGATATCCTCAAGAACTAACATATGAAATAGTCTCATAAAAATACTTTTCATTAGGAGGTAAATAGCACAACAATTTAATAGCTAAATACTAATAATCTATTTTGACATCTATATTCTGCAGGTCTATAATACTAGAGTCAAATTCATCAATATGAGATTTAAAAGATTACTTCTCACCTGGCTTCAATTCATTAAAGTTACTCTTCAACTACAGATGAATTGTAACAAACTTCATCATGTAGAGAAATTCCGACTTGAGTAGCGAGCAGACACAATTGTCTCTTTCAAAACCTCTTGCAGGACCTTATTAGACGAACACAATTATATGGTAGATAGGTAATTAGGTTGATCTCCTCAAACTTCTCATCGGTCATCGTCACAGGCTTCTTTGCTTTCCCAAATAACACCTTCTCCAATCAATTTTGAACCATGATCAATTGTCTCTTTCAAAACCTCTTGCAGGACCTTATTAGACAAACACGATTATATAGTAGATAGGGAATTAGGTTGATCTCCTCAAACTTCTCATCGGTCATCATCACATGCTTCTTTGCTTTCCCGAATAACACCTTCTCCAATCATTTTTGAACCACAATCGCCTTCATCTTCAACTTTCACAAGCTAAGGTCCATATAACAATTAAATTTGTCTATATCAAATCTTGTAGATGTTGTCATGTTCCTGTCCACACATAATTCCAAGCCCTTGTAACATTTTGTTGGGAATTCACTAGTATGAACGCACGTGACCTAATTTAATAGAATTCGGAATTTTAATATTTAATAGAGAAAACACAATCGCAAATCATGAATTAGGAAAATAGATTATCTTAATTATTATGTGTAGTAATTATGAGTATAAGGAGAATGGGACTCAATTATCACAAAATCGCTCAAATTCACAAATTATCTTCTTAGGGTTCTAAGATACAAAAGAATTGAATAAGAAAAAGTTTGATGACAATTAGGGTCGTAATCAACACCATCATTCTTCACGAAACTCCACACGGTAGTGTACCTCAACACTACCAACCAATGTAGCTTTTGAATGATACCTAACTCACTCTAAAACATCTACATATAACATTCTATGCTATGCATAATCAAATGCAAGTCACAATCAACATCTTTTAATATATATTAATAAAAAATATTTTTTAATACAAGTATAATATTTTTATTTTTATATCATAATATATTATCTTTTGAGAAAAAATAATGATACAAACTTATCCTTAAAATATACAATGAATTAAATTATGAAACAAATGGAGTAATTTAGACAATAGTAACCATATTGCATTAACATCACCTTGGTATTCATGATGATTTTGTTTGGTAAATAACAAGCTTTTGGCATTTGGAGGTTGTCAAACATTTAACCATATATAATATTTAATTTGAGTGTTTGGTAAAGAATTTTTAAACTCATGGTTTTAATAAACTGTTTTAAGAAAAAAAAAATAAAAGTGAAATGATTAGATTAACTTATAATCAACTTTATAAGCCATTTATACCTTTAATATACTAAATCACTAACAACTATAAGCTAATATTAACAAAGACTTCTATACAGTTAACTGGTATTTTTCTTGGTCAAATCATTAATAGAGTTCACTATTGCACGAGGATGGGAACGTGGAAAAGGGGACTGGGAGAAACATGGAAACAATAATTTTAAAAAATGGGGATAACATAAAATGACAAAAAAGATAATCAAACACACACATTAATTACATTCTTAAAAAAATAGACCAATTCTATTAAAATTAAGAGAGGAAAAAAAATTCCAAAACTACTACCTACCTTGGTTGTTATAAATTATTAGAAAAATTCAAAAAAAAAATCAGATGCTTCCGGTACCGATTCTGACACTAAAAAGTTTTCAGAATGGGACACGGTGAGAGGACGTTTCCGAGACTGAAAACGACACCTTAGTGTTGTTTTCGTGCTTCACAATCCGTAAGTTGTCAAACAAGTTCTTATGTCTATTCTCTGACCAAAGTCCATTCAAACTAAATTAGAGTATTTTTAAAGGTCTTATGTTTATTCTTTGACCATAGTCCATTTGCAAACTAGTATTTTTTTGTATTATTACTAATTTTAGTTAAATATTCTTAATTTTTATAACAATCTGATACAAAATATTTTTAAACAAATAAAAATGTATTAAAAATTCTTTTTAAAAGTCAATCCATATCATTTTATTTAATCGTCAATTCAATATATTATTTACGGCCAATGTTATGTTCTTCGTGCTATACTATACAACACAAGATGTTAATTGTCATTATTTTTTGAAAGATGATTTGGAGCTGTTAGTTCCTTCCCCCCTCCTTCGTCCTTCATTGTTTACATTTAGTGTTTGACAAATTTTAATTGGATATTGGTAAGATCGAAAGTGAATAAAAGTGGCTCACAAGTTTTTCATACTCGACTCTTTTATTTAGTCAAATAAGTTACATGGGAATAATAATCTTATACTTATTTAATAAACAAGTCAAACCTAAGCATGAATAGTTTGAATTCGAATTCGTTCACTATGTAAAAACTCATTAATTTGGCTCATCTCATTTTCAAAAAAGCTAAGCCTAAACCTTATTTTTAAGTTTGTTTATTAAATGAGTTGATTTAAAATCCACCCAAACTAAGATTCATTTCCCATCCTAGATTTTGGTACATCGAAATGGGTAGGAATATATGAGTTGGAACATTGAATAATGTTGGCATTGGTGAAGACACATTTCATGGTATTTTTTATAGTTTTTACCTCCCCCAATACACTTGCCTCTTCTCCCTTGTTTTAAATAGGATTGGCCTGTGGAAAAGATGATATATTGGTAATCAATGACAATGATGATGGAACATGATTTTAATTAGCATAAATTTAATTTAGATAACCAATATTTGATATATTATTTTATAGATACCTCATAATTTTAAAAATATTATTTAAGTACTTCTTTATTTTAATAATGATCACTTCTACATCATTTATGCTAACAAATTTAGATTAAGTAAATTAGTATAGTCAAATAAAATTTTATTATAAATACTTATTAAAAATTTGAAGAATATAGAAAATAAAATAGTTAAAAATCTAATTTTTTATTCAAAATATTTATTTTTTTAAAATAAAAAAATCTGCAATTATTTTTAGAAAATAAATTAAAAAAATGGAATTATGGTAAAATAAAAATTAAAAAAATTATTTTTTAAGAACAAAATATGGTTAATTTTTTTTTCAAATCATTAATTTAAAAAATATATATTTAATTTCAAATTTAATTTAAAAAAAACTAAAAATGTTTCAAATTAATTACAATTGAAAAATATATAAATAAATTGATCAAATGATAAAAAAAATCTAAAAAAATAATAAATTGTATAAATTAAAAAATATTTTAAAATTTTATTAAATCTTTTTAAAATTTTATTTTTGTTAATTTTTTTAGCGTTTTTAAATAATTTTAAGGAATTTTATGTAATTTTTATTATGTAATGTAAAAAAAATGCGTTAATTACATTTAATATAACCTAATGTAATATTGTTAATGTAAAAGGTTGCTTTTTGATATTGATTTATAATGTAGATTTTCTTCGGTGACATTATATCTATAAATTGTTAGATTGAATATTGGAATACCTTAATATAAATTATCATTTTATTTATTTATTTATTTTACTTTTTTTAATACCAAAACATGACGTTAATAAAAATGAGGTGAATGGAGGAAAATAATTCACCGAGAATAATCTAGGTGAATCTTTTAAAACATATCCCCAACAGAGTAAACAAAGATAAATGTTTTCATTTATTCTAATTAACCCCAAACTAAATGGACACTAAAAAATGATAATAAAAAAAGTACGATATTAGTGAGCACCTCTATTAACATAATTTCTTAGGGGGCGGGGGATGTACTATGTACAATAATATCTAACCTAATTTCATTTGATATCATATGTTTTAAATAATGTTTTTTAAGTGCCTTGTATTTTAAATTTGCTCTCACTTGAATATCATATTATTAATGATTTTACTCTTCTATTATTAGAATGATAGCTTTTTTAACACAATATTTTCTTTTAAGCTAAATTGGAAAATTTTGAATCTTTTGAATAATGTTTTTCCCCCCTTCTCTAATACAACAAATTAATAATTCAATCTTTGATTTTGTATTATACCCCAATTAAGGTGCTTAAAATGTGGATTTCAACTAAGATTGGTGGGAGCCATAAAAAATGGGAACATAGAATCTTCTGATCTTGCAATAGCCTTAAAAAAATGTATGGACCTAGTATGGCTTCATAATAAATACCGTATCTCAAGTTAAAAAACATTAAAAAATTTTATTGTTTAAAAAACTATCATGTAATTAGTTATATCAAGTTATTAAAACAGTTTTACAAATAGGAATTTCATAAAGCCAACAACATCAAAAGTAGCATGGGAAATGAAAATTGCAATAAAATTAAATGGTGACATTTACGAATATCACTGATGCATCATGAAATTTAAAGTTTCAAAAAGCCTTAGTTTTTTGAAAATTAAGTTATGAAGCTTTGAAAAAAATATCTAAAATAATTCAAATTCTATAGATAAAGTTCATTAAATATTTTAAAAGACTTATATAATTTTATTTAAAATTTCAAAGTTTTTTTTATAAAAAAATTAACAAATTAAAACCCAAAAAAATATTTTTTATTTTTTGAATAATTATGAAGTTTTAAAAAAATTAAAATAAATTCAAATCTTGAAATTTATAAATTATTGAATAAATTAAAAACGTAATTTTTAAAAAATAATCTATAAAACAGCAACAAATCTTTTAAAACTTAAATTATTTATAATATATGAAAAGGTATAAATTTATTAAAATAAATATTTTTTTAAAAACAAATCCTACAATAGTTAACAAAATTTGAACTTAAAAAAATCAAGAAACTTTGAAAAATTATAAGAAGTAAATAATTACAAAATATATGCAATTTATTCATAATCTAAAAACATTTAAAATATGAAAATTTGTAAAACAAAATACCAAAATTATTCTAAAAATTTGAAATAAATAAGAAACAAAATACACTCAAATTCTATAAAAGTTCAAAATTATTTTTGAGATTCATAAAAATATAATGAGTTTGAGATCGAAATTTATGAAACTTGTAAAAATTACGATTTTTTCATTACTAAGAAATGATTGTGACATTATTATTATTATTATTATTATTATTATTATTATTATTATTATTATTATTATTATTATTATTATTATTATTATTATTATTATTATTATCTTTATATTTTTATGAAACATAATAATATTTTTTTAAATATTTCATTAAATTATAGGATATCTTGGAGTCTTTTCATATATTTTAAGTATTTTGATTGAAGGTTTAAATTTTTCACGAATGATTCAAATATTACATGAATATTTGATTTTCTTAATTTCAAAATGATGCAAGTATAATTAAATGCCAAAACAATGTTTTAAATTTTTTTTATAAATTTTTGATATATATATTAAAACATCATATATATATTTTTATATATTTAAAAAAAATCATATGTTAGTATTTAAAAGTTATAGGATTTTTTCCTAAAAGTTCGGTACATAAAAGAGAAAGAGTTCTTATAATGTTAAAAACATTTTTAGTGAATTTTTAATAATTTATAAAATATTTAAAGATTTTTTTAACTTTATAAAAGTTTTGTACCTATTTATATAATCTTGGAAATCTTTTAGTCTAGTCATGATTTTATGATCCCTTGATTTTTTTTTGAATTTATAGAAATTTCAGAAGTTTTAACCTTTTAAAAAACTATTGTTTAATATATATATATATACATTGATGTATAAGTATTAATGTTTTATTTAAAAATGCTTGCATTTTTAAATATAATATGTTTACGTTTGAAATGGACTAACTTTCAAACATTATCATTAGTGTTTATGCAAATGCTGACCTTTAAATGTTTATATCTTCAAATGTATCTAACCTCATAATGAACTATGAAGCTCGATGGTTACGAAGCAATAATAAGAGAAGTGTGTATTTTACTTTTTTTTATCGTCTTTAATTTAAGAGAACGAAAAAATAAAACCTATTACATGAAATTTCAAGACAAAAGAAGCAATTTGCATACATATGCGTTATGTTGATAGACATGTGCACGCGTGCATGCACACCCACACACACATGCACATACTCACATGCGCATACGCATACAAACAAAATTAATAAATAAATAACATCATAAAATTTAATAGATTTGTTTTATTATTTTGGATATAGTATTTTTTTTTTGTAAACTTCAAGTAATTTTATTGATGGTCTTAGTTTTCCATTTAGATATTATATGAATCTTTATTTTAAAAAAATTATGCAATGATAAGTAAATGTTAAAACAAATTTCCAAGGTTTTTTTAATGAAGTTTTAGTATGTTTGTATGTATGTGTAATTATACTATTTTGGAAATTTTTAGAGTGTATTTTTTCAAATTTTGTAAATTAATAGTTCTAATTTTTTTAATAAAATATCAAAGCTTTCTTAAAAATTGATTATATTTTTAAAATGATAAATGTCATTTAGGTACCTTGAAATATAGTATAATATTTTTTATGTGTCTTATGTTTTTGTTAATATTAATTTCACTTAGATTCTTTCACATTTCAATGTATTTTCTCTTTAATACCTAAAAAGTTACCTAAATAAAAACAACAAAGTAATTTATTTTCACCATTTGGATATTCATGTGAAATTAAATTGAAATGTTAAAGTACCTAGGTGGTATTATTAAAAACATGAGGTGCTTGAAAAATATTAAGCCAAACATTAAGGTACCCAAGTGGAATTTATGCTTTTTAAAATCTTTGATTTTTTATTTGAAATTTTTTTTATATATATGTTATGAACATTACAAATATGTTGAGATATTGTTAGTATTTTACATATTTTTTGGAAGATAAAAAAAAATTCTATTAAGAATTTTTGTAATAATAATAAAAAAATAAATTTTCAATAATTTCTAGAATATTTTAATAATTTCACTAAATTGAAGAATTTTATTTAACTTGATTTAATATTTGTGATATTTTATATAATTTTGGAACTTTTTTTACTAGGTATAGTTTTATAATTTCTTGATATGTTTTATTACTTTGTTAGAATTTATAGAATATTTTATAATTGTTTTCCTTATAGAAAGAATTATTATTTAATTACATGAATATAAAATATAATACATATTTAGTTTTTTTAATGTAATATACCATATTTATACACATATATTAAGATTTTATTAAAAGAATTATTTGAATTTATAAAATATAATATGTTTTTACTTTAATAAGAACAACTTATATATGTTATTACCTTTATGAAAAATTTAGAAGTATTTATGTGTCAGAAAACAATCTCAAAATATTTATATCTTTAAATGCATTTAACTTTAGAAAGAACAATGATAATGGATGGTTACAAAGCAATAATAAGACAAGTGTGTATTATCTTTTATTTATTTATTTATTCTTTATTTATTTTTATCATCACTAGCTTAAGAGAACCAAGACCTAAAAGGTATTATGTGAGATATTAGATATGCATATGATCCAAAAGCCAAGTATAAGACAAGTGAATTTTTTATTATGATGAACTAAATAGATTAATAATATCATAAAATTAATTTAATAGATTTATTTTACTATTTTGGATAGAGTTTGAACTTTTTTTTATTGCTATTGTACTTCAACAATATGTTGTGAAGTCTTAGTAGTATCTTGATCATGTCCAGGATATGGCACCTACAAAAACAACATGGATGAGGATAGAGAGTTAGTAAATAAATATAGTTAGAATAAAATGGAAATAAAATTTAAGGTAAAATAGCAAAATTTTTTATTATTATACTGATACTAACTGAGATCATAAGATCTTGTTATAATTTTACTACTTTAATATCATACTTAAAATCTAGATAGTTTAGTGACTATTGAATTTTAGGATGATAAAATATTGACATATTAATCAAAGTTTTAACAACTATAAAAATCTCCAATACTCTCATTATATAACTACAAAAATATATATCAACCAATGTATCCTAAATCTAGTTGTTGGATTTTTTTATAATCGTAAGAGAGATTCTTATAAACTTCCTTAGTTATTTGATACATTGTTTGCCACATGTCAATACATTTTTTTTTTATACAAGTATTCCTTAAAAAAATTGGTAATAAAAATTGTTAACCTGTTTGGATGATCTTTTAAAAATAATTATAGTTTAAAAGTTTTTTTTGTAACATTTAATTAAAATATCTAATTACTTTTTACAAACAAAATAAATAACCAATATATAATAAATGTGAAAATTTAATTTGAGTAAAAATAAGTAACACAAAATAACAATAGTGAGTTATATTATCAACTGACCTTTATTAAATTATTTTTTATTATCCAATCCATGAAATTAAAAAAATAATTTATTAAGTATTATTCTTAGTAAAATATAAGCATTAGATACAATCATTTAACAATTTTTTTTTATAAAACAAACTATTATTTAAAGTAACTCATAATTATTAATTGATTTAATTACATTTTAAAATATGTAAGCATAATCCATTATGATTAATTAATATTTAAATGTTATTTTTTATTATCCAATCCATGAAATTAAAAAATTTCATTTATTAAGTATTATTCTTAGTAAAATATAAGCATTAGATACAATCGTTTAACAATATTTTTTTTATAAAACAAACTATTATTTAAAGTAACTCATAATTATTAATTGATTTAATTACATTTTAAAATATGTAAGCATAATCCATTATGATTAATTAATATTTAAATATTACCCAAATTCCAAAGATGTTAACATCCCTAAAAATAATTTTTTAATAATTATAACCTATCAAATTAATATTTATCATTTTGGAAAAATAATGTGTACTTTATATGGTACATTATTTTTTAATATATTATAATAACATACTAATTATCATCTATTTTAACAAACTACAGCTATTGTTATAATACCTCAAATTTTCCCCACCCTAATTTCTAGATAATTAGTCTTTTAATTCCATACTTAATGTTTAACCTATAATTATCTATTCAATACTTAAACCTTTCTTTTCCTTTTTCCTATCTTTTTCTCTCACCTCCTCACGTGAAACAATTTACCATTTTGTTTTTCCTCATTTTGGTTAGTTAATCATATCTTATCAAACCTTACTCTGTTTTACCCCTTACCCTTTCCTAATTTCTTTGTTTCTCTTCTTTTGCCAATATTACACATGTTACGTGATAAGATACACATTACGTCCTTAAGAATAATAACATACATATTCTAAGACATGATTACATATTTTTAAAGATGTGATTTTTTAGAATAAAAATATACCAACAATTATTACTCCTTCAAACATTCACTTGGTCTTGTGCGTAATATGATAGCCTAGTGTCAAAAAACATAGTAAAAGAAAGGTACAAAAAGGCACAATTTGGTATCTTAATGCATTATAGGATTCTAGCTCTTAAACTTGTACGCGAGTTTAGCAGTTGTGCTTATTGATCCACTCAAAATGTAAGGGCATAATATCGAGGTAGCACTCAAGGTATCATCCCATAAAGACTAGTAGTGACCACTAGGAAGGTGACTAGGCCTTCTATGTCTAGATAATTGAATATGGCAATTGGGTTGACTATCTAACTTAAAAAAATGTACAATATAAAAAAAAATAAAGGGACATATATGAGGTTTTTTTTTCCAGATAAATAGATGACTAAAGATTTGTTCAACTCCCTTAATTCTCATGCTATTAAGCACTTTATCTAAAGTCTTTACCAAACCCATATCACACAACATCTAATGCACGTAAATGAGCACCCTAAATCCTCCTTTCCTCTCACCTTTTGTCATTTATTTCAAACCCATATCGGAGTCCTTTCCTTCCCTTGCTAAAGTTGTTTCGTAATCATTCTCCCATTTTCTTCCCCTAGTTTGTCAACATTTCTGTTCAAATTTACATACTCTAATTTTATTTATGAATGTTGAACTATTATGGTTTTTATTGATTATTCATGTTAATAATTTTAGTATCTTTAACCTTGTGGTTAGTATGAGATTGACTAGGGGTCAATCTTGTACTGATCACGGTGATAGCACCCTTCGTTTTTAGTGTATGATTTTCCATAACAAATGAAAATATTCAACTATAAATTTTGGGGGTGTTACAATAAGTGTGATATGTGTATAGTTTTGGTTAATTATGGTTAATATAAGTGTTGTTATTATGCAAAAATGGCTAAAAACAGACTTATAAACCCTAAGGGCATGGTCGGTACTTTTATGTGTGAAATGTTGGATTTAAGTCCAATTTTTGGATATGCTATTTGTAATATTATATTGGTTCAATTTGTTAAATTTGGTGAGTTGTATGGACAAAGTTATGAGTTATTCTTGAATTAGGTTTTTGTGAGGGTGTTATGGTCTTTACACTTGTGTAATCTTCCTGATTGTACTTGTTATGCATTCTTATGCCTCCTCATTACTTCTTATGGTATGTACATAATTGATGTGATTACCCATGATGAAATTTTAGTTGTTTCTAGTAATTACAATTGTTGGAATAAATTTATGATAATCTTTGATCCTTGTAATAAGATAATAAACATCTTTCCATGCATTAAACAACTAATATACTTTAAAGTGTTGTGACCTAAAGTAAATCAAGTAATGAATTGTTATGTGCTAATTTTTGATTAATGAGCTAATAAGATATTAATAATTAAATTCAAAGATCATGTGAGTCGGGACCGAGGTGTTTTATTTATATTGGCTACTGGGTTATTGTGGTACCCATATACTTCCTGGTTGTTGTGATAAATAGAGTGGCCCTAGATCTACCTTATATTGTCTATTCCACAGGCATATAGGAGTATGCATACTTAAAATTAGGATTCTAGTTTTGTAGTTCTTAGGTTGTTTTACTCTAAATGTGTGAGTATACATGTTGGCGCTTTCCTGGTCTCAATTTGTAATACCCCGTTTCTTATAATCTCTAATTAAGAACCTAATTACAACTTGATATGTTGTGTGAATATGATCATAGAAATAAAAGAAGGATAATATGTGTTGGATGTGTTAACTATGTCTTTTTGGGTTGGGGTGGAAGATGGAATAATTAGGTTAAAAATGGATGATTAGGGTTTTTGGTATTGGGTGGTTGACACAAGCTTATGGATTAGACAACCAAACATCAAGTAGGAATGAGTAGCACTAAAGAGTTGAGTAGACAACTAGTGGTTGACCAATGATAAATTGAGCATCAACCAGAGTTGATTTTTTTGTGCATTTTTAGTACTGCTATGATTTTATGAGCCCTTCCTTCATCCTTGTTGAATTTACCCAACCCCCTTTCACTCAAAATCTTAGCCATAATTACTTCACCTTACCTCTCACCGACTCTCTTACACACCATACCATCTCCCATCACATTTTCATCCAAGTGTGGCTTAACCAACCCTCATGGTCAACTCTTTTCTCTGTCTTCCTTGCTAATTTCAACCACCACATCTCTCTTTATGCCTCTATTTTCTTTATTAATTCATTATTCAACCTTTTTTCATTTTTTTATCTTTCCTCTCTTCTCCCTTTTGGTTGAAGATTGCCTAGTATTGTTGAAGATCTTCAACCTTTATCTTTGAGGTGTTGATAATTCCAACCCCCTTCCTCTCTCTTTTCTCCATTTTCCTTGTTTTAATTTTCTTTCTCCACTCCTTTATATATCCTATCCTATTTTTCTTAATCCTTTGTGGTGTTAGATTTAGAAAAAAAGTTGAAGAGTTCATCATCCTTCTTCCTTCCTCTTATTGTGCCGCCTATAACTTGGTTATGGATCTCCTTTCTTTTGATTTTGATTATTATGTTGTCTTGTTATTTTTTTCTATTCTAACTATTTTTGTTGGATTTTGTATTTGTAATAATAAGTAAGAATAATTGGGAGATAGGGTTTATGATACCCTTTATTCTTAGTTTTGTAATTTTTACTTGGAAAGGAGGTAAACCATATGCTCTTGCTAAATGTGTAAAAATCACACGATATCATGTTTGAGTTTTCTATGTTGTGCTTAAGTGTAATTTATGTTTCCTTGTAATCCCATGGAAAAATGCATGCACCATGTATTGTTGATGTTATCTATAATTATGTGACCATGTGAAATTACATTAGAGCATGTTAAATTTATGTATTTTAATATATGTATGACAGCATGCTAAAATAGGGTTGGTTGTGGTGAATTATGTATTCATGATTTGGGAGGGTGGCTCTGCCAAGGGAATTATTGTCCTTACTAAGACATTCTCCTATATTTTTGAGCTTACCATTAGATTCCTCACATAGTTTACTTAAATGTTGGTATATGACGTGTTGAGATTTGTGCATATTTAGGCACGGTAATAAATTATTTAAGTTGTACATTCCCTAGGGATATTTTTATCCTTTCACTTAAATCTATAACTTTCTAGCATGCATACCTAGTATGTGTCATATTATGTTGAGCATAAGAAGTATGTGAAATATGATATGTTAGATATGTATGATTAGGGTTTTATGTGCTAAATAGTAATTTTTCCACTTTTGCAATTTTCTAACATTATACTTTATGTTAAAGTGTTTATTTTAATGTCTTTAGCTTTTTCATGAGAATTGAGGAGTTAAAATCAAGTTTGGTCTTAAAATGGTTAATTCTGAGATAACTAGAGTTTTAAGGACATTCTGATCATTTTTGACTAAGTTGTACCTAAGTGTGAATAATTATACATAGGATGGTCTTAGGGGATTTCTAGGTTAACCTTACTATTGACTTTGACTTTGGCTTGAATCATTGACCTTAAGGTCAACTTGAATAATTAAAGGTAAAGAAAAAAAAATGGTTAGTAATGGAATTAGAATTATTATGCATTATGTGATATTTTATGATCATGTTATTAATATTTAAAATAAAAGTTCTTAAGATCGAGAATGACGGATCTTTAGGGGCAACTACTAGGGATGGTAATGGGTTTTGGACTCGACCTAGACCCGCTAGATCCGTCTTATTTTTAGCGGGTATGGGTCCATACTTTTGGACGCAACTGGTCTAGGTCAGGTCTGGATCCATATATACCTTAATGGGTCTGGGTCCGGTAATTCTAGACCCAGACCCGACCCGCATGTCAGACCCGTTTAGTATATATATGTGTATATGTTTATATATAGATATATAAATACATATAAATATTATATTTGTCATTATTGTTGTAATCTTATTTGAGCTTCTTATTCATTTTTTTTAATTTTATTTTGTATATTTACTTTATAAGCAATATGTACAATATTGTATTCTAAAAGTATTAAAACACCATTTGAAAAGTTAACATAATATTGTAATATATTTATATTTTCACTTTGAGGATTTTTTTAACGAAAAATACATATTAAGTTATATAAAACATAAATGTATTTGTATTTACATAAATTATTAATTATTTTTTTAAAAAAATACCTAGACCCATTTAGGACCCATTTATCCACTAGACCCGGTGGATTTAGGTTTGGGTCTGAACTTTTAGGACCCGATGGGTCTAGGTCAGGTATAGATCTAGATAATATAAATAGGTCTGAGTTTGGGTATGGCTCGACCTGACTCATTGCCATCCTTGGCAACTACTCTAAATACCAGGTTTAACCCTCAGTTTAGTTTGGATTTTTCTAGTGTGCTTCAGTGTCCCAGTTAGGCCCTATATCATACTCCACTTAGTTCTTTGGACTTCTAAGAGAGTATGCACACTAATATATTAGGTGTCCTCATTGGTAGGGCATTATGCTTCCTTTTTGTGCCTGTGTGACTAGGGTACATTAGTGTTATTGGTAGGATACTGTACTACATTTGTGTGTTAGTATGAACGAAGTATCTTATTGTCTATAGGTTGATATGATCTCTCATTGAGTAATCAAAATGAAAGTAATTATTGTTTAGTTATTGGAATTAAATTAGTGTTGTATTTTAATAGTTGTCTTTATGCCCTACTTGTGGTGTTTAGAATTTTTTTTGTATGATTGGTTGGTAGTGTGTTAGTGCACTACCCTCATTTATATGATATTTCTTTGACAATGGTTAAGCTTGGGTTTGTACCTTTCCTTTCACGGAACACCCTCGGCATGAATTGGTTTATTGAGTTCTATAACATGTTTATGTTGAATCATGGGATGGTTATAAGTTGGTTAAGTGTAATAGTGTGTTAAGCATGTAGCCTTAGTGATATTATGTGCATTTTTATTTCTAAAATATTTATGTCTTAATAGGAATAAAGTTTAAATGTTTGTATCTTTATAGAAAATTTAAAAACATTTATGCCTTTATAGGAACAAGTTCAAAGTGTTTATGCCTTTAAATATACTTTTATCTATATAAGTAGTCATTCACCCCTATGGAATGCATGAGGAACCAAAATATTAGGTTGTTATTTGATTATTATAATTGGATCTATGTCGGTTGAATAAAATATGCTTAGAACAATTGAATTATATATCACATAATTTGCAATGCTAATAATGATGAATTATATTTTCAATGCCACTAAATAACTGATCTATTGATGATTCTTTTATAAGAAATGTATAGAGAATTGGTAAAATTTCAAGATAAATGTTTGTATCTTCAATGAAATCAATAGTTGTGTAATAGCTAAAGATTGAATAAAATATATATTTTTTTATAGTGACCATCACAAATGTTTCTACGAAATAAAAATTTCCAGGCAATTATTTCCATGTGTATATGACTATAAATATTATTGTATATAGACTATGTGCTAAAAATAACAACTGTTGGTTGATTGTTATCATCATCATCATCATCATCATCATCATCATCATCATCATCATCATCATCATCAGTATTACTACATCAAATGATACTATAATAATTCAACATCTAAGAAGTATGGAGAACAAAATTATGTTTTTTAATGGGCTACAAACTATAAGTAGAAAAAGGGAAGAAGTGACAAAAAAAAAAGCTAATACAAACTTATTACAATATGAAAGAAATACATATTTAGTTACTTATATATATAATATAAGCATAATACAAGCACCAAAGAAAGGATATCAAAATATATATGAAAAAAAACCTTGATTATTAAAGGAATTTTATTTTATTTTAACTAAAGAACTGTTGAGTGATATAGAGATGTGAAATGAAATAGTAAAAAAAAAATCCAAAATTTGTATTTGTAGATATAAATAAATGAATTCACTTCCATAATAAAAGAAATTTTTCATAAGAACGTCAATGACATATTCAAGAAATGAAGCCTATGAAGTTTTAGTGCTAAATAAATAATTCAAATTCTTGACATTTTAAAAAGATTAAAAATTTTCAATCTATGAAAAATTCATGTTTTGAATGTATAGGCTTAATTAATTAGTTACCTAATGGAAGCAAAAAAATTTGAGAGGTAGCCCTTATAAAAACCTATCATCCTTTCATCTTACAATGGGCCTTTTATAATTTATGTATTGATTATTTGACTAATCCATTTCTACAAGCATAATTATTATTTAGTGATGAAGGAAAGAATAAATGTGAGTTAATAACTGCCATAGGAGACAAAATTCTAGGGAAAAGGTAAAGTAATTGAGATTAGAGTATATTTTAAAGTAATTAAGAGGTCATCCTTGTTACCATTGAATGTTTCAACTTTTATTTCTCTAGCATTGGTAACTAGTGGGAGAAGTTCAAGAGAAGGGATATTTAGAGTCTTTTTTTTTTCTTTTTCTAAGAGGAGATATTCAAAATATAATACTAACTATTTTAGGTCTTTCTCATTTGCAACTCAATGGTTTCATGAACAACACATGAGATACTTTAATTTCATTTGCCGATACATGAGCAAAGTAATTAAGAATTACCATATAACTATACAAGTATGCGTTGCTCCTTCTTCCACAACACATATAGTTTTCTTTAGTAGTAATTTAGCAACTGTTAATTTTCCTAGACATTAGATGATGCATGCTTATATTTAGTTTGAATTTGATCCAAAATTGTAATGACTCAAGCTGAGCTATTAATTACTATCTAGTACTTTGCATAAATATGCCTTTGGTGGGGATTTTGTTGTTGTTGTTGCATTAGCTTTATATATATGTATTGAATATTGATAAAGATTGGAGTCCTTATTCTTATTTATAAGATAAAAATATATTTTGTGATTATGAATATAAGTTTTACAGTAATAAATAGAAAATTATCTTAAATATTATAGAAATATATAAGTCATATTATTTTGATATTATGACAATATATGGCCAAAATTATCTTTAATAAAAAGTTCATTAAGAATATGAGTCGAGTTCTTGTGAAATTATAGAAAAATTAAGTTAATATTTTAGCACTTTGAAAGGTTCTTTTCCATTTCCCTAAAGAAAATAACTTTTAATTTGTGTTTGGAAAATTATTTTAGCCTTAATTCATAACTTTTCAACCATAATTTTTTCAATATACAAGGACAGACACTCACAAACTAATTTATACTCTAAATATAATTAAATAGTAAACCACTGACATCGATTGTTTTCTAAGTAAAGGCTAACGAGTTACTTCCTCTATTTTTAAAATATAATCTTCACGGATTTCAAAGATAAATTTTAATAGTTAATATCATTTAATCTATATTCTTAAAAAATACAAAAAATTAATATTGTGAAAGTATTTATTTAATTTGCATATAACAAATATATTTGCGTATCATAATGTATTATATTATAAGTAAAATAAATGGTCGAAATATATCCTAGAAATCCACAATAATGTAATATCTAACTTATCTTATAATATGTTTCACAAAACTTAAGTGAAAAGTTATAAATATTTTGCTTTACATTTTATAAAACTAGTTTATAAATTTAGTAAAATTCTACTTATTTAAATTTAGTATATATATATATATACTTTTGTTATGACAGACACGCAGTTACACTTGGTAAAATTTATAAGATGCGAACGACAAGAAATCAAATTGCATATGATTATTTAAATGGTACACTTAAGTAGTCTATTTATGCTCGAGATGGTGAAGAAGATGGATACATACATACTACTGCAAAGGGATATAAATAGCCATTAGGTGGATTTTGCTTACCATTTTTAGGTCCCCCTAAAATTTGCTCTTTCTTAGACCACATTTTCATGGTTGGGCATTGGAATGTGGAATCTAATTTTTATAAAAAGCTCTGCCTTTCACGGATCCACAATGCGCTCCTTTTTTCTTTTCTTTTTTGACTTTTTTGTTATTATTTTTGCACACTTTGGGGGTGTAAAGTTGTAAACATGATAAATTGTGTCTTATATATGCGTGATCCAAGACCACCAAAAGTTCGTGAAAACATAATCCTAAACTACAGGATCACGATGTACCCGTTATCTTTTTTATTCTTGTGTGCGTAAAAGTTTCTGTGGGGCTATATTCTTTTTTTTTATTCCCCCCCCCCCCCTTCCACTTTCTACGGGGGTTGATTTATTCGTATATTTACATTCATAAGCAAATTAACCGTAATCATAATCCCTTGGTCTTCTCTCTCTCTCGTGATAGTAATGGCATAAATAATGTAGTGATTAGTAGTGAAGAATACCATTCATGAAGACTTACCAAAAAAAAAAAATACCATTCGTGAAAATTAAAAATAATGTAATATATAACATAAAACGATGACCTTATTTGGGAAAAGTGAAAAGTAATAATGAAGCCATGTGTGCCACGGCTACCTAATGAGTTAGCTTATGTCTTAAAAAGTTAAAAATATTATTTCATCCGTATTATTTTTTATTAAAATTTTGTATAAAAATTTACGTTAGAAAGGTTAAAATCTATTTTATAATTTTACTCTTATTTTTTTAATTATATATATATATATTAAATGTTTTTTTTATTTTTTAATGAATAATATAAATGTAATTTTAAGAATTATTTTATTAATTCCTCAAAAAATATACAAATTGTGAGAATGAATTTTCTTTTTATACGAATTTAATATTATTTAGCTGATATCTAAAGGCTGATAAATTAATTGATTATGGTAAAAGTGTTTGGTGAAGACATGGTGGTAAAATAATAAATGAAATAAAAAAGCTTATTTACTTCAATACAAAATTAAATCAAAATTTACTATAAGGTGAAAAATAGGAATATATATAAGAAATTAGTTTTTTAATAAGTCAGAAACTACTTTTTCAATAATAGACCAGCGAAAAAATGCTTTCAAATTTATCTAGCTAGCTTATACCTTGTCAAACACACCTTTGTTGGAGTAAATGATTACCCGAAATGCTGCAGTTAAAATTGAGCATGCTTCCTTAATAAGTAAAATAAAAAGCGATTTGTATATATAGAATGAAGTCTAATTTTATATTTTCATGAAGAAGCCATATATTATCTGGATAATTAAGGGCCTATTCGGCTTGACTTAAGTACAGAATTAAATTAGATCAGAATATATTAGAAAGTTAAATTTTAAATCTAATAATAAAATATAAAATTAATTATCATTATAACAATAGTAATAATTAATACTAATAAAAATTGTTCATTATAACAATATTGATATAATAATAATAATAATAAATCATTTAAATTTTTTAATTAAGATTAATTTAGATAAAATAAGATGAGATCATGTTAAATCGACAAAAACAAAATGAGAAGAGGCCGCGCTAACTTGTTAAAATGATGACTCAATCACCTACGGATCGACGAAAATGTGCAAACAGAAAATTCAAATTCCTAGTCCTGCATGTACTCCTTTTCCTCCTTTTGATATTTTGGACGCATATAAAGATAGCACATGTTATGCCTGCTAATTAGCTGCATTTTATCAATTTATTTAGGGAACATATACTGTACTTATTCATTGTGATCTCAGCCTATAAATTCACCGCTTACATATAGGCTTTCTCTGTACGTTAAAGCCAGCAAACCCTGTGAACTGCTTGAGTTTGTTTATCTAACAAATTCATAGATTATAGATAAATCTGAAGTGGCAATTAGTTAAAATGAAATTGAATAATTAATAGCTCATGTGCTGTTTCATATTATCCTATTATTTTATTTTATTTTTGGTTTGTAGAGGTCTCTAAATCTAATACAATATATATATATATATATATATATATATATATTCAACATTCATAATAATCAATTTTATAAATACATAAGCTGATTGTATGGGTTACCATGATATCTTGTGTGAACTTTTATACCCCATCCTAAAATCATTTAAAACGTGTTTAAAATTATGTTGATATAAAAAAAATTAATTTTAGTTTTGAAAAGGATTTGAAATTCTAATAAAAATTTAAATTTCAGGCATACTGATTGATTGTTTTGCCTAACCGATCGAGTAGTACACTAAGAGATTGATAATTTTATTCTCGACGAACAAGTTGACTGGTTTGCTCAAACCGATCAACTGGTCATCCTACGATTTTTTATCCTTTTTTTATTTTTGATTTGAATCCCTTTCCAATGATTATGAAATTTTCTAATTAGAATATATTTGTGTTAATGAGCATATTTTGATACTTTGGAATTATTATACATTATTTAGAGCACTTTATGGTTTTTATTTAGCTAAATTTCTCTAAAAAGCATTTTTTGAGGCATACTTCACATTCTTTCTTCTCCATCACTTTCCCCTCTCTTCTGGCAGCTTGGCTTAGTATTTGACTTCTTGTACCCCTTCCTTGACTTACCAACCTTCTGCCATGCCTCTCCCTGACTACACTCCACCTCCCTCACCTCATCATGCACTCTTTTACACTTTGGATTGCCCATACTCAACCTAAGTCACACTTTCCTCTCTCTCACTTGAGAATGTAAACCATCACTCTCTCCTACACACTATTTCTGATGCAATTCACTCATCACCTTCTGCACTTGTTCATTATCTCCCTTTTTCCTTGTAAAAATTTCTCAATGTTGGGTACTCTCTATTTTTCTTCCTTTTTCTCTCTATGCTAAGAAACTAGAGGTTTGCTCTTATTTTCTTCTCTCCTTGGTTGAGTTACTGTCTTTATTTTCTTCTTCTAACCTATGTTTTAAGTCTCCTTTGTTTATCTTAAGCAAGGAAGGATTAAAATTTGAGAAATGTCAATTATTCTAGCTTCATTCTCCTTGAAAAATTTATTTTGAAAAAAGGTTGAGTTATGCTTATGTTCTTCTTTTTTGCCTTTTGATTTTTTTTAAATTATTTCTAATGAAGTTTTAAAAAGGAATTTTAATGGTTTCGATTCTTGATTCCTTTAGGAATCAAAGTCTTGGTAGAAAACCATTAAGTTAGGAGTTTTGTACTAGAATAATTGCTTAAAGGTAAGGCATTCTTATCTTTAATATGAATAAGGTATTTTGTTACTTATTGTAGTTCCATTATTCTTGGTGTGTTTATGTGTTGAGCATGAGTTAATTATATTTTAGGATTCGATCACGTGGTAGAGTTTTATTATTGAAATTTAAGCATGATTTTGTTTAATGCTGGTGTTACCATTTATCCATGTGATTCTATGTATGCATCATGTCTTTGTATACGTTTTAGGCCATAGAAGCATGCTAGGATTAATATTAGGGCTGTTCATGTTATCCGATATCTGCTTATTTGATCTGATATCCGAAGCGATCCGATCCGAAAAAATAAATAACCGATCCGATTTTTTTTTCAAATCAAATATCCGATCCGGTCAACGAAAAGTCAAACAAAACAAATATCCGATCCGACAAATACAAATAATATCCGATCCGAAGAAAAATATTTATACATTTTTTATAATTTTTTATTTTATATATAATTGTATATAAATAAATTTATGTGTCTGTGTATAATTTTTACTTACTTTATTTATTATTTGAGGAAAACTTTAATTTAATTGAAATTATATTTTTAATATAATCTCTTTTTAGATATTTATAAAAATAAAAATAAAAATAAAAAATACTCTGCATACCAATAGATTCCATCCACTCCTTTCTTATTTTAATTTTAACATTGGATATTTGTTGAGTAAGTCGGATATTTGCTAAGAGAATCGGATATTTGTTCAGCATTCGCTCAACAAATCGGATAATATGAAATATATTTGTCATTTGGTATTTTTTTTTTGAAATTGTATTCGAATAATATCGGTTATATTTGATATCCGATGATATCCGATCCGAAAATTCAAATATCCGATCTTCCGGATATCCGAAGTTTCAAATCAAATATCAAATATCATTTTTAGATATCCGAAATTTCAAATATCCGACAATCAAATATCCGAAATATCGGATATTTGATCCGTGAACAGCCCTAATTAATATAGTAAAGTTTGGTGAATTTTTGGTATGGGAATCGCAAGTTTTAGAGTTATTCTACTCAGACAAGTCAATCAATTCATCGAACCCATCGACTAGTTGTGTGAACAATCGTTCGGTTTGGAAATTTTGATCCATTGGTTGTGATATTAGTTGATTGGTTCGATGTACTAGTCGATTAGTTCCTATGAGCAGCTGATTGGTTTGCCAAACCCAACAACTAGTGACTTTGTGACCAAAGTGATATGATCTCTACTTAGACCCATTGACCGATTGGGCCTAAACCATTGACTGGTTTTATATAAATAGTCAATCGATGAGACCAACTAGTCGACTAGTCCACTGGTGTTATTTTTGGTTTGGCTTTGGTATGACCAGACCTGTCGATTGGTCCTAGGGATAGATTGACTGGTCCAATTGTATTTTACCATGGTTGTTATTAATAGTCGTTCTTCTTTTGGGCCTTTTATGTCAATTCCTCTATATAATTACAACATTTAAATCATGATTACAACCATATTTATCCTAAAATTAATAAGAATCATACCGATGATATTTGGGGCTTGAATTTGTTAAGTTTGGTGTCATCTCTAAACACCCAAATTGTGGCTTTTATGCCTTGTGATGTGTTTGGTGTTATCACTTAAAAACACCCAATTTGTATAATAATGAAATTAATTTGTGATGTGTGATATCACTTGGCAATTAATAATTAATGGATTAAGATTTTATTCAAGTCTTTTTCTCCGACTCTTGGGGTAGCTAGCTGGAAGTTAGTGGGCAGGTTGCCTTGTGTTTTATATTTTCACTCAGCACCTATTTCCTTCTCTACATGGTTGCGGTTGGTAAGGGGTATTTGCATATCTTTGAGGTATAGAATTATACTGTGGCAGGTTGACATGGTATCAATGTCTAGTTCAGGTGGGTGAGGTATCCTAATGCAAGCCCCCTGACACTTTATACATATGGTGGATGTGGTATCCCTTGGTGTGTTAGCCCTTGCAGTAGGTGCATTTGATGTGTGATGGGTGTGGTATCCCATTGTGTGTGTATGTTGCCATGAATTTTGTTCATAGTGGATGTAACACTCCCAAATTTACTACTTCGTATTGCGGAAGCATTAATTACAAAAATAATAGGTGTTACCGCCACACTGAGTATACGCTTGGCATCCTTATACTAAGTGCTAAGGTGAAAACATTACTTTACTTAAATAACATTTATAATGACATAACAAAATAGAGATTACAACTTTATTTTGTCCTGATAAATACAAAAAGATTAGGCAAAACATTTACAATATAATAAAAGGGAAATAGCAAGGGATATAAGAGTTAACGAAATGTCCGGATCAAAAGAAGCTGGGGCGAACAATGAATAGTCCTAACTCTCAACCCTCTAGTAGAAGCTATCATACCTTACCCTTAAAATGGTTCTGCAATGTAAAGGCTTCCCATTGAATAGGCAGGGGACCATGAAATGAAACCCTTTAGTACTATGGTAATGAGAGAAAACCATTACACTAATACCAACATGTAAGACCACGTAAGGCATAAAAAGAACATAGTATAGGTATGTTAGGGAAGCATGCGATCATAAAATGGACACAACTAATATATTCAAAAGAAACCAAAATACCAAGGTAGGACACTACGGCAACTACCGATACAACCATCCATATAAATTCTAGTTACTAAAGTAGGGCGCAAAGGCAAATACTAAACCTCATATCACAACATATAGCGTACAACGACAACTACCAAAACATTAAATCCAGAAAAATCCATTATAATCTTCACACAATGATTATTTCCAATTTTAGTTACTCGATGGGGATACAATAATAGTTCGGAGTCATAAAAGTACATCGGTTATACCAGCACACAAGGTAACACGATACCCTCCAACCATCCAATCCAGAGGCATAATATCACTCTGGCCATACTAATGCACAAGGTAACACAATACCCTCCACACCTAGGTCACCTAATCCTTAAGTATCGATACCCCCTATAGGATCCGTAGGTCACCTATAGAGTAGACTAGGACCTTACTAAGGCACGACCGGCACACCAAAAAACCAAATAAATCGAGGACTCCTATTTCGTCTCTAAGGTAGCTACCCTTAAAGAGAAACCATTACCAAAATCGAGGTCTTCCACTTTACGTGTTAGTATTTTATAAGGTGACCATAGATATCACACATTGCATATAAATTTCCTCTTTATACTTAACCATTTTCTTTATTTCTAATTATTTAAGGTAAACCCTAAGGTCATATCCATTTATTCGCAAAAGGTGTATTAAGTCAAAATGACCAAAATGTCCACACCCCTAATTTTACCATTTTTATCCAAATTCATATCAAGCAACATTATTAAGAGCCATTTGACATGAAAATGCTAAAGGATAATTATTCATGATATGGCAGCATGTGAATAATCTATACGTCTTAGTGATTGACTATATTATCTACTTTTCATGCCTTTAGTAAATTACGTTTATAGCCTAAATCATATATTTCTAGGATGACATATATTCCATGTAACACATACATATAAATTTATATCATATTATGTAATTCAACAGGTTAATTAACATCACGATGCAGGTAAGGAAACACCTCAACTCTAGATTATGCGATTAACGTTTATTGCATACTAACCCTAATCTTGTGTGCATGATTTATACTATTTAATTCAACCCTAGTTACTATACAAAGATAATAGTAGTACACTTATTATGGTAAATTACATTCCAAGGTTGCAGGGCTTCAAACTCTAACAAGCCTTAGGCATGCATATTTAATTTATTCAACAAAACACACATGCATATATTATTGATTAATTAATACATCGGAAATATGCTAAATATTTGGTATTATGCCATTTACATTCACGTCTAATCATAACACTTGCATTTTCATTCTAAAAATTTTGAAGTAAAATACATACATATATTCCTCTAGAAAAAAAATGAGGCATAAATCATACCCTAAGCACAAAAAAACCTTTATGTGTTGCCACATGATCTCGCATCTTAGTAGAAGGGTACGATTTATCTCTTATCCAAGCAAAAGAAATAACCAAGATTCACCCCGTTAGTCTGCACTCAATTTCTTCAAACTCCTTACATTAACACAACCAACACACATATTAGCATATAACATAACACCAAAAATAATCCAAAATTAACTAAAATTAAATGGGAAAGAGGTTAGAGAATTAACTAGAGTAATTATCACATTTTGGGTTGTGTGAAGTGTGGCGGAATGTATGGTGGAGCTACGGTGAAAGTTTGGTGGTGTTTGGAAAAGGTTTGGGGGGTGAAAATAGGGGTGCATGTCTGAAAATGGGAAGGTGCACGCTTGTGTAGCAGGCGGTGCAGCTCCTTGGTCAAGAGAAAAAGTAACACATGACTAGGTGGTGCAAATGTTATACTGTTGTGCTGCAAGAGTGCACACCAGGCCGAGAGAAAATATGATGCATGGCCAAGTGGTGCAAAGGTTGCACATCTGTGTAATAGGAAATTCTTAGTATTGCATGGCTTTGTAGCAGGTGGTGAATAGGCTGTGCACTCTGCAAAAGTGCGACGGACAAGGGGAAGAAGAAGCAAAGAGAGGTGGTGGTCGGCGGCGATGGTTGACGATGATGCTGGGGAAGGTTGGGGTGATGTTGGTGGTTGGTCCACCAACCAATGGGTGGTGAGTGGTGGACGAGGTGGTAAACAATGGTGGAATGGGTGGTGTGTAGGCAAAAATAGGGAAAGAAGGAGGAAAAAGAAGAAGAAAAGAGAAGGAAGAAAGAAGAGGGAAGATGGAGCTCGGACAATGGCTCTTTGACATAGATGGGCAGATTGAGGCAAACGAAAGAGAAAATAAGGAGAGTATGTAGTGTGTATGTATATATATATATATATATATGCATATGCATGTGTGAGTGTGTATGGTGTGAATTAGAAAATAAGGAAAATAGAGGGGGAGGAGTGCAAAGGTTATGCAGGGTCATGGTGAGGGTCACTAGGGTGACAGTGGAGGTGATTGTTGTGTGTTGTAATGAAAAATGTAGGTGATGGTAATGGCTATGAGTATGGGTTGCATAAGGATAAGAGAAACAAGAAGAAGAGTAGCAGGGGGAGGTGAGGGTAGTGTAGATCGGCAGAGATGGAAGAAGAAGAAAGGCTAATGGATGATGGATGACTGTAGAGGAGATGATAGGAGATGGTGCAAGTGGAGAGGGATGCAAGTTGTAGGTGCAAGTTGCAAAAAGATCAAACATTGCGGCTTAAGGTTGACGGGAGATAGAGAAGAAAGAAAGAAAAAAAAGGAGAAAGAAAAGGAAAAAAGAGAAGGGTTGGGGGATTAGTTTAGGGGTATTTTTAGATTAACCATAAGTGATTAGGATTAGTGGAAATTTTATCTGATTTTGATTTTGGTTTATGAATTATGATTTATCCGAGTCAAGGTTTCAGATTCGGTTAAAGTTTCGGGATTAAGAAATTGGGTTAAAGCTAAAATAAGATTTCTTTTAGGATTAGAATTGGATTAAGATATACTTTATATGGTATTATGTTAGCTAAAATTTGGGATATTATAGTGGAGAACTGGGTGTGGTCGAACGAATTATCTTAAAACCGGAGATTATGTGTTCACTAAAGAAAGATTTATAATATGGTTTACATGGTGTGGTAATGATGCATTTATTGTATTATTATTTTTCCATAATTTCCACATAAGCATGCTTTGTTGTATTACTCCCATGAGCTTAAGTGTTATTTTATATCTATATGCTTATCACCATGCTACTATGTGACTTCAATGTGCTACATGATCTCTTACCATGTTTTATGTAGTTTATTTTACCAATACTTCACTACACTGATACCACACTTGTGAAATCGCTGTGATGATTTGGATTCTGGTATGGGGAGTATAGGATGATGTGCAGGGGTATAATTCTTAGTTAGAGTATGCTTAGGATGATATTGTGGGCCAGTAGCTGACTATTTCTTGGGGACTCAAGAGTTACTTCTTGTGTAGTTAAGAGTTAGGTTAACCGGTTATATGAATTTTGTCCACTGTGTTGAGATGTTTTTGATTATTTTCGGGTATATAAACTATTGGCTTTGATTCTTGTATTTGGATTTTTTAAACTATCATACTCCCTTTTATCTATAGTATTGCTATTCTCATCACTATCATTATTAGTATTGTTGTATTGTTTGTGAGCAAACATTCTTCCACAATTGTTATGTTTTGCCTTGCATTAGGCATGGGTTAGGTGATGATCACACCTTTCTCATGTTTGGTGTGGCGGTAATGTTCCTCTATTTTTTCTTTTTAAATACTTTCACATTGTCTTCAAAACAAAAATTTCTAGTTCAAAAATTGGGGGTGTTACAAGTTGGTATCAAATCTTATGGTTTTTAAATCCTAATCTTCCTTTGCAAAAGCGAATTTATTAGTTTCATTCAAATTTATAAAATCTAGTTTAGTGTGCGAGTGAGCATTGGTTTGGGTTCGAATTGGCCTTAAATTTATAAGATAGTACTAACTTCTGACCTTATGTGTTATGTGCTACCTCCATGTGTACTAACTGTGAACTTATCAATTGGCCTTTTCTTCTAAAGAGATTTAGTATTCTAGGAATTCAATGGTTGTGAACCGGCACCTCAAGCGTTTCATGGAGACGGCTAGAACCTTTATGGAGCAATAGATTCAATGTGAGGAGGCTCCACAACCGCCACCACTACCTCCTTTTCCGATGCCACTATCGAAGGATTGGCTTCAGAGGGTTGATCTTCATCCCCCATTGGTCTTTAAAGGTTAGTAGGACCCAGATGTGTTGGAGCATTGGTTGAGGAACTTCGAGAAGATCTTTGTGGCTAGTGGCTGCCTAGAGGGTAGGTGAGAGGATAGTGGAGTATTCCACTTGCAGGGTTGTGCCGGCGAATGGTGGAGAGACTAGTAGCTGAGAGGAGCCACTTCAAATTAGTGGGAGACTTTCGTTGAGATGCCAAGGGCATGGTTTTACCCTACTCGCCTAATGATGATGAAGTACGATGAGTTCATGGCATTGCATTATGGTACATCTATAGTGGAGGAGTACGATAGCCACTATTTGGACCTAGTTCGTTTTATACCAGAGGTTGACATTGATGAGAGGATGAAGGTTCACCAATTTTAATTGGGGTTAAGTTTGAGACCACAGGAGATATTGGTGGGGACTAGTGCGCGGGACTTATAGCCCATGTACGACTATGCCTGAGAGGCATCAGTGATTGCATAGGCCCTTAGTGCTTAATCAAGAGATGCTAAGGGCACGGTTTTGGGCCGCAGATAGTCATTTGTCGGGGTTGGTACCTCACTATGGAGGGTAGTTGATTCAGCCAGCTGTGAGACGCTTCATATGCCAGTAGTGTGTTAAGAACCACTCAAGGATGGATTGTGTTAGGCAGCTAGTTTGGTTTCATAGTTGTGGTAGGATGGGGCACCATTGGTTTAAGTGTCGTATTATTTGGAGTAGTGTCTTGAAAGGGAAGACACATTCATAGGTTATTGTGGCTCAAACGCCACCAACTTAGAGGGCTCAGTAGACAGATAGTAGAGCTAGTAGGACTGTTGTGTAGTAGAGGGTTCAGAGGCCTCGTACCTTTTAGCTAGGGTAGGGTTTTGGTTGTATGGCAGGACTAGCTCTAGGCAGTCGCTTGAAAGTGTCATTTAATGAACAAAATCATTTATAATAGATAATCCAACAAACTAAGATACGACACACATAATTGCTTGTGTGGACGAGATAATTCCTTGAGATGATGAGATAATCACTTGAATGGATGATATAATCATAGTATATAATCATTTTTTTGTCTAAGATAATAACCTAGGGAAGGTGATACGTACGGAGGTGTCATCAATGAAAAAGTCATTTATAACACGTAGCCTAAAACATCAAGATACGTAGTACATAATAACTTGTGCGGACGAGATAATTAGCAAAAAAAATCTATACATTTTGTAATACTAAACATTGTTTTTAGTAGCAATCTAATTTCAAGTATCCTACGCTAATTCTATGTTGGGTTAAAAAGAAAAAGAAAGTAAGAACACATATTTAATCTAGTAAATCTTTCAAGTTTTGTACCTAGAAAAGATAGTCTAGTATAAATTGAAAATAAAAGAAGAATATCTTTTGGATTTAGAATACATCATTTCTAAAAAAACTTTGAGAATAAGTAGGAGCTAGTCATCAAAGGAACTATTTTAATATCTTCGGTTGTTTGAATCTTATCCAAACAAAAAAAATATATGTAAAGAAAATTTAATTGAGGTGATGTATCCATTCTATCACCTTTTTTTTTTTACAAAGATTATATAGAAAGAAAAAATTAATCAAATTCCAGCTAAGAAAAAAAACGTGTGAACAGAATAATCACTTTTAATAGTTAAAGTAATCCCTAACTAGGAATATTGTTGAGATAATCATTTACAAGATCAAATAATGACTCGATTTCTTTATGAAGTCAACATAGGGTTTGAGGCCATTGAAAGGCCTGCACAATTCCACTAGGAGACCTAAAGTATTCACATGGCTTGTGGCGCATAACCAATAGGCTAATATAATATCGTAGCCAATATATTAATATCTCATCAATATTACCATACTTTACTGAAGTTAGGAAATCAAAAAAAATATATGATATACTAATAAAATTATTTTATGGGAGGATATACTAATATTGTTAATTGACAGATTGTTAGCGTTTCAGTTTGAGTTGTTTTATTATTTTACTATATATAGTAACAGGCACAAGAAAATGGAAAGAACAAACCGGAAGACGCTGCTTAAAATATGCGACGGCTAATTTGTATGAATAATATATTTGCTTAATTTGACCCCACGCTCCATGCTAAAAGGGTACGGGAAAAGGAGAACATGATCATTTGATTATGTTCGTTGCGTACCACTCTGCGCCCCCCACCAACTTTAGAAAGATTGTTGCTTGTTACAATGCCCGTTTGTCCCACCAGAATTTGTAGGTAGAGGTGGTAAAAAGATCAATAAGGCACCCGAAAAAAATTAAATTTAAAACTATATATATATTTGTAGTACTCGCCTACTGCTTTTTTAGAGCGAGAGGTACAATTAGCTGTTACTGTACTTGGGTAAGCCAGGACATTTCACATGGTATGGTACGGATGTATTACATGGAACCGAAGACTTCATGTGTATGAGATTCATATATTGTTTGTCTTGTTACATGTCTATGAACATCATTCAAATATATAATTATAGTACGTTGGACCTTCTTTGTTAATTTCTGTCCTCATAATTTCCTATAAACTTTTATTTTTTTTTATATATCTCAAAAACTTATACAATTGACTTAGACATCGTTTAAACTTAAATGTCGTTGTAATAGTTAAAACTTCTTTCTTCTATACCATATTATAAGAGTAGCATACACACACCCATATATATATAATGCTTCGGTTTTGTTATAAAAAGGTGTCACGGGACAATAATTTTAAAAGTTTCAAAATAGAAAGTACTAATAAATTTCCACCATTTATAATCTCAGTATTTAGTTGACGGTGTATTTATAATAAACTAGTAATTCTATAAATCATTACAAATCTTTCCAACACACCTTATATTTGCTCACCCTAATAATAAGCATATATGTTAAGATGAATAATAATTTTGCTATTTCTTTTTTAGGTCAAAGTAAAATAAATAAAATATAGTATTAACTATTGAATTTGTCCCAAGATAAAAGTTGCTATGTAGGAGATATAGGCAGACCGAGTGAAAGAAAGCGGTCAAATACATAAAATATGAATGACATTGGGAAGGGAAATTGGGGGGGGGGGGGGGGGAGAGAGCATGAGGAGCTACAGGCTACAGTTGAACGTGGTATACCTTATGTAGGTGGGACAATAACCCGGGAGGGGAGGTCCATGTAATAAGATTCAATTAAAGTTTAGTGGTGAAGGTACTGAAGAAGTCAACCACATGTGAACTTGTTGCCTTCATGTTGTTGGGCCTATATTTGTATATTTATGTGTTTTGTCCACCATTTCCTCCCCCGCTGCCAAGCCAGTCCTGTTGTCCATGTGCGTCGTTCTACTCTCCATTTTCCTTTTTTTTTATATTCGCATTGAAATCACCGAGACCAATTACCAAATACTAAATCGGTCTCATAACTATCATAAAGGTTTATAAATCATCGGTTCTTCGGATATTTGATTCCCAAAACCTTCGCATCAACTACTGGAATATAACACACCAGCCTACTCTCCATTTCTTTAATTACATTCCTATTGTCCTTCCACCAAAGTTTTTTTCCTACCAACATTTTTATATGATCCTTTTTATATATGTATGCACATATGTAAGACGTAATTGTTTTAGTGTGTGTTTAGAGCTATTTAAAAAAAAATAGCTGTGGGAAAGGAAAAAAAAACTTATTTTTTGTAACTTTTAGCCTATAAGTTTTTCCATATTTTTACCTTTTACAATTTAGGTCACTTGGGCAAAAAAATATTTAAAAATATATCATTCATATCTATATGAATCGAATACTTACACAATATATTATTTTTACTCATGTCAATCAAATATTTTTCTCTCAATGAACAAAGCCTACCAACCACATTTTCAAGAGTATCATTAGTGGTATAGTTTACTTCCTCCGTCATGTCCCGTTGGTGGGGCGATGGGGAAGTGGAGGCCTTAAGGGGTGAGGGTTTCACCTTAAGAGTATCATTAATAATTGAAAACAATAAGAAGATAAATACGCTGACATTAAATAAATAGTTAAGGATCCTAAAATAGATACTTATGCATGCTATGATGATATTGCCAAAAATATCTAAAAATATTAACATAGAGAGTACAAATGTAACATTAAAAAACCTCTCAATATACTATCATAAGAAGCTAGATGTATAATGGATTGGCAAAAACCTTGGGTTGAAGAACTCGTCAAGGTGCCAAAATTTAGGAATCTTATTGTTGGTATTCACCTTGTTCCTTTGATTTCTTTGTTTGTTGCCTAGTACTTTCATAGCCAACAACTCTACAATAACTACCCGTTGAACAAGGCTAGCTCTTGCTCATTGTAGCAACATGGCTTATCAAGAAGAAGACCAAATATTTTGATGGATAATTAGTCAAAGCACATATCAAAAAGGTGGAAAATGAGACTTTTAAAGATTTTAGGGAGGAGAGGGACATATAAATATGTAAGAAAATCATAAGTTTTTTTTAATCTAGTTTCAGATTTGTAAGATTCATAAAGAAAGGTATGTTATGTAGGTGACTAAGGTAGAAAATGGAGAGATTAATAATAAGACAAAGATTTTGCATTTAAAGTTAGCTAGATATGGATTTTCAAAAATCTACTAATAGATGAGAAACAAAATGGTAAGGAGGGGAAGATAATGAGGCTCTCATTGGTGCCCTTCCATACTGAATTCATTTTTGATAGTTTAAACATATTGAATGAGTAATTCAAAATTAGAGTTTATCTTTTTAACTTTTTATTGGTTAGTGGTCACATTAGTGGTTGTTAGTCACTGATTGTTAAGAGTAGTGAGTCATTAGTTTTGAGCAAAGTTCTATCTCCTTTTGTTTTAGTAAGTGGTTCATGTTCCTTATATTTAGCTTAATTATGTAAGTCAATTTAGAGCATCCATTAAATAATGGAGTTCGATGACTGTTTCCTTTCTCTATAAAAGACTATTAATTTATTTGTCAATTAACTCCTACCAGCAATTGTGGTATCAAAGTAGTAAACATCAAAAGGAGAGTGTGAGTGAGGCCCATAAGATAAGAACAAAAAAATTAAAATAATTAATTTTGGAGTCTCAAGATAATGAATCTTTTTAAATCTTAGTAATTGTGGAATCAGTGGAAATTGGATTTGTCAACACTAATATGGACGAGCACAACCAATAGCTACAAGAGGCTCATATGAAGGAATCCTATATGCTTTTTATGATCCAACAAGAATTTAATGATAAAATATTCCCACATATTGCAACAACAACACTTCCAAAAGATATATTGAAGAATGAGTGTTTGGGCAACGAGAAGGTAATCTCCATTAAATTACAGACTCTTTGATGTGATTTTGAAACTTTATCAATGAGTGAGAAAGAATCCATAGAAGAATATTTGCATAGGGTGTAACACCCCAATTTTTACTATTAAAAAATTTTGTTTGACAACGAAAGTAATATAAGTAAAATATTGGGGGGGGGGTTACTACCATAATTGACATAAGTCTAGTTTATTCAACCATTCTTACATCAATCACAAGGCTAAAATATTTATAGTAACACAAGTAAATTAGAAACGAAGAACCATTTATAATACAATAATGAGTTTGGAGTTGAACTTTGAGTTACAATAACAAAATACAAAATCAGGGATACCATGGATTAAGAGTTCCAATAAGGTATCCGGTTAAATATAACTATTGGATAACATCACTCTTTACCCAAACACCCAATATAGAGAAGGTTACTCATCCCTACACAGTGCATCATATGCATCATAATCATCTAGGGAATCTTTTGAGACCTGCACATAAGAATTAGGGTCCCCTGCTCGTGAGAATGAGCAACACCCATTAAACGGGCGGTCAGTATACTACGTACTGAGTAAGGGAATAATAATATCAAAATAGGGATACAATTAGTACATACTTTCACAACAGATAATAGGTATACAAGTAGGTAAATGAAACGTCTCATAAGACAGATAATGATCCAAATCTCTTTATTAGATATAATCCATTTTCATTCTTTTATATACATTGAGTGTAGGAACCCCACTATTCTTAAACCTGTGGGAATGGTCTGAAGCACATTCTTAGGAACAACACACTTGAGTTATTATTATTATCTGATGGAACGAATATGAAAACATCACCTTCTCTGGCAGAATGCTTCCGAGCCTCTATTCTCCCCGGTGGAAAGATACATACATACATACATACATATATATATATATATATATATATATCACCTTGGCCCAATTCATGTACTATTTCACTTTAAGTGATTAATATCTTATTCAAGATAAATTCTCAGGCATCGAACACATTAAAATAGATAGACACATAACTCAGGTCACTGTCCTTAAATCTTTTCAAACCCCTTAATCAAACACCCCTTAGCACTCATCATCCCATATTGATTATTCCACCACAACTTATATTATATCATCATTGAATCTCATCATTATTATCATACCCATAATGCACGGTCTAACACCCACATCTTACACATACGTTAATAATCTTATCCAATGCACTATTTATAGAATTACTAAAAATCCTAATTTCACATATTAGCCATAATTCTTCCCATGAGACTCGTATGATTACCAAATTCAATATACATCCTCATAATGCCCACATTAGTATATATATATATATATATAGATATAGATATAGATATACCTAGAAATGCGGATCAACCCTAATGCTAATATTATCCTTTTAAGCTATTATGCCCTAATTAAACCATCATTTTATTTAATGACCCCCAAAAAAATAAAAATACTTCCAAGCCTTTCTCATGATATCATTATTATATTTTAATCCATCTAACACATAAAATACCAAAATTTCCTTATTATCCCATAATGACCAAAATACCCTTAAGGAAAAATAATAACCTTTATTTTATAAAGTCTCATACCTTCCACACACATTATTTTTCAAATTTACCAATTATCATCATACCTCATAAAAATACTTATGTCCACTTATCAAAGCCTATATTTCATGCCATAAGATATATTCCCATATATATGTCATTATCACAACAAAATTAATGATACCTCTTATCCATTCTTACTTTATTTCAAACATAATATCCATGTCATCACAAAATATCATGATCAACATATATTAAATCATATAGCAACGATATCATGAAAAACACACACAACCATAAAAGCACATAGCACAAAAATCCTAAACATTGAATAGTATCATTACCAAATAGGACAACAGGCTCTAAGCATGCAAATCCTATACTTTCTCCTCTGAGATTACCGGAATACTACCTACAAAAAATAACAAAAATCCATGGTTAGGCTCAAAGAGTTTAATAGAAGGAGAAATTAAGGTAAAAAGGGCAAAAATGAAAATAACCATAGTCAAATGGAAGCTTGATTTGTGTGGATGTGTAGTACTATGTGTGATGGAGCTATAGTAAAAATTTATCGGTGTTTGGATAAGGTTTGGGGGTAAAAATAGGGGTGCACGACCGAAATGGGGTGGTTGTACGGTTGTGGTGTAGGTGGTGCACACCTAAGCCTAGAGGAAGGATCATATATGGCAAGGCGGTGCAAAGTGGCACAATTGTGCTCGATCAAAAGAATATAGGTCACAAGTCAAATAGGTGGCACATGCATGCGTTTGGGATGTGCACGGGCGTGCGAGGGTGCACTAGCAAGCTGTGTTGGGTTGCATGGGTATGTGATAGGAAATTTTAGTGCTGCACGGCCGTGTGTTCCTTAAAATGTGATGGGAGAGGATAAGAAGAAGGAAAAAGAGGGAGTGGTTGGTGGCAATGACTAACAACGATGCTGGGGAAGGTTAGGGTGACCTTAGGTGGTCAGCTCACCAGCTTTGGGCGACAAGTGGTGGTGCACGATAGTTTTGGTGGTGGAATTGGTGGTGCACAGGCAAAACAAGGCATGGACAAGAGGAAGAAGGAGAAGAAAAAAGAAGGAAGAAATGAGAAGGAAGAGCTGGATCTCGGTTAGTATTTTGGGACACAAAAATGGCATAGTGGAGGCTAAACAAAGAGGAAGAAGATGGAGTGTGGTATATATATATACATGTGTGTATGGGTGGTGTGAATGGGAAAGAAAGGAAAAGTAGGGGAGGCATGCGACGAGTGATGGTGTAGGTCGAGCATGAGGGGTGGCGTAGGGAAATGATGGTTGAGTGTTGGGAAAAATGGCAGGTGATGGGGATGGTTGTGAGTGTGTATTGCATAAGGATAAGAAGAAGAAGAATAGTGGCAGGGTGAGGTGATGGTGCAGATTGACAGGGATAAGAGAAGAAGAAGAAGAAGAAGAAGAAGAAGAAGAAGAAGAAGAAGAAGAAGAAGAAGAAGAAGAAGAAGAAGAAGAAGAAGAAGAAGAAGAAGAAGAAGAAGAAGAAGGAAGATGGGTGATGGATGATGGGTGTCTACAGAAGGATGATGGGTGATGGTGCAAGTCGGGAAGGATGCAAGTTTGCAGGGCAAGTTGCAAAAATTTCAAACTTTGTGGCTAAGTTAATGGAAGAAGGAGAAGAAATAAAAGAAAAGTAGAAAGAAAAGGGAAAAAGAGAAAAAGATTTAGGGATTAGTTTAGATGGTTTTAGATTAGTAAAAATAGTTAGGATTAGCAGCAATTTAGTGGGTTTGAGTTTGACTTAAAAATATATGATTTATTTGGGTCAAGGTTTTGGATTCAATTAAATTTTTGGGATTAAGAAATTGGGTTAAGACTAAAATAAGATATTCTTAGGATTAGAATCAAATTAGGGCATTAATAATGATAAATTAGGCTAAGCAATTTTTTGGGGTATTACATAGGGTTACTACTATTGTAAGTTAAAGAAAGGCCTCTGGTGATGATCATGTAAACAATGAAATTGTTATGAGTAAAGTTTTGAGGAGCATAACATCAAAATTTAATCATATTATTTCTACAATTTAAGAATCAAAAGATTTAACCACCTACCACTTAGATGTTCTAATAATCTCTCTTGTGATATATGAAGAGAGGATCAACTAGTCATAAAAAAATGCCGATGAGAATATCTTTCATGTGAAAGGGTGGTCCTCAGATGGTCAATCATGAAATTGAGTAAGTAGAGGTAGTTTCAATAGTCACGGTTGTGATCATGGTGGTGAATGTAGAGTTACATTTGGAGATCAACATTAGAATAAGAGTAATATATAATGTCATTATTGTAAAAATTAGGGACACAAGGACGCTAATTTTTAGAGTAAGTAGAAAATTGAACAAAAGCAATCAAACTTTTCAGAGAAGGTAAAAGAGGAAAGCAAATTTTTTGTGCCTTACTCACGTAATCCACAATCACAAAATAGCAATGCAATTTGGTTTTTGGACAGTGGGTGCTCCAACCATATGCCTAGTAGGGTAAGGTCACTATTTAAAGATCTTAATGAGTTGTAGAATAGTGAGATCAAACTTGGAGATGATAAGTAAATTCATGGTGAAACTACAAGTTGCAATATTTAATAAAATTGCACAAGGTGATGTTAAACTCCTCAATGATATACAATCTGTGCCTAGTATTACCCATGAAGCAAAAATGGATGTTTCCCCTTGATGTCAACATATCATTAACTATTAAGCGAGATGTTGATGCTAAATTGTGGCTTTTACGTTATGGGCACTTTAATGTGAATGGATTGAGACTTTGAGTTCAAAGGAAATGGTTTTGGGCTTACTAAAAATAGGCAAACGTTTTTTTTAAAGGATGGGCCTATGAGAAACAAAGTAGACAATTATTTCTTGATTGTAACATATTGGAGACAACTTTGGATTATCATAAACTTGTGCATCTTGAAAGAATCATATAGTGGTGTAAATGGAAGGAGTATTTTGAAAGTAATGGATCTTCCAAATCAATTTTGGAGAAGAGCTGCATCAATTATGGTGTGTATGTTGAATATTTCTCTGATGATGGTTATCCTCAATCAAGCTATATATGAAGCATGGATAGGTAAGAAGCCTAGGGTAAGCCACTTAAATGTCTTTGGTTGTGTGGTTGTGTAGTGTATGCTTTGGTAAATTCATGCACTAAACTCTACCATTAAAGTTGAAAAAAGCATTATTGTTGGTTATTCTGCTCAATTCACTGTGTTTTCAATGAGGAGGTACATAAAATCTAAAAATTTGACAAAGGAGGAAAATCTGATCTTATTTCTATAAGTTATGATATGGGTAATTAAAGTTCATCACTTGCAAGTTCCACTCCTTCCTCACATAGTAGTTGTGACAACATAACAATAGAAACCTCAAACTCTATATTATCTAGCTCTTTTAATAGTACTAAAACACCATCAAGTGAAGTTTATTAGCTATTGATCAAATTGACTATGAGGAAGATACGTGAAAAAAAAGAAGTGCAAATTTCTATGATAGAGAAAATGCATAGCATGGAGAAAAAGTTAACATTGTAGTTAATTGATGAATATGAAAGATAAAATTTAATAAGGATAAAGTGGGAGTTTATCAAAAATATAATGATGATGGTAGCATACAAATGTGAAAATTTGTTTGATTTGATGTGAATTATACTTTTTTGAATGGTACCTTGAAAGCATAAGCTTATGTTTCATAGCCTAAGGCTTTTTTGTTCATGGTAGTGAAAGAAAAGTCTGTAGACTAAAAAAGGTTCTTCTTGGGCTAAATCAAGCATCACATGCATGGTATTGTAGAATTGATGCTTTCTTTGTGGATAATGGATTTATTAGAGGTGAAAATGAGCCCACACTTTATATAAAGAAACATAGCAATGGATATTTTTTTAGTGGCATGCATTTATGCTAACAATATATTTATTTGGCTTTCTTAGAGTCTTTAGTTTCTAATTTTAATACTAGCATGATTAAGCCTAGTTTTTTGGGTATTTAAGATAGGTAAATAAAAGAATGAATTTTTTAAAGTCAAAAGATGCATGTTGCATATCAGCTAAAAATGTTTACTTTGAGAAATTGTGAAGAGATAACCACACCGATAAATATTTACGAGAAATTATGACATAAAGATGAAAATAGGAAGGAAAATCCAAGATTTTTTAGAAACTTTGTTGATGGTCAAAATTATTTAACACACACTAGACCTAACATTAATTTTTCTATTTGTGATGTGTCCATATTTTTGCACAATCCCACAAACCAAAATTTTTGTGTGGGACATAGAATCCTTTGCTATGTGGCTAGAGGTATTGATTTTGGTATTTGGTGTGCCAAGGTGAAATTTTTTAGATTATTTGGCTTCACTAAAAGTGATTGGGTAGGATGTTTAGGTGATCATAAAAGTAATTTTGGCAACTATTTTAGCATTGGTTCTGGAGCAATGACACGAAGCTCTTAGAATCTAGAGATAATGGCTCTTTCATCTTTTGAAATAGAACATGTGAAAGCAAATGTTGCAACATGAATAACGTTGTAGCTTTAAAATATTCTGTTGGTTCTCGCTTAATATAGGAGGAAGCCAGTAAAAAATAATGCGAGAACAAGTCTACTATAGCAATGACCAATAATCCATTTTTCATGGTAGAATGTAGAATATTGATGTGCACCATGATTTCATTTGGTAGCTGACCACTAATTAGACAATTCCATTAAGAATTTGTTTCACAAATGAGTATATAGTTGATATACTTATAAAATAACTTCCTTAATCCAAGCATTAGGTTTGTAGGAAATGGTTGAGAGACTGTACTTTTGAATTAAAGGGAATGTTAAATGAGTAATTCACTATTAAAGTTTTTTTTCTTACTTTTTATTTGTTGGTGGTTGCATTAGTGCTTATTTGTCATTGATTATTAGGAGTGGCGGGTCATTAGTTAGTCAAATTTGTTATATCCTTTTGTTTTAGTAAATGGGTCATGCTTCTTATTTTTAGTTTAATTCTAACATAATAGAGTTTGGTGACTCTTATATTTCTCTGTAAAAAGCCATTAAATTATCTTCTTCTTTTTTTTAAAAAAAAAAATTACCAACAAAATGGGTGAAAGTGAAGTTGGGTTTATATAGTGGACGCTAGGAATTTAACAAATATCTTAGTGACAAAGTGGTTATGCATAATGAAGATGCGAGACATCCGATTTAGTCATTATTAATCACCTTTGAATTTGAAAATGATGTGGATTGCGTCATGGAATAAGGGAAGGAATGCTTGCTCAAGAACTTTGTTGAAATAAGGAAGTGGAAGAAGGAGGATAGAAACATATTAACAAGGGTTTTAGCTAGAGATATATGGAATTCTAGTACATGTGTTGGATGTTGACAATATTACTAGAAGATGTGATAAAGCCAGTTGGAATATATGGGTGGGTGTTATGACAAGTTCATCGAAATGGGTATGTTGATGGTTCTTTCTAGGGTGGTCTTAGATATATTTCTTTTTTATCGTATTGAGGAGGTTGACTTCTTCAAGATTAAGGAAGATAAAATGTTCATACCAACGAACAAATCTTTGAATATTAGATCCATAGATGAACTAAAAAGTTAAGATCAACCACAAAACTTCTAGTGTTGATGGCCATGTCTCCAACAATTACGAATAAAGTGAGTGGGAGAAGGAAGATAGTGTTGGAGGCTCAAAGCGATGATGATGACTCTAGGAGTAGGCATAAGTGGAAAATTACTATGAGTTATACAAGGAAAAATTAGGTGTAATACCTTCAAAGTGTACTATTAAAAATTTTCATTTTGCGGAAGTAATAATAATAAAATAATGGATGTTATACCACATCTAACATATATAATGAACTCTCTATACCCAATCTATGTTAGCTGCAAGCCAAAAAGTAATTTGTATCCATAGATTAGGTGTGGAAAACACTTGATCTAATAGTGATGTAAGATTATGAAATAGAGAGAAGAGAACATAGATAATAGATTAGCAAGAACTAAAAGTCCAGAGAGAGAGATAGTGTAATCCCCCGAATTTTTAAAAGCTTATATTTTAATAAATAAATTTTATTTGGAATAAATTAGCCTTTAAATCTATTTAATTTAATTATTTTATGAATTTTTGAGTAAATAAAATTGGGTATAAATATTTAGTAAATTAAAATAAATATTTTGTTATTTTATCACATTCTTATTATTTAAGTAAATTTTCAAACCCTTATTTTACTAAAATCATCATTTTTAAACCCTTATATTTTAATTATATTAAATTAAATTATTAAATAAATTTATTACCAAAAATTATTCTATTTTATTATTTTATCAATTAAATTATTTATTCCATTTTTCCTTGTCTTTTTCCTTTTTCCCCTTTTCCTTCTCATTTTTCTTCTTTTTATCTTTTCTTTCTTTTCTTTTCTTTGAGCTGCCGCTGGCCTGGGCCTGGCCCATCTTCTTCTTCCTGCGCATGAGCTCGGTCACCTCCCTCCTTCTTTCTTTCCTTTCTTCCTCGACCAGGCCCCGCGTGATTTTTCCTTCGGCCGGCTTGCTCACCCGTCACGCACCCAGCCTCCCCGATTCTTCTTTCTTTCTTCTTCCTCCATCACTGGCGAGATTCTCAACCAACTGCCACTCCACCTGCAACTCCCTCTCCCCTATTGATCTCCCTCCCTCCCTCTTTATCTATCTCTCTCTCTCTCTCTCGCCATTCTCTGCCCCATACCGGCCCCACCATTCTCCTTCCCCACTCCCTACCATTGCCATTCCCTTCTCCCTCTCCCTGCCATGGCCATTCCTCTACCACCCTATTGCCACCCCTCGAGCCTACCTATCCCCCCTCTCTCTCCCTCTACCTTTTCTTCTCCTTTCCCTACCTCATCCTGCAATTTTTCGAGCCTTATGCCTTGCCCAACCCTCTCTTTTCTTTCCTTTCTTCTCCTCGCCTCTCTCCTCCTATTTTTGTTTCGCCACCTAGCTCCGCTGCTGCCGTCGCCTTAAATGCCACCTGCACCACCTCCTGCCACCCTCTACCTCACCCCTGACTGATCACAACCCCCATCGAGCCACCCTGCAGCCTCATTCCTCCTTCCCTCTTCTTTTTCTCTTCTTTTTCTCCCTTCTCGGCAGCCACCCTACATCGCCATATTCCACCTCCATTCCGCTGCCTATGCCGCCACCTGAGCCACCACAATAATCCCTGCAACCCCCTCTACTACCCCCAATCCTCATTTGGCCGAAACCACCACCCACAAGCCCTCATTTTCCCTCCCCATTTTCCTTCCTCACCAGCCTCCATCTCGACCTCCCTCCTCTGCTGCCACCTTCGCAGCCTTGCTGCCGCCGTCTCCGCCACCATTGGCCGCCTCCAACACATCCCCGACCACCACTTACACCCCCTCTCCACCTCTACATCCTTCCCTTACCTTAAATCCTCCCTCACATGCCTCTTTTCCTAGCCTAAAAACCCTAACCCAAAATTGCCCATTTTTCCTTATTTCCACCACCTTCGAGCCCCTCCTTTTTCTTTCTTTGCATGCAGCTCATGCTGTATGAGCAGTATGAGCTGCTACCTTCTTTGATTCATTTGAATATTAATTTTTAAGGTATAATAATATTTTAATTTAATTATTTGATTAATTAAGTGTTATAAAGCCTTATACTTTGATTTTTATTATTTTCTAATATAACAAGTCTTGATATTATTTTTAGATATTATTTTTGATAATCAAAGCTTGAACCTTTAACTGGAATACCGGTAAGGTTTGTTTTTGTAGGAATCGAGGTAATCGTTAAATCCCACTTAAATGCATGGATTAATGTATGTTAGCACATCAGGATTTTTAATATATTATTATGCTTGGTTTATGTTGTTTAGTATGATATATGTGGTTCTTGTGTTGATTGACGAAAAGGAAGCATGATAGATTATTGATATGTATGGAAATATTATTTAGGATAAGAGTTTGGTTGTTAATGAAAATGTTAAGTATTAACCATGTTATATTATGCTATTGTAATTCTTAATGCATGATTAATATTTTGGAAGCCTTAGGGGATTTTATTAAGGTATCTTGTACAAGAATATGGCCTAATATATATATGGGTGCTAATAATGTTATATTAATTATAAGAGTGGTGGATGAGGAGTTAATATTAATATTTTATGTAGTAATAATAATAATTTAATATAAGTGGTGTACTAAGGGCAAAAAGCTAATTCTTAATTAAAAAGGGTATTATGGTAATTTTGGAGGCAAGGTCAAATAGTAAATTTGTTAATAAATGGATAAAATGGTAATTTTGGAAGTAAGGGATAAATTGGTCATTTTGGAAGTAAGGGGGTAAAATGGTAATTTTGTAATTAAAGGAGAAAAATGGTAATTTTGTGAATAAATGGTAAATTGGTAATTTTGTAATTAAAGGAGAAAAATGGTAATTTTGTGAATAAATGGTAAATTGGTAATTTTGTAAAAAGAGGGCAAAATGGTAATTTTATAATAAAAGGGTAAACTTATAATTTTGTAATTAAAGGGCAAAATAGTAATCTTGTGATTAAAGGGCACAATGGTAATTTGGAAATTAAAAGAGGTAAAATAGTAATTTCATAATTAAGGATAAAACGGTAACCTTTATAAGTGAAAGGGTGTTATGGTAATTTTTGGAAGTTAAGGGGTAAAATGGTAAATTTGAAAGTAAAGGGGTAATAGGGTAATTTTGTAAATAAAGGGGGTAAAAGTGAAAATTGGAAAGGAGTAACTTGGAATTATAATAATTGAGAAGGGTAAAATAATAATTTAAATAACTAAAGGATAATTTGATAATGTAATAATGGAGAAGGGTAAAATGGTAAATATGATAATTGTGAGGGGTAATTTGGTAATTTAACCGACTAGAGGGTATTTTCGTAATTTTGATAATGGAGTAGGGTAGTTTGGTAATTATGACAATTAAGAAGGGCAATTTGGTAATTTAGATAACCAAAGGGTAATTTGGTAAATTTAATAATGGAGAAGGGTAAAATGGTAATTATGATAATATAAAAGGGTAATTTGGTAATTTAACCAACCAAAGGGTAATTTGGTAATTTTGACAATGAATAAGGGTAGTTTGGTAATTGATAATGGAGGACGGTAATTTGGTAATTAACTAAATAAAGGGTTAATTTTGTAATTAGGATAATGAGGAAGGATAAATTGACCAACTCAAGGATAATTTATCAATTATAATAAAGGAGAAAGGGAAAAGTGGTAATTTAACCAACTAAATAGAAAGTATATTAAGGGTGATAATTATGAAGGGGGATTAGTGACCAAACAAGTATGAGAAATAACTTAGCAACCTAAATCGAGTACGGGGTAATTTGGTAATTATGTAACAAGGAGGGTAACATGGTAATTTGTCAAGTAAGGAAGGGATGACTTAATAATTATCTAAGTAAGAGGTAAATGAGTAGTTTGTATCTAAAATGTTGTTGTGATTGTGAAATTTTGTAATATGACTCAAGTAACGCTGATTAGCGAGGTAAGAGTATTTGATGATTAGTAAGTATCCTGAGAACGAGTTCTAATTCGGAATTAGATGAGTTTAGGATGGCCTTAATGATTCTTTCATGTTACCTTGGACAACCATTTGAATAAGAAATGTCTGATGATATCCGAATAATTAAAAGTGAATAATTATCTGATTATTGTGCTTCTGTGATCACCCTTAATTAAGACACTAATACTTAAAGTAAAAGACCTTAAGATTGGGAATGGTGGCTCTTTAGGGGTCGCTACCCTAAAGACGTGGTTTAGCCCACGATTATTTGGTATTTACTGGAGTGCTTTTGTGCCCCAACCAGGCCCTATATCTACTCTATCTAGCTCTACGAACCTAGTTAGTGGGTATGCATACTTAAGGGTTAGGTGTCCTTGTTGGTAGGGTACTGAGTTAGCTTTATGCACCAGTACAACCACGGTACCTTTGCATCCCTGGGTTGATAGTTGAAGGGTACTAAGTAGCTTTTATGCACCAGTGCGACCGGTGTACCTTTGTGTCCTAGGATCTTGATCTCCCTATCGAGGCAAATAAATGGAATTGTTGTGCTGATTAAAAAGGGAAAACACTAATCGTTAAAGTGAAAGATTAATGAGCCGAGCTCAGTTGAATTATATATTATAAGTACCGATCCACCGGATATAATAGTGGCCCAGGATGTTTTACCCTGGATGATGTATATTTGTATTCCGATCCACCGGCCAGAATAGTGGGGGTCCCGAGTTCAATAAATTTGATTTGGCTGTGAATAAATTATGAAAAATACTAATCACTTATAGTGGAATATGATGTGAGTCAGGGCCAAACCGGTCCACCGGCGAATAATAGTGGCCCGGAGCATTTTTCCCTTCATGACCATTCCACCGGCTATAATAGTGGGGTTCCTGCATTCACACAAATAATTATAATCCGATATGATTGATAATGATGGATTAAGGGCTTGAGGCCTAGACATATTGATTGTTCGCTATGACCTATTAATATTCGGTTGCTTTGTTAAGTATGTGGTTGTATAAACGTGGTCAGTCAGTATTTACCTTTCATTATGTGTGTATGTAGTATCGTGTGTTACATTACGAGCTTGTTGTTAAGTGTGATTTAAATGGTTACTCAGTATCGTAGTACTGAAGGGTTTCATTTGTGGGCCCTTGCCTATTCAATGGGCAGTGTCCCTTGCAGGTCGTTTCAAGTGCTATTCAAGTGGGTTCTCGAGAAAGAGCGTAAGGTACTATTTGATAAATTCTAGGGTTTTAATTTGTCTCTTTTAAATTCAGTGTATTTGTTATTTTGTAACCACCATTGTTGGATTTTACTCGCATAAATTGTTTACTACGCTGCTCTGATTTATAAATGCTTAAGTTTCTCGTAAAATTGTATTTTACTCTTTTAGCCTTAGCACTTGGTACTGGAACGGTATGAGTGAACCGGTGTGGTACTATGTGTGGCGGTAATATCCCCAGAATATATGATTTTGTTATTTCGCTTCCACTAGTTTGCTTTTAATTAAACAAAATTTTTCAGTAGTGAATTTTGGGGGTATCACAGATAGAGATTTGGAACCATATACTAACACTAACTCGAATAAGTACTCATCATAGGTGATCACATCAAAAGCATTAATTCACTATTTATCTACAAAATAAGGTGATATTTGTTTATAGGATTGAGAAAAACCCATAAAAAGGATAATTAATACATTACATACTAAGTAAGGTAACAACAAACTACAATAGAATAAGGCATGCATAATACATGGGGATCATATGACAAATATAGATACTATACATGCATATATGTTCATGCTACAAGATAAGTAAAGAGAAACAATATCAGGGTTCAACATTAGAAGATCATAATGTTCCATTTACTTAGTTATGTTGAGATCAAGGAACTATTTGTATCATATACTATCCTCTTTCCCCTACATATGAAGGAAAAATAGTAAACATTACTGATACTCTCACATCTAGGGTAAAACACACCGATGCCACTAGTGAACCACAAATCTTTAAATACATGTACCCCCTATAAGCTGATGGATCGGATAAGTATATAGTATATTAGGGTCCTCTAGTTCAGTTAGGATCAATATATTGTTCATTTATTCAATTACAACCTTTTGAATCACTTTGGTCTTACCTCATATGATCTTTCACTTTATGTATTAATGTTTTATTATTTCATAAAAAAAACACTTAGCACATAATGATGCAAAACTTGAATTACTCATCATTATAACACTTTTGCATATATTATTATTACATGAAATATTGAGTATTTCTAAATTAATTCCAATAATTATATTTATTTAAAAGACCTACAAATGTATTATGTTTAATCAAATCAAACATGTCATAATCATATGAAATAATGATAAGGCATAATAAAACATTACACAAGTAAAAAGACCAAAATGCCCTTACAAAACCCTACTTCACAATTACGCCATAACTTCACCTATAATACACACCAATCCCCCAAATTTAGCACAATATCCAAAAATCATGATTTAAATCTAACATTTCACATATCAAATATCAATAATACCATTAGGGTTTGTAAGCCTATTTAAATCCATTTTCATACAATATTAATACTTGTGTTAACCATATTGACCCAAACCAACCACATATCACACTTATTCATAACACTTACACAACTTCAAATTTTTAGATCTAACCTAAAATGAAAAAAATACCCTCATGTCGCCTAAAAACCTCATAACTTCTTATTTAGATAAATTGTGTCATACTTCACCAAACCCTACCATATTATGCATCAAATTTTATGTAAATACCTTATTGAATAATATGTCATACTTATTTTTCACAAAATCATTGATTTAACTAAAATGCTCTTAAGATGAAAGATTCCCAAGCTCACATATAATTTGTCAAATATACTTGGACATCTAAAGTTATAATTATCTTAAATTAAAATAGTATACAAGCCCACTAAAATCACTAAGGTCAAAACCACCACTTGTAACACCCTAATTTTCAAAACCAAAAACTCATTGAAGAGTATGCGCGGAAGCTAATTATAATGAGGGCATCACCGCCACATCTAGTGTAAATAGGCACTATAGTCCCACTCACACCAAATGCTAAGGCTAAATAAAATAAGAAAATACAAAAATATATTTATTAATTAAAACCAATCGAACCAAAAATGTTCCTACAATTGAAACTATGAAAAGAGTCTAATAAAATTAATATGATAAATAAAACTCTGAAATTCACCACCACTCTCAATATTCCCCATCATGCATGCCATCAACACTTGAGTACATTCATACCCAACCTGCACTAGATCATCTGCTCACCATGTACATCATGGATCATCACAGCCCCATTTAAAACATGTAACAAGTTAGCTAGGGGAACAACTAAGTAACATGTAAATATGAAGGACTAATATTGTATATTCACATTTATTTAAGCATGTAAATCATAGACATACACTCGAATCACATAAAGAAACCACCCGATTATTATTCTTTATTTAAGTGATCGTAACATCCAATTTTTAAGTGGGAAAACCAACAAGGGGGGTCACCTAGCAAATCAAAGTTTGAAGACCTACCATCAACCGCAGGTGGAATATAAATCTCACCTGGTCCATCCCAGTGAACATAGTCCAAAGGGGATAACAAAAGTCCGAAGATATACCACTAACCACAGAAGGATTAGAAATCACACTTGAGCCATCGCAATAGACATAGTCCAAAGGGGATAACAAAAATCCGAAGACCTACCACCTCGGTCATCCTGTCCTTAAGTGTGCACACCCCCTAATAGGGTCCGGAGAAGCCTATAAAGTAGACGAGGAGCTTTAACCAGACATAACTGACAAATAAATAAATATCCACAAGAGAAAAGAGAAAGGCTATTGCCGATCCCCAACTTCAGGAGGCCAAACCTGAAGGACACAGATCCCACTTTATGTTTCACTTTAAGTTATGGTTTTTTAATTAAGTGAAGTTACACAATCCACCATATAAACTTCACTTTATCCACTTTTCATAATAGGTAGCTTTCCCAATTTACATAAAAATATACCTACTTGGAGTCACCACTCAATTCACCAGCTGGAATAGAATGGAATAAAATAATTATCCAACCAACACTTCAAATAAATAAATAAATAAATAATAGCTAAAGTTACTTAGGGTCTAATTATACGCTAACATAAATAACAAAACTTAATTTAATCATATAAGATACAAGCCTTGTGATTATGCATAATAAAGGAACACTTGTATAAAATCAACTCTTTATAGCCAACGCTTCAAATAAATAATACAACTATAAAATTACAATATTTACATGAAATCCATCAGGAATCCATATTTATATTAAATTCATAATAAAAATAGAATATCATCCATGGCCTAATTATATAAAATAATATATATTCGCGTAAGGTCACATAGCCAGATAAGACCATTATATCAACAAGTGTAAAATTAAAATATGCATGAATGCACATACACATATATATCTACATATAAAGGTTGAAAGTAATGTTACCTGGAATGCGATCTGATCACACATGCTCACTAGTCGCTAGACCTATAGTTTACACCGATAATATTAACTCTAGACAAAATATATTAAGTAAACATATTATAAACGGCTTAGATCCAACTTATCAAAATTCTTACATTTACCAATATTTTAGTTTACAGCCTAATGTTTATAAATAAACCCGAACTCCTAAAATAATTATGTAACTACATGATTACTCATTATATATATATATATAAATATAGACAAGTACTAACAACCGGTTTTGATTGAATAAATTGATAGAATGACCCTATGTTAGAATTAATCTACTAGTAATGTTACTGACCGCTTATTTACCAACTTATTTATCCAGATCTTTATTTGTTATATATAAAAATGAGGAACTAATTAAATATATTACTGTACTAACTAGTATTTAATTATCACCCTTTTATAGTATATTCATTACTATTGTTACCACGAATTAACCGAAAAGATGTTGGACTATGTTAATGGATAACCAAATTTGCTTTCAAATATTACCTATTAATAGAGAATTATGAATGGCCTACTACGATACTTACAAGAACATTGCATCCACTAACCATGTTATGGAACTACGAGCCTAAGTGTGCTATAGAAATTTTCCCACATCAATCTGAATAAGTATACTATATATTGCGTATATACATATTTGATTCCGACTCATATTTTAATGTTAACAATTCATCAATCCGGAATTATTTCACGTATGTCATATGTGCTCCTATTCGCAGATGTTATAATAATAATAAACTAAAATTAACATACCGCAAATAGAATCAAAAGTCTTAACCAATGAAATGAGAGCATAGGTACTGAATACTAAGAAAAATAAGAGTGTGCAGGTTATCTTCACCAATCAGATAAGAGGAATTGATGGTTACTCTATATAAAACCACTCTCTTTTTCATTGTTATTTTTTTTCCTTGTGTATGGTTGTTACACGGTTTACAAGAAGCTAACCATGTATTTATAATAATGGAAGGCTGCTAGGGTTACGGAATAAGTGTAACTTATCTTTAGAGAATTCTAGAAGTGGTTACTTAATTAAAAAGGCCCATCTACTAATAACCCATTAACTATATCGTATGACAACATTACTTAATTAAACTCGATTAGCAACCTATTAATTACTTGCTATGTATATACGTAATAAAATACTATAATTTAAATCTTTAGCATTTAACTATTATAGCTCTTGGGAACTTAGTCCTATCATTCAAATGATATACATATATTATTATTATTATTATCTTATTATTGTTGCCGACTTTGTATTATTATTATTATTATTATTAAAAATTATGGGGTATTACACCAATAGCCCAAATAATCCAAAAATTAATTTCTAAACTTAAATCTAAATAAAAAATGGCTAACCACATTTTAATACATATAACAACATGTTTATTAAAATAAAGAGCATAACATCATACGTGATAATTAATGATGAAGCCTAGCATGGGCTAAAGTGTATTTTTCCACATAAAATCATAAAATAACATAACATATATGAAATCATGCATAACACATGAATACTAGCCATAAAAATCCAAAATCACGGTTTAGAAGAATAACATATGCCATCATGTTATTTAATTAAAAGAACAAATAATCATCAAAAGCCCTAATCAAGAGTTGATTATCCTTACCAAAGGTTACATTGGACTCTTAAAACCAAAATTACTCATAATTACTTTACTAAGATCACCTAAAAAAATAACATAGAAATAGATAACAATGATGAAATTAAGGGATTTTGATTAGAAAAAGAGGATGAAAAGGGGATAAGAGTAGCCCTTATTTTCAAAAATGAGGAAGGAGCAAAGGAGAGGAAAAACGTTACAATCCATAACTTTAATTCACTTTTGCATAATAAGCAAGCACTAATGGAATAAAATTTAGGAATTTAGAATTAAAGGGGGGAAAGAAAAATAAAGAAGAGGGGAGGGGAGGTCAGCATCAAAGGAAATAAGAACAATTAAGAAAAATACTTCAAGAATAAAGTGAAAAATGAGAGGAGGGAGTAAGGAGAAAAAGTTGAAGTTTAGAGATTGGGTAAGTGTAAAATGAAAACCAAGAGGGAATAAGGCCTCTATGGTGGTTGAAATTAGGAGAGACAGGGAAGGGAGAGTCAAATTTGGGTTTACTTACAAGTCAAAGGATAGATAGAGTGTGAAGGAAGAGGGTATGGTAGTGTAAAAGTTGAAGAGAGTGGTTGTAGTGTGTAAGTTGATTGGATTATGGCAAAACAAAATGTGATTAAATGAATAAGAAAAATTTCAAGTATGATTGGGGAGATAAGGGAGGGATATTTGTGGTCAACTTTGACCATTCAAGGTCAATAACAATAAAAAAAATTGGGTAAGGTAAAAATTTCAATAAACAATTAGAAATTGGGAAATAATCAAATAATTCCAAAAAAATATATGAAAAGGGAAAGGTGTAGAATTAATCTAGGAACCCACATATCTATACAAATATTAGTTATAAGAACTAATTTGGAGTCAAAATAAAATAAGAAAATAAATAAAAGGTTTTAATTACCTTGCTATAGTTGTCTGTCATATTCCTTGGATGATGGGTCTGAAACATTATTGGTTGGCCAATCAAAGGTAATGTCTGGTCAATTGCTAGTAGGCTAAAATTAAAAATAGGGTTTTGAAGGTTATAAAAGATAAAAGGTATAATGGTTATCATAACACCTCCATTTTTCTCAACTTAAAAATTTTATTTAAAAGATATCATATGGAAGAAAAACTAAAGAAAGGGGATGAAACTGTAGTATCAAATATAGTGAGAGGTACGTATAACATGTAGCTTATATCAGATATAATGTTGGGTATAAAACAATAAACAAGGTTAAACCTTATAAGACATTTTATAAACATACTTGTTTAAAATGGGTTACAAGCACAAAAATGTCTCAGAAGCTTGGTATGGGGTTTAAGTACAGGGGGAGAAGATCCACCAAAAGTAATATGGAAAGGATCAACAAAACAAGAACACCAAATAACCCTTACACTCATCTCAGACTTTGGCCACCTTAGAGGGGACCCTCGAACCACTCCTGCAAGTTATACACTACTCATTAAATACACATGTGTTCAGAGAATGAACACATTAGTATGTATACATACCGAGTAAGATCTAATTATCACACATAAGCATGATTCATATAGAAGCATGACATAACAAATAACCTCCATAAATAACATGAGTTCACATCTAAAATATACACAACATGATCAAGGGAGGCTATGCATCATATCATCACCATAGATAATCATGCTCTCATAATACAACCAAATAAACTCATTAGTAAAATCAAGATAATATATGTACCAACATGCAATAACAAGGGTAGTGCACATGATGCTCCTACCAACATAGTAATAGTGGTAGTATGCATCAGTGACTACCGTCTCTCCACAAAATGGGTAGTGCACATAATGAAACCACCAAACCAATCACAATGACAAGAGTAGTGCACATAATGCAACTATTAACCCACAATTCAATAATCAAAGATAGTGCATATAAGGCAACTACCAACTCAATAATAATGGTAACACCTATCAGTAACTACCAACTCTCCACACCATGTTCATCTCATAAATATTATATTAACTATACAAATTTCATACTCAAATAAAGTGGAATATCTACCACTAGCTAATCTAATACAGTTAATTAGCACAACCATAAACAACAAACATAAGTGGGCTAAATTTACCACCTAACCTAATATAGATAGTTAGCACATCTCAACAAAAATATGTGAACTAAAACCACTAGTTGGTCTAATATAGATAGCCACCACATCTCAACAAACATAAGAAGATTAAAACCATTAGCTAACCCAATATAGATAGGCATCACATCATGTAAGAAAAAAAAACACAACCAAATTAACTTTATTAATTATTCAAGAGGGATCTAGATCTTGTAACTTGATGATACTAACATACCTTGATTATACTGGTATCACTTGAAGATGCTAAAATACACTACTCATAAAGTCACATAATGCCAATATCCTCCATCCCTATGGCCTGATGATACTAAGATACCTAGATCATACTAGCTCACAAATACGACACAATACCCTCCCTCCCTCGTTCACCTACTTCTTAAGTATCGATATCTCTTATAGAGCATGGAGGTCGCCTATAGAGTAGACTAAGGCCTTACTAAGGAAATAAGACACACTAGTGAAGCCAAACCAAATTGATGACTTCTACCTCACCTCTAAGATAGTTAACCCTAGAAAGTAATCATTCCCAACTAAAGATTTTCCTTTTTGATAATTAGTTTTTTATTTAAGAATAATACATTATTTATCGAGGAACATAAATGTCCACATATAATAGCCAAACAAGTCCTACACCAAATTTATCCTCTTAAGGTCATAAATAAGTTGCCATGAAAGGCTAAGGTTAGGCATTCAGCTATAACCTCCACAACACAACCATATAAGATGAGTCACATCTCATCATATATCAAAACTAAGCCACGAAGTCCCAAAATAAATCAATAAAATCCAAGGTGAGAAGTTATCACAAATTAAACCAAGCCATTAGGAAGGCTAAATTTAATCATTTATTAGGCATATAAGCCCAAATGATCCCAAGAAAACTTTAAGATACAAAAGAATCATGTTTGAGGCCATAAAAGACCAAAATCCACATATAGGTTCGCATAAACCCCAAATAAGGAGAAAAATGCTAAAAACCACATTTTACCTTTAGGACCAAACTCAACAAAAAATGCAAGTGCATTTAGCTTAACCTAGTTAAAACAAGGTCCAACATCAAATTTGGAAAAATTCACACTTCATAAATATGATTATTTATCATCTGACATAAATGCCATTTTATATTGAGAAGTTTAAAAATAACAGCTAAAAGTATTATGTTACCAAAAATTACTATTCACCAAGAATTACTATTCACACTAGTTTACTATTTATGCCTATAAAAATATCAAATGTCAAATGTTGTGGTTCACTTTTGGCTCTAAAAATATACTAAAGCCTTTTAGGGGCGATTTAGTCATATTTCAATTAACTCTCTTGAAAACACCATTATTAAAAGATTAAACTCTAGCTAGGCTAGTTAGGAATTCATTATCCAATAACACTTTTAACATCACAAAGAACGTGATTAACACATGGAAAATGTGAAGAGCATTCTAAAGCTTTCAAAACATTAGCCAAAATTAAGACCTGTAAAACTTGATTATTATTTAACATTATATATGCCAAAATTGTTATACAAATTACAAGGATCATCATTGTATGATCATATCTTAAATCCAACACAAAAATCATCAAAATACCAAAAGCATACCTAAAGCTTCTAAACTTTATTTTTGCTTAAAACAACATATCGCACAAACTCAAAATTTAAATAGTTTATCAAAATCAACTGATCTACAACATGGTATACATGATTTTATAAAGCAATAAAAGAATCAAAAAATGATAAGTCATTTAAATATTCCATAAACAATAAAACATACTTATGATCACCAAATAATAACATGTAATGTGTCAAAGTTAATCTACAAATTACCAATTTTAACATGGTGTCATCTTAGGGTGTTTAGGGATTGAATATTAAATAAGAAATTTCCAATATCTGGAAAAAAGATTTCAAATATTTGACACTTTAGATATCCAAAACTTTGTATTAGATAATAAATAATCTGTCAGATATCCAAAACTTTCAAATAGATTATAAATAAAAAAATATCAGATAATGATTTATTCGGTTAAAAGATAATAAATCAATCAAACTTGAATTGATCTGATCTAATAATTTTATTTGAGTATTAAATTACATTATATTCAATAAATGATTCCACATTTATAATAATATTTAAATATTTAATAAAAATATTAATTAAAAAGTATAATATTTGCCTACAATAACTAATTTTAATAATATGTATGTATATATATATATATATATATATATATATATATATAAATTTAACAGATCAGATGTTAATTGTATTTATTAAATCGGATATCTAATTTGTTTTATTTTGTATTGACTTGATTGGTTATTTGATTTGGAAAAATATCGGATTAGTTATTGATTATAATTTCAAATTGATTTATCAAATATCGAATCACACAAACATCATATCATAAATTTAAAAAAACAACCACAAGATCAAAAAGCCCTAGTATGGCTAAAATACCCACAATCCACAAGAACACAAATCAAGCCACAAGGAATAAATGTTTATATGTAGTAAAACAATATCCTTACCTTAATTAGCTCCAAGTTAACAAGAAAAATGGATAATTTGGCATAACTATGAAGTCTTAAAATAACTACAAAATACACATGAAAACTTAGAGAAATATTAAAGAAAAGAGTTGGAAAAGAAGGTGTAACACCCCCACTTTTAAGACTTTAAAAATTTGTTTAAAGAGTTAATTGTAGAAGCTAAAACGATAAAAATATAGGGTGTTAATACCACACTTGGTACAAATTTAATTTTCTCTACCATTCTCATACCAAGTGCTAAGGCTAAAACGTTACTCCATTTAAATTAAGAACACAATTATAGGAAGCAGAATAGAGAGAACAAATCAGATTAATATCATTATGATAAAACAAACGATCAGCGGTTACAAAATTCAAATGAGAGGTAATATAAAAAGACATAAGAGTCCAAGAATATTTGGATCAAAAGATATCAAATAGGATACCGGATAGTCCTAAATCTTAACCTAAAATACTAGCTTTCAAGCTGATCTCACAAGATAACCTACAAATTCACCACTTCTCATGGAATAAGTAAGGGTCCATAAAGTGGAACCCATTAGTACAATGGTACTAACTAACCCCATTCATATTAAGATATACATATGAGGTATCATTGAAGGACATAGGATAACATATTAAAATATACATATGATGCCCAAAATACAATAACCATGTCAAATAAAAAAATATCACTAAGGTCACATACTGCTCATGCCCATTCATTTAGAACGTAATGAAACTTATCAACCAAGCATTCAAGGGATGCTCTCTAAAGTAATGATTAGGAACAATCTTAAACTAATTAGTGATTATGATAATTCCAATTATATAATTCACGTTGAGTTTAGGGACCTCATTATTCTCAACCAGTGGAATGTTATCATCAATATATAGGCTTAGGAAAAAATGATCCTAGCTATTATTCTTGTCAGGTGGAACAAGCCGGTACAACCAGTTTTGAGTCATGTAGTATTTTACTTTAAATATTAATATCTTATTAATGATTATGATCATTCTAATTATTTATTTCATGTTGATTTCATCTTATCAGGTGGAACAAGCTGGTACAACCGGTTATGAGTCATGTGGTATTTTACTTTAAATTTTAATATCTTATTAGTGATTATGATTGTTCCAATTATTTATTTCATCTTGATTTTAGGGACCTCACTATTCTCAACTGGTGGAATGGTGTCAATAATATATAACCCTAGAGAAAAATGCTCCTAACCACTATTCTCATCCTGTGAAATGGGTTGGTACAACTAGTCCCAACTCATACGGTATTTTACTTTAAATATTAATATCTATTTAAACATCATAGAAGCATAATTTGAAATAAATAAGAACAATAATAATTATTTTTATTTTTATTTTACGCGAGGGGAGATCATATCAACTTGAAAATACTAAGGTACTCCGATCATACTAGAGGACTAAGGAAACACATTATCTTACCGACAATCAACCCAAGGACACTATAGTGTCCTAGTCATACAGGCACACAAAGGAATTATAGTACCCTATTGAAAATATATATGCAATGATTGAAATATGATAATCAAATTCGATAACTAAATACTACCAAGGCTATATAATGTTCATACTTGTTCATCTGGAACATACTGATACTTACCAACCAATCATTCGAGGGATTCCCTTTGAAGTATGATTAGAACCATCTTCAACTCAATAAGAATAACAATCACTACATATCACATATCTTATTATCGATACTAATAAATGCCATAATATCATAGGTAAACTCATAAGCACAAGACCAATAAAAGTCCATAACATCACTTATAGGCACGAAGGCTGCTACCAAACCATAGGTAGACACAAAAGTTACTAATAAACCACAAGTAAGTACAAAAGCTACTACTAACCAATAGAATAATCCAATAGTAATAATTTCCATGTTTATTTTACTTAATGGGAGATCATATCAGCCTAAAAATACTAAGGTACCGGTCATACTAGTGTCCAAGGTAGCATAGTATCCTACTGACTATCAACCCAATGACATTAAGGTACTCTATTCGTATTGGTATACAAAAGAAGCTCAATACCCTACCAACAAAGACACCTAATCCACAAGTATGTATACCGTCCATAAAGTCTGTAGAACTAAATAAAATAAGATATAGGGTTTGCATGGGGCACTAAGTCACACCAGCAAAGATCTATAACCAACTGTGGGATAAACAACATCTTTAAGGTAGCTAACCATAAAAATCTACTATTTTGATCTCGAGGTATTTCACTTTAATTATTATTATTTTATTAAGGTGACCCCAAAATCATGCAAAACACAAATATATCCAATTTTCATACTTAACCATTTTTGCTCATTTCCTATTATTCAAGACAATAATAATCAAGGACAATACTAAGGTCAACATGACAATCTATCAAGGTCATCCTAGATTCAATTACTCACATTAGGTGTATTACATGAAAAATAATCAAAATACCTATGAGACCATAATTACCACATTATTATCTACTTTAAATACTCATTCTGTTTTATGTAATAATTTATCATGAAAATTTTAACATATAATAAAGTAAATATTTTATCTAGTAAGTAAACTACCACACACAACACATGACAATTTTATCCTTTTATATAATTTAGCACGTAAAGCCCCAACATACATTTCTAAACATTAAATCACATACTTCCATAATTAGTAATAAATAATAAATATTAGGCATGCCTATTGGAATAAATATTATGATACATTTTAAAAGACCAAACTACCCCTAGATCACATAATAGTAATAGTAATAGTAATAGTAGTAGTAGTAGTAGTAGTAGTAGTAGTAATCATGCTAAAAATATGTTTTAAGCATGCTCAACATATCATTTTAGATATACATGGCATATATAATTTATTTCTACCATTAAACCTATTTTAACATGTTTTTATACACATAATACTTTACACAAATCAACATGCTTCATTTTATCGAATTTCATGCTAACATTATTAGGCTAATAATTGCAACGTAACAAACATGCTTAAAATAATTTATATGTTAAAACCATAATATGTTATCATACAATATTTAACATTTTATTAAAGTATATGGATTACTTTATTTCTAGCAAAATCACAAAATACAAGCAACATAATAAAATTATCAAGCTCCACTAATCAACCTCTTTTACCTAAAAATAAATCCATCATTAATCATATTAATATCTAAATCATAAAATAATAATTAATATTAAAATATTTATGAAGATAAAATTACACAAATGCTTTCAAATTGACACGAGAAGAAAAACCCCAAATGAAATACCCCCAAACCCTAATTTAGGGAATCATGGCCAAATAAGAAATTATTAGGAAAATTAATTAAATAAACTACTTTTATTAAATAAGAGGGAATTAAGTAAGGTAAATCTAGGAGAAATTATAAATAATTTTTACATAGGAAAAATTTGAGTATTCTGCTAATTAAAATAGAATTTAAGGAAATTATTTCAAAACTCCTAAATTAGCCTAAAAAGTAAATTTAATCATTATTTTAATAATTATATTTTATTACATATCCCAAATTACCCAAAATATATTTGATTAAACTAATCCACCTTTTCCCTTCTTTTTCCTTTTTCCCTCTCTTTTTCCTTTTCTTTCCTTTCCTTCTCTTCCTTTTTTACCTTCCTCCCCCGACCTAGGCCGGCCCGCTACCCCAACTCCTCCCTTCCCCTGCGCGGCCCAGCATCCCCCGCGCCACTCATTCCCTCTCTCGATCGGTTCAACCTTCTTTTTTTCTTTCTCTCTTCTTTTTCCGTGGATCGCTGGTCCAGCCTTCTCCTCTCCCACCTGTGTCATCTTCTTTCCCCCGACACGGCTGCAACTCCCAAATCGGCGCCGGATTTTCTGCCTCTGATCAAGCCGTTTGACCCGTCGTTCTCCTCCTCTCTTTCCCGTTGTCTTCCCTGTCATTTTGTCTCGGTCGGCCATTCCCTCCCATGCTCGTGCCATTCCCCTTTCCCGACAATGGCCTACACACGTAGACCTACGCCGGCCCATCCTTGCCGGCCAGAGCACCATACCCCTTGCCCCTACTCTCCCACCCTCCTTTGTCATTTTACCTTTCGATCAGCTTATAAATAGCTCCGAGGGCTGCCATAATCAAGTTTGGATTTTGGCAGCCCAGAAAACCAATCCAGCGATCACCACCTGTTTAGTCGTTTGTTCCGCCGCTGTCAGCCGCCTTCGCCACCTACTCCGGCCACCAAAATGCTCCCTGCACTGCCCTCTACACAACCGAGCCACCAGCCTTCCTTGCCCTGCCCTGCACGAGCCACCCCGGCCGTGCAAAAGTACCTTCACGAACAACACCCTTTGACCTGTGCCGTCCTTCGTGCCACCAGTTCCGCCACCTACAACACCACTTCTACCTCCCAAAAAAACTAGGGAATCCTGCCCTACCACCCCACACCTCCATTTCCCCCTACTTCCCTCTCCCATAGCCTCCACATCCACCTCTCCACTTCTTCCTCTCTCCACTGCCGCCGCCGCCGACACTACCACCTAGCCTAGGTTGTTCCCCAACTCTTGAATCCCTAAACCCTGCATATTAATTGTGTTAATGATTTTTAATATTATTAACTATTATTATTAGTTTTATTATGATTATTATTATTATTATCATTATTATTATTATTATTACTATCATTACTATTACTATTATTATTATTATTACTATTATTACTACTATGTCCTAACGTTATTCCGGAGGATTTCTAGCTAATGATATTAAGACTAAAAACTTGTTGTGTTATTATCATTATTATTATTACTATTATTATTAATTTTTTTATTCCTATTATTATTGTTATTGTTATCGTTATTATTATTATTACTACTACTATTGTCTCTATTGTTATTATTCTTATTATTGTTGTTATTATTATTATCACTATTATTATTACTATCATTATCATTATTATTATCATTATCCTTATTATTACTATTGTTATTATTATAATTATTAGTATTATCATTACTATGTTTACTACTCTAACTATTATTATCATTGTTATTATCTCTATTATTATTATTATTATTATTATTATTATTATCATTTTTAGTATTCTTATAATTATTAGTATTATTACTATTATTGTTATTATTATCATTACCATTATTATTATTATTATCATGGTTAAGGTGGTTGTTGTTGTTATTATTATTATTATTATTATTATTATTATTATTATTATTATTATTATCATTATTGTTACTACTACTACTATGATTTTGATTATTATTATCATCATTATTATCATTATTACCATTATTATTATTATTATTCTTATTTTTATTAGTATTATTATTATTATTATTAGAATTATTAATAATATTTTTATTAATAAAACTGAAACCCTTACTTTAATACTATGAGTATTACTAAGACTTACTTGATTAGTAGTGATTCGATTAACTATCTTGAGGATAATAATAACCCTACCTTTTGATTATAAACTACTATTATTATTATTAGCCTTAGTATTAGGCCATGATAGGGGTAAGATAGGAATTTTGGTAATTCCAGTAGAGGGAGATTAACCCATAGTATTTCCCTCTTATAGGTGAATCGAGTTAAAACCCCTGTAGGAGCGTGCTCTAAGCCCGATGACGATTTAGGTAAGGGTGTAGCTAAGGCCACTTGCCTGTTACGTGTCTTACTTGCCCTGGATGTCTCGTATGATTATATGTCGTGTTCTATATGCTGTTATCTTACCTGTTTTATGTAGCATAGCTTGGAACTGAGGTATGTCCATGTGATCTCTTCTATTGTGTATTAATATGGATATGCTGCAAGTTATAATGTGAAATGATGTGGCCCTTAGGACATGCAGGCTAGGGTATTGATGTGATGATGTGGGTTGGGGCATGAAAAAGAAAACGGGGAAAGAAAAATAACCAAGGGGAAGTAAGTTGGCTAATGGAGATATAGGAGGAACTAGGGTTGCATGGGGTGGTTAAGGTCCGCATGGGGGCGAACCTTACGTATGGAAAGTTTCCTTAGGGTGTGAGGAAAATAATAGAAGTATCGTTTGGGTGTTTGGGGGCTTCAGGCGGAAAATAGTACGTGGACCAAAATAGGGGTGCGTAGGAGACTAGGCTAGAGTTTAAAGGGAACCCTAATTTGAGTAGGGGAAAGAAGAAAAAGAGAATAATAAAACAAGTGAAAGTGAGTGGGACATGAAGTGAGGGTTGAACCAAAGGGTCGTGATGTATAGGGGTGCTAGACTAAGTCTGGGTTGTACGAGGCAGAGAAGGATGGGCCACATAGGCCCACGTTAGGGTTTCTGGAGAAAACCCTAAGGGAAGGCGGTGAGTGGACTTTAGGGTATAAGGTGGTGGGCCTTGACCCACACACTTAGGAGTCGGGTTCCCGGTGTGAGCAAGCAGATTAAGGGAAGGATGTCGGGGCGAGTTAGGAAGCGCAGAGGTCTCAAGATATGAGACGTGCCCTCTTAGGAGGATAAGTATAGTTGGAATTAGCCATGCATGTCTAGGGCGGAATCTGTTGAATAAGATACGATAAAATACTAATCATGTAAAGTGGAAGAGTATTGAGCCAAGTCCAGCCGATCCACCGGTTAGGAATAGTGGTTAGGGTTTTTACCCTATAAGTGACCGATCCACCGGCGAATAATAGTGGTGTGGACTTCGTCCCGTAAGTGACCGGCCCACCGGCAATAATAGTGGGGGATCCCGAGCTCAATAAACCAAATCCTAATGTGATAATTTGCGTAAAAGATACTAATTACTTACAATGGAACACCATGAGAGTCATGGCCAGACCGATCCACCGGCATAATAGTGGCCAGGAGAGTTTTGCTCTAGAAACCGATCCACCGACGTATAATAGTGGTCAGGTGCGTTTTGCCCTGTAAGTGACCACTCCACCAGCTATAATAGTGGGATTCCCGTACTCGCATGGATTGATAAGAATTATGGTGTGAAACAAGTATTATCCAGAGAATAAATAAACAATGTGGGCCTTTATTTACCTGAGAAACTGTGTGCTATCATGTGATTGTGATTATGTTATGTGTTCCTATGTGTTGGCCTTAGTTATACGGTTACCTTGCTTAGTACGTAGCGTACTGACCACCCGTTTCATGGGTGCTACTCATTCCCACGAGCAGAAGGCCCCTCTGACTTAGTGCAGGTTGGTGATGCTATCTTCGATGCCTACGACGCTTACGAGGCATCGAGCGGGGTTGAGAATTGAGCCCAGACCTAGCTTGGGGGATGAGAGTGACGTGGCCGGAGTCCATCATCTATTTTGTTCTCCCTGTATTTTTGTACTTTGTCCTATTCTGTTGTATGATGTCCTCTGCCATTTGGTACTTTAAAACTGTACTTTGGGTTGTACGCTTTTGATTTCTGCACTCTGATTCTGTAGGACTTTTGTTTTGCTAATGACTGGTGTTTTATTAATGATTTGTACTTAATGATCAATCTTGTTTAGACTTATCACTTAGTACCAGGACGGTAGGAGTGAACCAATCTGGTACTAAGTGTGGCGGTAATGCCCCCGAGTTTACAGTTTTATCCTTTCTTTTTTGTTAAACCCTTTCTAATTAAACGAATTTTTTCAGTAGTAAATTTGGGGGTATTACACCAAACTCAAGCTATATGGGGTAAATAACACGAGTTATGCATGTTGGGGCTTGATGCAACCAAGAGAATAAGGGATGGTGATGGATGGGTGGTGGTGATGAGTAGTGAAGGGATGGGAATTGGGTATGGACAACTAGATGCTTAATGCTCGAGGAATGATGATGGGGGAAGGGGTTGGCAATGTTGGATGGTGGAGGCATCACCGGGTGAGTTGCGTGAGGAGGAGGGCGAGGCTGGAAAATGACGGTGGTTGATGTTAGTGAAGGAAATTGGTAGTGGTTGATGGCTGCAACGATGGTCGAGGTTAGGTCAAATGGTGGGAGATGAAGGGAGAATGGTTGTGTGAGAAGTGGTGCATAAGGTATGCATAGTTGTGCATAGCACTGTGCGTACGGATGGACACACAATTATGCAAGTAATGGTGCACAGGGTGTGCCTAGTTGTATGCACACAAGATTTACATGGTTGTGCTAAGGAGGATACGTGATCGTGTGAAGGAGGTTGCACAATTGTGCACTCAGAAAAACCAAAAAGATGGGATATTGTGGGAGGAAGAGTAGATTGGTCAATGGTGGTGGTGGGTGGCAATTGGTTGGGAGCTAGTGGTGGTTGGTCATGGAAAATGGTGGCAACGACATACAAACAACATAATAGGGCAATGTGATAAGGGAGAAGAATGAGAAAGGAAGGGAGTGGTGGTCAATGTTGGTTTGAAAAAAAATGGAGGGGAATAAAAGAGTATATAGGTAGTCAGTTGAGGGGTTGTGAGGTTCTATAGAGATGGGTGTGGCGTGGTGCTGTAGTAGAGGCATGGTCTAGGTTGTAGGGGCAAAACGAAGGTAGGTTTAGGGAGCAGATTCCAGGTAGAGTGTGGGGGGTCATGTGTTAGGAAAGGAAAAGGACGAGAACATGCACAAAGTGGGAAGAAGGAGAAGTATGTTGATCGGAATAGTGGATAAGGAAAAGAAAAAAAACAAAAATGGAAGGAAGAAGAGGGAAAAGAATAACGGATTTAGGGTTAGGTGTAAAGTTAGGATTAAGGAATTATGAGGAAATTAATTTATCAATCATATAAGGTTAGGGTACTTAGTTAGAAAAAATAAATAGGGGAAAGTTGAACCGAGTTAGGGTGGTTTAATAATAAATAAGAAAGTAAAAATAATTAGGATAAATTTATTTAAGAATTTTTCTTGGTTATGGATTAGGGGTTAACAAAAATAATTAAGAAAATATTTAAGGATTAGGTTTTAAATCAAAGGCTAAACACTTGAAAAATAAAAGTTACTGAATTTCAAGGTGTTATAGAAGTAGAATTTAAAAAAGATGAAGAAATAATTGAAAGTCTAAATATTTGAAGATTAAGGATAAAAATAGATAGAAGATGTCAATAAATTGAAGGGAAATGAAGTTTGGATAAGAATTGAAGAAGAGATATTGGATTTGATGACATATACACAACCAACGTTATCTATTTTGGCCCAAAAATTATAAAATTGGTTGTAAATAATATTTAAGTTATAAAAAGCTCAAAAACACTAAAATAAGTTTATATCCAAAATGCTGAAACAAGGCCAATTGGAGCATGAATAATGCCTTTTGTCAACACCTTAGTTTGGCATTTTAAAAAAAATCCTAAGAGACTTAAAAAAATAATATAAGGATTTAAAATAATCATATTATAGAAGAGTCCCGACAATGTTCTTAGGCCAAAAGTGGCTCAAAATTCTTATGGAACATAAAATTGTAAAAAATGACTAGGAATCTTAAACAAAATATTTTGAAAAGGCAAATAGGGTTTCAAATATTTTAACAAATTTGAGGAAACATAAACCTAAGAAAATATAACCTCCACACAATACCAGTCTTAAATAACTCAAGTTTCCTAAGAACAGTAGGTATTATAGTAAAATGAGATAAATGAGAAATGCTTTGGGTTTAAGGTAGGATTAAGAAGTTAATTACCTAAGAATTAGGGTTAGAAAATTTTGGTATTTTACACTAAGACAATGATACTTTATTTAAAGTCCCCTTGAGACAATTAAATGCTACATAAGGAAGGGATAATGTAAGAGATATTGAATAATTAATAGATGAATCTATCTTCAATGAATTTGAAATTGTTATGGGATTAAGGGAGATTCCTAAATAGGGGCAATTACAACATGGAGAAAATTGAGTGGCTGATTTAGGTGTGGGAGATATACTAAGGGAGAATAATGATGGAAAATGACTATAATCATGTGATTTTTTGGGCACATCAAACAACAATTAGAGTCAGAAGAAGGGATATAGGATAATTAATTATAAGGGAAATGAAGGACGCACGTAAGATATGTCATCCTTTAACAGTAGTAGCAACACGTAGTGGTAGTGGTGGTGGTGGTAGTAGTAATAATAGTGGTGGTGGTGGTAGTAGCAGGAGTAGGAATAGCAGCAGCAACGGTAGTGGTAGCAGCAATGGTAGCGGTAGTGGTAGTTGTGGTAGTGGTAGTAGGTAGAGGTAGTAGTAGTATTTGTAGCAACAACAACAATAGTAGCAGGAGGAGGAGAAGGAGGAGGGGGAGGAGGAGTAGTTGCAGTAGTAGTAATAGTAGGTAGTAGTAGAGGTAGTAGGCATAGTCGTGGTGGTGGTGGTGGTGGTGGTGCTCGTGGTGGTTGTGGTTGTGATGATGGTGGTGAAAAGAGGAGTGAAAATCAAAGGAAAATGGAATAGAGTTTTATATGTAGAAATTTAGCATAAAATGGGTTCTCTAGTGGAAAGCAAGAGGGGATACTTTTTTGTAACACAACCCATATTTTCCTTACTATAGAAAAGGAGAAAATGGGAGAGGAAATAGTGAACACAGTGGCCTATATTGGCCGATACAACCATATTGGTCCAAAGACAAACAACCCATATTCCTAAACACACTTGTGTTGAAGATATTTTCATTACCTCAAATTCATTTTGATTCGCTTTCTTTTGTCATGAAGATTTAAGTGCAGGGATATTTTTTCTTGTTGTTTGGATGTGGGAATTTTTTCAATTAGATTTTTTGTCTTTTCATTCTTATCCTAAGGCATTAAAAGGGTCTTAGGTTTCCTTTACTTTTTGGTTCAAGTTGATCTACTAGTACACGGATTGGGATACACAACATGTAGTATATGGTAGTTTAAAGCTAACATGTCGTGCATAACAATTGGCATGTATAGTGTAAGAAAAAAAAATAGAAGTATATGTTACCTAGTAAGAAAAAACATGGAAGGAAAATTTTCATTGAAAAAATAGAAGCATATATGGTGATTAGGTATAATAATTAGCATGTATACCATTATTGAAAGAGCGCCTTTTTAGTAAAGGCATACACGACGGTTAACATAATAATACACCATGTATAATTCCATTATTACTCTATTTTTAATTTTATATTTAATTATACGTGATAGTTTGGTTGAATAACTACAGTGTACACCTTTACTAAAAAATTACTCTTTTAGTATAGGTATACACGACAATTAGTATACTAAACCTACCATGTATACCTTCCTCCACTCCTTTTTTACACTTCATTATTGTTTACCATAGATCACTACACATAAATTCTCATTTACTCGGCCCAATATAGGGAAAGACCATTAGAACTATTTGAAGAAAACATTCCCCTACTACTGCTATGATTTTTTAGCAACCTTTGCTCTCTATTTTTCCTTTTTTTTCCTTCTCCTTTATGTCATTATAGTTCTTGTCCTAATATACTCATGTTATTCTACACTCTTCCTTTTTGATTTATGAGATTTAAGGTTTTTTGAGCAAGCATACATTTTTAAACTACTCTAAATATTGCTTTTGCCTTTCAAACTTAAAACTAAGTAGTGTATATTTATACTTTAAATTGTTTTATGGTGCATATCTATATATCATGTATTTCTAGTTTTTGCTTTAATAAGTCTTTAGGAGGTGAAAATAATTTACAAGATATAATATAAAACTATTTTTAAGAATAGAGTATATAAAGGAAATATAAATAGATAAAATTGTAGAAGTCATGTACTAACTGCTGTATTCATTGTATAAATGTTGTTGTGGTGCACTAGCCGATGTTTTTTTCCTGACTTAGCTAATATCATGAGATTCCTTTTCTCTAATTATAATTTAGGAGATTTTAATTCTCATTATGGATAAGTGGATACATGCAAGTAGGTTGTCTAGAGAATATAAAGATGGTGTTCACGACTTTCTTAAGATAACTGTTCAATATTTGGAAGATCTTTTCTGGTTATTTTTTCCATGTGTGAATTATGGAAATATGATAATGATAGGGGTAGATGAAACATAAGATCATTTCATTATCCATGTAATTAATAAGAGTTATACTAGGTGGATATGGCATATAATACCACTTCTTAATTAATTGATGCTTTTGCTTATATAGAAGACCTGACAAATAATTTTGAAGAGCATTTTAGAGATAATATAGAAATGTTTGAAAATTTGGTTATTGATTCATAGATGCCTTTATACAATGGTTGTATTAAATTCATAAAATTAGCAATTGTGTTATGATTTTACAACTTAAAGGCGAGTAATAGATGTAGCAATAAAAACATTACTTCTCTTCTTGAGATCTTGAAAGAGATGCTTTGAAAGACAATGTTCTTCCTCTTAAAACTTATGAGGATAAGAATATTCCTTGCCCTATGAGTTTGAATTTTGAAAAGATTCATGCTTTTCCTAATGATTATATTTTGTATCATAAAGAATATGCATCATTAGATAGTTTTTCTCGATATCAAATGTCACCATATAAGAAAGATAAGATTCTTAATTAGGTGTTATGACTCTTTAAAATTATACCACCATTATGATGTATATTTTGTAATAATAAAAATGTGGAGAACTTTATATGGCATGTAAAAGAAAGGATTTCTAATGATAGGCTAAGACATCTAGAAAATACTCATTAGGGGAAGATGATAAATTGTGTATACCTTGATTTTGGTGGTGAAGCTAGAAACCTATAAGTTACACTTTTTTCAAACATAATGAACCCTTTTAATAGCAACACCAACTATAGTTTATGACTCAATATTTTGGTGATCTATAGTCCCCCCATCATTATGCATGAAGGGAAATGGATGATGTTATGCTTGCTTATATTAGATCTAAATAGGTTGAGTAATGATATTATGTTCATTTAACTCCCCTTTTTGGGGATTGGAAGTGCATATATAATCACAGAGTTGAAGTATTTGATACATAGAGCCTAGAGTCTTTTAACTAAAGAGCGGTGTTATTTTGTACCATAAATATTTTTATAACTTCTGGTAATCTTTTCGGTTATAATGTACATGGATACTATACAAGCCTTATTTGTGAATATAACACAAATTTCTCTAGCTACTAAAGAGTAGGAAGACAACTTATCTGAAATATTGTAAATTATTGCCTATGACCCATTATTATCATAGATAAAATAATGCTTTTAATGAAAAAGTTGAAGAAGTAAACACCCGAATATACACATGGGATAACAAATACTTGAAAATGTGAGAGACTTAAATGTTCTATTAAAAAAAAAACAGTAAGAAATTAGTCCCTTAAATCATGTGGAGTAAGATGTAAATATTCTTTACTCTTACATATTATAAGGACTTATACGTATGATATTATCTTAATGTGACGCTTATCGAGAAGAATATATTTGATTGTCTAATTATTACAATTCTTAATGTGCAAAAAATAAGACAAAGGATGGATCAATGATCATTTGGACTTGGTCAACATGGGTATAAGAACATAATTACATCTATAAAATGTGGGAAATAACATTTTTACCTTTCACATGTTATAATCTTTCCAAAAAAGAGAAAATATCTTTATGTGAATGTTTAAATGGAGTGAAGGTTCCCAATGGATATTCAATAAATGTCAAGAACCTTGTTTTAATGAAAGATTTGAATTTAGTGGATATGAATTTTCATGATCATCATATTCTCATTTAATACTTTTGCTAATAGGTATATGTTCTATCTTGCCAAATCGGGTTTAAAGTATCATCACTAGATTTTGTTTCTTTTTCAACAAACTATATTGTAATGTTATTGACTCTCCAAGGTTGGTTAAATTTTAGAGTGAGATTGTGACTAAATTATGCTAGCTTAGGATATATTTTCCTAAATCACTCTTTATAATCATGATTCATTTGATGATTCATTTAGCTAGGGAGGTTAGATTATGTGGGTCAATTCAATTGCATTAGATGTATCCATTTGAAAGGTATATAAAATTAATCAAAGGATAAACAAGGAATCCAAAGAAGCTTTAAGGATGCATTGCTGAGATTTATTTATTTAAGGAGATGACATAGTATTGTTATGAGTGCTTACTCAATGATAATTTTATAGACCTTCCTAGACCATGACATTTGGGTATAGAGGAACAAGGGAAATGGTTCAAAGGACTCTACATGGCCATCATTGTTGCTAATAAAATGTTTTCCCAAGCTTACCTTTATGTCATTCATAATATAGATGACGCCCATCCATTGATGGATCAACACATGGATATTTAGAGAGCTTAAAATCCACCTAGCCGCTCTAAATGGATATTAGATAGACACGGTAACTCATTTTTGGAGCGGTTGTCATCAAAATCATTTGAATTTGATAATAATTTTTGTTAGTTGTCACATATTCCTCATAGGAAAGTGATTTCCTCTATCTCATATATGATTAATAGTTGGGATTTCTACACAAAAGAGCAACATGAAAGAGTAATAATGAAAATAGTGGTGTGATTATAGTATTAGAAGCTTTACATATATCAAGTACTAGAGACAACAAACCATGTTTATGTATCAATGACATATTATAGGTGTGATAAAGCACATATGACTATTAGATTACACCACTTTTAGATTTCCTTTATTTGGGTGCAAATTGAATGGTAATCAAAATAGGATTTGTATTAAGGAATTTGGATATATAAGGATGGATCTTTATAGGCTATGTCATAAGCGTGAACCATTTATATTATCATCAAAAGCAAAACATGTATTATACATTATTAACGTAATTGATAAAAAGTGGTCAATGGTCATGGAAGATGACATACAAGAGGATAATATTTTGACTGTTGACTTACCTTTCTCATCCAATCATGATGAAATTACTGATGATATGTATGAGATTATCATAAAGAATGGTTCAATGTACTTGAATTAGAGTTTGTGCATAAAGATGGAAAATTAAAGTGTTATAGATGAAAGTTTTAATTAATTCATATGTTTTGTTTTTGTATTTTGCATATTGCATTGCATATTTTAATTACTTAATTATTTTGATTTTATATTTTACATATTGAATTTAATTCTCTAATTACTTCCTCATCTACATTTTTCATTCTCTCTTTTGTGTATAGACCCTCATGAAGATAATAGACATGCTAAGGAAGGAAACACCCAAAAGAGATAAGGAATTAGCTTGATGCATGTGTTCTAGGAACAAAGAAATGGGCATTAGGCTCAATGTTGATTTTGATGATTTTGGGTATCTAGTGAGAGAGAATAGGGATGTGTTCATTAACTACTTCAACTTTAGGATTCATGTACGCATCCCCATAATTTATCATTATTAGAGGGATTCCCTAAAAGATAAGAATGATATGATGTGGGATGACACTATGGTATAATTTTAATAATTGCAATAGACATGACTTTTTTTTTGTTATTACCTTATGAATTTTTTATATACATACTATCTATTTGTTTCTTTAACTTTATAACAAGAATTTAATATGGGAAAATAACATAAGAGGATTTCTATGAGTTATACTCCAAAATCATGGACAAATTGGAAGACTTGGATGATTATGAATTATAAGTATGTTGCTAATGGTAGTATCAAAACCACCCCACATCTCTATAATGATGTGATCGCCCTTGATGAATGGAAGGAATTTTTTGCATGGAGGACAATAGAGGAATTTAAAGTGGGTAAGAATGTATTGTTAATAGCTTTTTAATATAACTATTATGTACTTAGATTGAAATTCAAACTAACATAATATCTCTACTGTATGTGACAAGATAATAGTGCCAAAAATAGATTCAATGCACAGAAAAATATTTGCGCTCCCAATACAAGGTATAAAGGCAATTAGAGAAGCCTTGGTATGAATATTAATATATATATTTTTGTCTTTGTAATTATTTCATGATCAAATATTATTAATAAGTATTTTTACTTAATGAAATAGGAGAAAAAATAGATGGAGGAAGTAGAGGCAACTTAGACCCCATATGTACCCCAAAAGCGACTTGATGTTTGGATCTATTTTAGGGTAAATGAAAAGGGGGTGACTGTCAGCAAGCAATGTCAATAGATTATTAAGATAATTATAAGACACACTATTTCTCCTTGCTTAGTTTAATATAGTTACTTATCCAAAACTATTTTTCTTATTTATAATATAAGGATTTGATAAAGGACTCTTTAGTCAGCGCTTTTAACAAAGAAGGCTTGAATGACATTTTGACACACGCATAAGGTACTCAAGAGAATGGTGGTCGATGTAGGACATATAATTATGGCTTCAACCTATCTAAGGTTTTTAGATTTTGCCTTAGTTCTCTCCCTACAAAGGATAAAGTTTTGCGGATGGAGATAAACTAGTGATGTTAAGGGAATCACTCGAGGTGATCCTTATAAGATTGGATAATATGTCATCCTCTTTAAAATTACTAGTTTCACCCTTGACATCAGGTGTCCCTACACCTTTTCAAAAATTAATAAGGTAAAATACTTCACTACACTTTAATTTAAATATATTTTTAATAAAATATAATTTGCATTCAACTTTGTGGTCATAACTTGAATATTTTGACTATTACAAGGTATGAATGTAAATGGTGTGGGTTTTACTTGAAATCTAATGTATATTACCCAAAAGATATATAAACTAAAATAGGGAAGGAGGAAAAAAATCAATCAGGTTTGGATATAAATATGGGTACTAGATCTCCATATCTGATAAAAAAAATTGTTTAGACTACAATAATTTTTGATACCCGCCTCTCACTTAGTTTTATTCTCCCACTCTCCTCCCTCATGAGTCTCCCCCTCTCCTTCACGATTCCTCATTTCATTTTCATCTACCAACAAACACACTCCTTAAGACCAATAGTGCAACAAGTCATCACCTAATCGACCATTCCCATGTTCAACTTTAAGCCTTCGATGTTGCTTCCATTCCGGTGTGCCACTATTTTAATTCCTTGATTCTAGGCCACATCACCTTCCTCTATTCCTCAATTCCAAATCTTTTCATCTCTAGCTCACACCATTTTCATCTTCATTGTTGCTCCTCATCTGGTTCATGTTTCGGTAAATTGTAGAATTTTTTCCCTTTCTCTAATTATGGTTAGCAAGTTCATTTCCTAGAATATGTATTCCAATTATAATTTATAGTTCAACACCGAATATGGATTATGGTTTTTTGATGTTCGTTGACTGCAATTTTTAGTTTTTTTAGTTTGATTTCTAGATCTATCATTTGATTTTCATATATTAAAATTTTCGTTGTTTGTTTCATTTCATGCTATAATATTTCTCTTCATGCCATTTTAGTACTCGTTCATTGACTCTTCATATTTGGTTAGTCAGTAAGTTGATTTATCTATTTTTTTCCTTCTAATTTCTAGATATATAAGAAGTATTGTCTATTTTTTTTCCTTCTCATTTTTGTCTCTTTCATAATGGTGTATATTTTTCTTATGCCTTATGGTTTGATTTCCATATCTATGATTTATTTTCAAAGATATGTCATTTGATTTCCAAAATCTAAACCCTTAAGATATGTTATTTGCTATCTAATTGACATGTTTATTCTAAACTAGGATGCAGTCTCTAGCTATTTTGATAGGTTTTTAATTTTGGAGGCTCTTATTCAAAGGTAAATCAAACATGGTTCCAGTTAAGAAATAAAATGGTGAAATGAAATTAAATATTTCTAGTTTTTAAATCTATATAATTTAAAAAAAAATAAACAATATGTATAATTATTGATACAAACATATTATTAATATATGAAAAGAAAGAGGCTTTGATAAAAACAATTTGATATACGAATAAGCCTTTCTAGAATAGAAAAAGAATTATATGTATATTATTTTTAATAAGTGAGAAGTATAATAATAATTCAAAATATCCCAATTGTCTTCATATAAATATATAAATGTAAGTATTTATTTTTCATGTAAACATAATAAATCTAAAGGTGAAAACTTATTAAATCTTGTAATGACTATTTATGATCTTCATATACCACCTCCAATTTTTCATATGAGCAATCATTGACATTGTTGTTATTTGAAGATGGTAAGTCATAAATTTAGTACTCATTATTAATGTATATAGATCATAATGTATTCAACTTCAACATCACAATGCACTCATTATTAATGTATCTTGTTCACATAATCTAAGATAATGCCATCTTTTATCAAATTTTGCACATGGGATGAATCACCACTATTATTGGTTGAAGACATAGATTTATCCTACATATCCAAATAATGGATAATTAAAAATGACATGCTTTTATAAATGATAGAGATAATATTTTTCTACTTAAATAAGTAAGAGTAAGTAAATATTGTATTAATGTTGTTTGCAATCGTTACCTCAATTTGAGCTATTTTAGATAATTTATCTTATTGATGATTTCAGCATGAGTTATCAACATCTATGCCAAATGATTTAAACAATGTGCATGAATTATCATGAGTTTATTGAAATTGAAATCAATATACATATTACAAATTCATGTAAGAGGTTATACCTTTGTTGAGAAACCAACCCTATATTTACTCTCCAATGCATAATTTAATGGAAAGACTTGTGAAGCTTGAAAGTTTTATTTGTTTTGTATGTACTAACGCTCAACATTTGTGTCTCAAAAACGTATTTTTGGCTGAAAAATTATCAAAAATTTATCTTAGATCTCTCATATTAGCATTTTTAAAGTGCTAACTTTATTGAATGTAATTTTATTTTCTTATCGTGAAGCGTTTGAGATTGTTAATCATGTTGATGGCATCTAGTAGCCAACCTAATACCAATTCACTAAGTCTACCACCACATTCTTCTAGTGAAACTAATATTAACTTTTATACCTTTGATGTTTAAATAATTATAATATATATATTGTTATATTTGTTTAATTCTAATGCTCCATTTTTTTTGTTAGATAATGATTGTACTATGGACTCAACTTATCTTAGTTCTACCTTGCAAAATGAGGATCTCAATTCCCATTTTTGTGAGTGTGAGGTAAAACTTGCTATAAATATTATTAGTTATTAAAATATTTGATCATAGTTCATGGACTCAACTATGGTGCATTTTTCAATAGTACATGGGGGAAAATAGTTATGTGGAATATTTGGAGCACGAGATGAATAACCTCTTCTTGATGTTATATTATTATGTTTTAGTAATTAGTGATTTCAATTTTAATTATGGAAGTATTATATTTTTACTAACACGTATTATCGCCTATGGTATTTTTGAGCCATACTTGTATTATTTTTGCTTGTTTAATAGTTTGGGGAAGGATGATATTGATAATGATCTTGCATATTAAAATTTTGATATTATTATTTATTAACACATCTTGTTAAAATGACAGGTTGTTTTATTTAAATTGTAGATTTTAGTGTATGATAAGTTGTTTGGAATTTTGATATTCATAAAGAATTAAGTAAAATTTTAAATAGATAATTTAAACGGGTAATGAATTTATCTGTTGGGTAACACATTTATCTATTGGGTAATTTAAATGGGCAATAGATTACCTGTCGAATAATGGATATCCAACATATATTGATACGAATTTATTAATGAATATTTGTTTGGATATGAATTCGGATTTGGGTATAAAATACTTATTGGGTATCAGACACAGGTATAGGGATACCCACCCCAAACCTGAATCTTTTACATCCATATTATAGGGTTAGTATCCTAATGACTTGATAGTTATAGAATATGGGCTTGTTGTGGCCAATTCTACTACCTTCATTGAGTCCATTGCATTCCTTCATACTTAACCACTAGGATTGGGTCTCAATTCACAATGTCTTGTTGGAGTATACCATGGACCGATTTCTAGAGGGTGTATCGTATAGTCTTGATTCCGTGGATGTGGATATGCCCTTACTTTACTTACTAGTAGGGAAATCTATTGGATAATTGAGTGACCTTGTTATGATCAAGAATGAGGTAATTAAAAAAAAATTCAATTCTAGATTGCATTCTCTTTTAGTGTTAGTGTATATACATTCTAATAATTATATTTTCCACTCTTTCTTACTTAGGGTGGTAATGTTTTTGCAAGAATCCCTAGCAAGAGGGAAGCAAAGGAGATGGAGTCTGAGAAAGCCTAACAAAGTGACACAAATCTTCAAGGGTGGATGAAGATTAGTGTGATCCTAGTTGAAGTAGGATTGATGGTTATCCAATTTAGAAGAAGAATTTAATAGATTCAAGCAAGAATTTAGAAAAAATTCAACAAGTAATCACAAAACTCAACAAGAACTTAAAGAACTCAACTTTGAATGTCTCTTATCTAAGATTACTCTAAGTAATCTTAGAAAGGATTATTCAATTACAAGGAGAGAATTAAACAAGTGAACTACTTGTATTAGATTTCAATATCTCAACCATTAACATGCTACAATGTGTCGACACCATGTATATATATAGGTATATAATATTGCTAACTAAAATTCTAATTTAGCCACATGACACACAAATGACTAACTAGCACTTAAATTAGTATTGACAAGGTATTTATATCCTATATAATAAATGAATCAACAAAGACTATTACAAAAAAAAAGTACTATATGAAAACAACTAATAATAATCCTAATCAAAGCAATAATGTTGACTTGAAATGTTGAATAGGTCTTCTTGACTTGACTTTCTTGCACAATAGCTTCCTTTGTAATAACTTGTAACATGTGAAAATATTAAGTATCTTGACTTCTTAAATAAATTTATTGTTTTCCCGTAAATATGTTACATACCTGCAAAAATGACTTAAAGTAATATCATCAAGGTTAGTTATAGTATTATTGTCAAAGAAAAATAATGTGATTAGTTCCATAATCAAGTATGCCAAATTATTGTCACCTTGAGGATCATCTATGGATGCTTCTGCATCATAAACCTTGGTAAAAAAAGGCAATGAAACATTGAGACCTAAAATCTCAATTTAGGGTGTATATGGATGTGATGTTATCTTTGCATGGAGACTCTATTAGGGTTTTACTTCCATTTGATTTGTACATGAAAGTTGTTGATGTAGATCTCTAGATTGAGGTAAATGATCTCTTACACTTGTTACATGATGACTTCTTCAAATGTCAACATATAATAGCATATATAAGGTAATTTAAATCATTTCACAATCAACTATATTTTAATGGCTAGCATAAAGTACTATTTTAGTGGTACCAAATATGTAATTTCTTATTTTATGGTCATAGGATCTTGAAAGAATATTTCTTAGCTGATGTCATAGATGGGTCCAATTTTTATAGATTTTTATGTTCAAAGACAATATCCAATGAAAATGATAATTTGGATATTGTTCCATATGTCGTTGATGCGATAAATATGGCTCCACAATGCCTCATTTTTGTTCCATTTTTCTTTAAAGCACATTAGGGACCACATATTGGTTCAATTCAATTGGTGAAGATCCTTGTTCCTATCCAATACTACTTATTAAGAGGTAAATATTTATCTATAGAAGACATATTAGAATAATTTATATATATAAATTTTATTAAAATATGGCTATTATATCAATTGGTGCATTCAAGACATATTTTGGGCCAAAAAAGAAGGAAAAAGCACCACCAACCTATATGACTTGATGAAAAGTTCAGTTTTGCAATGTTATATCATTTAAGGATCATTGTTGTTTAATTGTAAGTATTTAACATGAAACTCTTAAAATAAGTTACTATGTTTTAAAGTGTCCACGACAATAAGTTGAAGTCACTTGCGGATATTTTGTCATGAGATACATGAAGGAAATCATTTGCAAATATTGGATGGGACAAGGAGATGTGTGTATTTAATTTATTTAGTTTATATATTAATTATGATTAGTTAGATGGATTGACTTATATAATTGAATATTGACATAATACTTTTTATTTTGTGTAGGTCAATCTCCGTAATAAGCGGAATAAATATGATCAAGCAAAGATTGACAAAGTTATGAAAGAATGATTAGATTTTATTACAAATTTGGATGATGAAATTGAGTGGGATCATATATGCTCCCTAAATTTTTTGTTGATATTTAGAGTGTACTTATAAATAAAACAAAATTATGTGAAAGAGGTTTTGTATCATAATGAAAGTATATTGTTTATATTATTTATATTATTTTGATGAAAATCTTGTGAATTGTAGCTTGCTTAGGATGTGCAAGTGTAGTTGTAAAGTGGTGATACTTGTCAAAGTACTCTGAAAATCGTGTGTAAGAAACCGTATGATCTGGGTTTAATGTGCATTGGGTGTTTTAATTGAAAAAAAAATGGGGGAATAGATGGCGGTTTTATCTTTAAACCGTCATATATTGATAATACAAATGGTTCTTTAATATAATGATGTCTATTGTCTTACTCTACGTGCCATAGTCATAGGTATATGATTTATACCACAGTCATTAATTAAAACCATTGTATACAGTGACTTTATAATGTGGGGTTTTGATATAAGTGTTGTCTAGTTGCTACCTACAACTCCGAATTTTTTTTAGATAATTGTATATACGATGATATTTATGTATAACTGCCGTATATAGATAACTTTATATGATGCTTTTTTACTTAAAAATGTGGCTGGAACACCGTTACAGACAGTATATACGGCAGTGATATATTAGGTGTTAGTTCAAAGCTGGCACATATATTCCTCTTTCAACTACGGTCTATTTCCTCCTCTTCTCTAGCTGTGACCCATGCTTTATGCATGGTTGATTTACTGGCCGTGTCCTTGAATGAATGAATTATTAAAAAAAAAATGGAAAAAAAGGACCACCATTTGCAAATTAGGGTATTATCTTAAACTTCTACAATGTCGGCATATACTTCAAGAAAATAACTTAAAATACTACTGCAACTATAGGAAGCTTACAAGAAAATATTGCTATAGGACTGTGTGATGGAGATTTTCAGAGCTTTTTTTCAAAATGGTCAAATACTCTGTGTGTGTGTGAGAGAGAGAATCACGTATAATTTGTGTGTGTGTGTGTCACCCACAGTTTTAGACCTCAGGCGCCAGGGGACATCAAGAAATTAAAATCAACAGCTGTACATCATACATACCTAAGTACCATAATGTTAGTGCAATCAGCGTCAATAGGTGAAGACGTGATATCGGTTGCAAGTTCTTCTATTAATTATTAGGTCGGTGTTTAATTTAGGTATGATTTTTTGTCAAAATATCAGTATGTCTGTTGACTACATAATCACATGTCCCTGCATGTCTCGTTGAATTAGTGAAAAGAGTTGAATGAAGAATAAACAATAATTGCGCGTGGTTTTTTACATGTAAACCTGAATCAACTAATGATTGTATTTTTACAGTAATTAATAATTAAAGACCTAAATGAGTTGAGTTGTTATGTGAGTTTAATTCATTTATTAAATAAGTTTAGATATTATTCCATCTTTATTAAAAATATAAATTACTTTAATAATTTACATATTTATGTAGCAATTAAAAAAATAGTTATAAAAGTTCATTCACATCCTTTATTAAAAGATAATATAATATTTAATACATACATAATAATATTAGGTATCTTTTTATCTTTTATCTTTTTCCACCTTTTATCTTTTTCATACTCAACTAGTTTAATCAGTGATTAAAGTACCAAATCAAACCTACCAATTCAACCTGTTTGACAGTTGGCCAGTTTAATCAAATTTGGTCCAAATTTCATTATTTAAAAAAATTATAGTATTTCTCTTTATTGAATAAATATTTATGGGTAATAAATCTATATTCTTTTGTAACATTACTAACTCCCTATCACCTAAACTATAATTCTAACACTTTCTCTATATAATTATATTGTCTGAAACTATACTAAAAAAATTCAATTGATTCCCATTTCAATTGGTTGGAGCATCTTCTAAGACCTTGACTAGATAGATCTTTGGTTCAGTATTTAAATCTCTGGATTATATATAACACAATACTTAGTTTGGCACTAATTATTGTCTCTATTTCTATAGGTCAGAAGTGGAAATCAGGTGACTAGGAAAATTAAAACCACCTTGTACTAAGATAGATTGTAAAAAATTACTTAAAGGGCTTTAAAATTATATTACCGATGCTTCATTGTGCTCAACATCAAATAAAGAAGGCATAAGAGGGGTCCTGACGAATTGGCAAGATAAATTTTGATGTATTTTTTTTATGCCCCTATGATTTATAAATCTATGAGTGATGATAAACAATGGTTATCTTTTACATTATTATTGTTATTATCTAATCATCTAAGGAGTAGGTTAGATGTATACCTATGGTAATTGAATCAGATTAGGTGAATGTTGTCACTTGGTGCATTTTGAGTTCTAGTGGACCATGGAAGTGTAGACGTGAGCTTAAATTCATTAGATAATAGAGACAAATGTGGAGAGGGTGATAAATTATTGTAACACCCTACAATTTACTATTGAAATATTTTGTGTAGCGGAAGTGTAATAATAAAATAATATGGTATTACTACCATACTCGACATAAGTCTGGTTTACCATATCATTATTACATCAAATACAAGACAAAAAATTAAGAACTTCAAATGAGATAAACAAGGAGTGAAAGAATTTTCCATAAATTAAGATAATAGTTGGAGTTTAACTTCAAGTGCAAAATAATAACATAATACAATTAAAAAAAAAAGAGATCTAATGGAACTAAGAGTCTAAAAGGCTTCCATAAAAAAAAACTGACTACCAAATAACACTAACTCTATGTCCAACCTCAAAGGATAAAATAATCATTCCTCCATAGGAAAAAGCTTCAAAAATAGTGAAATCATCCAGACAATCCTCAGTGACATGTACAATGAATCATGGGTCATCTATTCATGGAAATGAACAATACATATGAAAAGAATGATCAATATTTTTTCATTGAGTAAGGTAAAAATATAGTCATTGTAAAGAGTCATGCATACCACATAAGGCTATGTTAAAAGAACCATCATGTATATTAATTAAAACATGAGAGGGTTCTTATTAGGAATCAAAGTTGTAATACCCCCCAATTGAGTGGAGTATTATAAATATTAATATGGCTACTTATACTGATATGGTATACCTTTCTTTTGGTGATTTCATCCTAAAAAATCCACTATTAACCATGTTTGCCATATGAAATTTTTTAGGATGGGTGACCCTCTTAGGAAGTTTTATAACTTTTCTAAAACTTTCTTAGGAAAGCACATGAGTGATGACAAAGCACACTAAAAAGACTTATGTTAATTTTTTGGGTTAGCAATCAATCGAAATGTGCTTTAGGGCTTGTGGTACTGGGGTACTATTAGGTGGCTACCAAGTGGTCCCTGCTTTGTCGTATTGACTTGGGGTGTTACAAATGGTGTTAGAGAAAAATCACGACTACAAGCTGAACATGAATGAACCAGTAAAACTCCTAGTAAGACTATTCTTGGGATAGATTGTATTGAGACATTAAGTGGTTGGGATGCAAAGGAGACATTGTATTCTTTGACTAGAGGTGAATGTAATACCTCCAAATTGAGTGTACTATTATTAGGATTGGTATGAATACTAATATCAACATGGTATACCATTCTTTTGGTGATAAAGTCCTAAGAAATCTATAGTTATGTGTTCTTTTCATTGAGTAATTTTTAGGATAGGTGACCCTCCTAGAAAGTTTTGAAAATTTTCCTATTTTATTTTAGGAAGTGAGTGAGTGAGTACAAAGCATGTTAAAATGAATTTTCTTGATATGTGGGGTTAGCTGATCAATTCAAAAGCGCTCTAAGGTAGCTCCAAAAGCCTTGTGGGACTAGGGTATTATGAAGTAGCTACCAAGGAGCCCCCACATGGTCGAATCGATTCAGAGTGTTACAAAAGATTTATAAGATAATTGATTATATGTTTCCATTTATTTAATCTCTTGAGTTTAAGGACCCAACTATTCATAATGGGTGAAACAGTATCAATGATGCACAACTCCAAGGAAGAAAGCTTCTAGCTACTATTATCATATGATGAAATGAACGGGTACAACCCCAGAGCAATATGCTCCTGACCACTATCGTCATTTGGTGGAACAAATAGGTACAACTAGTCTTGACTCATGTGATCTTTCACTTTAAACATTAACGTTGAAGATGTTGATTATTTTGATATGATAATATAAGATTATCATAAATATAGAAGACACATAAAACACACTCAAATAATATTTGGTTCATTCCTTAAGGGAAATGACCATGACGCTCCTAAGAAACCTTAATTTTGCAAGATAAGAGTAACTTCTTCCAAAAGATATATCTAATCACAAATTTTAGTTCACATTACTAATATATCATTATTGATAACATATCCAAAAATCAAGGTCTAACTTTAACGTCTTACACATGCAACAACGATTACAATTCCCAATTAAGATATTTTCTTATTTTACTAGACTTATGCTACTCATAATTACCCTAAGTATTTTACGTAACATAATTAGCATATTTTAAATCCATTGCCACTTTAGAAATACAAAAATTTTATATTTAACCTATATTGACCAAATTACCACTATCTTACATTAATGCCTCAAAGTCTCATTTTTAGATAACTTGTGCCTTACTCAACCTACACTTAATCATATTACACATGAAGTTAATTATAAAATCCTCAATGATTAACATGCCATAATTTTTTTCAAAAAATCATGAAATATCCTAATTACCCTTAAGATAGCTAAAACATCTATTTTCACCAAAACCCTATGAGTCCCAACTTTATCAGCTTTCATCCTTATAAGTGTGTGTGTGTGTGTGTGCGTAATGATAATACCTATCCATATTTACAAACCATTATCATAACATAATTAAGACATTGGAGCATACCAACATACCAGGGTTTCAAGATAAAGCTAACAAGTAATAACACATAAGCGCACATTTTCACAAAATGCTCACTTTTCCATAATACAATACATCAATATCATCAGTTCGCATCAACAACATGAATTATAAAAAATTAATAATAATAAGAATGATATTACATAAAAATCTAAACATAGAACTAAAAACCCTAAATTGCGAAACATATCCTTACTTAAAATGTCACCGGTCTCTAAGCAAGTATAACCCTAAGTCTCCTCCTCCAAGGCCAATGGAAAATTACTAGTTTTTTTATTGTGAATCAAGGGGTTCTTAAGGAAGTGAGGTGAGATATTATGCGATTAAGGAATTCTAGGAAGACATATTAGAGGAGAGAGAAAAAGTGGAAAGGTGTATTAATGATTTTGATTCCCTCCAAATGAGCACTAGACTCCATATTTATAGAGGTAGAACTAGGGAGGAGGGGAAGGGGCAAGTACTATGTAGTTTGGAACAACCAACCGTCTCTGAGCGGTGACATGGACTAACCTCTATTAGGCCGTGATAGCATCCTAAGGAATGTGCAACCTCAAGAGCAGGTGTGTGTAAAGATCCTTTGCACATCCTTCTTTCACTGGGCTACCACTCCTTAGGTCAAAAAGTGTTAGTTTTGAAAAGGCCCATATCATCACTTGTAACACCCCAATTTTACTACTGGAACCTTTTGATTTACAGCTAAAATATATAAGCAAAATATTGAATTTTACCGCTGTAATTGACATAAGTCTGGTTTACCAAACTATCCTTACATCAATCACAAGGCTAAAATGATACATAATAAACAAGGTAATTAGAAATGAAATAAATGTTTATAAATATAAGTACGAGATTGGATATTAACTTTTGGTTACAATAATAGAATACAAAATATGGGATATCGTGGATCAAAGAGTCCAAAAGGTATCCAAGTAAAACATCATTCGGATTACAAGACACTTTACCTAGACAACCAGTACAAATAAGAGGTAACCCATCCGCACATAATGAATTAAAAGCAACAAAGTCATCTGGTGGTTTCTTAAAGACCAACATGAAACACTAGGGTCTTCTACTCTTGCGAATGAGAAACACCCATAAAAAGGATGGTCAGTATGCTACGTACTGAGTAAGGTAATAATACTATCAGATCGGGGGTATAGATAAAAACATGCATTAATAGCATATAACAAGTACACATATAGATAATAATAAAAATCTCATAAGGTAATTAAAGATCCAGTCCTCTTTATTAGATATAATTATTTTCATTCTTTTATTTACGTTAAGTTCAGAGACCCAACTATTCTTAAATTGTTGGAATGGTTTAAAACACCTTCTCTAAAAAAGCACTTGAGCAGCTATTATTCTACAATGGATCTGAAAACATCACCTTGGTCCTAGCTCACGTACTCGTTCACTTTAAATCATTAGTGTTTTATTCGTTAGGTTACTCAAAATAAATTCTTATTCATGATGAGCATGGGCCCCACTATTCTTAATCTGGTGGAATAGACTGAATAACCTTCTTAAGGACAACACACCTGAGCCACTCTTATCATCCGGTGGAATAGACATGAAAACATAGCCTTCTCAGGGTAAAATGCTCTTGAGCTACTATTATCATCTAAAGGAACGGATATGAAAACATCAGCTTGGCTCGACTCACATGATCTTCCACTTTAAATTATTAATGTCTTATTCATGATTAATTTATAGCTACATACCATGTTAAGGCAGATAAGCACATCACGCAGGTCATAAGATCATTCTTTTGAGCTAAGATCCTTATTCCCTCAAAACCCTAATTTCACACTCTAGGCATAACTTCTCTCATATTGATCATTTACCCACTTAATTTAGTGTTTATCCATAAAATATTGTTATTAATAACATATATAAAATTAAAGTTCTAACTCCCATGTCTTACACATGTGATAATAGCCTTATCTCAAAAGTTACTATTACTAGGGTTTATAAACCTCAGTTTTACTATTCTACCATAGCTTTTCACGTAGAGCTCATACACCTACCAAATTTAATATACAATCCAAAAACATTGATATTAATAACATATTTTAGTTTTTTGTTCTAATTATGCAGTTTCGCACATATGATAATAGTTTCTTCAGTTTAAGGTTACTATTCCTAAATCAACCTAATTTCATACTTTATTAAACTTAGGTCATTCACAAGTATTCCAACACTTCACATAGGTTACTTAGAATATTTTAGATGATATCACACCTTAGGATACCGCAATTTTCACATTTAACCCATGTTAACCAAAATGCCTTTATTAGTAACCTAACCCTTATTTCATGAGAGTCTCATGTGTTTAGTAACATTATTCCCAAATTTATATTTTTCACCAAAGGACATGCCATAATCCTTTCAAATTCATCATACCATAATGAAAACCCGTGATACAACCAAATTTCACATCGAGGGTTTTTAGACATAATATAACAATATTGCATGAACCCTACTTACCTTTTACTATTATATAATGCCATCCACATATCATAGTGTCAACAATCATGTATGATTTTACATAATCAAAATAACATGTTACAATATAAAGATCATGTATAGAACATAGCAAAGCTATATTACGATAAGTATCCTTATAAAATGACTCCGATCTCTAAGCTTACAAAATATATTTTATCTCTTCCGGGATCATGGGGAAATCACCTAAGAAAAGCATAATAAAACATCATTAGGATTAAGCCACCTAAGTAAGGAAATTCTTAAGGAAATAGATAGATAAAGGGAGCAAGAAAACCTAACAAATAAGGGTATTGTTTGGGAAGAAATTATGTATCTAAAGGAGAGGAAAGTAGAGAATGGGGATTTGGCCAAAGTTGCTAAAGTGAAGGGGGGTGAGCTTTGGCCAAAGATGCCAAAGGGAAGGCTTAGGTGGTGGGAAAAAGTTATGCTACAAGGAAAGGGAAGAAAGAAACAAAAGGGGAGCGACGGAGTTAGCCAAAGGTGGAGGAGGTGTTGTGGTGGAAATGATCGAATGAAAGGGAGTGGGGTCGGTGGTTTTGGCCGGTGCTAGGAGGTAGGTTGTGACAACTTTTCCCGATAGTGGTGAGGGAGAAATGACAAGGGCTACCAGTGGGGGTGTGGTTGCTTCGATTGTCCTTGCCTATAGGGGCTTTTTGTTGTTATTTTTGTGACTGTAGGGAGGGGAAAGAAAGGAGGGAAAGGCCGTGTTTAGTGTGAAATATTTTGATAGATAGGTTTGGTGGTAGATGTAGGCATTAATTGTGTGTTACATATGCGCATGTATAAAGGAAAAGGGAGAGGAGAGGTGAGGTGATAAGATAACAAAATTCAACCCCGACCCTGGAAATGAGGAAGGGTGAGTTGATGGGGTAGAAGGATAGGCTTGGAAGGGGGTAGGTTTGCACACAAGAAGAAGATAAGAGAAGAGAAAGGTGAGGATTGATAGAGGTGGATTAATAAAAATAAAACAAATAAGGAAAGGAGGAGGAAAGAAGGAGGGAAAAGAAAAAGTGTGTGTGTCTATAGATTTAGGTTTAAATTAAAATAAATTAGGTTGGGGTATTAGAATAATTAACTTAAATGAATATTTGGGATTAGTTTTACCTTAGAAAAGATATTAATAACCCAACATAAAATTAGTGTTAGACAAGAATTTTGGATTACGGAGTTAGGGTAAGATAAAAATATTAGTTTTCTGAGATTTTAATTAGGTTATGATATTAATTACTCGGGGTTAGGGTTAGATAAAATTTTGGGTATTATATCACTCCCTTAAAAACTTCATCCATCACTCTAGTACTTATCCTAGGGTAGATAATCAAAGCTTTATCGATTTGCTGACAACTATGCGCACTATAATGGATAAGAGGAACTTTAGAGACTTATCAGTGGCCTAGGTTGTCAATTTACAAAATGTGATATACTATTGGTCATTTACAAATACGATAATAGAAGGTTATTGATTATTTAAAAGTGAAATGATTAACTTACAACCCAAAATTATAAAGTTATCACCAATTGACTACAAAAGAAAAAATTTTCAATCGCTTACAAATGAAATTACATAGGAATATGGCTAACCACTTAAAAGTACAATAATAAAAATGGACATCATATATTGCTCATATGCATCAACGAATGTTTGAGAATCAAATTCCATTAGCAATATCTATTGGCATGCCTTGTTGAGTGGAAGATAAAAAATACACCAGTTTTATTAGTTAATGCAAAATTTCAAATTGTAAATACTGGTAAAATCCAAAATGGCACCCAAAGTAAAACTTTTCAAATAAGCTTCATTTTCCTTTCCTCCCCCAGACATGTCTAAATCATAAAAAAGCTATGTGAATAAAGGTCACATTATATGCTCGGACACGGTTATAAAAGTCACCAACTTCTTAGGTTATTACAAACCATTCATTGCACCATTATTTTACATAAAAAAGGGAAGCAGTCAAGTGAGAATCGAGACTAGATTGGACATTCTATATTCTCACAAAAGAGATCACTATAGAGATCGTGTTGGTGATGAGTGAAGATTCCACATCATCCTAATAAAAAATGAGGTAAATTCACTCAACTTTTATCACTATATATATATATATATACATACATTCTCTTTCACATTTATTATATTCTTATTCACTCTTTACAATTACCACAATGGGAGGATGTGAAGTGGGCTTCTTTATACTCCTCGCTAAGTTGGGAATGACTGTCTATTGTTGGGATTTCCAAGCATTGCACTCTATAAAAAGGATATTACCTTATGAGATGAGGACATTAAAGAAGTTAAAAGGACAAGAGGAAAATATTTTGCTTCCAAATTCAGAGATCAAATCTATCTTCTTCAGGATGATAGGATAATTGATGATGTCATTATTGTTGATGATGTTCCCTTATTGTACAAAGTTATTAAATTTATTAACTCTGAAGTGAAAGGCAAACATTTGCGAGCCTCGGGGTTAAGCTGACCCCACTTTGGTAAGTTTCATTTGAAATCACCGAGGATGTAGAAATACTATGATTTCAACTTCTTCATAGAGGATTTAAGAAATATAAGAGAGCATATTTACCTTTTTTTCCATTCTATGACTCCTAAAAAGAATAACAAACAAATTAATCAAAAGCAGTACTCTAAAAAAGAGGGTTCCTTAATGAAAATTTTTTCCTATATCTTTAACCGGAGTAAAAGATTAGAGCCGAGGGATAACTCAAGAATGTAAGAAAGTGTATGAAATGTTCCATTGTAGGTAAGACCTCTAACAAATGACACCCATACAAAAAGCTTGTTATCATCCTCTAGGCATTAGGAAGAAACTATGCCTAGCTAAGTCAATAGGCTTGAGGGAATTTCTTATGAAAGGATGTAAAGGAAATCAAATGCCGGCATAGATAGCCTCAGCATAAAGAGATTTACAAGCATATTTTCAAGGATTGGTGGTTGGAGCAAAATTAATGCAAACACCAAAAGTGTAATTTTTGTTCAATACCTCATAATGTTACACACCTTCACTGATAGTAACTATGGGAGGAGTTGTGATTATATCTATAGATGAAGATGAAATTGGTGTGGATAATATCCTAATAGACTATCGAAACAAAAATATAAGGGATGAAGGTTTGAAGATCTAAGGAAAGAATGAGTGGAAACATGAGAAGGGTAATTGCAAGGAGTGAAGAATCAATTATCATCAAGGGATTCAAATGAAAGGTATGCCTTCTTGTGATATTCCATGAATCATGTTAATTCATAAAGCTTATTTCTTCCCCTATTGTGTGATAAGGAGAGTGAAGGGATTGCCCAGCTTATCCCTAAAAATATAAAGAAAAAGGCTAAGGTAAATAAGGTTAGGGGTATTATTAAATTTGCTAGTTATCAATCCATCAAATATCATCTCTTTATGATTTTTATGATTTTTTTATGTTTTGTGGAGATTATCATGATTTATGGAGAGAAAAATGACAGAGCGGTAGTAGAAAGATGGGACGAGGTTCCTGTATGAACCAGCACTATACCCTCTCAACAAGTTAAGGCAATCGGGAGAACCAAGACATTGGGCAATAGCTATTCTGCCCCAATTGTTAATATACAGAAAGGTCCCAACAATAGGGTTCCTAGATTGGATACTTTCCCTTTGAGGAAAGACATTATTCATGAGGGGACTAAGTTCTTACTAAAGGACTACGGATTTTCCTTGCCCATTTCTGAAGACTACTCATTTTTCAATTTTCATCTAGATGATTTAGCAGGTCTCGAGTTGACTGAGGTTGTAATGCTATGCGAAGACAAGAAAATTGTTGAAGGCTTGATGAAAACCTCTTTTTTGAGGGTCAACATGAACTTAACTTTTTACGTGCATATCAGATTCCTAATTCATATCTATGTAGGCTCATTAATAATTCATTCTTGTTCAGTTCATATTTGTTATCTATGACAACTATTCATGAGAAAATAAATTTGTGACCATTTCTCTTAGGCACCAGACACTTCCAATGGAGAGTTAATATAAATATCTTCAAACAACCTACTCAACCTATGCGGATGAAAATCAAGTCATTCAAGACAAAGTCTTTGAATTGGAGATTGTAAAGATTTAACTAAAATATTTTATCCTTAAAGCATACTTTTTTCAATCTCAAGTTGCTAGCCTGGAAGATCATTTAAAAAGTGTGAAACATGCACAAAAGGTTGAGATGGAGCTGCTAAAAGAAAAGAATATCTGCTTAGAAAATGATATCCGTAAATAGATAGCCATAATCAACAAATTAACAACGAGAAGAAGAAAGGTCTTGTGGATACTAGAAAAGTCTAGCAATATTCCAATGGATTGAGGGTTGATCACTAAGAGAGAAAACTTCTCATTGCTAAAGTATATGATATCAAATGTGTAGGAAAAGAAATCATAAATAAAGACTTGTTAAATAGTAATGAAATAAAGAGTCTTTAGGAACAACTCTCTAGTGCCAAAGAAGTAATTGAGGCACAACAAAAAGGCATGGATGATCATATAAGTAAAGCAATTTCCAATGCCAAATTGAGGCATGCTAATGAAATTGAAGATGATTATTTGGTAAGTGAATAATTTTCCCATTATAAGAAACAACTTCAATCACAGTGGTACGATTATGGTATCTCTATTGCATATGCTTAGTTTTAAGTCTTAGTTGAGCTTATTCAGCTATGTAAAGCTGACGGATAGTTTTACAAGGGTAAAAATTTCGGTAGAAAGATGTTGAGGGCGATAATGAAGATGAAGATGACTATTAAGGGATCTATCCTCTTAAAGATATTTTTTCTTTAGCACAACCTGTATATATCTTCCTTCTATATGACATGATCGTTTCCCTTTCTTCACACATTTTTATTCTCATATGTTTCTATATTGATGTTGAGTAGCTTGGAAGACTAAAACTATAATTAAGAATACCATGGCCAAATTATTGAATATAGGGAGGCCATCTTCCTAAAATATTTGTGATAAGAAATATTAAAATCCAAATGGCACAGATTTTGAATTTTTATTATACTTTGGTGGTGGAAAACCAAATTAGTGTCCAATCTGGTTGCCCTTGGTTGATCAGACAAAATGGACCAACCAAGCCCCTCAGCATGGGCTTAGTGGTGTCAACACCTCAGTTGAGGAATGCACTATAGGAGCCTTGGCTTAGTTAAGCTAAAAAGCCTATAGGTGTGTCAAATGACTTGGTGGCCTTGGTACCTCGACTAAGAACACACCTTGGGAGATTAGGCTTAGTGAATGAAAGAGAACTTCACTTTTTCATCTTCATCAGGTGTGCCCCTCGAGCTTAGTAAGTGATAACAATTTTTTCTTTCAACAACTATCATGAGTGATCTTCTTCAATTCTGGCCTCTTTCAAGGTTTATATATTTAGCTTAAACTTAGTTCAATTCACCAGGTGTGCCCACCTTTATTACTTGATGACCTTTAGGTGGGCCTACGTATTGAGGCTCAAGAGTAATGAGTGAAAGCTTCTTCTTTTTTATTATTTTCATCTCATTAAATGTGTCCATCTTCGATGGTTAATGGCCTCAATAAGGGCTTATAGATATGATAACTGCCTCTTTGTGAGAGGCCTTACTATTTGGTATTTGTCGACTATGCCCTTCTAGAATGCTTACTCATTTGAAGTGTATGTACTTATCATTCAATGATTTTATTCACTACAAAAGACATTATTATTAGTAAAAAAGTAAGCTACTAAAATCTATTCCTTTATTGACATATTTTAAAGAAAAGGATATCAATAAATTACATAAGTGCATATATGACAATCTTATCATTCAAATAAATCTGAAGCAACTTTATAAATAACATTTTCTTAAGTGTCTTGCATTCTAAGTGTTGGCTAAGTATCTTCCCTCTTTATCAGCCAATATAAAGGTCGATGACCCTAGTTTCTCCATAATTTGATATGGACCTTCCCACTTGGACGCAAGCTTACCCTAATGATCATTGCCTTGAAATTCAACCTTTCTTAATGCCCAATCTCCTACTCTCAAACACATAGGCTTGACTCTCTTCTTATTTTATTTTTCTACATGAAGCCAATAATTTGTGAGTCATATTCATACTATGTCTCTTCATTATTCAAGTAAGTCATCCTCTATTTTCAAGGCTTCTTTATTTTCTTTAGGATTATACTAACTAATCCTATTTGACCTAGTGTATCTTACCGTTGGAACAACTACCTCAGCTTAGAAAGCTAACTTGAAATGATTTTCTCCCATTGGGTACTTTACTGTTGTCCTGACAGCCCAAAATATTGTCAGAAACTCATCCATCTAACCCTACTCAAGTCCATTAAGTTGGCATCTATACACTCCCGATGTTTCTCAATTTTCATGCTTAACCTGACCATTACACTAGTATTGATTCCAATGAGAAGTCCACTCTATTAGATCAAGTGTTTTAAGGGAAAAAATTAAATGTAATTTAACTGTGGATGAGATACTTAAGTAAATATATAGTTAATTTCCTAGTTTTCACAAAATGTCAATATTTATTTTTATCAAATTGTTGGCCATTATTCTCAATAGTTGCTTATGATAATCTAAACCTACAAAAAATCCTTTGTTCTCTTTGTATAATATGTATCTTGTTAAGGTATATGTTTTCTTCTCTTACTGATATATTAAAGTTTTCCAGAAACACTCTATTGTTTTCTTTTCGGTGATTTGAGCTAGAGATTCTACTTCTATCCACTTTGTGAAATAGTTAATAACAACAATATTAAATCTTTTATGACCAATACCTATAATCAATATGTTAGTTTAGGAAACATTACATAATTATGTTAGCATAATTGATTTTCATATTTCATATTACTAGGCTAAGCAGCCAAAAAATGTTAGCTCCCTAAACGGTAAATGGCCTTGAACTTACAATCAATTGCAGCTTGAAAGTAGGAATATTTTGTGCCAAGAAATTTTTTTGACATGCTTGGCATTACTGTATGACTTCCCTAGCATCTTGATACATCATCTTCCAGTAATTTCCCTAGCGAAAAGCTTTAGCTAATAGGGATCTAGCAGCTTGATGTAAATTGCATATGTCAATGTGCACTTCCTCTAATATCCTTTGTCCTTGTATTTGAGGTAAGAATTTTAGCACCAATATGGTTTGTGAATGTCTATATAATTCTCTTATGGTAACAAAATATTTAACAACCCTTTTTCTTAGCTGAAATGACTTTTTTTGTATCCTGACATGATTCCTTCTTCTAAATAACCTACCAACTCCTTTAACCATTTGTCTGGCACAAGTAATTTTGGGATATCAGATCAATCTTCTTGGGATTTTTTAAGGTCTGTCAACCTTATTTTCATGTAGTCTATTTCAACCATCATGGTTAACGAAGAGGTACCATCTGAGGCTAATATGGTTAGTAGGGTAACCACTAGATTAGCCACTTACGGTATTTCAATAATTTGAACAAAGGAAAAGTGTTTTTTTTTTGTTTTAATTAGCTTCCGCAAATACTTCTCTATACTAGGCTTTCAAACTTCATATTTTTCATTGTATATCCCAATGGAAAATGCTAAGTTGCTATAGAGCCTAATATTTTCTATCCCTAGGTCATGTTCTATTATAAGTCCAACAAAAATAATTTCATGTTTTAGTTCAGTATTGGTGGCAACAAAATCAAATCTCAGTGCATGTTCAATAACTATGCCATTATGATTGATAAAAATTGCATTGCCCTTAGAGGCCAAACTGTTAGATGCTCCATCGACATATATCATCCATCCCTTTGCTCTCTGAGTATCAATGATAAGAGAGGTTAGGTCTCAAACGAACATTCGACTAGAAAATCAGCTAGAGGTTTCCCTTTAATTGTAGGTCTAGGCCTATACTGGATATCATATATACTTAATTCAGAAACCCACAAAGTAAGGCTTCAAATTTCTAAAGGCAATTAGCAGAGAATAAGCCATTTTCTCCCAATTGAAGTGCCAGCAATTCACATCAGTGAAGACCTTACTAGCATAATAGATAGGTCTCTCTATTCTAGTCCCAGTGTCATCCATAATAAGAATAGAAGAAATTGCCGACATCAATGTCGTGTGGTATAATAACAGTTCTTTCTCTTCCAACACAATGGTCAGGGTTGGAAATTTAGATAAGTGTGCCTTCGAATAGTTGAATGCATTCTAACAATATTCCGTCCATTGAAAACTATTATTTGCAAGTAAATTTTTTTTAAAAAAAAGGGAAAACTATTATTTTCTCCCCTGAACAAAAGCCTATGTAATGTAGATAGTTTTCTATCCAGATGCTAAATGCCTATTTTTTTTTCTATTGGATGTTGCATATTCAGGATGGTAGCAAAAATTTTAGAATTTATGTCAATGCCATCCTACGACACCATGAACCCTAGGAACTTGCCAGCACCAACTCCAAACATACACTTAGTGAGGTTTAGTTTCATTCAGTATCACCTTAGGATCTCAAAAACAAAATTGAGCTCTTTAATGTGGGTTTCCTTTTGCTTGCTTTTCACTATCATGTCATTCATATTAGCCTCTATCTATTTTCCAATCTTCCTATAAAAAAAATACATTTACCAGCCTTTGAAAAGTTTCCTTTACATTCTTGAGTTGAAATGGAATGACCTTATAACAATAAAGGTGGTTTTCTCTTTGTCACGATCACCAAGTTTAATTTGATGATACCTAGAGTAGGAATCCGTAAAAATTAACTTTTCTTGTCTAGTCATCGAGTAAATCAATTGTTAAATATGAGGGAGTGGATAACCATCCTATAGACATGCTCTATTTAAACCACTAAAGTAAATACACATTCTCCACTTCCCATTAGACTTTTTAACCATGATTGGGTTGGCTATCTAGTCAGCATATTTCACTACCTGAATAATTCCTAAAGAAAGCAACTTTTCCACCTCCTATTTGATTGCTATGTGCTTTTCTAGTCCAACAACTCTTTTTTTTTACATTAGCTTAAATCTATCTTTTATATCTAGATGTTGTTAATTGATTTTTTGGGGACTCCTCTCCAAGTCTGATATATTTCAAGCAAATACATCCTTCTTTTCTATGAAGAAAGCTCATTGTTAGCTTTAATGATATCTTTTCGTATCATCACTTTATGATTTGAGTCTCCTAGTTTTATTTCTTTTGCCTCTATAATAGCTTGTATACCTTTCCCAAGGACATTCATGTCCTCTAACACCAAAATTTTCTATATTTTCATGGCATTTAACCTTCCAAATGTTCCCTTTACTTCAATAACATGGCATTATCTTTCCATCCTTTGATCCACCTAAACCTCTTCCAATACTCCATATACTGGGAATCTAATTAAGAGTCCATCCATAAAAATGCTTGCCTAGAGTTTGTTAATATTTGTTCATCCTAATACCATATTATAAACTGGCAAATAACCAACTATCTTGAAACTTGCTTGTATACTTTTCACCGTTCTTGGTTAGCCTACCGTTAGAGTTAGATACACTGCTCCTTTAGAATTTATTATGTTACCAATAAATCCCACTAGAGGTGCATCTTTATATATCAAGCACTACTCTAGCATCCCCAATTACTTATAGGCATATTCAAATATAACACTCACTTAAATTCTTGTGTCCACAATATCCCTTTTTATTACACAATTAGCTATTTGCACTTTAATTACTAAGAGATCTCATTATTTTAATCCAAGCTTGGATCTTCGTCCTTAGGTGTGAAGCTAACTTCCCAATTTTATGTTTTTGGCCTCTCGGTTGTTTTATAGGTTTCAACATTTCTAACATATTCTTTCAAGACTATATTACTTGCGCCAGCTAGAGAATCTCCTTCAACTATGGTATGTATAATTTTCTTGGGTACCTTGGCTTGCGACAGTTAGGGCAACTAACACATCATCCCCATCTCTTGTCTTACCATGGGCACGTGCATATGCTGATTCAAATAACCTTTTCAAACTAAATCTTCAACTACATCTTTTAAGGTCTTACAATCCTCTATGTCGATCATATACTCTTCATGATATGCACATCATTTGTTAAGGTTTCTATGCTACATGTCTGTGTGCATGGGAAATGGTCATGGAAATGTTTGCTAACCATTTTCAACATTGTATATGTGCTCCAAACTAGCCATAAGAGGTGTGTATTTGTCAAATCTTGCTATTAGGGGTTATCGTGTAATCAATTGTACCATAAACCTTAATATTATGTCTCTTTTCTTAACTGTAAATCCCTTTTTTCAGCTTGTGTCTTGGAATTGAGGAATTATCAACCTTTTTTACCAGTGGCCATATCACCTTGGTCATTTCCTTGATGTTTATTTTCTCTTTTACATCCTTTCCCTAAAGAGGAGTATGATTTGTGCTAGGCCAAGTATAGATTCTCAATCGGGTCTTTTCCAGCCAATCGTTTGAGTAAAGAAGATCTAGTAATGTTGTTGTCTCAATCATCTATTTGTCAAATTTCTTATCAAATCTATTTCAAAAATATGGAAATGAATCCACTAACATCAATGAGAATCCCATCAAGGAGAATGATTCTTTCTTAGGTCATCAACATGTGTCGAATTATTCCATGAAACCCATCACGAGTTGAGAAAATGATCTTATCGACTCAGGCTTTAGTTTTTCAAACCATCTCAATGCCGATCCCTTTAAAGTTTTTAAAAATGGATTAAATAAGATATCTTCCCATTCTCTAGGTAATAGCATCGTATTTCTAAACACGTTCAAGTGGTATTTTAGATTTAAAAAGCTATCGAATGTTTCAAAAGTTGTAATTATTATTCATTATGATGGCACTTAAGATATGCTTCTAATTAAGAGTATTTTTCAATTATATCCATGTACGTTATTTTTTTCTTACCTTTAGCCTCTAAAGCTTTTTGCACCTTTTGCACTTTTTTTCTATCATCCTACTGATAGAATCATCCTAGACTCTAGTATTTTTTCGGCCATCGTATATAAGATATTCTTCATCATCTCTATCATTTTGATGGACATCATGCCCTTTTCTTTGATTTGGATGCCTTTCTCTTCTATCTTGGTTGAGAGGGATCAAAGATATTCGTTATCTATCTCTTTTAGTTCTCTTTATTCACGTGTCTTCCTCTTCTTAAGGATGACACTACACGTCATAGTTCTTGGATGGCCTCTACTAGAGTTTCTTGTAGGAAGGGTTGCTAGGCCATTTCACAACAATGCTTATGGTGTTGATCTAAAAGATTTGGTAGTTGGCTAAGAGTGTGTGTTAATGAAGCTAATATGTTTGAGATCATCTCCTGAATGGATGCTTAGAGTTTTGTGTTTATAGCTTGAAGTTGAGATACAATTACTATATTATCTTCTTTGGAATGGTTACTAGTACTAGGATCGGGAATGTCTGAAGGTTATATGGGAGACATAGCTTTTTATTCAAGTCCTCAAAGATGATGACTATTTTTGTCTGTATATTGCAAAGTGAGGTGAGATATTATCCATTTAGGGAATGCCAAGAGCAAAAACTTAGAAGAGAGAAGAGGGAGAAGAGGTGGGAATTTTTATTAATGATTTCAGATCCCTCCAAATGAGTACAAGAACCTCTATTTATAGAGGTAGAACTAGGGAGGAGGGGAAGGGGGTAAGTTAGTGTTGTTAGGAACAACCAACCATATCTAGGTGGCGAGATGGACCAACATCTATCATAATGTAAAAGAATCATAAAGGAGGAGTGTCTTAAAGAGTAGGCGAGTCTAAAGATCCTTAGGTCATCCTTTCTTTCATTAGGCTACCACTCCTTAGGCCCAAAAGTGTTAGTTTTGGAATTACCCATATCATTACATAAAAAACATAAATAACATGATTTTATAACTTAGGAAAATACTTAAGGAAAATGTAAGGCAAATGAGGTCAGAAAAGAGCAATAACCAAAGTGAAAGAAGAGGCTAGAAGTTGTGTGAAAGTCTGGCAAAAATGGATCCTTGTTGTGTGAGGTTTGGATGCAATTATGGGGTGAATTATGTTAGGTACTTATAAAAATAGGGAGTGGGATGCTTGAGATGCTCAAAATGAAGGGGTAGGGTAGTGTGAGGTTCTCACATTGGGAAAGGTTTGGTGCATGAGGGTTGGGTAGTTTTGAGGGTGTTGTTGCGTGAAGAAGACTAAATATGGGGATGAAATGAGGTAGAAACGTGAGCTTATCACATTAACAAGGAGGAGAAATGTTAACTGATGACAATATGAAGGTGGTGTAACATAAGGTTTGACAAGCTACATTGAGCTTGGTGCACAAAAATGTTTAAAAATCAATGGAATGAAACATTTCAAAGTTAGGAATAAAGAGAGGGAGTCATGGGAAAGTTCAATGGAGAACTAAATGAAGTAAGGATAGAAAGAGATGGGGTATTTACTGTGTGGAGTGGTGTGGAAAGGCTGGGATGTGTGGAAGCCAAGAGGTGAAGTCGGGTTGAGCTAAAGATACATAACGAGGAATTTAGGGGAATATTTGTGTAATAAAACCCTAGGTTGAGGGATGTGATGATGGTGATGATGAATTTTGACTTAGTTAGGCTTGAGGTTGGAGGCTAAACCAAAAGGATTTTATCGGGGAAGGAGGAAATCACACAAGGAAGAAAAATATGGGGAAGGAGAAGAAGAAAAGAGAAAAAAGGAAAAGAAGAAAGAAAAGGGGGATAAGTTTAGGATTATGGTTAAAGTTAGGTTTAAAATTAGGTTTAAAAAAATAAGATGAGATTAAAATATTACTCACTTGGGATTAATATTAGATTAAATTTAGGGTTTTATACAACTACCTCCTTAAAATGGACTTTATCCCTAAAGTCAACTGGTTAAGGTTGGGGAAGAAGAAAAGAAGGATGTAATAAAGGGTGATCTTAGAGGTAAATCTAACGAAGCCAACATAACATTATCGGGTACAACCCCTTAAAAGAGAGAGAGAACCCCAAAACATATCTCACCTACATCTAAGAGCTTAGGATATGCCTTGTGTATTTCCTTCTCTATCTCCTAAGTAACCTCTTCTACCCCATGGCGACTCCATAGAACCTTCACAAAAGGAATTGATCTCGTACAAGTTTTTTACATTTAGGTGTCAAGAATCTATAATGACACCTTCTCATAGGATAACGAATTATCAAGCATGATCTCATTAGGTTTGATCCCTTGATAAGGACATGCAGCATACTTTTTCACCTACAAGATGTGGAAGATTTTGTACTAACTCTAATGGAAGTGATAAGTGATATGCGACCTTGAAAAATCTATCAAGGATCTTGTTAAGCCTACTATACCTCAAGATCAGCTTACCCTTCCTACCAAACCTCTACACACTTTTTGTGGGTGAGACCCTCAATAAAACTTTATCCCCCGCCTTAAAACTATCACCACATCTTTTTAGATTAGCATAACTATAACACCCCCATTTTTTGAATCATAAAATTTTATTTTTAGGACAATGCGGAAGCATTAAAAAAATAAAATCGGGGAATGTTACCACCACATCAACCATAAAAGAGGTGTGATCATAATCTAACTAACGCCTAATGCAAGGAAAAACTAAACAAGAAACAAAAGATGCATGTTCACAATGTTATTATGACAAAATAGTATAATAAGGCTAGAACAACATTATAGCAATATGATAGTTTACAAAATCAAATACGAAAAATCAAGCTAAGAGTTTAAATAACTAGAAATACAAAAACTTTCCAACGTAGTGGGCAAAATATGTAACACCTTTAAAATTTATAGTTTAAAATTTTCATTTGTTATAGGAAACCATATACTAAAACCAGGGGTGCTACCGCCGTGATCAGTATGAGATTGACCCCTAGTCAATCTCCTACTAACCACAAGACTAAAGGAACTAAAAAAATTAACACTAATAATTAAGAAAAACCACAATAGTTTAACATTTCATAATAAAACCATAGTACGCAATGTTAGAGTTAATGCAGAATGGAAATTTAATACAAATGACACCCGCTATAGGGGAAGTAAAAATGATAGAAAAACAGGAAATGATAAGTCCGAAGAACACCCTCTTGAACCCCACATCAGGTACAACAATTCATCACTCAGTCCTGGCCAAGGCATCATAACCATCGAGTTATCATAAGCTTCATATCCTACTTGCACAGACTCAGGAGGGGCCATTACTCGTGGGAATGAGTAGCATCCATGAAAGGGGTAATCAGTACGCTATGTATTGAGTAAGGTAACAATATGGTTAAGATAAATCATAACATGGAAAAAGGAAAATAATGCATGCAGTAAGTCATTCCGAGTAATCACCATTATTAGAATTTAGGCCATTAAAACCATCTTCACACATCTCTCAATTATATCCATGTGAGTACAGGAACCCTATTATTATAGCCGGTTGATCAAAATACACTTCAAGGCAGGACACTCCTGGCCACTATTATTTGTCGGTGGATCGATCTTTAGGACAAAATGCTCTTGGCCATTATTCTTGCCGGTGGATCGATTTGGCCCCAACTCACATGGTGTTCCACTATAAGTGATTAGTATTTTTTCCATAACTTATTATCATCTAAGGTTTGGTTTATTGAGCTCAGGATCCCCTACTATTATAGTCGGTGGATCAGAAAACACTACAGGGCAAAACACACCTAGCCACTATTCTCGCCGATGGATCGGTTTGGGCCCTGCTCAATAGTCTTACACTTTAAATGGTTAGTGTTTTATTCATGTATTATTCAATAAGTAATTCCCTATCATACATGCATGCCCCTAATGGGCTTCTTATTCTCACTCTTCCACCCCAAACTCTTTGAATAATCCTATCCCATAACCTGGTACCTCTACACTCTCTAAGACTAAAAGGCTTCTTTCTCACCTTCCGCGTACTCACCATGAATCCAAAATCTCCCCCACACATGTGGGTCAAGGCCCACTTTCCTATTTATCCACTTAGGCTTAACATTGCCTACTAGGATTTTCCCTTGAAACCCTAATTTGGACTATGTGGCCCTAACCTCTCATCTTCATATATAGCCTATACTCCTCTTTAACTCCAACACCATCACTCCACTCAACCCACTCCAAGCATCATAACCCTACTCTCCATCTTCCATATATGATAAAGAAACCCTAGTCGGCCACCTTAAAACCCCAATACTCCTCTTTTCTTTTACACCATCCCTTCACACCTACACTCCACCTTCTTTACCACTTGACTCACACCCTTTATAAAACACCCTTCTAATCTCAACCCTAATTCCAACCAACCAATATCAACCCTTTCACAATACTCCCCTACTTAGGGTTTTTCCCTAAAAATCCTATTTAATCTCCCATGCACACTTCTACCAACCGACGCAACTACCTTTTCCCTAAAGACTTTAATCACCCAAAATACTCTTTCCTCACCATGTTTAAACCTTAAACTAACTTTTCCCACGTAAACTTTTCCCCCATTCAAAGACTAACCACCCTATGCAAACCTTACACTTCCTATGCAAGATTTACTCCAACCCTTCATTTTATTATTATACTTCCTTTATTTTATCACCCATAGGTCATAAGGTACTTAGGCTTTTCACCACTTCTTCTAACTCACTCCACCCTCTTTATTTATTTTAGATCCCCACAACCTCTCAAACCACCTAAGGCCTCCTGGTATGCATGTCATACCATAACAACTATACATAAGAGCATGTCATAAATAACAAGTCATATCACCCATATCACACATGTCATAAATCATACACAACTTACCTTAGCTCCATGCAAAGTAAGCTGCACTACACACATATTTAGTCCACATTCACATATAAATACACAACACATATCATTACTCCCATAAGCAGATAAATACACAACACATATCATTACACTCATAAGCATGTAAATCATAGCAAACCCAAGCATTAACCATATCCTTACCTAATAGGACACTAGGCTTAGAGCACGAATCCTAAGCCTCCTTACTTGGAAAGTTTGGTTCATAATCTATAAAAGTGGAACTCTAACTATTAAACCTTCTTCCTACTTCTTTTTCCTTTTTCTTTTATTTTTCCTAACTAAATATTAGTAATAAGGTTAATAATAATAATAATAAGGTTAATAATAGCAAAGTATTTAAAATAAATTATACTAAATAAATATAAGGGTTAAGGGCACAACCAAAGAGGGAGTAGCATGCTAGGGTGGCGGCGACGGCGGCGCGATGTGGTGGTGATAGAAAAGGAGGGATTTTAGAGTTGGAAAAGGGTAGGAAAGTAAGGTTTTCTTGGGTGGTAGAGTTTCTGGGTGAAAGGGGGTCGTGGTGGTGGTGGTGGTGTCTCACAATGGTGGCAATGGTGGCTGAGAGTGAAGGAGAGGAAAGGAGGAGGAAGGAGGGAAAGGAAAGGGTAATTGGTGGTGTGGCAAGGTAAGGGAGGTTTTTTGTGCATAAAGAGATGTAGTGAGTGGTGGTGGTTGTAGTGGTGGCGGCACAAGTGGCAGAGATGGGTGCAAAAGGGCAGCTTGAGCTACCCACTTTGCATAGGGGAAAAGAAGATTAGGGAGAGTTAGGGGTAGGGGAGGTCTTGTTTGATGGATCGTAGTGTAGGGAAGAGGAAGGGTAGGTGTGGTGATGGCAACGCGGCGCGACAGCGGTGGCGGCGATTGAAGAGAGGGTGCGAGGGAGCTGGGGAGTTCTAGAATATTAGAAAAAAAGGGAATTAGACGCATAAGGGATATATATATATAGAAGGTTGGGGGAAGTGGACAAAGGAAGGTAGAAGAAAAAGGGAGGGGAGGGATAGGCCGGCATGCAGGCTAGCGCAACAGGCACAACTAGGGGATAGGTTAGGTTTTTAGGTAGGGTTGCATGGGTTAGGTGGGGATGCTGGGGGCTGTAGAGTGGTGGAGACCAATGCAGCACAGTGCCAGCTAGATGCCATGCAGGTCAGGATGAGGGGAAGGTGTAACACCCCCAAATTTACTACTGAAAAATTTCGTTTAAATCAAAAGGTTTAGCGAAAGCAAAGGATAAAATCGTAAACTCGGGGGTATTACCGCCACACTTAGTACCAGACCAGTTCACTCCTACCGTTCCAGTACTAAGTACTAAGGCTATATCCGATCAACCTTTAGTACAAAGTATCAAAAACGCAAGACAACATTTAAAATAAATCCTTAACAAGAGGTGAGTCAAACAGAAGTTAGAATACGATTTAGGATTACAACCCCAGAATATGTTTCTCAAAACAGGAATGTAATACCAAAATACAGCTAAACAAAAACGAATCCCGAAGGATCAATATCCGGATTGCCTACTCACTCACGTCAGGCCTTCCACCCCAAAACAGTATCCGATCTTAAACCTGCACAAGAGGTCTGCTCCCCACCATCGATGGATCATCACAGGACCCATTCAACCAAGGTAGTATCAGTACGGGTCCAATACTGAGTAAGTTCCACTACCCTATTTTATGGGAGAGACGTAACTATACATCAAGTGCGTATTAAATCATGATACAAAACATTGATACATTATTACGCATACTCAAACCCACATCACAAGTCCTACCATACCCATATAGTAACATATGAAACATGTGTAACATCGTATTGAAACATATAAGGGTGTTATGACCAAAATGTAAAGTAACTCATTATGCACATAAGCAGCATGGGGTAATACAGATAATAAAAGCCGGTTATGGTCCTGGTAGGCTCATTCTTTAGATCTCTGGTAAGTATAGTAGATTCACGTCATAATCGTTATGAATCCATGAGAGTGCGGGAACCCCACTATTATAGCCGGTGTATCGGTCACTTATAGGGCAGAACGCACCTAACCACTATTATATGCCGGTGGATCGGTCTCTAGGGCAGAACGCTCCTGGCCACTATTATGCCGGTGGATCGGTCTGGTCCCAACTCTCATGGTGTTTCACTGTGATTATAACGTACCTTTCCATTATTTGTTTATAAGTCATTTCACACCATAATCTTTGTTAACCCATGCGAGTACGGGAACCCTACTATTATAGCCGGTGGATCGGTCACTTATAGGGTAGAACGCACCTAACCACTATTATATGCCGGTGGATCGGTCTTCAAGGCAGAACGCTCCTGGCCACTATTATGCCGGTGGATCTGTCTGGCCCCGACTCTCATGGTGTTCCACTGTAAGTATATAGTATCTTTCCCATGGTTTAATTACAACATACTGTTTGGTTTGTTGAGCTCGGGATCCCCCACTATTATAGCCGGTGGATCGGTCACGTATAGGGCAAAACACACCTAACCACTATTATACGCCAGTGGATCGGTCTCCAGGGCACCTCGGCACCTGGCCACTATTATGCCGGTGGATCGGTCTGGGCCCGGCTCAACAATCTTACTCTTTAAGTAATTAGTATCTTATTCGTGTCTTATCAAAAAGCTTTCCACCCTTGACATGCATATCAACTACCATCTACTTCTTTCCTCCCCAGGGGGCCCGTCCCATATCTTGAGACTCCTGCGCCCCTTATCACACCCTGATGTCCATCCCATCTTACTCTTATACATAAGGAAACGTAGTAAGGGCACACTCTCCCGAGAATGTGGGCTAACCCTAACACAACGATATCGGTCCCGCATGTCCTCACCCCTCTAGGGCTCCTCCTTGGAAAACCCTAATTTGGGCCTACATGGCCCAACTCCTTCTTACTCATCCTAACTTTACTTTGTTCCTTGTCTCGCATCCCGTCTCTACTAAGAAATTCCCAAAATATATCCCTTTATTCCCAAACTCCGCATGTGTCCGCCAAACCCTAGTTGGCCACACCAAACCCTAGCACTTTACTTCCTCCTCAAGTAACCTCCCCTCTTTGCCCCAAAACCTCTTCTCTCATTTAGAAGCCCATACTCATCCTTTATACAAGTGGACTCTCACTCTCAACCCCATACTCCATCCTTCCTTGATCATTTTTACCCTTGTACCCTTCAAATTGCTCATTTCCTCCCAAAACCCTAATTGGATCCCTTAGACACCCTTACATCGACCCACGTGAAATTTTGCACCCAAGTCTCCAATGGACCCGTAACTTTGACATTATCTTATTTACTTCTTAAATCAAATTTCCTCACGTAAGATTCATTCCCATGCACAATTTAAACACTCCATACAGCCTCTCCAACACCCACTTACACACAAAACCCTAATAAGGTCTCTTATGCATTCACTTACGTACTATTTTTCATAATAATTCTCCAATAATTCCAAGACTCTCCCAAGCTCTTACTTACAACCCAAATCAACTTTCATATGTAAGGGTCATGCCCATGCAAGGTCTAGCTCCCCCATGCAACTTCCCAAACATCCACTTCCCCGTTGTTCTTTTATTATCATTTCATGCTACCCCAAACCCTAGCATGCATGTCCTAGAAGGCCATAGCAAGTCACATCATCAACATCAACATCAAACATGGAACATGTCATACACGTATAATATAAGGCACACACAACATACCTCATGATCCACGCTGCGCTACACAAAACAAGTTATTCATAACACACGCATAATGCACATCAACATGGCATGCTCATCATTCACCCACACATTACATCACACATAGCACAAGGCCATAGCTTCGTCCTTACTAAATACCCATAAGTAGAGGTAAGTAGAGACTTACCTGGATCCGAAGCTAGCTAATTGAGATAGGAGGGAGAGAGATCACTAGCTCGTGGATCCACGAGAAAGCTTTCCTAGATCCGATAGAAATCGAAACTAAATTAGAAACTATTCTATCAATCAATAATTCACATATTCTAATTAAATAAACACAAGCGACACAAATGATCTTTCTCAGAAAACGTGTCCAAAACGTAGAACTTAAAAGCATAGCTCTATTAAGATTTAAGATTAAATATAATTCAAAACAGAGTAACACAAATACACTTAGGACATTTCCAATTAATTTGGAAAGACCGAGAAAGAATAATCGCTCATAAATTAATTTATCGAAAATAACTTATTTATTAGGTTTTACAACTAAATAGATAACCAAACCATTTACATAGAACCAAATCCAAACTGATTAGGTTAAAACAGAATTTAAATGATTTAAAACCCAAAGATAGAAATTAATTAGATAAATTACACATAGCAAAATCAATTTCATAAAATCATCCCCGAAAATTAGGGTTTTAAAACCCACGACACAAACTCAAGTAATTCAATTTAATCAATTCAAATTAAAGGTATTAGAAGCATTTAATACCATTTCAACTATTTCTATACATTCAATTTTAGAAAAAAACCAATATAAGTAATCGATTTCATAATTTCACTTGAAATTTAGGGTTTTAGGCCCGAAAATACAATTCGTTAAAATTCTATAAATTTAATCAAATTGAATGTTTAGAAATGTAATTAAACACATTTAATAACATATCAAATAATCAATTGCTCAAAACTAGTAAAAGAAATACACAATTTAGCACGATTAGGGTTTTTGAGCCCGTAACGCAAACCCGATCAATCCTTGCCAAAACATATCAATTGACGGTTCGAAAATGTAATTAAACATATTCTAATGTAATTTATATAGTCAATTGAATAAAATAACCCGATTACTCAAACCAATTTAAACCCGCGGGAGTTTTGACCTAAAAATCCAATTCCGATCAATTACGCACAATTTTCCCAAATCGACACTTCCAATATAAAATTAAATACATTTTAAACGATATTATAAAATCAATTGAGCGGGACGGCTCAATTATACGACCAAATTTCATTACACCGGAATTTTGACCTAGGAATCAAATTTCGATAAAACTTGCATAAATTTCTCAAATTGACGGTTCCAAAATGAAATTGGATACATTTTAAAACACTTTGTATAATCAATTTATCAAAAATAGCTAAATCGAACGAATCCGAAAAATTCGGGCATAACCCGGCCAAAAAATCAATTTTTCCAAAATTCCAACACAACCACACAATTAACCTATCCAAATCAATCTTACAGCACATATATACATAAATAAACAATCAATTTAGCTTTTCATAAGCTAATTCATACTCAATTAATCAAATATATATATTAGGGTTTTCGGAAATTATACCAAACAAAAACTGATAAATCGGGGCAAGGGAAGGTTGGGGAGGCTTCGTCGGGGGTCGGGGGTGGCTCGCCGGTGGTCGCCCGAGCTCGCCGGTGACCGGGCGGTGGCGTGAGCTGCGTGGCCTGCTGCTGCTGCTGTCGCCCGTTGTTACCGGTGGTTGTTGTTGCTGTGGTCGAGCTGGCTGCTGCGCCTGCTGATGCGTCGCCAACGGTCGCGCGTGGCAACAGGTTAGAGGTCGGCGGCCGACGAAGGAGGAGCAGGGAGGAGCTAGGAGGAAAGGTGGCGAGGGAGGTCGGCTAGGGTTTCGGTTGCAGAACAGGGGCGCACAGGAGAGGGGTTGGGGTAGGGAAGAGAGAAAGAAAAAGAAGAGGGGGGTCGGATGGTGTTGTGCCATGCAAGGGAAAAAATAACTTGGGCCGAGGAAGAAGGAAAGGAGAGGAGGGGGAGAGGAAGTTGGGTAGCGCTGGGCGTGGCCTAGTTCGGCGAGGGAAAGAAAAAGAAAAAAAGAAAAGTGAAGTGGTTGGGTGTTTTTGGATTTTTTTATGAAATTCTGGGAACAATAAAATTAGCAATAATAAATACATAAATTTTTTATTAATTAATATAGAAATTATCATTATAATTTACTTAGATTTTGTTTTAGTTTAGTAGATTATTCTAGCCTCCACTAAGTTGATCTCTACATTATTTTCCTCCTTTTTGGCTTTAATTATTTTTATTATAATATCCTTATTTTAATAAAAATGGTATATTTAATTAAATCTCACCTATTAATCATTATTTTATTTTTAATTCCTAAAATAGGGTTTTGGGGAATTACAAAATACTTCTAATTTGTTAGCTTAACTCTTAGGCATAATCATAAAATTCCAATTCCCAAGCAATGGCCTATTAATGGCCTACATCATCACCCTCGGCATACTCTAATTGAGAGTCATAACCCTACAAATCATCCTCTACTCCCCAAACCAAAAGCTGGATCATCATAGTGACCATACAAGTGCAGTATCAATACAATAAAGTACTGGTAAAACATACTACCTAACACACGGTAAGGCTCATGCAGCATATTGAAGTCATATAGTAGCATGGCGATATCATATTGGTATAGCTCAAGTACAACAAGGCATGCTTGCATGGAAATCATAGAAGTATAGAAATACGTACAATCCATACATTATAAACCATATTATAATTCCTCCTTTAGTGATCACACAAATTCTAGTTAATAAGATAATTCGTTTGACCACACTCAGTTCTCTACCATGAACAAAAGTCATGGTAACACAAATAATTACAATGGGATACCACACCCATCACACAAGGTCAAAATACATCAAAGGGGCTATCTTTAGGGATACCAAACCTTGAATATATCTACTACGAGGGTTAAAAAGTTGAAATACCACACTTACCTAAGCAATGGACAATACAAAGTGTCAGGGGGCTTGTATTAGGATACCTCACCCACCCAAGCTAGACACTGATTCCATGTCGGCATGCCATAGTATAACCCTATATTTTAAAAATATGCGCATACCCCCTATCGACCGTAACCTGTCCACTAACTCTCGATAGCTACCCTGAGAGCCAAAGAAAAAGCACGAACGAAATCTTAAACCATTAATTTATATTTTCAAGTCATATCACAAATCACAACAAAAATCCACATATAACCAAATTAGGTATTTCCAAGTGATAACATCAAACACAATTAAATTCCATTATTTAACCAAATTGGGTGTTTCAAAGTCATAACACCAAACATATCACAAGGCATTAAAGACACCATTTGGGTTTTTAGAGATGACACTGAACTTAACTAAAATCAAGTCTCAAATACCATCATGATGATTCCTATTAAATTAGATCAATCATAATTGAATTTATAAATGTTGTAAATACATGGAAGTATCAACACAAAAAGCCCAAGAGAAACACAACAATTCATAAACAAACCGGTCAGCTTCCATCCAGACTAGTTAATCGGTCCCTCGGACTAGTTGACTAGTCTATTCATAACATACTTTAACCAAAACAACACCAGAGAACCAGTTGACTAGTTGGCCTCACTAATCGATTGTTTATGGGAACCAGTTGACTAGTTTGGTCCAACTGGTCGATGAGTCTAAGTAGAGACCAATCCATTTTACCCTATAGAAAAACCAATCAATGGGTTTGACCAACTGATCAACTGGTCATAAAAACCAGTTGACTGATTTGGTCCAATCGATCGATGGGTCTAAGCAGAGACTAAAGCATTTTGGTCTGTAAGAACCTCAATTGATGGGTTTGACAAGCTGATATATTGTTCATCAAAACCATTTGACTATTTTATCAAACCAATCAACTGATCTCGTGACCCAAGTGATCCAAAACTTCAAACCATTTGACTTCTCACATAACCAATCAATGGGTTCGAGGAACCGATTGACTAATTTTGATAAAACACTACCCAAACATGTGATACACACACCATATTTTTCCATGCTTTATTATATTAATACTAGCATGCTTCTATGTTAAAATACACATAAAAATAGGTGTTTCACATATATAATCACATGGATACATGGTAATATACATACTCAAACGAATCATGCTCAACTGGCCAACTTTATGCTTAAAATTAGAGAAATCCAACAACAATAACTTAGTAAGAATTATAATACATGCTCAGATCATGGAACATAATTAGATCATTCTAACATATATACCAAACACATGTAACCCAAATACACCAAAGATCCTTATTTATGTTAGAGATAAGAATTCCTTGCTTTGAAGTAATTTTTCTAGCACAAAAGCTCCTACTTGTTGGCTATCTAGGAAAACCTATTCATAAGTGAATCATAGTTAATACCATTAAAAAGTAATCTTTCAAAACTTCATTAAAATCAAGGAAAAACCAAAATAAAGAGAAGAACACAAAACACCGCCTTTGTCTCAAAAACAGGGTGTTAAGGAAATAACTAAAATCTTCAACCTTTCCCAACCTTGATTCTTCCTTGATTAAGGAAAGAAGGAGAGAACTAAAACCAAGATTAGAAGAAGAGAAATGAACATAATTCTTGCACAAAGAAGGGATAAAATCAGAGAAAGACTTTGTTTTTCTCACTAGAGGGAAGAAGAGGAAAAAATGAAGGGGTGCTCAACACTTGAAGAAATTTTCCACAAAGAGAAGGGAGAATAGAGAAACTTGACTAAGTGAGGAATGAAAATGGATCAAAAATGGAAGATAAAGAGGCAAGGTTGGGTCGATAATCTCAAAAGAAAGGAGGAAAAGATTGATGAGGTTGAGTGTGAGAAACCAAAAAGTGAGGGTTGACTTGATGGGGTGGAGGGTTGAGTGCAGTCAGAAATGAGTATGACAATGTGTAACACCCCCAAATTTCACTCCTGAAAAATTTCGTTTAAATCAGAAGGTTTAGCGGAAGCGAAAGAATTAAAACCATAAACCTGGGGGTATTACCGCCACACTTAGTACCAGATCGGTTCACTCCTACCGTTCCGATACTAAGTGCTAAGGCTAAACTAAACAATCGTTAAGTAAGAGTCATCAAAACACAGGTCCATAGTTAACATAGACCATTCACGAAAACCACGAGTCAACAACAGTTAAAATATCGTTAAGATTACAACTTTAGAGTACGGTTTCAAAACAAGAAGTGTAGTACAAAATATAGCTAAATGAAACAGATCCCAAGGGACCAATATCCGGATTGCCTACTCACTCAAGTCAGGCCTTCCACCCCAACACAGTATCAACCTGCACAAGAGGTCTGCTCCCCACCATCGGTGGATCATCACAGGACCCATTCAACCAAGGTAGTATCAGTACAGGTCCAATACTGAGTAAGTCTCGCTACCCTATCATATAGGAGGGATATAACTATACATCAAGTGCATATTAAATCCGGGTACAACACGTTGATACAATATTATGCATATTCACAACCCACAACATAAATCTTACCATACACCTAGAGTAATATATAAAACATACGTAACATTCTATTTAACGTATAAGCGTGGTATAACCGAGATGTAAAGTGGCTCATACGCCTCAGGTAGGAACAATCCATATTATTAAAACTCAATACGTGGCATACTCACGTAAGCAGCATGTAGCAATACAGATAATAAAAGCTGGTCATGGTCCAATTAGACTTATTCTTTATTCTCATTAATAATAGGTTCATTCCACACATTTTCTTTAATAATCCATGTAAGTGCGGGAGCCCCACTATTATAGCCGGTGGACCGGAAATCAACACTCAGGGCAGAACGCCTCTGACCACTATTATAGCCGGTAGACAGGAAATAAACACACAGGACAGAACGCCTCTGACCACTATTCTTACCGGTGGACCGGACTGGCCCCGACTTACATGGTGTTTCACTGTAAGTACTTAGTATTTTCCCATGGATTACTTCATTCATATTCATTCAAAGCATTCTTCATTAATCCATATGAGCGCGGGAGCCCCACTATTATAGCCGGTGGACCGGAAATAAACACACAGGGCAGTACGCCTCTGACCACTATTATAGCCAGTGGACCGGAAATAAACACCCAGGGCAGAACGCCTCTGGCCACTATTCTAACCGGTGGACCGGACTGGCCTCGACTCACATGGTGTTTCACTGTAAGTACTTAGTATCTTTCCTATGGATTAACTTATTCGTTTGGGTCTGTCGAGCCCGAATCCCCCACTATTATAGCCGGTGGACCGGAATAAACACTCAGGGCAGAACGCCTCTAACCACTATTATAGCCGATGGACCGGAAATAAACACCCAGGGCAAAACGCCTCTGGCCACTATTCTAACCGGTGGACCGGACTGGATTGGGCTCATCAGTCTTTCGATTTACGTAATTAATGTCTTATTCGTGTCTTATTGAATCACGCAATACTCTTGACATGCATAAATCATTCTCTTTATACTATACTCATCACAACTAATAAAAACCCACATTCATAACCACACTTTAATCAATAAATACACATGATAACGCCAAGCAACTCTAAGCAGCCACACCAACCCTAATTGTCCACACCAAACCGTGGTTAGCCACTCTTATCCCTATTTCACCATAACCCCCATACTTAGCCATCCCAAACCTTGATTATCCTCAACAATCACGATTAGTTACTCCAACCCTACTTAATCACAACGTCCCAGAGTTAACCACTCCAAACCCTAATACCGTACAATCATTAACTCCCATGCAAAACCCTAACTCCACCATGCAAACCCTAATGCCACCATACCAACATTAATACCATCATGCAAACCATAACACCACCATGCAAACCCTAATACCACCATAAGCCATTAATACCACCATGCAATCACTAATACCACCATACAAACCCTAATACCTCCATACAATATTAATACCTCCATAAAATCACAAATACCACCATACAATATTAATACCTCCATAAAATCACTATTACCACTATGCAAACCCTAATACCACTATACAACATTAATACCTCCATAAAATCACAAATACCACCATACAAACCCTAATACCACCATACAATTTTAATACCTCCATAAAATCACTAATACCACCATACAAACCCTAATACCACCATACAATATTAATACCTCCATAAAATCACTAATACCACCATACAATATTAATACCTCCATAAAATCGCTAATATCACCATACAACCCTAATACCACCATACGACATTAATACCTCCATAAAATCACAAATACCACCATACAAACCATTAGGACCGCCATAGAACATTAATACCATCATACAAACTTCAAGACTCCCATGATGGTTCCCAACTCACATTACCGTGTATCCTAATATGCAGGTCCTAGAGGGTCATAACATAATACATCATAAACATCATACATATACATGTCATACTCATATCATGGGAGCACATACAACATACCTCAATCTCCAAGCTGCGCTACACATATGACAAGTTATGCACAAATCATATAATACATGGCATAGCATGGCATACACAACATTCAACACATCCACGTCACACATAACACAAGGCCATTAGCTTCGTCCTTACTAAACGCCCATAAGTAGAGGTAAGTAGAGACTTACCTGGATCCGAAGCTAGCTAAGCGAGATAAGAGAGAGAGAGATCCCTAGCTCGTGGATCCACGAGAAAGCTTTCCTAGATCCGATAGAAATCAAAAACTAAATTAGAAACTATTCTATCAATCAATAATTCACATATTCTAATTAAACAAACACAAACAACCCAAATGATCTCTCTTAGAAAATGTGACCAAAAATTAGAACTTAAAAGCATAGCTTTATTAAGATTTAAGGTTAAAACTAAATCGAAACGGATTAATACAAATATCACTTGGGACATTTCAACTTAATTTGGAAAGCCCGAGAAAGAATAATCGATCATAAGCTAATTTATCGAAAATAACTTATTTATTAGGTTTTACAACTAAATAGGTAACCTAACCATTTACATAGAACCAAATCCAAACCGATTAGGTTAAAGCAGAATTTAAATGATTTAAAACCCAAAGATAGAATTCGATTAGATAAAATACACATAGCAAAAATCAATTTTATAAAGTCATCCCCGAAAATTGGGGTTTTTAATACCCACAACACAAACTCAAGTAATTCAATTTAATCAATTCAGATTAAAGGTATTTAGAAGCAATTAATACCATTTCAATTATTTCTATAAATTCAATTTTAGAAAAACAACAATACGAGTAATTGGTTTCATAATTTCACTTAAAATTTAGGGTTTTAGACCCGAAAATACAATTTGTTAAAATTCTATAAATTTAATCAAATTGAATGTTTAGAAATGCAATTAAACGCATTTTATAACATATCAAATAATCAATTGCTCAAAACCAATAAAAGAAATACGCAATTTAGCACAATTAGGGTTTTTGAGCCCGTAACGCAAACCGGATAAATCCTTGCCAAAACATATCAATTGACGGTTCTAAAATGTAATTAAACATATTCTAATGTAATTTATATAGTAAATTGAATAAAATAACCCGATTACTCAAACCAATTTAAACCCGCGGGAGTTTTGACCAAAAAATCCAATTCCGATCAATTACTTACAATTTTTTCAAATCAACACTTCCAATATAAAATTAAATACATTTTAAACAATATTATAAAATCAATTGAGCGAGACGGCTCAATTATACGACTCAATTTCATTATACCCCGAATTTGACCTAGGAATCAAATTTCGATAAAACCTGCATAAATTTCTCAAATTGACGGTTCCAAAATGAAATTGGATACATTTTAAAATATATTGTATAATCAATTTGTCCAAAATCACAAAAACGGACGGATCCAAAAAATTCGGGCATAACCCGGCCAAAAATCCAATTTTCCCAAAATTCCAACACAACCACACAATTAACCTATCCAAATCAATCTTACAGCACATATATACACAATCAAACAATCAATTTAGCTTTTTATAAGCTAATTCATACCCAATTAATCAAATATATATATTAGGGTTTTCGGAAATTATACCAAACAAAAACCGATAAATCGGGGCAAGGGAAGGCTGGGGAGGCTTCGTCGGGGGTCGGGGGTGGCTCGCCGGTGGTCACCCGAGCTCGCCAGGGACCGGGCGGTAGCGTGAGTTGCGCGACTCGTCGCTGTCCTGCTGCATTTCGTTGATGGTGCTGCGCGGCTGCTTCGGTGGCTAATGCTTCGGCTGCTGCTGCAGGTTGAGGCCGACGAGGGCTGGCGAGGTTGGCCGAAGCGGAGAGGAGGCGGCGGCTAGCGAGGGAGCAGGGAGGAGGAGAGAGGCGAGGGAGGCCGGCTAGGGTTAGGGTTGTAGAACAGGGGGTCGGGGAAAGGGAAGAGGGAAAGAAAAAGAAGGGAGGGGCGCCGGTCGGGGCAGGGTGCGGGGTTTTTTTTTTTTACAAATACACATAAAATAAAATACTAAAATTATAAAAGTATTATTGGAAGATTTTATATAAAATTTATTTCGAACGGATCCGAAGGCTTAAAATTAATAAAAAGCTATATAAAGAATTTCGGATACATTTTCGGAAGAATTTACCAACGAACGTAAAAACTTATATTATTTACGGAAATACATTATAAGACCCCGAAAAATTATTTAAAACATATACTAAAATATTTAAGTCAAATTCGGATAAACCAAAACTAATTTAAATAATTTCCGAAATCGGTTTCCCGTAAACCAAAAAGCATAAAACGAAAGAGAATTAATTCCAGAAATAATTTCATAAATAAACTCCGAAGATCTTTTTTTTTAAATTTAAAAATTCCCAAATATTAAAGATTTTCGAAAATGAATAAATTTAAAGTCAGAAATATTTTCTACGGATAAAATCATTAAAATAAATTTAACTATTTAAACAGAAATTCTATAATTTAAATAATATATTTAGTTAACGAAATATAACTCCAAAAATAAGGTCGTAATCACACGACAAAGTTATAATCGAAAATAAATCTAAAATATTAAAAATCAAAATACGAGAAAGAACGGGAATACATATTTTTAACTGAAAATCGAAATTAAAAGAGTATAATAAAATCATAGTCGCGAACGAATTTGTCTAAAATGGTTCACAACGACAACGATTACTTAAATTAAAATATAAATTCAAAATCGTCGATAAATCCATAAAACAAATCAAAATTAAAATAATTATTTTTTTTACATCAAATTACGCTAATAAAATCATTAAGCTTAATAAAATTAGGTTTTAAAAATACGGGGTATTACACAATGGGTTATAAATTCACAAGATGGTGCACAAAGTCAATCTCGTAGCCCCAGCTGTTAGAAGAAGGAGGGAGAGGTGATGGAGAAGAGAAAATGTGAAGCTTGTCTCAAAAGTGCCTTTTGGAAAAGATTTGGATAATCAAATTTATGTAATAATAAAAATAATATAAAAATAATCCTAGAGCACTAAAACATGCTTATTAGCATAATTAGACTCTAATCAAAAGTTTTCAAAAATATTAGAGAGAAATTTGAATCCAAATTAGAAATGGATATGAAATTGTAGGACAACCAGTCGATCAGCTTGGGTAAACTAATCAACTATTTTTTGTCAAGAGCAAGAATGTAAATTCCTCAGTACACTAGTTGATCGGTACGCCTGAAATTTATATTTTTATTAGAATTTCAAGCCCATTTAAACCAAAACTAATTTATTTTATATCAACATAATTTTAAACACATTTTAAAGGATTTAGGGATTGGTTATTACAAAACTCTTCTATCAACTCTAAGTTTTCCTCATCCTATCTTGAATCAATCAAACTTGTTGAGTCATCTTTTCAATCATATCCGGGCCCACTACAATAGTCTCGTTAATGTCAATCTAACACAAAGGTGTCTAACAATTACGTCTATATAATGCCTCAAAGGGTGCAATCCTAATGTTGGCATGATAATTTTTGTCATACAAGAACTCCAATAATTGTGCATTATCCTTATAATTACCTCGGAAGTCTAAAATACAAGACCATAATATATCTTCAAGAGTATGGATAGTCCTCGTAGTCTATCTATTTGTAGCTGGGTGAAAGGCAATAATAATCCTCAACTTAGTCCCCATAGCCTCCTCTAACTTCCCCTAAAAGTTTGAAAAGAGTCTTAAATCCCTCTTTGAAACTTTATTGATAGGTGTGCCATGCTAACTCACTATATGCTTTGTGTTTGCCTCTATTAACTAATCCATGATCTAGGTTGACTTCATTAGTGCAAAAACTACTAATTTAGTTAACCAATAGATAATGAATCAAATCATATCACATCCACTTAAATTCTTCAATAATCCACTCACAAAGTCAATGGAGATGGAGTCTTACTTCTATATTAGAACATCCAAAGGTTCGACCAAGCCAACGATGCTCTATTTTAACCTTATAATATATTGGGCATTCTGATATGAACCCTACTAACTCTAGCTTTATAATGAAAATAATTATCCATATTTACAAATCATTCTTATAACACAATTAAGACACTGCACCATACGAACATATTAGGGTTTCAAGACAAAGCTTACTTAAGTAATAACAAATAAGTGTATGTTTTCACAAAATGCTCACTTTTCCATAATACAACAAATCAATACCATCAATTGTATTCAACAACATGAGATATAATAATAATAATAATAATAATAATAATAATAATAATAATAATAATAATAATAATAATAATAAGCACGAGATTACATAAAAAAACTACACATAGCATCAAAAAACCTAAAATATGACACATATCCTTACCTAAAATGTCATCCATCTCTAAGCAAGTGTAGCCTTAAGACTCCTCCTTCTAGGAAATTGGAAAATTACCTACAAACCAAGAATAACACAAGGTTAGAACTTAGGGAAATTCCCAAGGAAAAGGTAAGGCAAAGGAAGTTAGAAAAGAGAAATAGTTGAATCTTGAAACTGCATGAAAGTGTGGTGTAAAAGAAGCCTTGCTATGTGAGGTATGGACTCATTTAAAGGGTCACTTGCGTGAGGTAATCATGAAAATGGGGATGGGTCATGTGATATTATCATGTAGATGGGGTAAGGTAGCGTGAGGTTCTCACATTAGGAAAGGTTTGTTGTGTGAGGGTAGGGCAGTTTATGGGTTGTTGCTGCTTGAAGAAGAACGAGTATAGGGATGTAATGAGGTAGCCATATGAGCTTCTCACACTGCCAAAGAGGAGCAAAGTAAGGTGTTGACATTATGAGGGTGGTGCAATGTGAGGTTTGACGAGATATAATGAGTTTGATACATGGAAGTAATAAATTAACTGATTGAAGCACAATCAAGTTTGGAATAGATAGAGGGATTTAAAGGGGGAATTTTCATGGAGCATTAAATGATATAAGGAGAAAAGGAGAAGGGTTATGTATAGTTGGGGTGGCGTTCGAAGATTGGGGTGTAACGAAGCTAAGAGATGAAATCAGGCATGGGGATGGCTATTCTCCCCACAGGTTCAGGGGCCCATCAGGTATTTTCTATTTAGGTTTAGGGAGAGATTGTGGGGATAGGATTTGGGGATTTCTCAAGGGATGGGATTGGGGTCCCCATCATCGAGTCCACCCCAAATTTTTTACATAATTTTTTCATATGATTCTACATATATATATATATATATATATATATATATATATATATATATATATATATATATATATATATATATATATATATATATATATATATATATAAATTAAAAATATATTGCCAAAAAATATGATTGGATATTAGGGATGGGATAAGTTATATGTTATGGGGTTGGGTTTTGGGTATCAAAGGTAGGTTTTAAGATTTGGGAATAAATCGAGAATCAAGTCGAGTATAAAAATTTGATCCCCACGATGATTGGGTCAAGAATTCCCTGATAATAAAAATTTGGGGACTTGGGTAGGTTTAGAGATGGGGATGGGGTCCATGTCCTTGACCATCCCATTTTACATCCCTAGTATGGAATGAGTATAGGCAAAGAAAAAGGGATTTGGGGGAAGTTGTGTATGACATATCCCTAGGGTTAAGGAATGTGATGATGGTGATGATGAATTTAGACTTAGGTAGGGTTGAGATTGGAGGCTAAAGCAAAGGGATTTGGTTGGGGAAGGAGGAAATCATGCAAGGAAAAAGAATACCATGGAAGGTGAAGAAGAAAAGAGAAAAAGGAAAATAAGAAAGAAAAGAGGAAAAGGAAAAAAGGAAAGGGGGGAATAAGTTTAGGATTAAGATGAAAGTTAGGATTAAAATTAGAATTAAAGATAAGGTGATATTAAAATATTAATCACTCAATATTTGGATTAGGTTAATTTGGGGTATTATAATTATTCATAAAATACATAAGATGAACTTCACTGTGGAGGGGTTCGCTAAGCCCATGTTTACTTCGACACAATAATTGGAGTGATTTGATGTTATAGTATTCATTCAGTTTTATAGATGTCTTTTGAGTGGATTATGCTTGTTGAGAGATATTGCAAAGGTGTGTTTGATGTTTATTGCATTCTAGCTTATCCTTGACTATTCGCATGTTCTATTCAAAGTTTTGTTACACTCTACAACTTTCACACTCACTTAATCTTCTTCAATCATTACGCTTGACTCAATCATCTTCATTCTTTATTATGTGACAAACTATAGCAATTAATTGTCCCTAATCTTCATCCTCTCCCTAAAAAAATAAAATATACACATTTTAGTCTTACTTAGTAAATTAGATTAGATACTGTAAAAAATATCATGTCTTCATCAAGTCATAAAACTTATAGTAATTTTGGAAGTCAGAGCATTCTTTGGGAGAAAAAAAAAGTATGAAAACCCTATTAAACTTGTTGTATTTACTCTGAATGATTGACTTCTACATGTTTTACGAATAAATCCTAGAATATAAACCTAGAATGATTCAAAATGGAAATAATGTTAGATTTCCATTTTTTTCAATATATTGTATACAACCATAAAAAGACATGTTACTAGTTGAATTCATTATAAATTTTCTATGTTTATTTTGTCTATTTTAATATGTGCATTTATTCCATTCAATATGTGTATTTTCTACTATGAGATGAGTGTGCTCTCAAGTATTTGTGTTTGTCAACTCTAAGAAGCACATTTGTTCTTACAATATGTGTATTTGTTACTATGACATGTGCATTTGTATCCTTGAATTCAAATTCTTCAAGATTTGTGTTTTCCGTATATAACATGCTCATTTGATGCTATAAGATGTGCTCTTATTCCTACAGAATGTGTTGTCTCATGAGTTGTGCATTTCTATTCTACAATATATATCCTCAAGGATGAGTATGATATTATCCTATAAAGATGTGCATCTATCATATAAAAATGTGTAGTTTATATATTGTAAGATGGGTATTTGTTCCTTTAAATATGTGTATTTGTCTATATGATATATATGTGCTCAAGATATCCTTGTTTGTCAACTCTAACATGTGCATATTCTTCATACACTGTGCGTATTTTGTTCGTGTGCAGCATGTGTATGTAATGTGTATTTGTGGCTAATAGAGGTGTATTAGTAGTAAAAATATGTGCATTCAACAAAAAAATGTGTACTTATTTAATGGCATGTCTTCCTACTTTGTTCAATTTCTATTTTTCATTAAATTTAAAATGTGTATTCTTGCACTATAATATGTGAATTTTACTCTAAAACATGTGTATTCTAGCATAAAAAGTATGACATTATAGTTAGCATATGTTATTTTATATAAGGTCATGCATTCAATAATTTATGGTGTGTAATAATGCCTAAAAGATGCGCATTAGTGGATAAAACATCTAAATTAAAGGATAAAACATTTGCATTAATTCACCTATAGCATCTTTCTTCACTGATGCTAGAGCTTCTAACCAAAATTGATCTCTCCAACTCTCCTAATCGAATAGATGAAAATTTAGATGAAGAAACAAGAAGAAGAAAATAAAAATAAGATGAAGATTAGCACGAAGAACAAATTCAATTTGGTAGAGAAAGCGATTGAGAAACAACTACAAATAATTTGCATAACTGAAATATTTTTCAACAAATGACAAAGAGAGACTAATCGAGTGAACAAATTCAATTCAATAGGATTTTTATATGAGTTGACTTTAAAGAGTCAAACACACCACGCCAACTAGTAACAGCATGTAAATTGCATAGTTATAGTGCTCCCATATTAAAGTCAAGGGTATAATAGTCTACATAGATTTTCTATTTTTGGTTACTATAACTTGTATGGTTATTATGATTTGGCTAGTCATTTGACTTATATAAATCAGTGATTATCAATCTATAACACTCTGGCTATACTAAGGTCGCCGGTAGTTAATTAGAGTATTTTTAAGATTAATGACTAACCTCGTAAAATAACACTGATCCTTTTAAATGTGTTTTGTCTTCAATCATATGCTTCTCAGAAAACTTCTCAATAGTTGACCTATTCTTAAATTTCTCCAAGAGTCAAGTAAGTTTTAACTGTGAAGTTCTTTAAGGGTAAGTTTATCATAAAGAATATATATCTTATTGGTATAGGTAGTCCTATCAATCATGTTAAACCTCCACTATCAACCACTAATTGGGATATTACACAATCACATAAACAATTAAACCTCAACTTGTGTAAGAGAGACATGATTCTAAACCAAATAATTTACACTATAATTAAAACAAAGGATTTTGTGGCATGCACAATATATGACCCAAAACACCCTTATTTTTAAATTTTGAAAAATAAACTATGTATCCATTATATCTATATATATATATATATATATATATATATATTAAAGGAAAACCTCGAGTATAACAATCATGTTAGTTTTAATAATTAATATATAAAATCAATCAAGAAAAATATTGAAAGCTTAAATAAATAATATGGTAATAAATAAACATAATAAATGAATAAATAGTTTACTTTTAATACTTTCCAAATTTTTCCTCAATTAAAGAAAATTCTTTCTCATTTAAAAAAAATTAATCTTTTACTTTGTTTTTAAGATTTTAAATATTTCTATAAACTCTACTCAAGTCTTTTGAGTTACATGTGATGTAATATATTAAACTTTTGAATTTTTTTTTAATCAAATGGAATAAAAGCATACTTCATACATAGAGATGATAAAATTTGACCCGACTTGAAATATTTAACAGAAATTGATCTGAGATGCCCGAAAATTCATCCAATTTCTATTTGAAAAATCATAACTGAAAACCTATGTGACCTAATTCGATACTTATTTGAGATATGATATGACCCAAAAATTTATAAACTAGAAACCTATGTAACTTGATTAGACACTTACCCAAGGTCTAATATAATCCAAGATATTATAAATTTGAAATGTATCTAACATGATTCGATTACTATCTAAGACCAATACTTACCCAAAATATATTATTATTATTGTTGTTGTTGTTTTTATTTTTGGTGGTGGTTGCGGCAATGGTGGTGATGTTGTTATTACTACTATAATTGTTATTAATATCACTATTACTATCATTATTATTTTTAAAAGTACTATTTTTTATGGGGTTTTTTCTGCTACTGCTAATATTATATATTTACCACTTATGTTGCTACTACTACTATTTATAAGTTTGATTATTAATTTTTTTAGAAACCCTAGCTTTATTATTTATATTATTATAGGAGCAAACTTTGATTACAAAATATGTAATGTTTGACATAAAAGATATTAATTATATTATTATTTATAAAACTATATAATTTATATTATTATAGGAATAAAATTTCATTACAATAATAATAATAATAATAAGTTTATTTTTATGGTAGTAGTATCTTTTACACAAAAGTATGACAAACATTACTGTTCCGTATGTAGTACATCTAGTTCTCAATACGCGTTCCAATCCATATACGGCCGAATAAGTAAAACATTGCCCTAGTCATAGACTCGTAGTGTGATTGCAAGTGTCGGACAGGGACAATGTAGGCCATTGGGGTTGGGGGACATGGACCCCATCCTTGGCCCGTACTTAGGCTATCAGCCAGACCATACGATGGTTTGGTACCGCACAAACAAACTCCAAAAAAGTCCAGAATGTGAACCAAATATCCCACGTGTGACTCGGTGCACGCGAGACAGCTCATTTAATGACCACGTGTACCCACCCAAAGCCCCAAAACCTACCTACCTAACTAGTACCCCCACACGTGTGTACGATGACAACATCGTGTAAGTTTAATTAATCCTATTCTCAGCTGGTCCTCTCTCATTTACTCTGTACAAAAGCCCCTCTTTGTTTCTTCTTTCGTGTAAGCCCGCAACCGTGTGTGGTGTGTGAATCACCGAATTTTGATCAAAACCTTACCTTTTTTTTTAAACTTAAAATGCCAATGTAAATAGTGAATTAATTATAAATATATAAGTTGGCTAGCAACGTACTCACTCAGGCTCGAAAGATATGCCATTTTACCATGAATAAAAGAATAGAAATCCATCTATGTTACTTGTCATTTTACATTTAATTGCTTTTCTCAAATTACTTTTATTTATTAAAGTCTTAATCTTTTAAACATTTTACTCTCTATTTCACAATATAAGCTCCCGCATATTTTAAGAAAAAATTTGACCACTACTGGTATTAATATGTATTGATAATAATAATAAAAAATATTACAAAACATATTTAAATACAAATATAACAATACATTTTTATTTACTCTTATTTGTATCCTATTACAAATAATTAAGAGTGAAAGTTTACCTTGAACTACATGGGTGGTCTTAATATGCATGCGAAACTCTAAAACAACATTAACATATATAAGGAAACAGAGGGAGAGAGAATATGATATAATATTAACTTTTGTTTCTACTTTTAGTCATCTTAACAAGCTCAAACATGCTTGTTAGAAAATCCGGTAATCTTATATTTTATTGTTTAAAACTATTGGTACATTTATTACAGTTAATTTAAAAATGAATCTACCAAATAAAAAAAAGTACTAAATTTTTTGTAACAAATTGATTTCCAAATTAATCATATGTAAATCTTATATTGCTTATTATTAAATTTTAAAATATTATTCATATCTTTACAATAATATACTCTTAAATATTTTTTTCTGAAGGAATTACTAAAATACATATTCAAAAATATCAATGTAAATAAGAAAAATCATCTTTATTTTAAAATATACTTAATTTACTACAAAAAGCTTTTAGTTTCTATTTTTGGAGTCGATGATAGTAAGCACCATTGACTAAATAACTGCTTTAGATCTATGTTTGGATGAAGTAGCTCTAAAAGAGATTTTACTTTGATAAGAAGTTTGTAAAGCATTTTAACCTAGAAAAAATTATAAATTCTTTCCGAAAATGAACTCTCTCCTAAAAGTACCCCCATCCAAACAAAGCTTAAAGGAGGAGTTTAAAATATAAATTGCATGTAATAGTTGAGAACATTGATAGTAAATGTTTATATGTTGCGCAATATAAAGTTATTGAACTTTATAGTAAATCCTAAGAAAATTTGTTACTCATAGTTTTTAAAATAATTGATATTAATATATATATATATATTCACCCAATACAAGGACTTCGAACGTAGGTTAAGAAAAAAATACAAATAGAATAAAATAATTCATGGGGTTCAACCTTTGAATTAAAACAATATTTCTTTTTAAAAGGGCACTTGAATTTAGGGAACATTGTGTTATGGGTAGGGTTGTTCACGGTTCAAATATCCGATATTTCGGATATTTGATTGTCGGATATTTGAAATTTCGGATATCTAAAAATGATATTTGATATTTGATTTGAAACTTCGGATATCCGGAAGATCGGATATTTGAATTTTCGGATCGGATATGATCAGATATCAAATATAACCGATATTAGCCGAATACAATTTCAAATATAAAAAAATTACCAAATGACAAATATATTTCATATTATCCGATTTGTTGAGCGAATGCTGAGCAAATATCCGATTCGCTTAGCAAATATCCGACTTACTCAACAAATATCCAATGTTAAAACTAAAATAAGAAAGGAGTGGATGGAGTCTATCGGTATGCAAAGTATTTTTATTTTTATAAATATCTAAAAAGGGATTGTATTAAAAATATAATTTCAATTAAATGAAAATTTTCCTCAAATAATAAATAAAGTAAGTAAAAATTATACACAGATACATATACATTTATTTATATGCAATTATATATAAAATAAAAAAATTATAAAAAAATGTATAAATATTTTTCTTCGGATCGGATATTATTTGTATTTGTCAGATCGGATATTTGGTTTGTTTGACTTTTCGTTGACTGGATCGAATATTTGATTTGAAAAAAAAATCGGATCGATTATTTGTTTTTTCAGATCGGATCGCTTCGGATATCGGATCAAATAAACAGATATCGGATAACATGAACAACCCTAATTATGGGACTGTTAAGAGTGGGGGCACAAGATTGGTTGGCCGATATCATCATTTGCTACGTACAATAGAATCAATACCACAAATGTAACTCTACGCCATAGCCTATCTAGAAAAAGGTCGCCCCCAAAATAAAAAATAAAAAAAATACGGACCCTTTAATTTGATCTGTTTTGGGGGCCCTGCTCCAATCAGCTACCCTCGCTAGCCTGTTCACGATCGATCGATCAACAAAGAATACGTATATACTTAATCATTAAGCGATCGAGCCCAACACATAATTAAAGATTGCTTGCTCCGTGCTAGAAAAAAATGCCCGGCCACCGGCAAAGAACGTTAGTGACACATATTCGTGTCTGAATATATATTATTATATATTATTGTTATTATTTTGATATGCCGTTCCGTCACGAAATATGCAGCATATCAAGCTGGAAGGTGACAAAGGGCTAGACCACAATCGGATTCTGAGCTGAATATTGTTGGCTGCGTTGTCGAGCAATTGCTGCTCCCGTATGAGCTTTTAGTTAGTGAGAACTAGAGCTCATTTTATCTTCTTGTCAGGATACTTGCTTCGCCCCCTATGTATCATTAGAGTTGTAAATAAGTTGAGTCAGGTTGATATTTAATTCGATTCGATTCGTTAAAAGTTCGGTCCAACTCGTTTGTTTAGTTAAATGAGTCGAGCCTTACCTAAAAAATGTGATGTTCAGTTTATTTTATGGCTTTGCCTCATGAGCTTGACTTGCCTCAACTTGTTAAAAGTTCGATTCGCCTTATTTATTTAGTTATACGAGTCGAGCCCGAGTCTAAGAATATTCGGCTCAGTTCGGCTCATTTGCAATCCTACTTACCATTATAGGATTTCAGTTATAATACATATAAAAAATCCATGAAAATATCTCTAACTCAAGTTGTAATCTCTCAACCTCTAACATTTTATTGCTCGAATCCCACCCCCCTTTTTGGTTTTCGATCTATAATTACTATATACTAAAATTTTGGAATATTTTGTTATCTTTAAATTTTCTACCGAAACCCTCTGTTCATCACCTTATTTTTAAATCAGATCAAGTTAGTAAAATTTTAGTAATAATATAAATTTAATGATAATAATTATAAAAATAGTAGTAACAATACCTATAATAGTAATACTAATGCAAAAAAAAATAAACTATGAAAATAATAGTTGTAAAATAATAACAAGAAAACATTAATCTCATGTAAATCATACAAGAAAAATAAGACAAAGCAAATATGGCCAAAGTCATTAGCTTGATCTAGCAACTCCATGCAACTTTTGTATCAAAGCTCTTTGATCCTAAGACAAAGATGCAATAGAATAGAGCAAGCCGTAAAATGACTTATGGGTAGAATGAGAGGACAATACCAATGGATTGGTAAGAAGCAACTTATGAAGAGAATCATTGACAACTGATAATGTGAAAGTTGTCGTAGAGCAACAGTCGGTATTGCGGGAGCCATTGTCAAGAAAACTAAATTGGCATGCCCTCATTATCAAGATATAGGACTTGAGTCACACATTGGTAGTACAGGATACTAATATACATAAGTTTTATGTGGCCCAATGACTCCACCCTTCTTAAGTGGGTATCTGGGGTAAGTTTCACCTCATAAGTATAAAAATGCTACCACAGAGAATGGCGTTAATAATGGTTATTTTAGGGATTTGATAACGGTTCTAACATGCTATTTAATCATTCGTTGTTAATGGCTTCAAAACTATTAGCAAAAGTCTAAAAAATATACTGAAATGGGGGTGAGAGACAACATTTAATAATGAACTATGTCAAACAAATTAGATATTTAATCAACAAAATTAGAATAGCAAGCAATCACAAACGAAATTTGGATTTCCAACACACAAAATCAAGAATATCAAATTTAATTTCGTTGAAAAGTTATGTAAAATTAGTGATTAACAACAACATAGAACACATAATTGAATTGAACAAAAAACAAACACAAGAATAAAGAAAAAATAATCAAATTAAACAAAATGAAAAATAAAAATAAATCAAAGCCCTAACTTGAGGGATCTGCAAGAACCAACACATAAACAAAAAAAGAAGCATAAGACCAAACCAGACACTACCTTGGAAAAAGGTTTTAATCACATTACCAAGCATTACTAATTTACTCGTTATTTAAGCTTTAATAATGAATTCATAGCCATAAAAAAAACTCAAGTTGAAATGAAGAGAATATAACCTTAAATAATAGTTCTTACTGAAAACTATTATTAAAGGTAAGTTTTGACAACACTTTTCATTTGTAACTGTTACTGAAATTCTGAGCTATAATGTTTTTGAAAACATTTTTAGATGACAATGAAATTAAGAATAGCAAGGGACTTGAATTGTTATAGTTCTATATTGAACTATATATCATACACTTCATATATTAGCTACCAGTTTGTTTAATAAATCCTAAAAGTATAATAAGTGTGATGTTAATATATTCAACTTCAAAATTAATAAAAAAAGAAGAAGCGTATAGTAGATATACTGGTTCCATATTTTTTAGAGCTGAAGCCTACCTAAAATATGCATATTTGTCTATATTTTCTATTTCAACAACAACAAATCTCAAAAAGTGTAGTTAATTACAACAATAAAAGAAGTAGATGAACTTACCACCACCGTATTTCCACATAAAATTCTTCAAGCTCTTCAAGTAATCCCTGCTTGCCAAATGCATAATAACTGTAACATTCTTATTATTCACTACCGAAAAGTTTTGTTTAAAAATATTGTGGAAGCGAAAAACACCAAACATACCTAGAAAAAATGTGGCATTGCTACTGTACCTAACATAGAATAGATGCCTGTTGTAACACCCCCAAAAAATTATAATTGAAAATTTCCATTTAAACAATAGTGATCAGTACAAGCCCGACCTCCATCCAGTATCGTACTAACCACAAGGTTAAGGATAATTTCATAAAAATATTAAACAACTTAAAATAGAGATAAAACTAAAATTCTCATAACATGAAAATCAGAGTGTGTGTTAAAAGTTATACAGCCCAATAAAGTACTTAATTAAGTTCCCATGAAGGGTAAAGGGGTACAGTACAATAAAACGAAAATAAAATAATACATAAGTAAGCTGAAGTGAGAGAGAGAGAGATAGTCTGGCCAACGTCTCTCCTAGGTCCCCATTCCTAGTTCAAAGCTCAACTCTCAGTCCTACCTGGTGCCTCATAAGTATCATAGGCATCGAAGATGGCGTCTCCTACCTGCACAAACTTAGCAGGGCCCTCTGCTAGTGGAAATGAGTAGCACCCATGAAATGGGTGGTCAGTACGCTACATACTAAGAAGGTAATCATGCAGCTAAAACCATAAACAGAAAGCATAGAATAAAAACATGATCATATAGATAAACATAAAAGCAATGCAAATTGTAGAGGCCGTATTATAGTTCAGTTAAACTCATTCGTTAGATCTCTAGTCAATATGTTCATTTTATGCTATGCTCTTTATAAGTCCATGTGAGTACATGAACCTCACTATTATAGTCGGTGGATAGAAAAAGTACAGGACAGAACACACCTAATCGCTATTATATGTCGGTGGATCGGTCTCCAAGGCAAGATGCTCCTAGCCACTATTATGACAATGGATCGGTTTGGTCCCGACTCTCATGGTGTTTCACTATAAGTACTTAGTGGTTTTTTCATGTCTTATCATAACTTAAGGTTTGGTTTATTGAGCTCGGGACCCCCCCTATTATAGCCGATGGATCAGAAACTTATAGGGCAGAACACACCTGACCACTATTATGCCGGTGGATCGGTCTAGGCCCAGCTCAATAATCTTTCACTTTAAATAATTAGTATCTTAATTGTGTCTTATTTAATATATGTTTTCGCCCTAGACATGCATGTTCTTTGGACTACCCGATCACAAAATCCGTCTACTCTCATCCCCCCTAAGAGGGTCAGTCTCATATCTTGGGACTCCTACGCCTCCAAACACATCCAAATATCCTTTTTCTCATATCCTTACTTACCAAAAATACCCAAATCCTAAGGGTGTGGGTAGAGACCCACTTCCTTATGCCATCTAAGGACAACTCACTATCTCCCTTTAGGGTTTCCCCAAAAAATCCTAATTTAGCCTATATGGCCCATCCTTTCTCTAACACTCACAACTCATGCTCCTTTATCCCCAACTCATCCTATCACTTAGATTCAACCCCAAACATTTTACCTTACTCCCCATTTTACACATGTTACCACGAAACCCTAGTTGGCTACCTCAAACCCTAGCCAAGTTTCCTATATACCCTTATATCAACCTACGTATTATTTTCCGCCCAAGGACTCTAATCACCCAAACAACTCTTCATTTACCTTACTTATACCCCAAGGAAACTTTTCACAATAAAGGATCATCCACATGCAAACACTATCCATCCTATGTAAACCCTAGACTTCCCCATGCAAGATCCACTCTACTCTCTTATTTTGCCCATATTTTCCTTTTATTCGTCCCCCCATGGGTTATGAGATAATTAGGTTATTCTCATTTCCCTTTAGTAAACTCATTTCTCCTTTTTATCCTTTTCATCCTTTCACCCTATACTGTCTCATTAAATCATCCTAACATACATGTCCTAGAGGGTCATATTACATAATACCACAAGCACAACATACACATTATTTTACACATGCCATAAGGAAGTCATATAAGTGTACCTTAATTCCGCACTATGCTACAAGTAAGTAGTCATAATAGTATAAGGTACACAACATAACATAACACATCGCATATAAGGCACATAATACACACAAGCAGCCTTAACTACATCCTTTCCTAAAACAACGCTGGGCTTGGAGCACGCTCCTAAGCCTCCTTAATGTTTTGACTTCATTCACCTATAAGAGGAAAATACTAAGGGTTAACTTCCCTCTAACCAATATTATCATTATTTCCTACTATACCCTTATCATAGCCTAGTATTAGGGTTATTAATAATAATAGCAGTTTTATAAGTAAAAGTAATGGCATTATTCTCAAAGTAGCTGATCATACTATTACTAGTCAAAATAGCCTTGGTAGCTATATAAGTCCATGTTAAAATATTATTAGTAATATTTACATTACTAAAGGTAATAGCTTTACTATCAATAACACCAACACCACCACCACCACCAATAATAATAATAATGATAATAATAATAATAATAGCGATAATACTAATAATAACCCAAATCATAACAATAATAATAATAGTATTAGTATTAGTAATACTAAAATAGTGATAATAATAATAATAATAATAATAATAATAATAATAATGGTGGTAATATTAATATTAGTAATAGTTTGAATCTTAATAATAATAATAATAATAAGGGTTCTATTAATCATAATAGTAACATTAGTAGTAATAGGGCTAAGGTTAATAATGATGATGATGATGATGATGATACTTCAATCTTAGTAGTAGTAGTAGTAGTAGTAGTAGTAGTAGTAGTAGTAATAATAATAATAATAATAATAATAATAATAATAATAATAATAATAATAATAATAATAATAATAATAATGGTGGTGGTGGTGGTAATATTAATATTAGTAATAGTTTGAATCTTAATAATAATAACAAGGGTTCTAATAATCATAATAGTAACATTAGTAGTAATAGGGCCAAGGTTAATAATGATGATGATGATGATACTTCAATCTTAGTAATAATAATGATAGGGTTCGAATAATAATAATAATAATATTATTAGTAATAATATGCCAAAATTAATAATAATTAAAATAATAATAATAATGGCCATAGTAGTAGTAGTAATAATAATAATGATGATGATGATGATGATGATAATGATGGGGATGGGGATGAGGATATTAACACAAATAAAATAATTAACAATTAAATAAATTATTTTTAAAGGTTAGAGAGGCGAGGGCATAATCTAGGGTGGTGATGACCAAGCGGCGGCAGCGGCAGTGGTGGAGGAGGAAGTGGGGTTGGTGGATTCTCTAGGTTGAGGGGGTTGGAATGGTGGTGGTGGCGTAGTAGAAGGGGCGGCGTAGGTGGTGGCTAAAGTTGGTGGAGGAGGAGGGAGGGTGAAGGCGAGGGATGCAAGGAGAAAGGGATTTAGGGGGAGGTAGAGGAGACTTTGCTAGGTGTCTTGGGAAGTAGGGGGAGTGGTGGCTACGACGAGGATGACGACGCATAGCAATGCGAGGGGCAGCGATGGAAGGGAATGGGCAGGTTGAGCAACTAATTATACACAGCTGTGTCGGCTCGTGTAGGAGGAATTAGAGGTGGCGGGTGGTGTGGTTTGCTGGAGGGTGATGCAGGGAGGAGTTTGGCAGGTTGTTTGGATGGCAGTGCTGGGTGACAGTAGCTGTGGAGGCGTCTGAAGTGGTGATGGCGCAAGGTAAGGTGAATTTTTCTAGGTAAGAAAGGGAGCTCAATTGAGGTCAGGTATGTGGTATTTATAGGCCAATAGGGGTGGATAAGACATAGGGGAAAAGGAAAATAGGGGGCAGGTATGCTAGGGTCGTCGGCCGGCGGTGGCAGGCCAGTACAGGCTTGTAATTTTGTAGGTGCAGTATAGTCGGGGGAGAAGAAAAGGAAAGAAAGGGGGCACGCATGAGGGTAGGTGTGGGGTTGGTTAGGGTCAAAAAGGAAAGTAAAATGACAGGGAGAGAGGGGGTGAGTAGCTAGTCAGCATACGGTGGCAAAGGAGAGGCAGTGACAGATAGCAGGTGCAACCTACATCACGGGGTTGGGGAAGAAGGAAGGGGGAAGAAAAGAGCTGGGTTGGCTAGTTAGGGAAAGAAAAATAAAGAAAAGAAAAGGGGGAACCAATAGGCGAGTGGGGAAGAGAAAAAAAAAAGAAGCATGCGGGGTGGGCCGCCAGGAAGGAAGAAGAGGGAGGAGGGTTTGGGTCGTGGGGAGGCTAGCCCATTCAGGGGGAAGGAGGAGGAAAAAGAAAAAAAAAGAAAGAAGAAAAGAGAAAAGAAAAAGGAAAAAGGAAGGAAAAAAGAGAAAAAGGAAAAATAGGTTGTTTGAGATATTTAGAATATTTTAGCATTTTTGAATATTTAAAATAATAATATTTAGTAAAATAATAATTAAATTATCTTTTTAGATTAATTTAGGATATTTTGGACAATTTTTCCTAAACTTCATTTTAATTAACAAAACACCCTATTTTTCCCTAATTAAATTATTTATTATTTTTCTCTTGATTTTACCTTAAATTTTCCTTTTATTCTAAAAAATAATTAATTTAATTTATTTCTCTAATAAATCCCTATTTTAACATAATTTTTTATTTAGGATTTTAGGATATTTCACCTATTGCCTATTGCATGTTAGATATAAAGCTAAGAAAAATCATCCAAACCAAATACAAGAATGGAGTGTGCAAGAGAATCTCATGTAGATACTACAAGGAAAATGTTTTCAAAATAAGACCACAATGGATTCCCAAAATATTCAAATGCATGGGAGAGAGTAAATTAAATGTATTGAAATAAAATATAGATAAACAACAGTAAGGAAAAGCCAAAAAAACTCTAATCCATTAAGGACCTATAAAATATCTTCAGGTATCCACGTTCTCAAGCCCCAAGTCCAACACAAGGTAGGCTAACTACTAACCATTCTCAAAAACCTACACATGACCTTCTGCTTGAGGAATTGAGTAGGTAACCGAAAAATATATCCATTAGGATGCTACGTACTGAATAATTCATCTCCTTAATGGGAGTCACAAGCTTGCAAGGTCGAAGGCAACAATAGAGATCATGCTAAAACATAATATCATACTTATGTGGTATTATAATGATCATATCATGCATTAGGATTACATGTCATGCAAAGACTTAGACAATTCATAACTCATCATGCTTATCAACACAACACAAATCTAATGGATATCAACGTGTGATTAATAACAAGTTATTTCACATCTCACTAGGTTCTTCTACTATCCACTTACAGGAGCATCCCATTAGGTCTATTTCTCAAGTTTATATAATCCATTAGATTAATTGTGCAAGCTATTATTATTTTTTAAGCAATGGACTGAATACCACCCCATGGTCTCATGTACCATAAAATCCTATCCAAATTAGAGGGCATAAAGTCTGGTTGAAGCTAAATAAATCACCTAGGTAACCAAAACCATTATTATTTTTTAAGCGATGGACTGATTACCACCCCATGGTCTCATGTACCATAAAATCCTATCCAAATTAGAGGGCATAAAGTCTGGTTAAAGCTAAATAAACCAGCTAGGTAACCAAACCCTTTATTATTGGTACCCTCTAGTATATCATCAGTGTCTAGAGTAGATAAGGTATCTGAATCTATTAGGATCTAGTCTGAAGGCCTACTAACCCTTGATAGCTAATCGAGAATTGGGTAATCTAAACCCATACACTAATTGATCATCTTTTACTTTAAATTATTAGTGTGTTGTTCTCTAAGGTTAGGTTATCATATAATGTCCATATAACAACCAAGAAAACACGTCCACATAAGCATTACATCTTAACCATTTTTACCCACTAAACCATGTGATGGAATTTTCATTAGTTCTTGGCCACTTTTAGTTTAACTATTAAGACATAACACTTATGCTAAGAATCTAGATCAAGTCATCTATTTAGTAACTTCAAATCATACACACTCCAATTTTTTTCATTAAAACCTCCCAAAGGCACTTATTAAAGATATCATAAACTGTGAAGCAATTAATCTATCCAATAGATTAGTTAATTCATGCTAATATGTGTGTTTTCATCATTAAGGAATCACATTATAACATAATATCAAATCTCAAAGCATACCAAAATTCAAAGAAATAAAAAATTATTCTTCAGCTAAATACATCAATCGATTTGGCTCAGCCTAACTCTAGAGCTTCCTTTGAGACAATCAATCAATTTTGTCAGACCAATTAACTATTCTAAGACCATTGATTGGTCTATTTAGACCATTAAACATGTTTAACCTAATAGAAATTAGGTTTACTGCAAAAAACTTAGTTAACCAATTTAGGTGAACCAATCGACTATTCTAAGGACTAGTCAACTTATTTGGCTTAACTAGTTGATTAGGTTGCTCCTAGATAGAACACAATAGGTATTATAAATGTGATTAAAGCTCCAAAATTAATCACACCACATCAAAACATCACCATTTACAAAGAACAGAGGTTATACATGCTCATTTACTAACCATGTTGTATCCATAGATAATCAACCATAATTTCTCATGAAATTATACTTTTCTCAAAAATATTAAATATTATAACATGCAACACAAAATTACTCATAATATAATTTATGCACACAAAGATTAGAAATTTAAAGAGTACACTTATTCAAATGCTTAGTCATACCAAATTTCAAAGGCAAGAATGACTTACCTACAAGCTTATCATAAATTCACACTAAAAACACAAAACCTTTAACTTAAAGATCTTATCTTCTAAGACCTTTAAAAAAAAATAAGTTAAAACTTAGGGGCCTCTAAATATTTATTATAAACAAATAAAAATAAATTAGAGAAAGGAAAGAGAATCTACCACCTCAAGTAGATTCCAAGAAAATCAATTGAAAAAGAAACTCAACAGTTTTCCAAATCTAATTCTTTCTTGCTCAAGGATAAAATAAGAGAGAGCTAGATAAAGGATAAGAAATTTTACACAAATTAGAGTGAAATCTTGAAGTGGAGAAGAGTAGAGCATAAGTGTTAAGAAAACTCTAAACATTTTAGTGGCTAAAAAGAGATAAAGGAAGGGATGATTTATGCTATTTATAATTAATGAATCTATAATACCTTGAATTTTTAGTTAAATATAATACTAAGTAATTAATATTGTAACCTAATCCTAATCTCGAAAAATAAATATTTCCACCTTATAGTAATTCTCTAACCCTAGAATTTAACCTAATTCCTATTTATCAATAATTAATCTATCTTATTATCCTAACCTAAATTATATTGATCTTTTTTAATTTAAAACTAAAAATATTAACCCCCTATTATTTTCCCTCTTTTCCTATTTCTCTCATGTCCCCCTCGATCGATCTTCCCTCTCCTTCTCCTTTTCCCCCTTCTCTGTGTGTGAAAAATTATACACAGACAATGCCTACATGCCCACCACTCCTTACCACCAGCTAAGTCATTCCCTACTTCCATTAAATCCCACATCATATGTAGAAGGGATGGGGTTAAATTTCCCTCGCACCTCTCGCACATCTATGCACCTTGTATGGGGGTATATATACGCATCCTTAACCGTCATTAAACTCTACTACCATATCTCTTCTCTCCCTTTTGTTTATGCAAACCAACGCACCACCATTTCCTCTCCTTCACCACCTCCTTGTCATCCCAAAAATAGCCCAAAAAGAAACCACTGACCAGCCATCCTAAGGCAACCACACCACCACTAGCAACCTTTACCATTTCTCCCTCACTGCTTTCGGCCATCCTTACCAAACATCACCCCTACCATCGTCCAAAATAGGCAAAGCCAACCCCTCCACTTCGGTTTCCATTACTGCAACCACATTCCTTCCTTTCCCTTCCTTGTTATATCAAATTTTACCGCAACCCAACACCCCTCTTCAGCAGCGTTAACTAAGGAAAACACCTCCCTTTTGATAGCCTTGACCACAAACTTCCTTCCACATTTTTGCAGCCATAATCGTAGCCCTCCATCCACCCTTTAGCACCTCCAACTTCACCACACCATCCCCTTTGATTCCCACCACCAAACACTAGCCCCTTGATCAGCCTCCACGCCCATTGCACCTCCCTTAACAATGACAGGTTATGACATTACTCACCCTCCATTCCCACGCCATCCCACTATAATACTTTGATTTTTACTACTAAAAAATTTCATTTTACTACGGAAGTAAAAAAGTAAAATATTGGGGGTTACTACTTGAGGTGTTGATTAGGTCTGCTTTTATAAAGGGAAGCACGGTCGCACTTGATGATATTTTTTATAAGCTTATGATTGACCGTGTTAAGGATGATAAGTCTTATGTTTGATTTTATATGTGGTATCTGCTATCGTGTATGCTTTTTCTTGACAAGTCCAGCAATTGCGCTCCATAATCAATGCTTAGATTAGTAGCTGATTTGAATATATTAAGTGATTGATCGCTTGGAGCTGGGACTTTAGCCTATTTATATAGGCAACGTGGGATAGGATCTAGAACTGGGTACAATCATTACATGACACTACTAAAGGTATTTATTTATTGTGTGTCTGGTTTGACAAAAGTTGTTTAATTGTAAGTTTAATTGTGTTATATTTGTGCATATGCCTGGATTTACAAGTATTTTTTGTGCTTTAGGTAGAGTTATTCTCATAAGTATAATCCATCATGCGATGTTGCAGATATGAAGTAGGACACATCTCATTAGACACTTTCCTATGAGTCCATGGATGACATAATTCAGTAGAGGAGGCAATAGGATTCTCTGAGGGCCTTGTAGGTTGGTGGCATACTTTTTTATAAGTAGATTTCAATTGTAGAATTTTTAAAATAATTGATATCCCAATTTATTTTACATATGTTTGTAGGTTAACTTCTTACCGTTCGATTAAGATCTGAGTATGAAAATATCCTGAGTCAATGTACCAAGGCGGCCTGTGCTTTATAGATTAGGTGGAGCCTTATATGCCAGATCAAGTTGCTCGACGATTTGGATACCCTCAGCTTATCTCGATTCCTTCTATCATTTCAGCACATGGATTCTGTCAGAGTACAAACATTAAGAATTATAAGGCATATTACTCCAGTTGTGCATCATTTTGGAATGTTTAGCCACACCACTGATTGAGCTTCAACTCCCATTTTCATCGCTCAATATAAAAGCATGATGCCTCAACTGAATACCTTCATTGGTATCATCCTCAGACTCATCCCGTAGTTCATCTTGTACTAGTAGATGAAGGGCTGAGTGATTCCCCATACATTAGAACAAATGTGAAGACAAATAATGAATTGATTCATGGATTCCGTTACTGGTTCAAATAAGAAAATAATGGTAGAATTAGTCAGGATGAAGGTTTTGATAGAATGAAGGAGATGTACCTTAGCATGGGCCAACTTAGATTGTCCTCTAGTGAAGAGGAGGAGGCCGACCAAAACCCGAGTGATGATATGTAGAAGATTTTTTTCCCCTTTAAACTCTAATAATTAGGACTATGTTATCTGAATAATTTTAACATTAAACTTTAAATTTAGAAGAAAATGAGTTGATGTACGCTAATTTTAATTTCATGTTACAACATGACTATCTTTACACCACGTTATAAAATACTTAAGATAATACAATAAGCCAATATAAAACAAGTTAAATGTAATACCCCAAATTGAGCGGAGTGTTATAAGGATTGATTTGGCTACTTATATCAACATGGTATGCCATCTTTTTGGTGATTCTGTCCTAAGAACTCCACAGTTAAGTGTGCTGGCCGTGGAGTAATTTTAGGATGGGTGACCTCCCGGGAAGTTTTGGAAATTTTCTGAAAATTTCTCGGGAAGTGCGTGAGTGAGGACAAAGCGTGCTAAAAGGACTCGTGTTGATCTGTGGGGCTAGCCGATCAATCCGAAAGCGCTCCAAGGTAGCCCCCGCGTGGTCGTGTCGACTCGGGGTGTTACAAATGGTATCAGAGCGAAACCGCGACCGTGAACTGAACTTGGATGAGCCAGTCAGTCACCTAGCGGGACGATTCTTGGGATGAATTGTATTGAGACAGTCATTGGTTGAGGCGCAACGAGGACGTTGCGTTCTTTGAGTGGGGGTGAATGTAATACCCAAAATTGAGTAGAGTGCTATAAGGATTGATTTGGCTACTTATATCAACATGGTATACCATCCTTTTGGTGATTCCATCCTAAGAACTCCATAGTTAAGCGTGTTAGCCGTGGAGCAATTTTAGGATGGGTGACCTCCTGGGAAGTTTCGGAAATTTTCTAAAAGTTTCTCGGGAAGCACGTGAGTGAGGACAAAGCGTGCTAAAAGGACTCGTGTTGATTTGTGGGGTCAGCCGATCAATCCGAAAGCACTCCAAGGTAGCCCTCGCGTGGTCGTGTCGACTCGAGGTGTTACATTAAATGCCAAACTTGCTACTCTAAGTATAAATCATTAACCTAAGTCTCCCCTTTGGTCGACACCTATACCCTTTGAATTCCAATAGAGCTGAATATGATCATGATATGGCTCGTCCCATTTAGACATGCATGAAGTAGCATGTCTATGCCATTGATTAGATATTGGTGCTAATATTGCGTTTTCCATCAAGGTTAACTACAAGCATATAAAGTATTATAACATGAGTCTTATATATATATATATATATATATACGGTATACAAAATTAGTGTGAATATAAGGCATATCGATACGTAGTGTGACAAAATATTCACACTTAATATGGTGATGATTTGATCAATTTATTCGTCATTAGGTGGAGCTCTGTGCGGTAAACAAGTAATTGACCCATGAATACTCAAGCAAACAAATATGGCATTATATGTTATTGCAAAGAGAAATCCAAAGTTAGACTAATGCCACCATTTATCCATTTGAGCAAATCCCTTCCAATGTACCAAGCATTGCATATTTTTATCAATAAGATCTATAAATATAATAGCATATAACTCTTGATGCATCACCAATTCCCTATACATTGTGGCTATAACATTTGACGATTCTAATTCGCTTCTAAAGAGTAGTAGTGCGACCACTCTAAACCCACAATTTCAATCGCTGGAAACATCACACCAAGATTCCACCCACGGAAGTATAACTAGCTCAATATCTAAAGACTATGGAAAATAATAGATGAGTATATGAGTCCTCCTAGTACTATGCCTCCCACTACTACTTATTCCTCGATCTAATCGACTATGGGAAGAGAGACCTCTATTAGGAGATACATATTCCAATCAAATAGGGGATGAGAGACCTCTACCACGTACTCGACCCAATCTACCTCTTCCTATAGGTGATTCTGAATAAGTACACTCTGTGTACTTCCACTTTGATAGTTTCTTCCTTATGCTATTACTATGGGGTCATTTTCTTTGTTGAAAATTCGGTTTTACCATACTTGTTTGGGCAGACGTAATGGCGATTGGTCAAGCATCATTTGCACCTTAGGCATAATGTTAGAAGCAAATGGATAAGTAAACAAATGCCCCGACAAATACTTACCCAATCTATGATTATGCATTCCATATTCTACGACTAGTTTCTAACCATAGCAAGCCTCTTTCCTTCTACAAATCTTAAATTCACAACCATTCTTTTTGGTCCTTGTAGATCAAACACTTTCGAATTCATTAAAAGTTGTCTTCTATAAGCACCTCATCTTTCACAATAAATCCATAACCTTACCTTTTTTTGATTTCTCGATATCGAAAACCATATTATGTGGCCTTTCAATTTCTTTAACCCAACCAATTAATGGCATCCAATCAATAAAAATCTCATCTATAGCAAATAATCCGCTCCAATTAGTATTAGTTGAATCTTAATTTTGTAATTAATATTTAAAATATGACATTATTAGGAATACATAAATATAAAAATGAATAATAAAAATTTAAAGAAAAAGGTAAGTTGACGGGTGAGTTGTCCATCAGATATGATATTAGACGGGTGAGTTGCCCGTGACAGGACACTTCTGATGGGTGAATTGTCCATTTAAAATAACTTATGATGGATGAGTTGCCTGTCGGACAAATTGTTTGGTGGGTGTTTTGCCCATCATGTGATGGGTCACTTACCCATCAGAAATAAGAATTATGAAAAAAAAATGGCTTACCATTATTTCATCTAGTTTGTTTTTGCTAAAAAAATTATTGGAATCATAATCTTCATTCACACTCATTATATTCAATGTTGTAAAAATTAGATTTTGTGTAATTATTTGAGGAGAAGACAAAGAAAAGAGAGAGAAAATAGTTTTAGACTTTGGTGAAGTGCACAAATAAAAGGGGTAAAATGGTTAAAAATAAAATTAAATGACTTTTGAGGGGTGTCAACTTAGAATTTTAGGTGTTTAGCTAACGTCACCCTTTCAATCATAGTAATAAAAATCGAACCGGATCGGCCAGTCTGATTGATGAACCAGCTAACGGGTTAGATCACCAGCCAAGTTCCATATATCGGTTCTCAAGATCTCAGAACCAGTAAAAATGGGTAAACCAGACAAAAAAAAACAGTCGGCCGAATTGGTAAAAAAATTGGTTGGGATCGGATCAAATTCATATATAACTTAATTTTTTATATATTTTATATTTTTTGACTTAATATATACCATTAGTCCGACCAGTCCAGACTATTGGTCTGACCACGAAACCAATGAACCACTTATAATACTAGTTCGATTACCAGTCTGATTTTTAAAATTTTGCTTTGACTAACGTTTTTAAGCTAATTGTTATCTAACTAGCATTATTAAAGCCCATGTCCGTAGTAGTGCAATATATGCTAGCTTTTGTCTAACCTACGTAACCGCCCAATATCCTGCCATAACTTTCTTAACTTACACTCTTGGTTCACTGATTCACAGGACTAACTAGTTGATTTTTTTTAAAAATAAAAAAATTGGCCGGCCGGGCACACATGGTAGCATGCATGCGCTGTACTTGATAAGTGGATATCTTTTGATGTTGGCCTTTTCGGATGGCAAGATTTGAAAAGTGTGTTAGGTTTTTAAAGAGGGCGCAATGAAAATGATACATGCAGCAAATGTTTGTACATCTGGAAACATTTAGTTTATCATTTTAATGAGAGACAGAAAAATGGCTGTATTTCTGTGCAGCTGCTGGGCTGTGGTGGCAGCGACTAACGACATCAACATGCATGGATGTGTATTCATTGATATATTCGATACATGGGGATACGGAGTACATGCAATTTACGAGAGTATTAATTGAGGCACCATTACGGGTCTTAAGTTAATCAGTCTCAGGTTCATGTAATTACCAAAGAATGAAAAGTTTCAGGGACGATATATTTTTGAACACACAAGTGGCGCACGAGCTTTAATTAGATGGTAGTATGGAGCTAGAACAGATGTGCGCGAATCAAAGATTTCGATCGCTAGCGTCTCTCTTAAATTAATGTCTCGTGTACCTGTGATTAACACAAATAATCAACTTGATGATAGTTACGAGCGAAACGTACCATAAGTTGCTATGTGTATTTTTATTTATTTTTTTTAAGAATTTATGTATAGGTATAGATATGCTAGCCAAAACAATGAACAAATAGGTGAAGGACCCAACCACTTTATCTGATTTTTCCCATTTGATCTAACTTGTAAAAGTGTAATTTATCATTGTTATGATTATTATAACTACCTCAGGTTCATAACAGGATTTAATTTAATTAGTTTCATAAACACGAACTAATAACTAAAACCAGATGGCATATATATATCTCTATTGGTTGTTAAATATTCCTACAATATGACACTGGTTTCTTGAATCAATGACCAGCCAAAGCGGAATAATGTTTACTAAAGAAGCCTTCGTCAACCTAGATTTATAATCCCTTCATAATTTTATCAGTCATGGATATTCTACATTCATAGGTCAGTTTCATGTACCCTTATATATATATATATATATATATTATAATCTCCCTTGAACCTACCACGTTCATAACTTCAACCATATATATATCCATCATATTCATGACCATAATTAATCGTTAACAATGAATTATGAAATTTCTATTTACGTAAAGCAAGAGTAGTACAGAAACGATCATTAATAGACAATCCAAGAATCACAGATGTTTATCGATCAATGCATGAATGCGTATGATGGTATGTAGGGTCGTTGATGGGCCTATATATGCGGGGTAAGCACCCACACAATTAGGCCCCGAAAATCATGAACACCCGCCCAAATATGCTTTATATGTATTTAGCTAGCTCCCACTTACTGTGATGTAGCGAAAATAGGTGAAAAGTTAGCTGAGAGCTAAAAAAGTTGTAAGAGTTTAATTAGCTAAGAGATATTAATCTAACAATTTTCTTTAAAAAACATATCAGTTAAAAAAAAAAAGCTTGTCATCCAAACATTATTACGATAGATTTTTCACCCTTGGTAAGCTTATTTATTTATTTTGGAGCAAATAAATTTTTTTGAGGTGAAATTAGTTAAAAGTTGGCTTAGTCGGGCTTCTGATATAAAGCCCTTTTTTTTCTTAGTTATACAACAAAGCTACCAATAGCTGCATTAGAGTGCATGAAATCGTCTCCTTCCTTTTGACCTTCCTCCGAGACAAAGAGAGGACGGACAGATATATCTCCATCAAATTTGTAACGAACCAAAATCAGAGACAACACGTGAGAAAACGACCTAAAATTTCCAGTATCGGTTTCAGAAATTTATTGAAGAGCAAACCAACAGAGCAGCAGGGTTTTACGACTGATCAGATTCTGCTGGAAATTAAGTGCGTAACCATATATATATATATATATATATATAGCTCATAAACCACATGTTTAGTTCAGCCATGCATTAAGATTCGAGTATCCGTCAATCAAATTAAGCAACTGAAACTGATTTTTTTACGATTACGCAGATATATGTGTGTTGCCTGAAGTAGAGCATATAATCTCATATGATTATATTTTAAGTATTAAAGGGCCTGAAACGAAAAAAAAAAAAGAAAAAGAAAAAAGAAGTCATTATTATTTATTAAAGGAGTACGGGGGCGCACTTTCACGTTCGAATTAGATACCGGTTTCCGATTTAACGGCCATTCGACTGGACTACTCGGCATTCATATGCATGTGCATGCGCTGCTGCATGCGTGCCACCTCTAAGGCTTTTTTCGGTGCTAAATAAGTTTTAAAAGAAGAAAAAAAAAACTAAAGGACTAATCTTTAGTAATTTTATTTTTTTATTATTGTATTATCTTATGGAAACCAAATACAAAAAAAAAAATATCCTATTTTTTTTTCTTTAAAACATTTTAAGAATCAAATGGAATCAGAACAAAATGGCAGTATATTGGAAATTAGGTTCGTGCAAGTAAAATTCGAACTTTAATTCATATATCAACTCCTTGATATGATGAGTAAGAAAAAGAAGTGTAATTCTGCATGAGTCTGGCTTATGGTGAATCCTACTCACACATTATATGTGAGAGGGTTTACCATAAACCAGAGTCATGCAAGAATTTCTTCATGTAATATATATAAACGAACATGATTTGCCTGGTTGATTATTAAAAGTTAATTGGCTCGTACTTCCTTAAAATCCACTTTGATTATACAAGCCCTTGATTTGTAAAGCAATATAATGTATAAGTTATGGTTTTGATTACTTTATAAGTGTATCTGATTCATGGGCAAAAGATCTGAATGTATATATTATATGTTTCGCTTCCGAGTTAACCAAGGCACAACTTTTTGTAATAGGTGAGAACCAGGTTCCTTGACCAGAACCGATAACTTTTCGGCCCTTAGATCATAAACCGACGGCCCAAATTTGGTCGACACAAAATAACCTACGAGACTCACGCCTATGCGCCATGCAGCCGCTGCTCTCTTTCCTCTTCCCTTTCCCTTTCCCTCACTTTCGTCTCCACCTCCCTGTCGATAAGATCGCCAACTTGCTACGGCCGCCACCGAATCTTCCTCATCGTCGTCGTCGCTCATCCCGTCGAATCGTCTCTCATCATCCGCCGATGGAAGACTACTGCCCGCGAGAGTTTGAATTCAATTTGTTTGACTTTGATTACAAGAGAATGATTTCAGGGATGGTTCGATTTTGCTAGTAATATAAATAAATAAATAAAGGCCGGTTCGCTATCGCGGGATGGTGATAGCCGTGGTGACGGCTGAAGCTGATACCACGACGATGGTGGTGGCGGGTCGTGATACTCTGTAAGGTACGGTTGTGGTAGAGTGATGTCGATTGGGGGTGCTCGGTTATTAAAAAATTCGAATATTAATTCGAAGTACCACATATGTATCCAAAACTAATGAAAATTTTTAAATTAGATTATATTCAATTACAATTTCATATTTCCAGTGATAGTTGAATAGTTAATATAAATACAAATTAAAAAAACATAAGTTTTACTAAATATAACTAATATTTAGAATATATATACAAATATGTATATAATTTATAGTATAAGATATTATTTATATTTGTCGGATCCAATATACGATTAGTTAGAAAAAAATTTAATCAAATTGATTATCTGATTTTCTAGATAGGATCGATTTAAAGATTAGATTGATTCATTCGACATCAAATCACATTTCCTCAATTTTATAGTGGTGTGTGTCGAACATAAATCTAAGTGGGGTGTGGCCAAGTAATGAGGAGTAGCGGTTGGAAAGAGGGAGGGTATTGTGGTTGGTTTTTTTTTTTCCACCTGATTTATTTAGTCTGCATAATCTTTGTTAAATCCGTGTCACTAATTCATGATGTAAAGAGTGAATAACCAATAACAAAATTAATCAGAATATTTTAAGATGTAAGATAAATAAAATAAATCATCGTAATTTGTTCTAATTATATAAAATCCTAGCCAATATACAAAGGAAAGAAGATATTCCACAAACACACATACAAATACTACTATGTATTTTTATTTTTATTTTTTTAAATGATGCATTGTGTGGTTCTTACACAATTACAAAGGAAAAGAAAAAGAGAAAACTTTACTATGTGGATATATAAAATAAACTAAAAATTAATAAGACCGAAAACGATATAAAATTTATCATTAGTTTTCTTTTTTCCTCGCATATAAGAAATGACATACGTTAGTTTTTCCTTGTAATTTTTCTAAGAATCAAACGAACTCTTAAAATTAAAGAAGAAAAAATTAAAATTTTAAACAATAAATATATAATAAGACTAATTAGTGGTATCACTTTAGCATTACTTTATCAAAAGGTAATTTTTTTATTATTATTTGTGATCCCACCGTCCCTATCTTGGGATTTAATTGGTGGAGGATATAAATTAAATAATATGACTAAACGATGAGGTAACCAATAAATTTTGATATATTAGTGCGGCTATGCTCATCAAAAAAAAAATCCACCCCAAATTATATCCTCGGACGGAATCAAATTTTCACCTCATGATTATGGGAATCAAACTTTAACCCTATCACAACTAATCTAGGTCATGTCATTTCACATATGAATGAATGGTCGGAATTCAAATATTTGCATCGATCCTATGTATTTATCCTTAAGTAAGCGGTTATTGGATTAAGACTTTATTTGTTAAACTTTCTACCCTACTAGACTCTCGACCCTCATCTTCTTCTTCCTACGAAAAAGAAAGATTCGACATTTCAAGGAAGCATTCAAAGTTCCGTAATACCAACAATACCCCACCCACATGTAGATAGAAGAACCATCGTCCCACGCAGTAACTCTTCGATACCTAAAAAAGAGGTCACAAGAGGAAAAGAAGGGGAAAATGAGGCACAAAACCGTACACCCTTTTAGAAAAGAAAACTACATGTTCGTGGCATGCCATCAAAACAGACAACAAGGACTAAAATCACATGGGATGGCAAACCATTGTCTTCGGGATCCGACGTTCCTAAATTCACTCCTTCATACGATCGTCCCATCTCGTCCCTCGATTTCTACCGGGTCCACGGTCTTCTAGACTACTACCTAGTTGTTGAGATTTGTCCCTCCTTTGTTCCCCCGCCTGATAACAGTATGCCAACAACGAATAAAGCGGAGTTTAGGCTGAGATTTGTGAGGAGATTCAAATGTCAGAACGCATTATTCCCACGCGCGAAATGAAAAATTACGATGGGAAAGTTGGAGCGTAAGAATATTTGGCCGCCCAATTAAGACAGGCGAATAGTTTGAAAGACGGACTTTAATTGGCAGAGAAAATGATTTTGTTGATAAACAACAACTAATAATAGCCATTCTAGTTGTATTGCGGTTTTGTTGATTTCCAAGATGCTTATCAACGAGAAAGTTACATTAATTATATCGTGGGATTTGATTGGCAATTTTAATCGGATGGTGCATGTTATTTATATTATTCAATATCTAATTATTCCATATATATGATATATAAAGTGATCAAATTTTAAAAAATAAATAACTAATCTAATTTTTCTTTAATTAAATATCTAATTTGGTTAACAAAAAATAAAAATAAAAATAGATATCCGAACCGATAAATGTAAATAATATCATATCCTAATAAAAATATTTACTATAATTTTTTTATTTTATATATAATTATATATAAATAAATTTAGATATGTGTGTGTGTCTATATATATAATTTTTACTTACTTGATTTATTATTTGTACTAAAATTTAATTTAATTAAAATTATATTTTTAATATAAATTTTTTAATATTTATATAAAAAATAAAATAAAATACTCCGTGCATCGATAGATCTCACCCACCCAATCACTCACCCCTTCTTTACTTTCTTTTCCTCCTCTCGATGCAAACTAATTTCGAAACCCCTAAATCCTAACTACAACCTCCCGCTTTAGGGCTTCTTGCTCCTTGTATGGTCCCCTATCTTCTCTTTATTTTTGATCTACCCACGCCACTGTCATACCACCTCACCTCGCCACTCGACCACATCATAGCAAATTGACATCGCCTCCTAGCTCCAGTACACCAGTAGACAATAGCTAACGGCAACAACAGATACAACGGATGCCATGCCACCTCACGGATCTTGTGATGTAGAATCCAATTAAATGTTATGACGTAGTAGCTTTAATTTTAGTTTTAACATTGGATATTTATTGAGTAGGTTGGATATTTGCTAATCAGGTTGGGTATTTACTCAGTAGATAGGATAATATCAAATATATTTATGATTTGGTTGATTTTTTTTTATTTAAAATTTTATTCGGATAATGTTGGCTATAATTAATATCTAATCAAAAAATTAGAATACCCGATCTTTCAGATATTCAAAGTTTTAAATCGAATACCAAATATTATTTTTAGATATCTAAAATATCGAAAATTTGAGTCATGAACAACTCTAACACGAAGCATATGTACTCTCTTCATTTTAAAATAAAGTTACCGTTTATGTTAATAATCAATTTCAATTATATATATATATATATATATATATATATATATATATATTAAAATAATAATAATAATAATAATAATAATAATAATAAAAGTATTTGTGAATATAAATATAATAAGTATATTTTTATATTATAATTTGTTATATTTTAAAAGAAATTTACAGTTAAAGTTTATTTTTACAAAACAAAAGAAGTATTATATTTGACATAAAAATTATAAAATTAGTTTAAAGTGGGACATCATTTTTGACTTAGTATCCTTAACTCCTAAGTTGTTGATCAATAGTTTGTGTCTTTTCCCGTACACAAGTGCCTCTTTTTTTTTCCATCCGTGTATTTTGTTAAATAAAAAAATAGATTAAAATATAAAAGTTAATTGTAACTAATATATTATATAGTTTTTCTACTAGTATTTCGCATCTTTATATTATGACAACAAATGAAAATGAAAATTTCATCAACTTCTCGGATAAGGTGGTTTTTTTTTAATTTTTAAAAAATACCTTTAAAAAGCCAATAAAACAAGAGGATTTATTTACAAAATGGGCAAGCTAAAACCACCTTATAAGCTAGTTAATGTCTTGACAAACATGCATATTACTATGGATCCAATTTTACGAGAATAATCTGGAAGAAAAATAAATAAAATTGTCGAACTTAATTACATCCACAATAACTAAAGAAAGAATAGAAAAACGTCAGCTCTTACCTTTCAAATCAAACCCACGACATAAATTGATTGATTACATGTTTTTCAAAGAAAACTAATTATTATTCATCAAAGTATGTTTCAACAGAACTAGTTAGAAACTCGACGTTCATACTCCGACCTAACCCCATCCCCATCTACAACAGCCCTACTCTCTTTTTTTCTTATGAGTAATGAATATTAATCGAATGATTCAAAAAACAATCAATTAGTTACAATTTTCACCGACAAGTTGTACAATACTCGGTTCTTGAATTTGTAATAGTAATGTTGGTTCATTTCATGTATGTCCTCAATTCAATTGCCGTATATCAAGATTCAATTCTATTGTGTTAATCTCTAATAACATAATTCATCCTTTGACCTTTCCATTATTTGAACAAAGGAAAAATATTAGTTTATAAGGTTGAGAAGTCCGAACTCACAAGTAATCATCTTCTTAAGAATGCTTTGGTAGAAAAATAAAACCATTGTTGTAAATATCTTACCTACATATAATAGATGTACCTCTCATATATTTTTATAACATTCAATCATAAGTTTAACGCCTCTATTTAACCTATCATTTGCAAACTATTTTTGATCATGGTTGTAAGTTGTAACCCACTAACTCTATATCTCCTCCAATACTTTCCATATTCCTTAAATCCTTCTACAATTATAACATGAAGTTGTATACATATTAGCAAGAGGTGTATTAAGATGTAAGATAATTCATACATGTGAAAAAAAAAAGTGTTTACCCCCTTATCTTCTCTCTATATGTTCTTCTTTCTTCATTTGATTTTTCTAATATTATCACTTGCTATTAACACGATAACTTTTAAATCACGATAATTTTATAGTTTTGTTTTGGACGCAATATTTCATTCACATATGTTTTTTTTTTAATATCATAGAATAAGACCGAAAATATCATCTTCATTAATCATTTCGTCTTTAATCATATGGATTTACAACTCACCTATATACAATATTGTTTCAAACTTGTAGCAAATTTTATTCTAAAGTTTTTATTTATTGACTTCATGGAAGCTTGCGGAAGGTTTCTTATGGTTTTAGAATTGTCTACTTTTTTGTTTTATGTAATTTTGTACATATAGACCTAATATTGGAATAAGGAGCCGCCATGAGATAGTTCATCCTATTCAGGCACTAGTTTAGATAATTATAACATTCTTGGCTCATTAAATTAAGTGCACTATCTACAAGATTGATGATAAGTGATAGGTACTCTGTGTGTTGACCATGGAAAGGTGTATGGATGACATGTTTATAATAGTATACAAATTGATGCTTTCATCATTCAACTAAATTTAATAGTTACCTATTATAGGGATTCTATTGAATAATTAAATATCCATGTGTGTGTGTTTTCCCTACACTTGAGATTATACTCATAATTATATATTTTTAGTAATTGATATTTTATACCATCAATTTAAATAATTGAAAAGAAATGATTAATTTTAGATAAAATTTTGACAGTCTTATTATCCATTACCTTATTTAAATCTTCCACATCATTATTTGTGTTTAGTTAATTTATTATTTTTTTATGTTGATTGATATTTTTATCAATATGAACAATATATAATATGTATTTTAATTTAATTACAACTATGATATCCACTCGTAAGATGGATGGTAGAGCCAAGTGACGGTAGAAGCCTAAAGCTTCACTTTCAATGATTCTAATATGATCTAGTAAGATTTATTTAAATATTAAAGTTAGTGATTTAGCAGTTTGATTGTCCATCTCCATATGCCAATCAAAAGAAGTTGATGGATGACTGTCGAAATTGGCTATATATGAGGAAAATTTGTAATATCAAAGTGATGGTTTCATGGTCTCATCACCCATCACTATGTAAAAAATCTCCATTACCTGAATTTAATGGAGAGAAACCTAAATGGGCAAAAAAAAAATCCATGTACCTAAATTAGGGAAAGATAATTGCACAATTGAGGTGGAAGCCTCAAGCTTCACCCAAAAGATTAAAGGTCTTGGAGACCCTATGTAAGTTCAATCCAAATGAAAAAATGATTTAAAAACATTGAATAGTTTCACACAGATCGATTTAGTAAATAAAAATATTTAAGGTGATGAATACCTAATGTGTGATTTGATCAAGAATATCAAAAATTGTAGGTGTTGTAATACTTAAGAATAACCAATAAGAATATTAAGAGGTTAAAATATTAAATACCTCAAGTTTGAATTGATCTAGAATATCAAACTATTTGGCATTCTTGAAGAACCAAACACTTATTTTATTTTTTTCACTTTCTATTTGTGCTATTTAATTTTTTCAAATTTATTTATAGTAGGATTTAAATTCCTATGATATTTATTTGAATCAAGAAGTAGTGGTGATTGATTTGTTTGAAGTTTGTCAGCCACTTGATTATGAGACCATACACTCAATCATTGGTATTGATCATAACCTACCATTGTTGGGTCTCATCTACCACTACAATGGATGGAGTATTTACAATAACCTCTTCTATTATATTATAGTTTTAATGGGTAGAGGATTTGATGGTTAAAGTTGGAAGCTTTCCATTTTAGAACTAGTTTGATGATTGAAGCTCAAAGCTTCCTATTTGATAAGTAATTTGATGGTTGAGGCGTACAAACTTTCCATCCCATAGGCCTAAATATGATCTTGAAAAGTGATCTATCCAATCAAAATTCCACCGTACATTCTATTTTAAGAATGTAATATTTTATGAGACTACAATTGATTAGAAGTAATGTACATGTTATATGTGGCATTATTAGTTTATCAAGGTTTTTGAAAACCTCTTATTTCTTAAAGGAACAAGCAAATTAATGTGCATTATACTTTAAGTAAATTTTAAATACTTACTATGGTCTCTAGATATTTGATGGTATAGCTACCATCAAGATCAACTATGAGTAAGCACGAGATAAATACACAAAATGTATATTGAATTTATGTGAAAAGTCAAAAAGTGTCACTAACTAGAAGTTAGTATACCATAAACATTTATCTTTATGGTATGAGAAATGAGATCACAAAGTGAATAAATGATATATGAGTCATTGATATTCACATGAGCACCCACTAAGGATCCCAAAGATTTTTTTTGATTAGTGATCTTATATGCACAGATCATCATCTTGGCAAATTCACAATTAATTTGTCATAGTATAATAAACGTAAAATCTCCTATGTCCTTGTAACACTTAAATGGACAAATGTTGACCATAAAATTATACCATAATCTATAATGATGCATCCATATATGAAATATAAGCGTCCCATTTTATATTTGACAACTAGGAATATTACATTTGCAATACTAGTACAAAAGTGAGTAACTATCCACTTAGAATGATAATGCAATTCACTACTTCAAGTTAGAAGTAGAACAAATTAGTAGAGTCATTAATGATGTATTTTATTTTTAGACCTATATTAGTGGCGTATAGAAGGGATATGTCAATATGCATGCAAATATTTAGTACGCACCAATTGCACATCATGTTATGGCCTAATATCTAATTAATTGGAATTAACCAAATGTTTATCATCAAGTTTGGATGTGTTATCTATATGTTCATCCTTCTCCTTGAATATGAAATTAGGCCACAAATAAAGTTGAAAATTATGGTACTACAAACCTTAGGGGAAGGAAGAAGGAAATCAATTGTAAGGTACATAAAAAACATCTTCCATGAGGTATGAGCCCAATGGGAAGTCAAAGTGTACTTGATGATTGTGCTTGCTAAATGTAGCTTAGCAACTACTTGAATTTATTATTGACAAGAAATTATGAAATTCATATGCCTTGAATAAATTTCCAACTCATAAAAATCATCGTAATGACTCTTATAGGCTAATAGCAAGATTTGAACCCTAGCAAGATGATTTATAATCCTTGAAAAAGGATAGAAAAATTTTCACAATGAATGGGCATATCCATATAGAGGGAATTCGAGAATAGAATTTGTTGGTGAATAAAATATCCATAAATAATTCTTAAATTGGTATAAAATGGGATGAAGATACATAAATGATGTTTTTACTTAAACAGTTGCATCTAATAATGGATAAAAGTGATAATTATTCTCGATTAATTATGGAATATCATTGCATAAATGATTGGATGAGTTGGAATATGTGAAGAAAATTTGAATGTGTCTACTTAATGAGCATAATTTATATGAATATGAAATCTAACATTCAAAAATGTTAAGTCAATTGGCTATAAGTGGGTGTTTATAAGGAAGTTATATAAAAAAATATTTTAGTGACACTTGTCTTTGTACAAGAGTAATTTTTTTGTCCCTAATAGAGTTCTTACAAGATAAGTCACAAATATGAGCACTATCAAAGTGTGATTATACATTTAAATGGAATCATACGTAATATGATGTATGGAGGAGACATACTAAGTTGAGGGGAAGAAAAAATATATTCCTTTCCTTAGCCATAGTTTTATCTTATTATATTTTTCTAACAAAGTTTTTAATGAGTTATTAGTTTAAAGTGTACACTTAAGGTAGTATTTAGTCGGTAAGGCAGCTTTGCTTACGTGGAAAATTTTAAAGGCTTACCTATACCCCTAGTTATAATTATCAAAACCTTATTAGGTATGGTATATACTTTAAGATATACATATAAGTAAAGTGTTATAAATATTAGAAATTGTGCATTCGGGGGGAGTATTGTAGATAATAGGAGACATATATCCTAAGGGAAGTGTTTAGAATAACTTATTTGCATATAATGGGTGTATATGTCATATATTTGTATAACATTAAGTCATATGTTTAACACTCCTATCAAATCCATCAATTGTAACATCTTCCTTATTATGATTTTAACTCCCTAACTCTACTTCTACTCCTCCACCTTCCACATTTCTTAACTCTCTCCCCCATTATGATATGCAGTTATATATATTAGTAATAGGTGTCTTGAGATGTAAGATAATCCCCATGTATGAATAAAAATTAGTTCTTCCCTTCTATTCTCTCCATATGCAGTTCTTTCTTCATTTGATTTTCCTAATAATATCATTATCATAAGCATAAATTCAAGATACATTTACCACTAATCTAAAAAGTCTCATAATTGTAGCAAAATGTAACTTATTGTCGCAACTAACATTAGAATCATCCTGTGGCATAATATATCTTCTCAAAGGATAAATCTAGGCCAGAATTTGGTCTCTATTTGAGAAGAAAGTTATATTCAGTAGGAGTGTAATGAGGATTATATGTTTAATACGTCCATGAAGTATTTTGTTAATATTAAAAGTGATAGTTCCTAGAACCATGTGGACCTTGAAGTGAAATAGATTCTGAATGACCCAAGGCAAGCAGTTCAAGATTAACAACAACATCTTAAAGTGGAGACTCAACATTAAGAAGTTCAACCATATAGTATTGTTGTTGATAGATTAATAAAAACTAAAGTTGGCCCTCTAAAGATATACAAGTATGAGAATATGGTGGGTCATGCATTGTTGGCAATTGAAGAGGTTAATCAAAAGCCCTCCACCTACAAATAATCCATATTGAAACCCAATGCTGAGTAGCGGATTTTACTCATAGGTGAGGAGATGGAATCCCTACTTACGAATAAGATTTGGGGGTTGGTTTAGAGACCGCCTAGGAGAAAATTTATCTGCTGCATGTGGGTCCTTAATAAGAAGGAAGTAATCTCATCTATTGAAGTGATTAAGTTTAAATCTTACCTAGTTGTAAGAGGATTTGATTAGGAAAAAAGAATTAGATTACAACGATACATTCTCACCAATGGTCTGGTTCACTTCTATTAGGGTACTACTGGCAATAGCGGCACATCAAGATCTTGAACTTGAGCAATTGGACGTCAAGATAACTTTCTTGTATGTTGAGTTAGAGCATGAAATTTTTACGAGTCGGCCAAAGGGGTTCCAAGCTCCTGGGAAACAAAATTATATTTGTATATTAAAGAAGTCTTTATATGGTCTTAAGAAGTCTACCAAGAAATGGTACAATAGGTTTGAGAATTTCATGATTAGGTAAGGATACAACAAGAGTTTATATGATTTTATGTTTACATAAACAAGCTAAGAGATAGTTTGTACATCTATTTGGTCCTGTATGTAGATGATATGATCATAGCTGCCAGAGATATGTTAAATATTCAGAATTTGAAGAATCTTCTCAGTTCAAATTTTAAGATGAAGGATCTACATGCAACGTAAAAAAAATCTGGATATGGAGATTTTGGAGATAGAGCATAGAAGGCACTTTTCTTATCTTAAAAGGGCTACATTGAGAAGGCGTTATCCGAATTCAAGATGAGTAAGGCTAATACTTTAAATACTCCTACTGATATGACTTGTCATTTGTCAGTTGCATTTTCTCTTCTGTCATATGTTAAGAAGGAGTATATGTCTCAGGTTTTGTATGCTAACGTAGTGGGTAGCTTGATGTATGTCATGGTATACACTAGGCTTAAGATTGTGTATGTTGTTAGTAGGTTTATGGATAATATTGGTAAGGAACACTGGTAGGTAGTAAAGTGAATATTTCTCTATTTACGGGGTACATCTAATGTTGGTCTCATTTATGGGAGTGGCACAAGGTGTTTGATTGTTAGTTATTCAAACTCTAATTATGCTGGAGATGTGACATTAGAAATTTGATGACTAGTTATGTATTTACTCTTAGTAGTTTTGTTGTTAGTTGGAAGGAGACTCTTCAACCTTTAGTGACTTTGACAAAAGCTGCTAAAGAGGGGATTTGGTTGAACATGGCTTTGACAGAAGCTACTACGGAAGTGGAGAACATGGCTTTGACATAAGCTACTAAAGGAGACTCTTCAACCTTTAGTGACTTTGTATACTATAGAAGTGGAGAACATGGCTTTGACAGAAGCTGCTAAAGAGGGGATTTGGTTGAAAGGAATTGTTAGTGATTTTGGTTTGCATCATGATCAAGCTAATGTGTTATGTGGTAGTTTGAGTGCAATATGCTTACCTAAGGATTAAGTTATCATGAATGGACTAAGCACATAGACATTCAATATCACTTCCTATGCACTAAGAAGCAGATTAAGGTGAAGAAGATTGGCATATATGATAATACTAGTTATATGTTCACCAAGTTAGTTCCCCATAGCAAGTTCCAACATTATTTAGACTTGTGTCTCTAGTTGGTACTAGCCCTTAGGGGAAAATTTGGGGTAGAGAAGAGTTTTGGTACATATGGCACTTTTAGTTGCATCTAGTACTGTCTATATGTGTGAATGGATTCAAGTCAAGGTGGAGATTTGTTGAGATCCCTTGAATGTAAAGTCATTTGGTTTCGGTTTCAGTTTGGATAACCTGTTTTGATATCCATCATGGGACTTGTTTGGTTTAACTATTGTTGAATATTATGACTACCATTGAAGTCAACATTAAACACTATCAGTTGGACTTATTTTTATACTCTTAATGTTCACCGATTACATCAATCACATAAGTTACATTAATTATGTAATAACCCAAATTGAGCGGAGTGTTATAAAGATTGATTTGGCTACTTATATAAACATGGTATACCATCCTTTTGGTGATTCCATCCTAAGAACTCCACAGTTAAGCGTGCTGGCCGTGGAGCAATCTTAGGATGGGTGACCCTCCTGGGAAATTTTAAAAATTTTCTGAAAAATTTATCGGGAAGCACGTGAGTGAGGACAAAGCGTGCTAAAATGACTCGTGTTGATCTGTGTGATCAATCCGAAAATGCTCTAAGGTAGCCCCCGTATAGCCGTATCGACTCGGGTGTTACAAATGGTATCAAAGTGAAACAGCGACCGTGAGCTGAACTTGGATGAGCCAGTCAGCCACCTAGTGAGACGATTCTTGGGATAAATTGTATTGAGACAGTTAATGGTTGAGGCGCAACGAGGACGTTGCGTTCTTTGAGTGGGGGTGAATGTAATACCCCAAATTGAGTGGACTGTTATAATGATTGATTTGACTACTTATATAAACATGGTATACCATCATTTTGATGATTCCATCATAAGAATTTCACAGTTAAGCACGTGAGTGAGGACAAAGCGTGCTAAAATGACTCGTGTTGATCTGTGTGATCAATCCGAAAATGCTCTAAGGTAGCCCCCGTATAGCCGTATCGACTCGGGTGTTACAAATGGTATCAAAGTGAAACAGCGACCGTGAGCTGAACTTGGATGAGCCAGTCAGCCACCTAGTGAGACGATTCTTGGGATAAATTGTATTGAGACAGTTAATGGTTGAGGCGCAACGAGGACGTTGCGTTCTTTGAGTGGGGGTGAATGTAATACCCCAAATTGAGTGGACTGTTATAATGATTGATTTGACTACTTATATAAACATGGTATACCATCATTTTGATGATTCCATCATAAGAATTTCACAGTTAAGCGTGCTAGTCGTTGAGTAATTTTAGGATGGGTGACCCTCCTGGAAAGTTTCAGAAATTTTCTGAAAATTTATCGGGAAGTACGTGAGTTAGGACAAAGCGTGCTAAAAAGACTCGTGTTGATCTGTGGGGTCAACCGATCAATCTAAAGGTGCTCCAAGGTAGCCCCTGTATGGTCGTATCGACTCGGGGTGTTACAAATTACCCTAGCTACATTTTTAATAGTCGAATGACCAACATTAAAAGGTAATTAAGTTTACATTGTACGTTAGCTTTCGTACCAAATTTTATATATATCCATATTAGTTACCTAACGATTAGATTTTTTTCATTTTTGGAAATTCTGTATAAAGTATTTTGTAGAGCATCGCCTTATATAATAAAAATTGGTCTCTCTCTCTCTCTCTCTCTCACTGTAGCTAGCTAACACAACGCTAATAAATTACATAAATTTTCTTGGTCAATGTTTAATTCTTCTGGTATGTTTATCGCATCCGTTGCGATAGGGAAAAAGTTCAGACCAAAAATCCAACGCAAACTTACAACCAATTACCTACAAACTCTTACAACATCTACAAATGCAGCTTTTTTACACAGATGAAGTTACTCAGAATCATCCCGTGACACGAAACTCTCCGATCGAATTCTACACGAGTGAAATGCAACTGATGTGTCAGATATCATAAAACCGACATGGTATGGCAGAAAGAAAGAAAAAGAAGAAAAAGAAAATTCCTGAAGGACGAGTATTATTAGATGAGGAGGAGGGAGGGAGACATGTGGACCGAATAATAGGTTGGCTTGCTTAAAATCCAAGAAAGAAATGATCAAAAATCAATAAAGCAAGTCCCCGTTGTCAATGATCAATGGTGTTATACAATCGCATGAACCGCGTAAAAGAAGATAAGCACACTTTTTTCTTTTCCTTTTTCTTTTTTTCTTCTTTTTGGGTCATGAAAAAGGTATTTAACAAGCTGAGGGGCATTAAAATAGCAACCAACATTGTTTGTAACTTTGTATATCTATCTATATATAGACATCACTACTATAATTCCCTCAAGTCATATTCATATAATAACAAACGGGCAGTTCTCCTCTGAATATCTTTCTCTCTTTCGTATACACACGTATATCACCGGACTATCTATCGCTTACCGGAAATTTTCCATTTCTCGCCGTCGAATCGATTCACAAGGTGAGTTGCAACACACATTGGGATCATTCATCAAAGGAGCAAGAAGCTAATAACATACAAATTTCAAGAAGCAAGAAATATGAAGAGGATGGCAGAGAGTGGCTATGAATATTGTGATCGTCATCTCAAGGCAACAGAGCTGAGACTAGGTTTACCCTGGAGTGCCGATGAAGAGCAACCGCCACCGCCAGCAGCAGCGCCGGAGAAGAGCAACTACATAAGTTATAATCAAAATAAGAACAAAAGATCATCACCTGAAACAACTGATGATGATGATCAGGATTTAAATCTGTCTGCTGCTGATGATGATAATTCCAGCATCTCAGATGCCAGGAACAACGTTGATGCCCCACCTCCTTCCAAGTGAGTAGTTTACTGAAATAAACTGCCCTTCATCCCAGCTTGTTAAAGTTAACCCCCCAAAAAATAATTTGCATCTTACTTTATGGGGTATCTGTGATTGTAAATTTATACTTATATATATTGGCATTTCTTCATCGCAGGACACAGATAGTGGGATGGCCACCGGTCAGATCATACAGGAAGAATAGCTTGCAATTGCAAAATTCAATGAAATGCGAAAACAATGGAAACTATGTAAAAGTAAGCATGGATGGAGCAGCTTACTTGAGAAAGATTGATCTAAAGATGTACAACAATTATCCTGAGCTACAGAATGGTATAGAAACCATGTTCAAGGTCAAAATTGGTAAATATTCAGAGAGGGAAGGGTATATTAACGACGGATCTTCTCTTTCTGATTATGCACCTACTTATGAAGACAAAGATGGAGATTGGATGTTGGTTGGTGATGTTCCGTGGGATATGTTTACTTCTTCTTGTAAGAGGCTTAGGGTCATGAAATCTTCTGAGGTTAAAGGATTGGGAGGATGCATATGATTGATGCCGTTGAGATCCTGCAGAGCAAAACAGTGCAGCGCAGGAAGAAACAAAATCAAATAGAGAAGATGATATGAATGCACACTTCATGGAGAAGGAATTTGTTAGATTAGATTCCAATAAATACTTTTTTGTGGTCCTTTCTTTTTCCTCCTTGGTGATCAAGGGGCCTTTTTTCCTTTTCTTTTGAATTCAACAATCACAAGGGTATACCTGGTTTTTCTTTCTGAAATCAAGCACTATATAGTATACAATATATACATATGTTGTGTCTTTTTTGAAAAAAAAAAAAATTGAGATCCAGTTGTGTAAAAGCACAAGGATACTATAATTAATTAAGCTTTTTTTCATATATATTCTCATATACAAAACTTTATACATGAATAACACTTGAAAATTTAGCATATATTCACACTTCTCATTCGATACCAAGCAAGAAAACCACAGCCATATTTGTAGCTGTGGTCATAATATTAAGGCGTCACCGTCAAGGCTGTCACGATGTAATTTTTATTATTATTTATTTCCATAATAAATATCGGTATCACATATTGATACATATTAGTAAAATATCAACAAATCTCAATTCATAATTGATATATTATCAATAAATACGTGAAATTCTAAAACTACCACGTATTATCATTTTCATATAATGGCTAATCCGAAATTCTTTAAATATCAATTGATATTCCGTATTAAGATCGATATTTGATTATATATTCTGTACGAATGTTTAATTATTCCTACTATTTAACTTATACGTATCGAGATTGATATTTAATTATATATTCTATATGAATATTTAACTATTCTAACTATCTAACCTATGACTATACTTGTCACTATACACCTGAGGCTAGGGATGACAATCAGATGAGTTTTACCCGAAATCTGACAGATTTTATCAGTCAGATGTGTAAACGGATATGAATAAACAAATATAAATACGGATATGAAGGAAGGGGAGAAATACCCGCCGGGTTTGGGTGTGGATATGAATAAGGGATCATCAAATCCGTATCCGTACTCGCATTCATTTAGTCGATATAAAATTATTTATTTACCTTCATTTATGTAACCTTAAGTATAATTTCTTATGCTAAAAGTAAAAATATGATTAAATTTTAACAATCTAAATATATAATTCTAACATTAAATAATTTTTACTTTATACTTAATAAATTTTACCCGAAAATCTATAGATTTTACCTGATAAATATTTAAACGGATATGGATATGGATATAAATGAAGAAAAAAAATACCCACCGAATTTGGATACGAATATAGATATAGGTTTTATTATTGAATTTGGATAATGGATAGGGAGTACCCGATCCGTTATCATCCCTACCTGACGCCGGGTAACTGCTGCTATCTTACAAATCAAAACCCATACGAAAGAAATCTTGGTTCTCGTTACGGCATTTATAAGTGCACTGTATATATAGTGTAGTTTCTCCGGCCGGCATAATTTATGATGTACATATATACATGAAGCTCAATTACATACATCAACTACTCAGTGGACCCGTATCTATATGAAGTTAAAAGGCCTGCATAAAGATGAATTTCTCCCTCATAAAAAGGTAACATCTATCCCAGCGCTTTAGAAAGGTGAGAAATCTTTTGTATCAAGGAAATCGAAATCCCCTCCTCCATTCCGAAGACGAAGAGATTCCATTCTTGTATCTAGTATCTCTAATTGTGACTTCACCCATGGAGGATTATACCTGCCTTCAACCCACAGAGCTTCCCCCGTATCTTTATGTTTAAAATCTGGATACTTCGGATTTTTCTGCCAATGAGATAAAGCAACATAAGCCGAATGGATAAAAAGAATTGTAAATGAATAGTCAAAAGTTCAGTTAGCGCGAGAAAATGATAGTTCAACAACTATTGCCCATGAATCAGGATATCATGCCAATAAGCAAACACTGTTTTTTCATGATATTTCCACTGTTATCACTTCTATTTCTCTCCCTTTCATGTTTATGATTCTTAATCTCTGATGATGTCACCCAAACAGATAGTCTACATCTAGATGATCCCGCAAACTCATGTTTTTTAGCACTCGTGGAAATATCCAACTCGTGCCAGTTGATGAGACCCAATCATAGCGACCTTAGTGCAACCAAGCTACAGCCTAATGGAGTCGAGCCAAGCCACCTTGTGCATGCTAAATGAGTAAAACCGAACCGACTCATTTATTAAATGAGCCTACTCTTGAGTATCAATGCTCAAGCCTGGACTCAATTATTTAAAACAAGTTAAGCCCACTCGGTTCATTTCATTCTGAACTCAATTATTAGCTCAATTCATTTATGCATAACCTAATAAGACGATAATAGAAAGACCTATCTTCTTAATTCAATTATACACTCGCTTTGCCAATATATATATATATATATATATATATATATATCAAGATATTTATCAGATACTATTATATTATGAACAAACATGCCGAATTTATCCCAACTCAAGCTCAATTAATATAATAAATGGACCTAAAAATAAAGCTCAAGATTGGTTTATTTAACTAAATGAAAAACTCAAATAAAATTGAGTTGGCTAATGAACAGGCTCGACTCTTTTATAGCCTAGTCAAGCATACCAACTTTGATAAAAAGATTTACTTAAGGATCATCGCCTGCTCCGAAAGCAAGGAAGCATGCGAGCATGTAACTCAACAATCAGCACACACATATCCAATGTAGTAAACTTCCTAGCACAAAGCCTTCTAACAGGACATTGATACGCAATCACTTCAGGAAATGTAAAACGCAACAAGAAATTACATTTTTCACACCCAACCCCATCCCAATTAGAAAAGGATTATACCTTGTTCCTGCGGTTATCCCACCACACCATGGGATTAGCGAAAAATGCTTGCCAAAGCTGTTCAGTGGAGGGCTTACTCATAGCAGAGTCAACAAACTTTTTCGCTACATGATAGTAAATGACACGTTTCAGAAATAAACCAACATTCCAGGCTTTCCAACGACACTAGCCGCATACAAAATACAGCACACACATCACCTGATGCTGTGGAATTGGAACTGTCATCATACAAAGCCAAAGGAGACGGAAAGCTTCTTTCAACAAAATTTAGTTGCTGGACAACTACCTGCATATCCAGCCTTCTCATTAGTGTCCTCGGTAAATAAACTTAGTGAAATTCAACTTGGAAACATACTTGAACTAGGTCACCAAACCTTGTAATAGTTCTTCTCTTTCCCGTCATCACTTTGAACTGAATCACATACCAGACGACCAGATATATATATCTGCTGACCCTTCTCCAGATGCTCGTAAGCCACATGAGCCAATTCATCCCAAAATGTCAGATTGATCCTACATTATCAAAGACATCCAGTGAACATGTTTGAAACCAATGAATTATCACCGAACGCATCGAAAAATATTCATAAAAAAGACATTAAAGTTCTAACAAAAGAGATGCTGATATAATGACTGTAGGTATATAATACAAACAACTTGGTTAGAGACAGAGGAGGTTGCCTTGAGAAGTTCGGTTCATGATAAGATGCAAAATCTGTCATGTTTGGTATGCAACAGGTACAAAATCAAGTACTAAAAGAATCAACTTATTGACAAAACCTCAGTAAGTAAACACTTTCTTACTCCAAAATATTGTTTCTCAAATATATAAAATAATAATAATAATAATAGATAAAAGAAGAAAAAAAATTTAGCCATCTTCTTGTAGTAAGCATGGCAGTAGTATTTTCATCTGAATAATTACTTAAGGAGATTTCTGACACTACTGCCAGAGAAGAAGAGACTCGCACTCTTAGCAGACACGTAAAACTCTAGATTTGTGCGTTAGGAAACAAATTTGGTTGGTATGCATTTTAAAGATTCCATTGTGTATCATCAATTCATCAACCATATCATGCTTAGGCAAGGGGCAGCATCTTCAGGTAATAAAACTGCGGTCGTGGCAATATTGTGGTCACAATTGTGGCATTGCAGCGCCGAGGTATCGTGGAGGATATTTTATGTCATGGTTGTCGCAACATGAATTTTATTATTTTTCACAACAAATATTGGCTGAAGCATATGTATCAGCAGTTATATCCACAATAAATATGTGATTTTTTAAAATTATCGCGTTTCGGCGATGTCTCACATCAGCTGACCCAAAAACCAAGCAAGATTGGGAGCAATAGTTTATTGTATGAGCATCCCTTCTGAAGAATTTATAGGAATTATATTCAATCGAGTCTGATGCAATGCTGGTTTAGAGAGAAGGAAATAGAAGATAAGGCAGGGAGAAAGAGAACAAGTAGAAGAGACCCACTCAACAGTGGAGAAAGTAGCAAAGATATACAATCAACCGAGGCATACCAGTTAGTATGAATATTACTCATTCATGGTCTGTAGAAAGCGGCATCATGTCAAGAATGTCTTTATGGGTGAAGCCTATTGCTGAACCCAACAAGCTCAATGACCCAGCCTTAGCCTGCGAAAAGCCTTAGGAATTTTGTTTATTAATAAGTAGCAGAGCTTATATCAAGTTATTAATAAGGAGGAAGCCTTATTTTAATTAAAGGATTCCTACAATGCAATAGAGGTAATAGATCTTACCAATAAAAATCTATTATCTATTTTCCTAAGCCCATTAGCTTGTAATAATCCTACAAATAACAGACCCTAGCCTCCCCTTTTGCTGTCTCCTCTCTCAAACCCTAACCCTAGTTGCGGTCCTCCTATTCAAAGGGAGCCACTAGCCACTTCTTCCCATCTCCTCTTACTCTTTCACCATAGGAGGTGCAAGAACCCTGGTACTAAGCACTCAACATTCTCAATTAATCCTCCCCATCACTCCATAACATGGGAACGTAAAAACTAGTATCAAAGCGGGGTTTACAATTGCTTTGCAAGAAAAGGTAGATTGATTGCAGACAACCTTTTAGAATCTAGATGAGTCAAGGGAAAAGGTAAAACAGAGCCCTGGAAGGAATCATGGAAGGACTAAAAGAAGCTACTAGGTTGATGTGAGAATATGCTAGGCAAACATTTATTGTTTGCAAGAAATTCCAAATCAAGGCCCCCATTGCTGAGAACCCTGAGTGGCATGGCTCGCCGAAATCCACCCCATAAGTTGTCTACCACCACTTTGCTGCCCAAACCCATTGTTGCATCCATGACATCTCCGGCCTTCACTGCCAATTTTGACCACCAATGAGGCCCCCGACTCCCTCACCAGCCTTTGCTTGCTCACCAATTGCCCCTCTGCATACCACCACTCTTCATCACCACTCCAACAAACACCCCCCATCGCACCTCTGCATCTCCAACAGCCCCCAAGACCACCAACCTCTACCGCACTAAGCCTAGCTCCTATGCCTATCGCCCCAGTAGCTACAACCCATAATACAACACCTCACCTTTGTGTTGGGAAGCTTTTACCCAACCACCAATGACACCGCCAAAGTCAAGATATGGCCCTTGCAACACCTAGACATCCCTCATTGACTTTAACAGAGACTTACGACCGCCTCGCAAGATGTTATTACCAGAGCTGACAAAAGTTGACCCAACCTGACCCGTTCAAAACCTAACCCAATATAATCCAAGAAATTCATCAACCCGACCCAACGATGACCAGAATATAATTGACCTAACCCAACCCAAACCCAACCTGTAACTCGACATAGACCAAATTCACCATCAACCCGACCCGGCATCAACCTAACTCGAGAGATCAAATTCCAAATTACACGTCTTATTATTTATTTAAAACTTTTCAAAATATATTGATTTAAAAATCTTACTTATTTTTCTTACTTTTACTGTGGACATGCTTATTCACCAACAATATTCTAATTTTACCTATTTTTTCGTATAAAAAGATATCATTAAAAAGTCATAATAATAAACAAGCAGTAGTTAATAATATATTTTCAATCACATGCTTACATAAAGTTAAAATTACTACTAGCTTATGAGGTTAATAAGTTGGCTTAATTTTGGTGGTTAATGTCCAGTTTGACACAAACCTGAAATGATCTGATCCAAAATTAGCTCGGCCCAAACCCAACCTAAACTCAACCCATCAAAACCTTAAAAAGTCTAATCCGTTAAGTTAATCCAAAACCTGACTTGTCAAATTAACCTGAACCCGAAATCACCTGAACATAAGCTTGCTCGGTCTAAACCCAACCCTACCTTGAACTAGCTCCACACAAACCCGACCCGAAATGATAAATTAACTCGATACAACCTAAATTTGCAATAACCCAAACCCGACCCACAAATAACCCGACCCAAGGATGGCCCAACCTGATTGCCACCACTAGTTATTACTACATGCAGATGGGCAAGACATATTTCATTTCCATAAAGGACCTCAAAATCATATCGAGGGCTAGCCCATTATCACTATCATTCCCCGGGAGTAACTTAACAAGCCCAATTCTTGTTAGACACTCTGGAGCTAATCTTGGAGCTCAAGGGTGACATAAGACCCACAAGACACTCTCCTCCACCGACTAGCCCCATATTTTGGCCCCTGCTACCTAAATCCCCTAGTAAACCAGCTACATAGTCGATGGCCACAACTCAACACTTCATGGAGCGTGGTCAAATTATTTTGACAGTGCCACCAAACACCTACTTTATATTGGGAGGTTACAAAAAAACTTACAATCAAACCCTCTATTAAAGGCGGGTTGGAAAAAGTTAAAAAGTTGATTCCAACTGCTGATGAGCCGGATATACAATTAACTTTGGTGAGAAAGGAAAAAATTTAGGTAATGGTAAGGATGATGGGTTTAGTAACAAACTGGGTGTTGGAGAAACTCGGGCTAAATTTCTCATACACGGCTTACCTAGGTAAGACATCACTAGCTTTCAGACTCTTTCAATTTTTGGCTTGTTTGGCCCCTCATTATTTGGCATTATTGATCAAGTGGTATGGATTTCCTCCAAATCAAGCTATCGCAACATTCTTTGTTGATTTCTATAGCTCTTCCCTTCCTTCAAATTTAAGGACAAGCTTGATCTATAGAAGGAGAGTAATGTTACAAATGCCTTAGTGGGTTGGGTTGGGTCTATCCCCAAACCTGAATGGGGTTCAATAACCCAATCTTAGCCCAAGAGTCTTGGACTTTACTAATAAGTAGCAGACCTTATTTTTTGTTATTAATAGGCAACATGCCTTATTTGAATTAAAAAGTCTTTATGAATGTAATGGAGGTAACAAGTCTTATTTAGGCTTATCAACTTGCCTACACCCAATAGCTTGTAATAAGTTATAATAAGAGGTTAGGGTATCAACAGCTTATCTGGAGAATTAACTATCAATGTTAATTCCTAAGCCTCCCCTTTTGTTCTCTCATATCTCCTCTCTCCCTTTCTCAATTCCCAAGCTTAGTCACCAGCCCCCCTACTCTAAGGGAGTTGCTAACTACCTCTTGCCCTCTCCTTTTATGCTTTTCACCATAGAAAGAGCAAGAACCATAATATTGAGTACTCAAAAACCTCAATTATTCCTCCCCATATGTTTTCTAAATTAATTTTCTAACTCATAAGCCTAAGGAAAGGGCTACAAAACAAAAGAACATTTTCTAACAAATGATAATATTCTATCTTAAAACATATTAAGAGTATTTTAAAAGGGCCTAAGCCTATTACTAAAAGATAACTATTTATAACTGAATAATACCTATAACTAACAGATATTATCTAAATTAACCAAATAATACTTAAAATCTATAAAAAGTAAATTACAAAATATCTTCTAATTGCATCAGAGGCCTAAGTTGCATAGCAACAAGGACGGGAATCAGGAAAGGGGGATGTTAGACCAAAAAAGAAAGATTAAACTTGATATTTAATTATATGTGTGAGAAATAAACTATGACTCACGTGCACTGCTTTATCCTAGTTAACCATTTGTTAACAGAATGAGTTAGTGAAAATATAGCCGTTGAAGAGCTTATTTCTCATTGGTTAATCCCTCCCATCTTAGCTGGATTATTAGGAGTGTTGTGTATAAAAGGGATACGCTACATAACAGAGAGGAAGATCAAGAAGTGAGTTAATGTAATCTTGGAGATAAAACAGAGTTCTCCGGTGATGTATTAACTTTCTTTGATTGAATAAAGATTACTCTCGGTTTGCATCAAGAACTTTCTTCCTGTTTTCTACTCTCTGTCATTCCCTTCTATTTTTCTCTGCGTGTGTTCTTGTGGTAGTTATATACTGAGAGATTAGTTCTTGCGCTTAACAATATGCAACCTCTGAAATACATTGTGTTTATCAAAGTAACAAGGTGTTTGATGATTACCTCTAATTTGTGTTGTAGTGCAAGAAAGTTAGGCTTTCCAAATTTGAGAGCAACAGTTAGTTTTGTGGTATAAAATAAGAATTGAGAGGAAGTTTCTTGATGGGATAAAGGAATAATACTGGCTAAATGGAAAAAACTGACCAAAGGGAGCTTCCAAAGAGTTCTACCCTCAAACATGTCTGAATGGGGGAACATTACATGAAGCTCCCATGCAACCTATGCAGAAAACAGACCCTCCATTTCTAATTTAAGGCTTCCAAGCGGGCAGCATGAAAAAGTTTGGGATTTTTTCCTGAAGAGATTCACTTTCATGGTATGTCTTTGGGGGAAATACAAAATGCATCATCCACCCAAGGATAAATGAACACAAGCACCCAGCCAATGCCATAGCATACACTCTTCAAACGCCTATTCCCTATATTTTCTCTTCTCTACCAGGAGATGTCTCCCACCAGCCTTTCAGACTGAAACTCCAAGGTTAATCAAGCATAGGAAAGGCCAGGTATAATATTGATCGATAGTCAAATGATATCCATAGGGATCAGACCACAGGTACATGATGAAGGCGAAGAATGAGAATTATAAACAGAGCAAAGCTTTGGCAGATAGGCACTACCAACTTATGCATAATAAATCATTGACAATACACTGCCAGATCAAACTCCTTCAGTGAAGCATCAAAATGTTAAAAACTTGTCCCTTCCAAGGTGCTATTTTGATAGAGCTTAGAAATGTAACAATCATCCTAGTTAGTCTCAAGTTTTATATATCCGTATAAGACTTTTATATCCTTCAGGATTTACCACTCCATAGAGGCATTGCCCCTTGCTACAAGGAATCATTTACTGATGTCTATTAGTCAACAAATTTGTCTTATTAGATGCGATAACTAAAAACCATAACATAATTTCCTGTAATCATAATTTGTCATTAGCATAACTAAATTTAAAAAACCTATTATCTTATCACTGGTTTAAAAATCATAGATTGAGACAGCTTCAATTACCTCAATGGAACAGCAAGAAGCCAGTACAACAAAAAAAAAATAAAATCCAAAGAAGGTCGTTTTAGAACAACAAATGCCCACATTTCTACTCCCAAAAATTGGTTTCACCAGTTTCTATCATCTCAAGAACCCCCAAATATGAGTAATTTTCAAACAAAAAAATTACGTAGGAGATAAAATTATATACCAGGATGTCTCAGTGGCTGATTTCTTAACAGCAAGCCGAGATCGACCAACAACTTTACCAGAACTAAGTTGACTGATCTGAACTGGAGTTCCCACAATCCCAATCAACTGAACCGAATTACATAATTCCTTCTTCCATTGAATCTCTGATGGCCTAGGATACGCTACTGATGCATCAAGAGACTCTTTGTAGGTTAGTGAACACTTGGTCACTCGACTGCAGACCAATTGTTTGATGATTTGTTTTGATGGATATGCAAAGAATAAAGGCATGTGCGAAGCAGGAGTAATATGGAGTATGCTTGGAGGGTTTGGGCGTGTAGATAGGAGGTTTGCAGTCCAAGACGCTGCCATTTTGCTGTCTCTGTTAGTTGCCTCTTCTCCTCACCTTTGCTGCCCGCGAAGACACGCAGAGGGATTACGTTACGTCCGGAGGAGCGCAACGAATAACGAGGAAAACGAGCTGTTTCTTTTTGGCCTTTTTTTAAGAGCTCCATTTCGCTTTTTTCTTTTTTTTTTTCTTTTTTTTTTATCCTTCTATCTTTGATAAGAAAGAGATTTTTAATTTATGTATTATGTGTATGTCTAAGGGAGTGCAAGATGTTAGTTGTGGTGGTTAATGTCGGCTATTCTATCTTATTTAATAATTAAAATTTTATCAATTTTTGAAAATAAAAGTTAAATATTAATTGTTTGAACATAAATCATTTGCTCAAACAAACAGTTACTGCTTTATTAGCTATTCAAGGACTAATATCTTATATAAACTAATAGGACACACATCGAAAAACATAAAAGAAACATTAGATAGATTGCCAAGCTTAGGCGGGCCACATTATTTCCTAAGTATGATTGAGGCTCACTTTCTTAACATTAAGCATAAGAGTCTTGTAATCTATAATTAGAGGAAAACATGGAAGAGTGGATTGAATCATTTTCAAAGGAAATAATAATGAAAGTGCATTAAATTAGATCTGTAGCCTATAGATTCCTAATGATTCTGCAACATAAAATCCATCCCGCATACCCTAAATTTCAACAAGGAGACTATGAGTGATGCATATATGTCGAGTAGATCTAGCGACCCAGTGGCCCAAATGATCATGAATGATTCTTCCAGGTTCCACTTGACCAATTTCATGTTGGATTGAACCATCGGTATTGAGTTTGAGGATCCTAAGAGGTAGCAATTCCGAGTGAATCCCTAGTCATTCCTTTTTCTTAATTTTATGGTTTTTATGGTGATGAAGGTAAACCCATACAAATACTCTCCTTATGATAAGAGTATAGGGATCTAGGTTACCGATTGGTTGAAAGGTAATACTAATCTAAAAAAATAAAGCGATGCAATTTTGCGCTTGAAAATGAATTTCAAAAGTTTTTTCCTTCAATGCTCGATATCATTTGCAACATTATATTTTACCTAGTCTCCAAAGCCTTGATAGTGTTTAAAGACATCAATTGATGTAGTGCCCACCTAGTTCGAGAACTAAGTAAAGGTAGGACAGTTATAAAACCTGTGACTGTAGGCTTTTGGTTGTTCATAGAAGGAAAAGATTATTATCCATAATTGATAATATGGCCAAAGATTCTCTTGTGGGAAAACATTCATGTTATAATAACCTAAAAAGATGTTTGACATTCGAAGATAATCCAATTTCCAGATCCATGTCTAGTTCTAGGTAGTTTGAGTTGGTGTGGGAGTGAAAATGCAATCGTATGTCAATTTAGTGGTCAATGTATCATGGGTTGTAAATCTCCAAGAAACAATATTCCTACTAGTTTACTGAAACAGGGTATAAGTACCCCCCATGAATACGTTGTAGTAACTTGGGTGGCAAGTTAATGGATAAACTATTTGATTTCCATTGGTTCTGATTACAAAGATTAATAACCTTCTTTTGTGCATCTTTAAGAGTTAGTGAGCCATAGATATAAGATCGCATATTCATTTTCCCACATCATTAGTCATGCTAAAATTTTATGGTTGTACCTATTATAATATTCCATTTTGTTCTATATCGGGTGAGCAATCTAACCATACAAAGAAATTTCCAAGTGGATAATGTGGATTGAGTGGTAGCTCTACTATGAGCTTGATGTTTATTAGTGAGAGCATACTTCCATTATTTTTAATGAGCTTCACAATTCAAGCCCCATGCGAAACCTGTCAAGTGTGCATAGTTGTTTTTCCTAGCAAACCAAAGTCCAAACCCCTCAAATGTTTTGGTTGGGTGATTATTTCCCAAGAAATATGATAAATTCTATTATGAACTTCTTTTGAACCTAATTGAAAGTTTTTTGTGATCTTATCAATTTCATTAGCCATCCTTTATAGGAGGATTTCCACTGACATGGCATAACACAAGAATAGATTCCATTGTGGTTATGACTAACATTTCTCTTCTAACAAATAAGAGAATGTGTGATTTCCATATGCTAGTCAACTCTTAATTTTATCAATTAGATGTTGAAATTTCTTCACTGTCTTCCTAGGATGTTTTGTTGAGTATCCCAAATATGTTTATAAATAATTAATGCTCTCATTATTCTATTTTATAGAGAAAGTCTGTGTGCATGTCTTAGGTAAATTTAGTAATAAAATCGTCCTAGTCTTTTCAAAGCCAATGCATTTGTTAGATTCTTCACATAAATATCAAGCACCCATTTAATAGTGGTCACGTTATGTAGACAAGCCTTATTGAATAAAATAACATCATCCATGAATAGTATATGAGAAAAGGATATTCCATTTTTCTCAGTTGGCGGAGGTTCCCAATTGTGGAGATCCTCTTCCTCTTAAATGCGGAGAGATAGCATACCCATACAGAGAAGAAAGAGATATGGAGATAAGAGGATTTCCTGTAGTTGTCTCATTGGCAAGGATTTGACATGTAGAAGTGGTCACACATTGTATAATTAAGTTGGTAATGAGATCTAGAAATTGGAACCAAACAATTTCTTTTTTATGAAGTTACAACATAGATAGCCATAAGTCGTAACTAAATCAATCTTGATTTCCATATATATCCTAGTTGAGTCCTCTTTATTTTATAAAGTGTGTGGAGCAATTCTCTAACAATAATGTTATTATATGTGGCTCATCGTCCTTCCAAGAAAGTTGCATGTTAACGGCTAATATATTTCATCCTTAATGGTCTGAGTATGTTAACTGATACCTTAGAGAGGGTTTTATTTAAGCAGTTGCATAGGAGACTTATTAGTCAATAATGGCCACTGGTTTCAAGTCGTTTCATTTTAGGTAAAAGAGTAATATGTGTTTGATATCTTGTTTTTTGAAAACCATAACTCATTCATGATCTTTGTGATCTCAAAATAAAATGACTTCATTTACATACTTTGTAAAATCTTGTATGAATTTGGAAACCCTTGACACGTTTTTAAAATGTTTCGTTCTAGCGTTATTGACCTTTCTTGCTGTTTTGGCTTATATAGGACTTGTAAGCCGCTTCTTGCTATGTAAATTCTTCCAAATCATTCTAATTAATCCATATTTGAATTGTTTTAACTTATTATTAGTCTCCCAATCATTTTTAAAATGATAAATGAAGCTTATGACAAAAAGTATTATTCACATTTTGATTCACATTTATTTACTCTTTAAGCCTTGAATAACTTCTTTTAATTATCTAAAACTTATGAAACTTTTAGTATTATTATATTTTTCATGCTTTGAGTGAAATTTAATTATGAGTATTTTACCTTTTTTATTATTTTTAGATAAATTTGTTATTTTCTGGTATAATTAGCTATCAAAATCTAGCTTTTTGCACTTAGATCCTATCTAATATTTTGAGCTTCAATGTCAACCATACAAATATTTTAAAGACGTTATCATGGCCATCCATTTTAAGCAACATAGGTGAAATTCTTATCTCCTCTTCCATACTGCACTTCCATGTGCAATATAATGACAATGTTCCATAATCATTAGTTTTCATTAATGTTAGGACATGGTGTGTTTCTCTAACTTAACCTTCCTTATTTCCTATGAAAAGCCTTCCTTATCCCATGAGCAGCATTCTCTTCATTCATTCCCCTTAGTTGCAACACCACATGTAGCACAAAAATCCCAACTTCCTTAAGTATTAAGCATCCCCCACCGTCATTATGTCTCATTAATGCACTCACATGTTATATTCCTCCTCATCCTTTTTCCTACATGGCATTGATACCACTTTCTACTACATACTTAGTGTGTGCTCAGTTCAACAATGGTTGATAGGGTAATAAGATAAATGTAGCGCAACATAATTGTGCAAGTATACACGATCAATCCAAGTAATAGAGTGATGAGTGAGTATTGTTCCCATGGGGAATCGAATGAAATATGCTTTACTAAATTCAAGTGTTATGTGGAATTAACTATATGACAAAATAATGGTAAGGAGACAATGAAAATGCAATGAAGTAATTAAGAACTTAGGAGTTCATCAATATCAACACGAGATAGATAGAAAGGAAATAAGAAGGTAGAGTCATTAGAGGGATATTTCTTAACACTAAATGCATGCACCTTATGAAAATCCATAGCCTATTAAGCTCAAGGGATATTAGTCCTTCTAGACTCACTAGATTTTACTCAATTATAAAATATACTCTAAGGCCATCTCCATCACGATGCATGAGCCAAGACAATGTCACGTAGTGAATTTTGGAGGATTAATAACAATGTCACTTCACATTTTTGGTGCTAACCCAATCACCATTAGTCATAGTAAATTTTGTTCACTATCACAGTTGATACAGAAATAATATGAGTGCCTAATGCGACTAGCATTCAACACATCAACAAATGAATCTTAACAAAATGAAATATCATTTTACCCAAACATGACTATGATGTCACAAATTACAGAAAAGAGGGTTTCTCAATCTTTTCTCTCACCAAGGAGCTTAGCCATTACTAAATCTCCTCTAGCAAAACAAGAAAGTAGTGAAGAGACAGAAGGGAGGGGACTGGGTAGATCACGGTAATCTAACCCCTAACTAGCTTAATCTCTCCTTTTTCCTTTGTTAGTATAACCCGCTAGTACTCTTCTTCTATTGCTTTTTTTCTTCTAATCTCTCATTACTATTTTATCTCTTCCTATTATTTGTGTCTCCCTTCTTCTTGATCTAGAGGGTATTTATAGAGTGTAAAATGTGCAGGTTGGGCTTCTTTTCCAAACAGATTCATGAGTGAAGGAAAATATTAGATGGATTGGACCATCCCTCTTAAAGATAGAAATCCAAGCTGTGATTGATTGAATACTGACCATGAAAGCTAAGGATAGATATTGAACCTACCAAGAAAGAAAAGTGGCACATCTATCTTACTTTAAAGACATCTCGTATTTTTTTCATGGTTTGGATGTAAGATTTTCAAGCAAAACAAATCCTATTTTCCTATGTTTTTTTTCACTGCATCATGAGGCAGTACCCTACAGTGGTCCCTTAGCGAATACTGCCAAATTTGGAGATTTGGGTATTCTTCTTTTTGTCGGTGCTATAGAACCTTGATGGTGACCTGAGCAGCAAATTCTGTAGTCTTGGGAGGGTGAGGGTGTTTTTTGATATGCTAAGTTGTAGCCATCCCTACACATGCTTTGTAATCGAGTGATTAAAGGCAATAAGTTTGTGAGTTTTCATAAGAGTGCAAGTACTATCAATTCATAAAATATTAAAGCTCTTTTTAGATTAAATTTAAGCGAGTCATACGAGAGCTCAAAGGGTAAAAAAATTTGTTAATAAACAAACCCTATGAATTCCTCATGTGTAAAAAATCATACATATAATAATACTCGCAGAGTCCTTTCACCCGTACAAATCAACTCATATCACTTTTCCCAAACTTAATTTGTTGCTCATCCCAAGTGACAGTATGATAACACAAATGGATACCCATAAGTAAAATAATAAAATAATTGTTAGCCTTCAATAATGTTAACCTATAGACTTTTCAAATTGAAAATTCCCTTCATATATATGAGATATATCAAAAGGGTCAGCATTATGTATTTGTGGAAGGTAATTTTTAGGATTTCTCTTCATATATCCATGGTAGACCTTAGAGGATCCTCAAGGTAATTGTGCAACTAGATATCCTTCTCTATATTAGTTAGCTTGTTCTCTCTCTCTCTCTCTCCCTATTTCTTCATCATTTCATTGATATATATATATATATATCAATGAAATGATGAAGAAATAGGGCTTCCTTAGATTGTCTGGGTCTTTTGATGCAAGTGTACATCTGGGTCTACCCCCGGTTACTCCACCGTGACACCTATTCTAGAAGTGTTCAAGTAAGCCTGTCACCCTACTATATGGTTTATCACAAGTGCACGCATGGTTATCATGCAGATGCCCCTGGTTAATAGGTGTTTTGGGCATTGAAGCTCCCTTTCTACCGTCATTAATATACCTAGATAGACTCTTATTTTTCAGGGTTTATTCCCCTAAACTTATTTAATTACCACTTATGCAAGATACTTATTACAGGCTTCCTAATACTTTATGTTGAGAATGTCTTAGTTACCTAATCTCTCACCTATGTGGGAGGTCTAATGGAATATTCTTGAAGATAGTCCTCATTTCCTTGTGCTTGAGATATCTAAATGCGGACAATTTTAACAAAGTCGATATATGTAAGGCAACAAAAATAGTTATATGCAAATACTATTTTGCCTAGAAGATCAACATATCTCATAAGGTGATATCAAACTAGCTTGATCATTTCGCGGTTAGGGTATTAGGTTCACAACATGTCAGTACTGTCACTTTTAATGATATACACATATAACATTATAAGGATAATTAATTGTTTTAAAACTTAATTCGACAAGGAGAGTAGTAGAGCTACCTTGTTTGTTAAGTTGATTATAGCAATCATCTTAAAATGTAAAAAATGAAAAGAGCTATTAAAAAAATCATTAGGTGAAAAGAACTACTATTGAATTAATGATAAAGTTACTAGATAACAAGGATAAATAAACAAAGATACTACAATATACCCTCCCCCAAACAAAATGTGACAATGTCCTTACTATTAGGGCAAACAAAAATAAAAGGGCTAGGAGGCTAGGATCCTGAGGCAAAAAAAATCAACCACGAACAACCGACTTCGCTAATACCATGATAAGAATCAAATAGACTTGGATAAGGATGGATTAATGGCCAACACTATAGTGGTAACAACAGTGGTGATAAGGCATCTAGTGGATCCTTCTTCTTACCCAGAAACTTCTATTATTGTGCCTGTTATTGGGGTGTTAACCTAGTTATCAATCATTCCTTCCTTCTCAATATTAGGGATTGGGGTGGCCTTATCACTTTGTTTTGTCCGTGCAAACTTGCCCAAAGTCTTATCCTCCACTTGTTAGTCTGAGCGAGCCTATCTTTCCTCCACCGAAGGAACAATCGATAATGTAATCCCTGGTTTGACATTCCTAGTTTCTTCATTTGGTGCAAGGGAGGCCTATACCCTAGCACATAGGCCAGTAACTAGGGTAGGGTAGAAAATAGGACCTTAAGGCTTTGTCGCTACCATCTCTAGCTAGTTCTGAATGATTCAACTAACATCGATGGTCCTTTTGGTGAGCACATAATAAAGCATAATCATGCTGGCAAAGAGATGGAACGATCATGAGTGTTAGGTGGTAGATGACTTCAAAGGAAGTGGTACCAAACTTAGGGTAAGAGTTGTGGGTGATCCAATGGACAATACCATTTGTGGTGACTCGCCACTTTATTCTAGGCTTTATAAGGGTAGAGAGTATGTCTACTACTAAGTCGTTGGTAGGGTTGTCTATTAATTTGGAATACTAATTGACATTAAAGGAGGGGAAGCCATAGAGGTTGTTGATTGTGTTGGAGAGGTAGGATACTAACTTTCAGCGGATAAACACAGCTTTTATTTTTTCTTTTGATGTCTAGATTATTGTACAATTCTATAATGACTAGAGGGGAATACTCAGGGGGTGTTGATAGAAGGTGGCTCAATGGTGGTGATTGATGAGGCTAACAAAATATTAGGGTAGGTCTAGGAGAGTAAAATCTCCTTCAAAGTGAAACTCTTGGTTGATCAGAGCATTGAAACGCTCTCGGACTTTGTCAAACTAGAAAATGGTGAGAGTGGGGGGAGTAGAGGATTGGGTTGCTTCATCATCCCTAGTGGATGAGAATTTTTTAGATGATACTAAAGGGAGGGGCCATTTTTTTTTTGAAGAATCAGATTTCTTCTATCGTTAAAGGGTTTTTGCTATAGTTTTGGCGGTAGAGTAGGTAGTACATCTTGGCATGGTTGGATTAGAGGCGAAAGGCATGGAGGAAATGGGAACGAATACGCATAGAGGGTTATTTTCTCTTGAGGTGGTGATAAAGTTGGTGTCAATGTTTTTAGGTGAAATAGGTCGCGCAAGGGGCTTTGCAAGGTAATCATCCAGAACGTACTCTCCTTGCAATGAGAGGCTACAAAGGAATTTTTCTACATTGTAAGAGGAAAAGATGGGAGTGGAGTGGTGAGTATGGAGCGGATGAGACGAGACTAAAAAAAGGGTGAGGGGAAGGTGACATTTTAAAAAGCAATGCTAAATAGCCTATGATGTACTAGAGAGAGAGAGAGAGAGAGAGAGAGAGGATCGTACCTACATTTAGAGTAGCCACCTGACACTAGATATGAATGAATCTTCTTGTAGGATAGGGAACATCAACATCTTCCTTCACACGACACATGGTGCTTACACTTTGCCCACTTTTCACCTACTCGGCTTCCTCGCAATAAAATAATTGTTAGGGTACGGATGATACAGTGAATTTTTTCAATATATGAGAGAATTCTAACGTGAATCATAAAGTAAAAAAGTTAAAATAGAAGGGGATAAAATTTTAGGTGGTTTAATTTCCTCAACCAAACAAGCTAACGTAGCCCTATGAGTTTCACGGGTAAAGTGTTTGAACTTCTCTGTTGAAATTTTCAGCTTGATATGGTTTTGCTCAGTTGCTATTGACTTTAAATGTCCTTCACTCTTCTAGTCCTTGGAATTTATAGCTCTATAGGGATACGCCTTGCCAATTTCATAGGGTCCACTTGATTTCAATTTCCTAGGGAACATCTTTAATCGTAAATTGTAGAGTAATATGAACTTCCCAAGATATAGCTCTTTTTGGCATGAGATGTTGGTCATGAAACTTATCGGTCCTCTCCTTGTATAACCAAGCACTATTGTATGAGGAATTTCATAGCTCTTTGAGCCCATTCATTTGTAAATTCCGTGTCTTTCCTATAGCAACTAGATGGAAGTTTATTTTTTTAAGTGCCCAATAGGATTTGTGCTCTAATTCAATAGGAATGTGATAAAATTTTCCAAATACAATCCGTTAAGGTAACATTCTCAAGGGAGTTTTGAATGTTGTCCTATACGCCCAAAGTGCATCATTTAAACTGGCCAACTAGTCCTTTCTAGTAGGGTTAACTACTTTCTCCAAAATTCTCTTAATTTCCCTATTAGAAAGTTTAGTTGGACCATTTGACTACGGGTAATAGGTAGTGGCTATTCTATGATGAATCCCATATTTGTGCATAAGTTGTTGGAACAGCTTATTACAAAAATGTGTGCCAACATCACCAATGATAGCCCTAGGATTCCTAAATCTTGTGATAATATTCTAGTGGAGGAAGCAGGTCACCACCCTGTTATCGTTTGTTTGTAGTTCAGCGGCCTCTATCCATTTAGATACGTAATCCACTGCTACTAGAATGTATTCATTGCCAAAGGAGGATGGGAATGGGCTCATGAAATCAATATCCTAGACATCAAATATTTCCACCTCTAATATTCACATTTGTGGCATTTCATTCTTTGGTGAGATGTTTTTGGTTTGTTAACATTATTCACAATTTTGGACCTTTACCCTAGCATCCTTGAATATGTTGGGCCAGTAAAATCCACTTTGGAGAACCTTCCTATAGTGTTTATACCTCCAAAATGACCTCTATAAGGTGCATGATGACAGGCGGCCAAGATTTCCTTGGCCTCCTCTTCACTCACACATCTTCTCATCCATCCATCTAAGCATTGGCGAAATAAGAACAATTTGTCCCAATAGTAATACTTAAGGTCATGGAATAATTTCTTTAAATATTATTGAGATATATATGGGGGTTGTATTTTACATGCCAAATAATTAGTAATGTATACATACTAGGGTTGCTGACCCTGCTTGAATTTTAGGAGTTGTTCATTAGGGAAGTTCTCCTTTATCCAAACTTACCTCTAATCTTCATTACATCCTTCCAGTTTAGAAAGATGGTCTGCAATTTGATTATCCTTACCCTTATGATTCTTAATTTTGACATCAAACTCCTACAAATGTAGGATCCATCTTGGTAAATGAGGCTTGGCATATTTTTAGGAAGCGAGAAGTGAATAGCAGCATGGTTAGTATATACAATCACTTTAGTTCCTAGGAGATAAAAGTGAAATTTATCAAATGCAAACACTAATGTCAGTAACTCTTTTTTAGTAACGGTGTAGTTCAATTGAGCCCTATTGAGTGTCTTACTAGCATAGTAAATGTTTTGGAAGAACTTGTTCTTCCATTGTCGTAAAAGTGCTCCTATGGTGTAATCACTTGCATCACACATCAGTTTAAAGGGTAAGGTCTAGTCAGGCCCTTCAATAATAGGGGCTTCAGTGAGTGCTAACTTTATTCATTCAAAAGCTACCTTACAAAACTCATCAAACTCAAATTTCTATCCTGTTCCAACAACTAATAAAGGAATTTAGCAATTTTGGAGAAATCTTCGATAAATTTTTGGTAAAATCCCACATGTCCTAAAAACTTCTCACACCCTTAACAGTGGTTAGAGGGGGTAATTTTTCAATAACCTTAGCTTTTGCTCTATCAATATCCAATCCTTTAAGAGAGACCCTATGTCCTAAAAAAACTCCTTCTTAAACCATAAAATGGCATTTTCCCTAGTTGAGGACTATGTTGCTCACTTCACCTTTTGGTGCTAACCTTGCCACCATTCATCATCGTAAATTCTATTCACTATCACAATTGACACAAAAATAATATGAGTGCCTAATGCGACTAACATTCAACACATCAACAAACGAAGCTCAACAAAATGAAATATCATTTAACCCACACATGACTACAATGTCACAGGTTATAGCAAAGAGGGTTACTCAATCTTTTCTCTCACCTAGGAGCTTAGCCAATGCTAAATCTCCTCCAACCAAAAAAGAAAGTAGTGAAGAGAAAGAAGGGAAGAGACTAGGGAGATCACGGTAATCCAACTCCTATCTAGCCTAATCTCTCCTTCTTCTTTTTCCTCCCTCAATATAATCTGTTGGTATTATTCTTCTTCTACTCTTTTCTTCTAATATCTCATTGATATTTTCTCTCCTCTTTTCTATGTCTCCCTTATTCTTAATCTAGAGGATATTTATATAGTGAAAAATGTGTAGGTTGGGACATGTGTCATCTGGTACTGCATCAGGTGGTTGTACCCTACGCCAAGTGGCATTGCCATATAGTGGTCCCCTAGTAAATACTACTAAATTGGGAGAGTTAGGTATTCTTCTTTTTTTCGGTGCTGTGGAACCTTGATGGTGATCTGGGTATCAAATTGTGTAGTCTTAGTAGGGTGAGGATGTTATTCGATATGCTGAGTTGCAGCCGTCCCTTTGTATGCTTTGCAATTGGGTGAGTAAAGGCAATAAGTCTATGAGTTTTCATGAGATTACAAGTACTATCAGTTCATAGGATATTAAAGCTGTTTTCAGATTAAATTCAAGCGAGTCATGCGAGAGCTCAAAGGGTGGAAAAATTGTTAAGAAACACACTCTACGACTTCCTTATGTAGCAAAAATCATATATATATATATATATATATATATATATATATAATGATATTCATAGGGTCCTTTAATCCGCACAAATTAACTCATATCACATACCATGGAGAAATAAATACTCTTCCTTATCCTTCCACTAGCACCACCTTCACCTCCGACAAACAACCATTGTTCAAGCTTACATGTTCATCAAAAATCAAGATTTGGTTAATCCTTTTATTCTATTTAATCATCCTTCCTTTGTTATAGTTTTTAAGTATTAAATTCCTAGTGGTTTTCTCATGAAATGATAAGATTTCAAGATATGGTTTTGAAGGACTCTTGCACATGATCCTTGTTGTACCAACCCCATTTTTCACTACCAAAATTTTTTATTTTAAAATAGTGGAGAAGCATATAATACTAAATATACCTAGAAAAAATAAGGTTCTACCACTGTACCTAGCACAGGATAGATGTCGGCTGCCCATCCCCCATTAGATACAAGGCTAAAACCAAACCAATCAATTTAAAGTAGAGTGGAAAAAATCAAGTTAGATAAATAGTTAAAAGATCATTTACATTATAGGACCTTGACGGTCCCTAACATAATCAAATACAAGGAGAATGATAAGCTAAGAATACATGGCTATATTAGTAGAAAATAAGTTAAGGCATGGCCCTAAAACCATAGTATATCATAGACCCCACAAAAGCCTCCGGATGTCCATGTTCTCAAGCCTAGACCTTCAAAAAGCTAAGGTAGGCCCACAATTGGCCATCCCTAAAAACCTACACATGGCCTTCTACTAGTGGGAATGAGTAGATGATCAAGTAAATGAGTATATAAGTATGTTACATACTGAGTAAGCTAAGTTACATCCTCAACAAAATTCACAAGCAGAACAGGTTCAATCATGACATAGATATCATACTTAACATGCACCATGCCAACGCCTTATAAGTAAGTGTATCTACTCTATTAGAATTAGATAATGCATCAGGATTCACTATCATGCATAACGTAGGCACATCATAATGTATCATGCTCATTTCCATAGTACAATATCATAGGTAATCACACACACATACTAAGCAGATTATCTAGATGAACACTAGGGTTTATTTTCTAACTTCCTCAATCAATTAGGTTATACCATTCCCTTATCAATATACTTATGTAGGTCATTATTCAATCATTCATTCCAATTACTATCCAATTATTCATTCAATTCATTATCCAAGTATGCATCATTGAGCAATGGATTGTGCATCACCCCATGACACACAACATAGAAGCCTATCCAAACCAAGGGACATAAAGTCCAGGTCAAATCCAATATCCACAATGGACATAAATCTAGGCCAAAGCCAACTACAATGGACATAAGTCTAGGGCAAAGCCAAATAATGTGGACATAAGTTCAGGCCGAAGCCGTAACCAAATCCTTTAATATCGATACCCCCTAGTACATCATTAGTGTCTAGAGTAAATAAGACACTGAAATCTATTAGGATCCCACCCGAAGGTAAAGCCCAAAAGCAAACTAACCCTCAATAGCTAATCAAGGATGGGGTAACCCAAACTCATACATAACTTGATTGTCTTTTGCTTTATGTGATTAGTATATTAGTCATGAGGTTACGTGATCACACAAGGCCTATACAAAGAGAAAGCAAGACATTAGCATATTTCTTCCATATGAATCATTTCCATCCCCAACCACGTGTAGGATTTCCATTTATGATTTTCCAATATTATTCTTACTCATTATATTATTCCATTCAAGCACATTCCTTATTTCACCACCCGATTTCTCAATAATCATCACATTTCATATGTGGTACACCTTTTAAGCCTTTACCACACCCATTGAGTATATCATGAATCATAGTCTATTTAATCCAATCATTAGGTCATTGACCCATGGTAATATATGTATTTTATCAATAAAATAGTTGTACAACACTCCCATGCATATTCTCAAAGCATATCCAAACTGAGAAGAATACAACACACTAACCGACCAAACTAGACAATTGGTCTAGCTCAACTAATTGATCGGTTTGTTTCAACCAGTTAATTGTATGGATCGACCAAACCATGGTTTTCTTTAAACTAGTCAATTAGTCTAGACAAACTAGTCAATTATTCATATACCAGTCAATCAGATCTACCCAACCATTCGATGGGTTTAAGTAGAGAGCAAGATCAAAGTCTGTGCAAGCCTACCGATCAATGGGTTAGATCAACCAGTTGATTGTTATTGGAAATAATCGATTGGTTTGCCTTCTAACAACATTAAATAGTCATGTTCCTGCAAATCATACTTATAAATCTTTATCATACCACATTGGAACATGTTCTAACATCACATAACACTTTTTTAGCTTACTTTGCACATTTCAACATTAATCATCACAACCCAATCTATCCTCAAGATTCATGCTTTTCACTTAAAATGCACAATATAGCGATCCAAATACAGTTCTATAAGCTATATATTCCATTTAAGAAGTAAGAATAACTTACTTAATACAGGAAAAATTTTCCTTAAACAAGAACACTTAACCTTTGAAATCCTCAACTTTAAAACCCTTAAAAATAATAAGTTTAACTTAGAAATTTGTTACTAAATTTTATAATTTAAACTTGAAATGGAAAGGAAAGAAAGAGCATACCACACCTAAGGAAAAACAATGGGTAATCTAGTTAAACCAATCCATTTTTTTTTTACTAAATCTAACTCTTTCTTTCTTAATAATTAAAATAAGAGGGTGATAGAGAAAGGATCAGAAATTCAACTATAAGACTTAAAATGAAGAGGGAGAAGATGAGTGCTAGAGAGTTAAGTATTTAGGTAGCTGAAAGAAGGTGAATAGAAGAGGTGATTAGGGCTATTTATAGCCAACAAATCGATACTAATCACAAGTGTGGTCAGGAATAGAAGGAATATCCTAATTCTTACCATTCAAATGTGAGTTAACTGGACAAATTTAATCCAAGATATACTGACCTATCCTACAGAGCTTCAATGGTGATTTTGGAGGAGTGCAGATCACTTGGTCTAGAAATATAATACACAAGAGGGGAAATGGAAGGATAACGTGGAAGGAATCTCCCAAAAGTATGTGATCTAAGCATTGATCCTAGAAATGTGCAAAAGAGAGACATAGAAGAAGACAAAGCTGAAGTCATTCCCCTAACCACAATTGCCCCAATCAACTCCTCATATTGTCTAATGTTGTATTTTTGGACCAAGTGCATCACGAAAATGGATAATAATTTTTTAAGAAAAATTCGACATGTGTTAACAAGGTTCTATTTCTGTAACACTCCCAAAATTCACTACTAAAAATTTTTTCTTTATGAAAAATTAAACGGAAGAAAAAATAGTAAATTTTAGGGATGTTACCACTACACTTAGTACCACACCGATTCTCTTCTACCGTTCTAGTACCAACTGCTAAGCTTGAAATGAAAGAAAGCACATTACACAAAATTAAGTTATAAAACTAAATCAGAGTTGTACGTTAAAATCACATTACAGAAGATAAAATATACTATTATTGGTTATAATAAAATAGAATAATCACACAAGGAATTATAAAAGTTTAAAATAGAAATTCAGAAAACTTTTCGGACAACCTTATACTCTTACCCGATAAGAACTTGAGTAGAAACCACATGTTAACCTACAAGGGATACTGCCCATTGAATAGGCAAGGGCCCACAAATGTAATCCTTCAATACTACGGTACTGAATAACTTTTTATACAAAACTAAAAAGTAGGGCCTGCATGCAATACATCATATAGCATAAGAGTAATTACATAATGCATATCAATAACACAACAAATAATATGAATTCTATATCACAAGTCCATTTACTTAACATTTCTAGAACTTACCATGAGGGATAGGTACCAAGGCCATATTTATACTATAATAATAGATTATAACGGTGAGATCAATAATTGTTAGTCTTAAGCCATTAAGTGAATATTAATCAATATTGTTTCTTGAATTATATCCATGTGAGTACAAGAACCCCACTATTATAGCCGATGGATTAAAAATACACTCTAGAAAAAAATACTCCTAACCACTATTATTTGCTGGTAGATTGGGCTCCAAAGCAAAATACTCCTGGCCACATTCTCGCCAGTGGATTGGTCTAGCCTCGACTTACATGGTGTTCTACTATAAGTGATTAGTATACTTTCCATGATCTATTATTATCCAAGGTTTGGTTATTGAGCTCGAGATCCCCAACTATTATAGTCGATGGATCGAAAATAAACTCCAGGGCAAAACATACCTGGCCATTATGATTAGCCAGTGGATCGATCTTGGGGACAGAATGCTCTTAGCCACTATTCTCGTCGGTGGATAGGTCTGAGCCATCTTAATAAATTTTCACTTTAAATGTTTAGTACCTTTCCATTTATTTAGCACATTAATTCCAATTATTTAACTCGAGGTCGATATCACAAACCCGAAGACACAAAGATATACTGGTTATACTGGCATATACAAGTAGCATAGTATCCTCTAACCATCAACCCAAGGACGTAAAGGTATCCTGGTTGTACTCATGCACTAGGACACACAGTACCCTACCAACAAAAATGCCTAATCTATAAATATGCATACCCCCAAAGTAAGTCGTAGAGTTAAATAGAATAAGATGTAAGGCCTGGTTGAGGCACTAAGGCATACTAGCAAAATCCATGATAATCATGAGCTAAGCCACGTCTTTAGGGTAGTGACCTCTAAAGAGCCATCATTCTCGATCTTGAGGTATTCCACTTTAATTATTAGTGTCTTAATTATAGTGACCATGAGAAACACATCAATTACATACTTATTCATTTTTATTTCATTATATTATTATTAAGTCATATTTATTTATAATATTATTCATGTCAACTTAAATAGTCCACTAAGGCTAACCTAGGTTCTAATTCTTATAATTGGGCACCTTAGGTTAAAATGACCAAAATGTCCCTAATGCTAAGGCTTCCTCTTATCCTTTATTTTCATCATAGAATTCATTTTCATTTATTTACATCATAATATGTTATCAAATCATAATTATGCTACTAGCCTTGAAATCAAGTATTCTACACCAAAGGATCATTGCACATATAAATCCTAACATATACTTCTAGCACATACAGCACACATTCCCATGCATAATTAACAATTAAGTCACCTCTTATATGATTATGAAATAAACGTCATATCATATCCTTAATTATCCATTCAACCCTATACCATGCATTATCCTTATGATATTCACCGATATATCAAAATACCTTTATCCTTATTATATACATGGTTAAACTTAAACAAGTGATACTAAGGCCATAAACCCTTATCTTATCATTTAATATCTCTTATTACTTATTATGAAGGTTTGTTAGATCAATTGCCATGTTATATACAAATTACCAATTTACCCTTTCCTACTTATAAAATTACTAAAATACCTCCTCTTATTTGTAAAATTACCAAGTTACCCCCTTGTACTTACCAAATTACTAAAGCACCCTTCATACCTATTAAATTACCAAATTACCCTTTATACTTATATAATTATGAAAATGCCCCTTATACTTGTGAAATTACCGATATACCCCTCTTACTTACTAACGTACCAAATTACGCTCTTTATTCATAAAATCACCAAGTTACCCCCTTTTTCATGCTAAATTACCAAAATACCCCTCTTACTTATTAATTTACCAAATTACCCTTATTATACCTAAAATTATCAAGTTACCCTTTCTTATGCCAAAATTAATAAATTACCATTCTTACTTATTAATTTACCAAATTACCCCTTTCTCATTCAAATTTACCAAAATACACCTAATGCATAAAATATTACTACTCATGGCCCACACGCATCATCTAACACCATCAACCATTATTATTGATTATTAATAAGATTATCACCTACCATGCACATTTATTTAGGTCACACCCTATGTACAAGTAAAAATTAATAAAATGCCCCAAGGCTCGTATTAACATTATCTCTATTATAAATGGCCATATTTGCTTATCATGACATGTACATGCATCTAATATTATTATTAACAACAAGGCTCCTTTCCTAACCATAATTTCTACACATGAAACATTTCATAATCTAGCATACTTTTCATTTCAACTACCAACATATGCTACAAATCATGATATACTTAACATTACATAATATGCACACAAACATATTCAAAAACTCTAATGTGCTAGCATACGTATATCCACACATTTTAGTAGGGTATAATAGTTACCTTATTTCCAGCAATAACCAAACTTTACCGGCATCTCGTTTAAAAGTTTAAGCTTTGATTAGTAAAAATTTATACCTAGAAATAATATCAAAACTAGCATATTAGTAGTAGAAAATTAAAAGAATAATTTTTTTTTTATCAAAAATGCTTATTAAATACACATTAATACTAACTATATTTATACCTTAAAACTTACTCATAAGGTGTAGTAAAACTCATGCTACATGGCAGTGTGAGCTATATGCATGAAGGGAAGGGGAGAAATGGGAAAGTAAGGATTAAAGGTGGTGGATGAAGGGGGAGAAAATAAGGTCTCAGTGGTGGCTTATGGAGGGGAGAGGGGGTAATGGCTGGGTACAGGAAGGTTGTAGGTGGTGGTTGGGGGGTCAAGGGTCAAAGATCAGAGATCAGTGACTCAGGACAGCAAAGACGACATCGGTAGAGCTGGAAAGGTGGTGCAAAGGAAGGGAGGAAAATAAGAGGAAGGAAAAAGAAGAGGAGAATTAAGGGGATTGCAAGGGTATCTTGATAGGCTAAGGTAAAGAAGTGGTAGAGGAGGTGCTAGGGGTTGAGGGGTGGCTTCAGCAGTGGCAGAAGTAGGGAGATGACAGCGTAAAGTGGTGGTGTAGGGTGAAGCTCAACAAGGAGAAGAAAAGAAAAAAAGAAGAAGAGAAAGATGGGTTTCAGGGGCTAATGGTGGCTGTTAGGTGGTGGAGGGAAGAAGTAGGGAAGGCTAGAGGGTTGGTGTAGTGGTTGGTTGGGCGACAGAGACAGCGGTTGAGCGTGGTGCAACAAAAATAGGGGAGAAGAGAGGAAGGAAGAAAGAAAGGATAAGAGAGGCTCTGTAGGGGGAATAAGGGAGCTCATTGGGAAGCAGATAGGGCAAGGAAGAAGGAAACAAGGAGATGTGAAAGAAGAGGGTAGGCAAGGTCCTCTAGGGTAGGTGGCTGCAAAGGGTTGGGCATGTAGGGTGGTAGGGAGAGGGAGAAGAAAGGGAGGCTTGTGAGAGGGGCTGTGTAAGGGGCGTTTGGCTCAAAATGGAAAGGAAAAGGATGGAAGAGAGAGGGAGGGTAGGCCGGATGCCATGGCTGGTGTAGAGGAGGGGGAGTTGCAAGGGAATAGGTATTGCTCGGTTTGACTCGACGTGTAGGGGGAAGAAGGAAGAAGAAGAAGAGAGGGGGAGGCAGGATGGTAGGTCAGGTGGGGGAGAAAGATGAGGAGGGCTAGCCTACACGCGAGGGAGAAGGAGCAAGGAAGGGAAAAGGGTTGGGTTGGCCCAATCGAGGGGAAAGAAAGAAGAAAATGAAGAAGGGAGGAGTGGATTGGATGGGTTCGGCTAGGCGGCGAGGAGAAGAGGAACAGGCAACCCAGTGGAGAAAAGGAAGAAGAGGGTCGATCGGCCCAAGGGAAGGAGAAAAAAAAGAAAAAGGAAAAAGGAGAAAGAAAAATAAAATAATTTTCTAAATTAGGGTATTTAATCATTTAAATGCATAAATTATTTTAATTAAAAGTTAAGACATTAATTTAAGAGGATAATTTTAGTAAAATATGGGTTGGAAAATTATTTAAATAAAAAGAGTATGAAAAAATAATAAAATATTTATTTTAATATATTAAATAATCATGTCCATTTTTTAAATCAAATTCCATAAAATAATTAAATTAATGATTTAAAATTAAATTATTCCAAATAAGGGTTAATCATTAATTTATAGGTTTTACAATTTTGGGGTATTACAATTTCACCATAAAAAAAATTTCAAAAAATTGAGTTTCAAAAATATACGCAGCTCGACAAACTAGTTAGTCAATTTGGCCTACCAATCAACTACTCTACAGACTAGTTGATCAGTTCCCCAACCATTTATTCAATTTGGTAAAGTAAAAACCATTTTGCAAAAAAGATGAACCCGTTGATCGGTTCACTTGAAAAACTTACTTAATTTAGTTTTCCAACCTCATTTCAAATCACACTTTACCTCACATCCAATCATAATCTCAAATCAAAATCAAATACTAAAAATTAACATAATTTCTCATTGGTCTAGTGAAAATTTATATAGGGAAGTCTCCTATTTTGAATTTGATAGTTTGTTTTATTTTTATTATTCACTATATGGTTTCTTGAAGAAGAATATAGTAAAAAAATTACCCAAGATATTATGTAGTTCCTCTACTTAAGAGATACTCCTCTTTTAAGTAACATATATCAACAATCATAATTCTATCCCTCTTATTTCTCACAGTAATGCAAATAGAAATAGTACATGTTTTCTGAACTTTCAAACACACATAATCCTACTCTAAAATTTCCAAACCTAACTCTAAGTGTCAAACCCCCACAATAACTCTAAGGTTCTATGCACAAATTTAAAATCTTAAAATTTTCTAAGGTTATCTTTATCCTATGATCAGTAAAGGATTACAACCTAAGTGAAGTTTAGCATAAATAATTTTAAGAAGAAACTCAAGAACTTACTATTTTTTTTTGTATAAAACTAGCTTCTTATTAAGGAAATTTCTCTATGAAAATACAGTCATGAAATTTTTTTTCTCTTCAACACAATATTGATAATTTCACAATTCTCATGGATACGCCAAATTAGTGTTTTAGATATTTGCTAAATGGGAAAAATATCACTAAATTACCATTATGAAAACCAGTTCAACACATGATAATAAATCCACTGAAATTGCTTAAGTCAATACGGGACTTACATCCAAAAATGTCTAAGTAAATAGCATGTTTACTTAGGAAAAAAACCTAGTGAATATAGACATAAAACAGTAATCTAAGTTAAGTGATCCTTAAAATTGGGGGGAAAATCTTAGAATATTATCTTTTTCTTAGGGAATATTATTCCCAATATAATCTATAGATTTTTGTCAAAATATGTTGATTAATTTTTATGCAAGTAATACAAAAACTAGAACAAATATTTATTCAAAATAATATCCAAAAATATTGGATAAACCAATTTTAATAACACTAGAAAATAATTTCGTATTTTTTCAGGCAATGTCAATTACTATATAGAACTCAGCATGAAACTTCAACTAAGTTTCCTCCAAAAAGAAGTATAAAAACTTCTAGGAAAACATTCAACTTATGTTGCGTAAGTAACTTCCATAAAATTCATGTTGCCTTAGGTAAAGATACATAGCCTAGATACTCTTTTGAGCTTCACGGTCTTTATGAATTCCACAATTCTTTATTCTTTTCCTTCATGAGTTCTTCTAAATTTTTTCCTTAAAAATCTTTAGACTTGTAACAAGTCAACATATGGAACAAAAAGGAAAACATATTTGTTTGTTATCATCAAAACTTGAAACTCAACAAATGCCCCCTTTTAATGATGGTAAACAAAAAGTAAGTAACAATGATTTTGTTAGCTTTAAAATACAAGTGAAAAATTGAATTGATTCCTATATCACATTACTAGAGTCTACAATAAAACTAATAGTAGAAGTTACTTCAGCAAAACCATGTAGCAAATGATAATGGAAGCACACCATAAGACACTATAATAAAGTTGTGTATTTAAAATTTTGCACAAACAATTGCTACACCCAGTATTAGTTAATTAATAAGGCACACATATTTTTTAGTACTAAAAATATATCTAAGTCTTATAGGAACATACAAATATGATGAAAGTTCTCAGAGTATTGACATAATTTTAGGTTACTCAGGTTACTCAATATAGAGTTTCCTCTAAAGTTCCTCTACATTTAGAATTCATATACAGGTGCTACTAGAATACAACATTTCTTCAAGATTCAGCAATCATCTTTGTATTCCTCCTTTTTTCATCATTAAAATGATAGAAAAATAGTAATATTAGCATAGAAATGACAAATAAGACTAGTTAAGCATGCCTTAAATCAATAATAATGGTTAGTATGCATGATAGTTAGCTCAAGATTAACATGCATAATTTTGGGTGCTATGTTGGCCTCTCCAACTATCATTAGCTACTGAGATAAGAAAATAGTCAGAGAACTAGAAATAAACTTAGACATTTATTTAAATAAGATTTCACAAAGTACACTAACCTTAGTAAGAAATATAAAAAAAACATATCAATTCCTAGGAAATAAAAAAATTTAGGTAATATTTGGGTAGGTTAGGAATAAGATAGGGTTGTAAACTAGGGCTCTAGAGTGGTTTTTCCGTGCAACTTCTTCATCACAATCAAATTCTCCTTGTTGGATAAAGTGAAATTGGTGTTAAGTGTGGCCTAAATTTAAGTAATCTTGATTATAATAGCCTTCTAATTGTTTAGAGCCTTAAACAATAATGTCTTCGCCTTCTTATACCTTAAGCAAATAACAACACTAGATTTTCTTCCTCAGTTTCATGCTTTGTTTCCTCCTCCATTTCCTCATAGAAAATTTTATCCTTTATCATATTTCATTTATTCCTTTTTATAACCTTCGCCACCTCCTCTTTCTTTACTAAATACTCTTCAACATTACTTAAACTCATATTTTTTTACATTGCGGTGTTGAAGTAGTCTCCCAAGAATTAAGGTTTCTTATTACTCTTAACTTTCACCTTGAAAAATCTAAACACCTTAGTTAACCACACTTCATAGGGGAGAGCATTATTGGATGTTGTACAACATCAACCACATGCTAGATCATTAAGGAATGTAGGTGGATCTTCCCTTAATCTAATAAGTATATTGGTGAGAGGTCCATGAAACTGGCCTTATCCCTCCTCTACATCCTTAGAAGGATGTTTACATACACCTTACATGTAGAATCTTATCCATAGGACTAAATTCTTCTATCATCACCTTTTAGAGAGATATCTCTCTCCCTACCCCTCTTTTGATCAAAACTTCTTATAAACTCAATTGGTGACCATTATTTATTCATAAAAGATGCAAAACTAGATTCTTAAAACTCAAGGATTTTACCTGATCCTTTGCATCAAAACTAAACCTCAAGCCATTCACTTAAGACTTAACTTGTCCATTCACCACCACAAAATTAGAGTAAAATTCCCTCACCTTTTAGGGGTAGTAGGATGTTGAAAAATCAAACAAAATAGTACAATAATATTATTTAAATACCTCATAGATGTATAGGATATCTTTTGAAACTCAATCATCTGTGAAGATCTTGTTAGATGATATCGGCCTTTTGGAGTGCTTACAGTCAACCAACCTAACAAGTAAAGTACGAGGCACTGGAGGCAACTTCCTTCCACTTACATTTTCCTTTCATTTATATTTGACTATAGTAGTAGGAAAAGTATCTACTTCATCATTGGAACCTATCTTCTTCAGTTCTTCAACCACTTCCACCTCAACATTAGACTCACTTGAGTCCTCTTTCTTATCTTCATGTTGTTGGTCTTCTTGTTCCTCCTTTAACTCATTCTCCTCTAAGTAAAATTATTCCTTATACATAGATTCACCTTCCTCATATTTCTTTTATCCCTCCTCGTCAAATCTTAGATTAGTTTCTCATCAAGTTCCTCTTCCCCCTTTTTAGAGTCACCAAAATCTTCCTCAAACTCTTTATCTTTAGCACCATCAACTCTAGAACCTTCTTTGGGTGTAAGATCACCCTTTATTTCGATAACTTTGGAATCCTTTTCCATTTTGGTATCATTAATTTCTTTCTTTTCTTTAAAAGAAACATCTTCTCCCTTATTAATTCATAATTCAACTTTATGTTCCTTCTCATTAGATGTAGGTTTCAATTTAAATAGTATCTTTTCCAACATAACCTCTACATTCACTTGATAAGCTACCCCTTTTGTTCCCTTTTTTATAGGAGCATCAATATCCATCCCCTCACTTTCTTAATTTTTTTTATTCTTCAGCCCTAGTGCCCATTACAACTTCTTTTGGCACTAATGTCTTCTTCCTTAACCTAATGAGATATCATAAAATTTAAATCTATGGGGGAAGGGTTCTTAATCTTCCTTCTTATCTTTCTCAACCATCTGTTTATTTTTTCCTTCTATTCCCCTTGTTGTTTTCTTTCATCTTTTCAACTTGCTCTTTTTTCACCCTCAACCCTTTCTTTCTTTTTAGTAACTTGTTTTGCTGCCTTACTCTTGCTATGTGTCATATCAACAATAATGCCCTTATTTTTTACTCTTTATGATAATTTTATTATTAATGTTAAGATTATTACCAACTCCCATGCTAGCACTTTGAAATCTAGCTAACTTCTTCACTTCAAGACCAGAACCCTTAGATGATTTATCAAAAGGCTTGGTGATGAGTTTTTTGGTTTCTGACATTGGAGGGTTTGTATAAGTAGCTGTTGTCAAGGTTTTTTGAGCTTCAAAGGTGATCAAATATATAACAGTGGATTAGAGTAAAAATTAATATAAACATGAAAGATTAAGCAAAAGAAGAAGCTAGAAAATATTGCGCAAGAAGATAAAAGGAGAATTTTGAGAGAAATATCAAATGATCTATGGAGATGGAAGATGATACACCACATATAAATGGAAGATTATGAATGATTATTCCGAGAAGGTATGATACATAGGGAAGGAATCATAAAGGTGTAGTAGGTTCTATCTATTTGGTTTCCAAGAGAACTAATAAGAAATTTTATTATAAGTCATGACTAACAATAAAAAGAATTTAATTTTTCAAAGTTCAAAAAAATTAGGGAACTGTATTATGTTCTTATCTCAATTTCTTCCACTATGGCTACCAATTTTAATAAGGAAAATATTATGCAATTAGCATAGTCAAAAGTGGACACATCACACAATCACATCTTATGTTATTGTGTAGATTAATCATAACTCAAATCATTTGGATGTGACGGGGGTTAAAAAGAGCTCAACATCCTTAATTGATCTTGATCATACCGAGTTCTATCTTGAGACTTTCAAATATGTTTCTACCCAAAGGTTTGTTAGTATGTCTACAATTTGACTTTTAAAATCACATAAACACATCTCTATGAAACATTTTAAACATTTTATATACGAACGTGATGCCTAATATCGATGTGGTTTGTTTTGAAATGTTACAATGTTTTTTGTTTTGTTATGTTAATTACATTAGAGTTATAAGAAATTATAGGCACAAAATTTACCTTAATATCATAGTCATGCAACTATTATTTGATCCATAAAAAATTATACACCACATGATGTAACTAAGACATACTCTACTTCTATAGTAGATAAGGTAACTGAATTCTATTTTATGGATCATTGTCACATTCTTGTAGTGACTTTATTTTGTCTTTGCTTGAAACCTAGCACATAAGCAAATATTGAATGCTATAATAGGTATACTTATAACAAGGTGAAGTAAGGATCCAATCATACCTTTTTAGACCTTTTATTCTACATCCTTACCTTTTTCATCTTTATCAAGATTTATTGTTGTAGATATAGGAGTATCATACAATTTAGCAGTTTCCATGTCATATTTTCTAATAAACTCTTTCATATACTTTTATTGATGTACCATAGTTCCCTCTTTTAGTATACTTAATCTAAAGGTTAAAAAAGAAATCTTATCATACTTATTTCAAATCCACTTTTCATTAGTTTTACAAATTCATCACAAAGAGCATTGTTAGTAGCACCAAATATGATATCATCAACATATATCTAAAATATCATAGAATAGGTTTTAAGAGATAAAATTTTATCATCCTAACCACTCACAAAGTTGTTATCAATCAGAAAATTTTAAAACCTTTCATAGTATGCCTTAGGTGTTTGTTTTAGCCCACAAAAGGATTTGATGGGATTTTAAACATTATCAAGGAAATTAACATTCTCAAACCATATTGGTGGTTCCACATACACATTCTATGTTAGATAGCCATTTAGAAAGGCTCTTTTCACATCCATTTGATGTAACTTGACATTTTTGTGAACTAAATAAGCCACCAACATTCTCATTACTTCAATTCTTGTAATTAGAGCATTATTTCATCATAGTTTGTCTCTTTCTCCTAGATATATACTTGCACCACAAGATTGTTTTAGTCCTTATGATTTTACCCAAACCATATAGCTTATTTTTTAATACCCACTTAGTACTAATCACTTATTGTTTTGTGTGCCTAGGAACTAAGCGTCATACTTGACTTATCTTAAATTGGTTCAATTCATCCTACATTGTTAATATCCAATTTTCATCTTTTTTTGACTGGCCATAGTTTTTAGATTCAATAGTAGATAGAAAATTGAAATAATCATAATAATTTGGAGAAAAGATCTTGTTTGGACTTCCTGATTCAGATTTCACAAGATAAGCTCTAGTGGATGTACACTTCTCAATTTCTAAGCTAGAGTTGAGGGTGAAGCTATATTAGGTCTTCTATTTTACCACTTGATTAAGGTGGATATGTCTTCTCTATTCCGTCACTCTTTTCAACTCCCACATTTAGTTCCCTTGATTTGTTACTCACTATATGTCACATTTTTCATCCTCTAAGTAATCCAATTTACTAGATTCGTCAAATACCACATGGGTACTTTCTTCAATAGACCTAGTTCTTTTATCATAAACTTTATATTTTTTTTTTTGTGACTAAAATATCCTAGGAACACAACTTCATCACTACATTCATCAAACTTCCCAAAGTTATCTTTCCCATTTTTTAACAAAAAACATTTACACCCAAAGCTTTTAAAGTGTGATATGTTGGACTTTCTTCATGTTAACAATTCATATAGGATATTTTTTTAGGATGGGTCTAATCAAGGCCCTATTGATATTATAACATTTCATGTTCATAACTTCAACCCAAAAGTTCCATGGTAGGGAACCAGACAAAAACATGGTTCTTCCAATTTCCTTAAGTGTCATGTTCTTCATTTCCACACTCTATTTTGATATAGTATCCTAGGAGCATAGAATTTGTAATCAACACCATTTTCCCTACAAAATTCAAGAAATCTATAATTCTCAAGCTCAGTTTGATGATTAGATCTAATAAACTTATGTTGCAAATTTGTTTGTTTTTTATGTAATTTTTAACAAAATGTACTAAATCAACAAATGTTTCATCTTTAGATGCCAAGAAAAAAGGCCATGTATATCTAGAAAAATTATCCATAATCATAAACACATAAACACTTCCTTTTCTATTAGTAACTCTCATAGGTCCACATAAATCCATATGCCAAAGTTCAAGAGGTTTTAAAGTGCTTGCCATAAATTTTGGTTTGAATAATGATTTTACCCATTTCCCTTGTGTCCAAGTCCTACACACACCTTCCTTTCCAAATAATATGGATGGAAAAACTTCAACTAGATCTTTTTATCTCAATATTTACAATTGAGAGAACCTAAAATAGTCTGACCTTTTGTGCCAAAGGAAGGGATCTTATTCCACAACACTCATATAAGTGAAGTTTTCTTTACTGATTCTTCTTAGGTTAACTCCATACATGTTGTTCTACCTTTCACTCTTCAGAATTATCTTACTTATACTCAAGCTAACAATTAAGCATTTGTCTATGAAGAACTTAACTTAGCTTCCCCTATCACACAACTAAAATATGCTTAGCAAAATATTTTTCAATCCACTAACCAACTGAACATTTATAATAGAGCATAATAATGACTTAAAAACTTTACTAGTACCAATTATTCCACATTTCTTATTGTCACAAAATGTTACACTTCCACTTCAAAAACCAATAGTGAGAGGAACTTTGTTCTATTCCCTACCATACGTCTTGAGAAACCATTGTATAGAAACCATAGGTTGTTTCATCTTCCATTGCCCTACAAAACATAATCAGTTCATGCCTTTAGGAACTGAAAAAGGTTTTCGTCCTAAAAGGTTTGAAGCACTAAAAACCAAATCCTTATTAATCCAAACAGTCTTCATATAAGGGAAACTTATCCCTATAGATTTTTTTCTTACTCAAACAATCAAATCTAGTATGACTAGTTTTTCCACATTGAGTATAAATCTTGTATCCAACCAAATCAACTCATTTTATTTTACTAAATTTCATTCAAGTAGGTTTCTTTTCACGGGTATATCTTAATCCATACCGATGATAAATGTTGGACTATGTAACCATGTTTTCAACATAATTTTTTTAGTTTATAACCATCATTGGTTGTCGATCCATGTTTTTTCAAGCTTAGCATTTTTAGCAGTTAGTTCAATCAAACCCTTTTTTAATTTTTGCACCTAAGTTTCATTAGTTAGAGTATCTTACAGGACTTTGACAACATTCCCTTAATCCTTCAAGGATTGAGATAATTTTTAAATATCCAGGATGAGCTAGTTCAGTTCATCACTATCTTTTTATTTCACTTAAAGAACTCAAATTATGAACTGGTGTCCTTGGTGTAAGTACTCGATTTCTTCTTTTCTACACACACTTCATTAAATTTAAAAAGAAATTTATAAAATATCTCAAGATTTTTCCTTTCAGGAATGGTTTCTAATTTAAATATGAGTTCAACATGTTTAGCTTATAGTTGTCTTCATCATCATTTTCTTCATTTATTTCTCCATTTGCCACTAAACATAGATGTTTACCTTGAATTTTGAAGGTGCTACCCTTTCTCCTACTTTCAATCTTATTGTTGGATTTTCCAAGTGTGTATGTTGTCTAAAGGCATACATTATGTTGTTCCTCCTTTAGTTCCTCGCCGTAATCTTCATTAGTTGCATCAATTCCCCATGTAGCATCCACTATTTTATTTTTATAATTCTTTTTTATGGGTTATCTTTAAAAAATTTATTGTCTTTTTCCTACCCAAAACAATTATTAATTTGGCAACCTAACTTATTGAACTTGAAACACCTATTATAGGAAAAATTAGATTTTATAATTGAGTTATGTTTACCTTAGTTCCTTAGTTATTTCATGTGGTCTTATTTCCTCTGAAGAACTTGCTAAACTTTCTAGTTAGTAATCCAAATTCCTCTTCACCATAGCTAGGTTTCCCTTCATCATGAACCATTTTAAGTGATCTTCTCTCTAAGATCTAATCACCTCCTCATAGCTAGTTAAAAACCATGTGAGTTTTTCTAGTGAGTAAATAGACTAGTCCTTGGATTTCTAGATGGTAGTCACATTTGGTATAAACTCAATGGGTAAACTTCTGAGAATCTTTCTAAAAATTTTCTTTGTTAAATAATAAAATTCTAGAGAAGAAAATTCATTCATTATGATAATAAAATGAGTTTGCATATCCTTGATAGGTTCATTTTGTAGCATTTTAAAGGATTCATACTTTTGAACTAACATATCAATTTTCCATTATTTGACCTCATTGGTTCCATCATATCAAAACTTTAGTGTATCCTAGATCTCCTTAGTAGTTTTGTAGGCCGACATCCTATTGAATTCATCTGAATCTAGTGACACTAAATGATCTTCATGGCATAAGCATTTTTATTTAGTTTCTTGAAGTAATTGTAACACCCCGAGTTGACACGACCACACGGGATCTACCTTGGAGCGCTTTCGGATTGATCGGATGGCCCCACAGATCAACACGAGTCCTTTTAGCACGCTTTGTCCTCACTCACGCGCTTCCAAATAAATTTTTAGAAAATTTCCGCAACTTCCCAGGAGGGTCATCCATCCTAAAATTGCTCCACGGCCAGCACACTTAATTGTGTAATTCTTAGGATGGAATCATCAAAAGGATGGTATACCATGTTGATATAAGTAGCCATATCAATCCTTGTAGTACTCCGCTCAATTTAGGGTCACCCCCACTCAAAGAACGCAACGTCCTCGTTGCACCTCAACCAATGACTGTCTCAATACAGTTCATCCCAAGAATCGTCCCGCTAGGTGGCTAACTGGCTCATCCAAGTTCAGCTCATGGTCGCGGTTTTGCTCTGATACCATTTGTAACACCCCGAGTTGACACGACCACATGGGGGCTACCTTGGAGCCCTTTTGGATTGATCAGCTGGCCCCACAGATCAACACGAGTCCTTTTAGCATGCTTTGTCCTCACTCACGCACTTCCTGAGAAATTTTCAGAAAATTTCCACAACTTCCCAGGAGGGTCACCCATCCTAAAATTGCTCCACTGCCAGCACACTTAACTGTGTAGTTCTTATGATGGAATCATCAAAAGGATGGTATACCATGTTGATATAAGTAGCCATATCAATCCTTGTAGTACTCCGCTCAATTTAGGGTATTACATAATCTTCATTGTACTTTTTTGTCCATTGTTTATAGTCTTTTCATCCCTTGTGGATTCAATCTTGTAAGGGTCATGTTCCACCATGTTCCACACATAGTAGCCTTCATATTGTAGAAAAAATACATGTGATTTTCCCATTAATTATGATACTGCCCATTGAATATGGGTGATCACATGCTTGAGTATCCTTCTTACATACCCTATAGTCTACTCATCTCTTGCTCTATAAAGTGTAAACTCTCTTCTAGAGTACATGATTTGATATCACTTGTAAGAACTAGTGTAGTAGAACTAACGATCTCAAGAAGAGGGGTTGGATTAGGCATAAGAAATTTCAACTTTTCAAAACAAATGAAGATTTAAATTAACATTCCCTATTGAGAATGAGTAAACTCAGTCAATGAGTTCTTTAGGATTGGTCAAGTAATAATTTGTATGCGAAAGTCTCCTATTTTGAATTTTATTATTTATCTTCTTTGTATTGTTCTCTATATGGAATCTTGAAGCAAAATATAATAAAGAGATCAACATAAGATATTCTGTGATTTTTCTACTTAAGAGGTATCCCTTTATTTCTCACAATAATTTGAATAGAAATAGTACACTTTGTTTGAACTCTCAAACACACATAATCCTATTTTGGGTCACCAAACACGCACGTAACTATAGTCATCAAAACCCACCTTAAATCTAGGTTCAACAAATAAGTTTCAACTCTTAAACATGCCTAAGATGATATCTAGCCCATGATTGATAAAGGATTCCAACCAAAGTAAAGTTTAGAAGGAATAAACTTAAGAGGAAACTTGTCAGCTCTTATAAAACCAATTTCCTATGAAAGCAATTTCTACATGAAAACACACTAGTGAAAACCTTTTCCTCTCTTCAATAGAATAATGATAATTTCATAATATCCACTAATACTCCAACTTGGAATTTTAGATCTTTAGTGATTAATTTTTTTTAAAAAAAACTTAGAATATTATCTTTTTCTTGAGGAATATTGTGCCCCATATAATCTATATATTTTCATCAAAAATCATTAATTAATTTTAATGAAAGTAATATATAAAAATATAAAAGATATTTTCTCCAAGTATTATCCAAAAATATTGAAGAACCCTATTTTAAATTTGCCAAAAAAATACTTTTTTATAGTATATATTACTTTAAGGAACTCAACATAAAACTCAATCTAAGTTTCCTCCAAAAAAAATTCAAACACTTCTTAGGAAATCATTTGATTTATGTTTCTTAAGTAATTTCCATAAGAATCATGACGCCTTACATAATAATATACAACTTAGATACTCCTTCGAGCTTCATGTTTTTGATACATTTCATATTCCCTTATTTTGTTCCTTCATGAGTTCTTCTAAATTTGTTCCTCAAACATCTTCAAACCTATAACAAGTCAACATATGAGACTATAAAGGAAACCATATTTGTTTAATCACCATATGTAGGGTTAGTAAAGAACTAATCATGGTTTTTGAGTTTAGTAAAGAATTAATTGTGATTAAGTTATTTTATGGCCATTTCATCATTAAAAAGTTAAAGTATGAATACATGAATAATAGAATTCAAATTAGGAACATTAACCATGACCTTAACCATTGACCGCTAACTTTGAACTTGACCATTAATTTTAACATTAACTGATGACTATATATAGTAAGTTTTTCAAAAATGGCATATGACCTTGTTTTATAATTTTGAACCCAAATATATCTAATATTTTAGTTTGGCTTGCTCTAATGTGCTATTTCAAGGTAAAAATGGTTATTTTGGAGATTTTGATCAGATCATTTATATAGGATCATCTACAAACAGTTATGTAATATGTCATCTGCATTTGGTGTTATCTACAAACATTATGTTATGTTTGGTGTTAGCATATAAAACACCTATTACATGTTATCCTTAAACACTTAGCCTTTAGACCATGATGTATGAGTTAGCTTTTGACACAATTTATCATCATCAATCTATATATACCCATACACATGTTATGTTTCCTAGCTGGGATTTTTATGTGTTATTTTTCCTAGCCAAAGTGGCTGTGTATTACATTTCTTACTCGAGATGGGCATGTGTTATGTTTCCTAGATAAGATGGCCATGTGTTATGTTTTTTAGCCTAGATGGACATGTATGTATTCCTAGCTCAAATGATTATGTTATGTCTCTATTGCCACAATGGCTATATTATTTTGAATTATTTTTCTATTTTGGTTTCTAACCTTGTGGGTTAGGTGTGTGTGATCCAATGGGTTTAAAGTGTTTCGACTACCTTGGCCACGAAACATGAGTGGTGGGTGTGTATAACTCTTCTGAAACAATATGCTATTAATACATTATGTTTTGAATGGGTGTAATGTTATTCTCAATTTACGTTGTATGTGCTACACTCAATTATTCATACACGTGTTGCATATGATTATTACCACTTGATGCTAGAATGTTTTTATATGATGTTTATACCATGGTTCTTTGTAAACCTTCCTTAAGTATATATATAAGCTAGATCTTACTCAGTACATCACTGTAGTGATTGTAACACCCTAATTTTTAGAACTAAAAAATTTTAATTAAAAAGTTAGGCCCAAAAGCTAAAACAATAAAAACGAAGGTTGTTACTGCTACACTTGGTACAAGTCTGGTTTCTTCTACCATTCTTATACCAAATGCTAAGAATAAAATCATTACTCGGGTTAAATTAACAACAAGATTACAAGAATCAAATTAGAGAGAACAAATAAATTTATGGCATTCTAAATAAAAACAACAATAGATATTATGAAACATAGAGAAAGATAAACAAGGGGGCATAAGAGTCCAAATATAATCAGAAAACATATAACAAAAAAGCCTCAAGATAGTCATAAGATCTCAACCCACTTTACTAGCCTTCAACTAATCTCTCAAACTAATCTACAAAGACCACTGCCTATTAAATGTGAAGAGGCCCACAAAAAGAACCATTTAGTATAATGGTACTAAGAAACCCATTATACTAAACCGATATGAAAAACTAACATGAAACACATATAAGGCCATACAAAAGAACATGCTATAAAATGTTAAATTATACATGCATTAATTGAAATATGATCATCATTCATAGAACTAAATACCACTAAGGACTTATGTTTTTCAAACTCATACATTAGGAACAATTGAAACTTACCAATTGAACATCAAAGGGATGCTCTTTAAAGTATAATCAAAATCATCATCAACCCAAACAATAATGATATTAATGATCACATATCTCATTATCAGCCTCAATAAAAATCCATAACATGACAGGTAGGAATAATGAAAAATCACAACATTCTAGGTAGGCAATAGGCTGGTACCAAAACACAGGTAGGTACAAAAGCTACTCCAAAACCATAGGTAGGCACAGAGGCTACTACTAAAACATAAGTAGGTATGAAGGCTACTACTAAGCCATAGGTAATCACAAAGGCTACCACCAAACCACAGGTAGGAACAAAGGCTACTATTGAACCACAAGTAGGTACAAAAGCTACTACCAAACCACAAGTAGGCAAAAAGGCTACTACCAACTAATCCAATCATAATCATTTCCATTTTATTACTCAAGGGAAGATCAATCAACTTGGATCACTAAAGTAATCCATTCATACCAATACCCAAGACCACACAGTATACTACCAAGGACACAAAAGTGTACCCTGGTCATATTGGTACACGAAGGTAATACAGTATCCTACCAACAAAGATACCTAATCCATAAGTGTGCATACTATTTATAAGTCCGTAAAACTAAATGGAGTAAGATATAAGGCCTAGCTGGGGTACTAAGGTATACTACTAAATCCATAATAAATCGTGGGATAAACCACGTCTTTAGGGTAGCGACCCCAAAAGAGACACAATTTCTGATCTTGACATCTTTCACTTTAAGTATTAATATCTTATTAAGGTGATCACAAAATCACAATCAATCAAACAATTCTGCATTCCATACTTTAACCATTTTAATAATTTTCCACTTATTCAATATGGTCATAAATAAGATCATTGCCAAGGTCAATCATAAAAATATACTAATGTCATCTTGAGCTCAATTATTCACATTTTTGCTCATTAGGCCGAAAATGATTAAAATGCTCCAAAGATCAAAATTACACATTATCACCCTTTTTAAATACTAATTCCATTTTATCAATAAACTTGTCATAAAAGGATAAAACATAATAATTAAATTAATTTATCATGTAATTAAATTATCATATACGCTTAATAACCATTTTACCCTTAATCATGATTATGCGTATAAAAGCTTAGGATGTGTATCTAATTCATCCATAATCACATAATCTCATGCTAAACAATGTATAATACACATTAGACATGTTTTTTAAGATAAATATCATAACATACTCAAAATAATCACATTGCACCTAGGGCACACATCCATAATTATTATTCTATAAATATATGTAAGTATGCTCAACCTATCATTTTCCACACACATGTCATACATAATCATAAAATATCAATTTTGTCATACTATTGTACTTGAATTATTTTATCTAAGATAGCATGCTCTTGTTACTAATTTTCATGATAACAATAATAGGTGCGTAATTATAAAATAGTAAAGCATGATTAACATATTCCATTCACAAAAACCCTAATGTGCTATCATGCAATATCGATCATTTTAGTTGAGTGTAAAAGTTACCTATTTTCCAAAAAAAGTTGTAAATTAGCAATATCCTACTAAAATTATAAGGCCCTACTATTCAAACTTTCCTAACTAAAAATAATACCATAATTACCTTATTAGTATTCAATAAATATAATAATAATTATAATAATATTTTTTTTAAATTACAAAATACCCTTACTAATACCCTTACTATTAATAATGGGTACTAAAAATCAAAACCACCTCATCTTGAATACCCATCATGAGCCGTGCACAAGAGAGGGGGTTGGATGGCAGGCTGCAAAGGCTGGTTAGTTGGGGTGGTAGAGTGAGGTAGTGGTGGTGATGGTTGGTGTTGGTTTGGGAGATCATGGATGGCAATGGTGGTGGTGAAGTAGGAAGGTGGCATGGCTAGGCAGGGTGGTGTTGGTCGATGGTCAATGAGATGATGTGGTGGCTAGTTGTAATACCCTAAACCCTTTTAAATTTTAATTTTGAATTACAAGAAATGTTAACCTAACCTAATTCCTAATATTTGGATTTATCTTATTTTTATTTTAACCTAATCCCCAACCCCAAAAAATTTATAAATAAATTTTTATTTACCTATCCAAAATATAACCCTAAACCTAAACCCAAATTCTACAATAAAAATTCTCCCTTTTATTTTTCCTTTTTCCTTCTCTTTTTTTTTTCTTTCTTTCTTTCTTCCTTCTTTTCCTTCCTTTTCTTTTTTTTTTTCTTTCCTTCCTGGCTATACCAACCTAACCCAACTCCCTCCTTTTCTTTTCTTTTTCTCTCATTCTCAGGCTACACCAACCCAACCCTACTCCCTCTTCACTTTTTTTTCTTTTCTCTCCTCCCCTAGTGAGCCCATGCCCTCTCTTCTTTTTATTTTTTTTTTGTTTCTTTCTTTTCTTTCTTTTCTTTCTCTTCTTTTTCCCACTTATCACCTTCCCCGCCTCTATTATCCTTTCCTCTTTTATCCCAAATAGGGACTTACCATCCCTACACATACCCTCTCACTTACCCCTTTTAGCCATACAACCCCCTCCATACACACCCCACTGCTCATTGCCCTACCACACAACCCTCCACTCTTGTGCCTCCCTACAACACCGCACCTTACACTTTGCCTCTGCTCCCCTTCCTTTCCTCCTTACATGACATGCGTGTTAAAAGCCCCCTGCATTCCCCTTGTCTTGTTTCCTCTCCCACAACCCTGGCCTATTTATGCCCCTGGCCACCCTCCTCTCTTCCTTCCCGTCGTCGATGAGCCAAACAAAGCCCCCACCCCTTCCCCTCTTCCTTTGTTTTTCTCTCTTCTCCTTTCTCTATCTTGATTCTCTAATGCCACTGCCAAATCTACTGACCAAACCACCTCACTACTTGTCATCCCCCTAGCCAACCTCCATGCCACCTTCCTTCCCTACTCACGCAACGCCAACACCCTTCCCTACATTGGCCTCTTTCCTTCTCCCTCTTCTACTCCCATAGCCATGGCTAGCCACACCACCCTCACTAGCTCCCCTTTTCCCCCTCCTTTCCACCACCATTCTAGCATCACCCCACCATAGGCACCTTAGCCACCATCACCACCACACCGAGCCCTCTCTTCCTCCTCCCTCCTTTTAACACCCTCATTTTTCACTATCAAAAAATTTTATTTTAAAATAGTGTAGAAGCAAAAAGTACTAAATATACATGGAAAAATTAGGGTGTTGCCACCGTATCTAACAAAGGATAGGAGTTTGTCACCCGTTCCATATTAGATACAAGGCTGAAAAACCAAACTAACCAATTCAAAGTAGAGTTTGTAAGATCAAGTTACATAAATATTTAAAAGAAGCACTCACAACATAGGACCTTGATAACCCCAAACATAGTCAAATATAGGGATAATTATTAAATAAGAATACAGGGCTAGTATAGTAGAAAACTAGTTAGGACTTGACCCTAAAACCATGATCCATCATAGACACCACAAAAAGCTCTGAATGTGCACACACTTAATCCTTGAACCCAAGATAAGGTAGGACCATTACTGACCATCTCCAAATACTTACACATGACCTCTTCTCATGGGAATCCCATGAGCAGGTGATAGAGCTAACAGGCACATTAAGATACTACCTATTGAGTAAGCCAAGTTACCTTCTCAACGGGAGCCACGATAATATAAGGTTCTATCATATCATGGAAACATACTTAACATGCATCATGCCAATGCTATATAATTAATTGTATCTACTCTATCATGATCAGATAATGCATTAGGATTCACTATCATGCATGACTCAATCACCTTAGAGTGTATCATTCTCATTTGTATAATATAATATCATAAGTAATCACCCACATACTAAGTAGGTTATCTAAATAAACTTTAGGTTTTTTTTTTTCAACTTGCTCAATCAGTTAGGTTATTCCTTTATAGTCTTTATTTCTCTTTTCTAATCCTTTTCTTTATATTCTAATTCTACCACATCCTTATTTTATTCTCATTACAATTACTTATTCTATTTCTTATTCGTATACTTATACGGGTCATCACCCAATAATTTATTCCAATCACTATCCAATTATTCATTCAAAATTTTATCCAATTATTCATCACTTAGTGATGGATTGTGCACCATCCCATGGTCTCACATACGATGGAAGGCTATCTAAACCAAGGGACATAAAGTTCAGGCTAAAGCTAATAACCACAATAGACATAAGTTTAGGCCAAATCTAACCACAGTGGTTACAAGTCCAACCCAAAGCCAACAACCTAGGTAACTAGACCCTTTAGTAGCAAGGCCCTCTAGTACATTACCAGTGTCTAGAGTAGGTAAAACACTAGGTTCTACTAGCATCCCACCCGAAAGCATACTAACCCCTGATAGCTAATCGAGGATCAGGTAACCCAAAACTATGCACATCTTGATTGTCTTTTACTTTAAGTTCTTAGTACATTATTCATGAGGTTATATGATCACACAAGGTCCATATAAAGAGTAGGTAAGATATTCACATGTTTCTTCCATATTAATCCTTTCTATCTCCAACCATGTGTGGGATTTCCATTTATGCTTGTTCAATATTAGTCATACCCATTATATTACTCCATCCAAGACACATTTCAGGTTTCATCATTCTTTTTCTCAAAAAAAACCATCACATTTCATATGTGGTTCACTCATTAAGTCTTTGCAACACCTAGAGCTGACAAAAGTTAACCCGACCCACCCAACCCAACCCGACCCGAACAAAACCCGACCCGACCCAGACCCGACCCGACATTGACCCGACCCGGAACTGACCCGATAATAATGAACTCGACCCGAACCCGACCGGATTCGATCCTAACCCATGACCCGTCATTGACGCGACCCGATAGCGACCCGACCAGATGCTGACTCGACCCATAATTGACCCGACCTGATAGTGACCCGACCCGCTATTAACCCAACCCGCTTCGACCCGACCCAGAGCTGACCCGACCAAACGTTGATCCGACCCGACAATCACCCAATCTGACCCAACATTAACCTGATCAGACATCAAAATATATTATAATAATAATAAATTACATATATGATATATTTTATTATTCATTTAAAGCTTTTAAAAATATAGTATTTTATAAATTGTACTTATTTTTCATAATTTTACCCTAGATATTCTTATTTATTAATGATATCCTAATAAGATATATTATTAATAAATAAAAAACCAAAATAAAAAAGACAAACATCTAGTTATAAGCTTATAAAATAATTTTCAAAACGTGTTCCATTACATCTACTAATCCACATATTTGAAGAAACTCTTAATAGAAGAGCGTAATAGTGTCATTTATTAGTTATCAGTTTATCACTTATCACCCACAAAATTCATAAAATAATAACTATATCCCGTATCAAGAGTATCTCACGTTACAACCCTAAATTTAAAGTTTTAGTTATATTTTTTCTTTTAATATTATTAATTTACTTTAAATATAATTTAGTATTGTACGTTCATCAATTTTAAATTTACAATATCCAATTATTTTTATTAATTATAATATTAATTATTTATATTTTACATTATTTAATTTTTAATTTATATGAATCTATATATAATAATTAATAATTAATGAAAATATATAAATTTATTATTTAATTTAAATTATGTTTAAAATAACTTATTATAGTTTTTTTTACTATAATAATAATAATTAATAAAAATATTACAATAAAAATATAAATATAATAACATTAATAAAATAAATACAACTAGAGAAATTAATAAGATAAATTATATAGAGAAATGAATATGAAAAAAAAAAGATAGAATACTCTTATTTCATCTATCTTTACTAAGGATCTTATGATTGTATTGTATTTAATATTTATAATGTAATAAATGATAATTATACATTGTATATTCTTGTTATACTCACCTTTATTTTATAAAATTATCTTTTTTTAAGTAATCAATTAAATATAATATATGATAAACATCTCATATTTTTACATGTAAAATTTATAAATGTTTAAAGCAATCAAATATAACACTATTAAAACTTATAAATATCTTTATTATTCACCTTTGTAAAAAAACACATATAATACTCTTATTTCATTTATCTTTACTAATAATCTTATGATTGTATCTAATATTTACAATGTAATAAATGATAATTATACATTGTTTATTCTTGTTATGCTCACCTTTATTTTATAAAATTATCTTTTTTTTAAGTAATCAATTAAATATAATATATGATAAACATCTAATATTTTTACATGTAAAATTTATAAATGTTTAAAGCAATCAAATATAATACTATTAAAACTTATAAATATCTTTATTATTTACCTTTGTAAAAATAAAACACATATAATACTCTTATTTCATTTATCTTTACTAATAATCTTATGATTGTATCTAATATTTATAATGTAATAAATGATAATTATACATTGCTTATTCTTGTTATGCTCACCTTTATTTTATACAATTATCTTTTTTTAAGTAATCAAATATTTTAACTAATTAATTAAATATAATATATTATAAACATCTAATATTACTTTTAAAATTTATAAATATTTTAAGCAATCGAATATAATATTATTAAAACTTATAAATATTTTTATTATTTACCTTTGTAAAAATAAAACACATATAATATTCTTATTTCATTTATCTTTACTAGTAATCTTATTATTGTATCTAATATATACAATGTAATAAATGATAATTAATTATACATTGTATAGTCTTGTTTTGATCATCTTTATTTTATAAAATTATCTTTTTTAAGTAATTAAATATTTTAAGTTATCAAATAAATTATAATCAATGATAAATATCTTTTTTTAATTCAAATCACAATATTTTTTTATTATTAAAATTTATAAATATATTTACTATTTATTTGTGAAAATAAAGCACATTTAATATTTTTAATTCTTTTATCTGTAATATTAATCTTATGATTGTCTGTCTCTAATATTTATGATTTATGAAATGATAATTACTTAGACTCGAATATGAGTAAACCCGTCAAAACTCGACCCATTAAGTTAACCCATAACTAATTGAATTCAACCCGTCAAATTGTATGAAATGACCCCACCCATCAACATAACTCGAAACAACTCGAACATAACTAACCCGTCATATTATATTATTACATGAAAATATGAACTCACCTGAACCGGTCGAAGCCACCTACTCATGTGAACTAGAAAATGACCCGAAACCAACCCGACCCTACCAGTCAAGTTAACCCGAAATTATCCGAATCCAAGTTTTCTTAACCCGAACGGCCAGACCCAACCCGACCCGACAAATTAACCCAAAATGGCCCGGAACTGAAATGACCCGATCCGACCAACTGACCCGAAATGACCCGCAACCGAAATGACCCGACTCGACCCGACCCGACAAATTGACCCAAAATGACTTGACCCGTTAATGACTCGACCCGACCCGCACCCGACCCGACAAATTGAATGACCCGAAATGACCCGACCCGTTAGTGACCTAACCCGACCTGCACCCGACCCACAACAGTCAAATGACCCGTTAATGACCCGACCTGAACCCGACCCGCCCAACCCGATTGCCACCTCTAGCAACACCTATTGAGTGTGTCATGAATTATGGTCCATTTAATACATTCATTAGGTCATTAATCCATAGTAATATATGTGTTTTATCCTTTAAATAGTCATATAACAATCGTATGAATATTCTCAAAGCATATCCAAACTGAGAAGAAAAAAATCACAAACCAGTCAAACTAGTCTATCGGTTTGGCCCAACCACTCGATTGGTTCAGGCTAATCAGTCGATCAGTTTGGCTCACCCAGGCCAGGTTTCCTTAAATTGGTTGATTGGTTTGGGAAACTAGACGATTGGTCATAAACTAGTCAATTAGTTCCACCTAACCAGTCGATGGGTTTAAGTAGAGAACAAGACTGGGGTCTTTGTAGGCCTACAAGTCAATGGGTTGGGTCAACCAGTTGACTGTTCTAGGAACCAATCGATCGGTTTACCCTCTAATAGCATCAAATAGTCATTTTCATATAGATCATGCTTATAATTCTTTATCATACTACATTGGATCATGAACTAACATCACATAACACATTTCTAGCTTATAATAATTTCATATTTCACCATTAATCATTAACATTTAATCTTCCTCAAAGTTCATGTTTTACACTCAAAATGCCTAGTCTAACCATTCAATATAGTTTTGTAAAGTTATATATTCATTCAAACATAGAACATCACACTTAAAGAGTTCCATAACATGCAAGTTTATTCATAACCCATGTCAAAAGTAAAAGTAACTTACTTGATGCAGGAAAAATTTTCCTCAAATAATAAAACTCAAACTATGAAATCCTTAACTTTCAAAACCTTAAACATAACAAGTTTAACTCCTAAATTTGTGAATAACTTTTACAAATTTGAACTTGAAATAGAAAGGGAAGAATGAGCATACCACACTCAAAGGAGAATAGAGGATAATTCTACTAAACCATTCAACCTTTTTCCTGAATCTAACTCTTTCTTACTTAAAAATTAAAACAAGAAGGAGCTAGAGAAAGGATTAGAAGAGAAAAAGGATTCAAATACAAAGCTCAAAGTGAGGAGGGAGAAGGTTAATGATAAAGATTTAGAGTATTTTGTTGTCTAAAAGAAAGGTAAATAGAAGGGGCAATTAGGGCTATTTTTAGCCAACAAATAAATACAAATGACAAGTGTGGTCAGGAATAGATCAAAAACCCTAAATCTTACCATATAAATTTGATTTAAATAGAAAATTTTCATCCAAGATATGTTGACCTATCCACTAGAGCTTGAATGGTGATTATGGAGGAGTGCAAGTTGATTGGTCTATAAATGTAATAAACAAGAGGGAAAATGTAAGGCTAATTTGGAAGGACTCTCCTAGCTAAGTAGAATCAATCTTGAGATTGAACCAATGAACTCAAAAATGTGCAAAGGAGAGAGTTGGAAGAAGACAAATCTAAGGTTATCTCCCCCCTCCCTCAATTGTCCCAATCAACTCTCCAGATTGATCTGAGGTAGTATTCTTGGGCCAAATATATCATCAAAATGGTTAAGAATCTTTTAGGAATAATTTGAAATGGGTTATCAAGGTTCCATTTTAGTGTAATAAATTTTCCCAAAAAATTGAGTTTACAAAATATACTCAGCTCGACAAATAAGTTAATTGGTTTGACCTACTAGTTGGTTGTTCTACAGACTAGTTGATCAGTTCCTCAACTAATTGATCGGTTTAATCGAGTAAAACTATTTTGCTAAAATGACAAACCAGTTGATTGGTTCATGGAGTCATTCAATCAATTCACCTGAAACTTGTTTAATTTAGTTTTTCCACCTCATTTCAAATCTAAATTTGCCTCAAACCTAATCATAATTTCAAATTAAAATCAAACACCCAAAATTTATATAATTTCTCATTCAATACTTTATAAAAATATGGGGTATTAAAATCCTTCCCTCTCTTGGCCACCTTTTTTCATGCACTACTTCAGCCACCAGCACCACCAACACTTCTTGCCACCGACTTCTTCTAGTCCAAACACTACAATCACCTCAACCCTAGCTGCTAACCATCTCCCATCCTCTAAATGTCGTCGTCATTATGCAGCACCCTACCCAAGACTTTACACTCTAGTTACCTCCATTTCCTTCCCTCCTTTTTGCCTTAGTCTGCTTTTAGGTTGAAATCTTTAAAAAGTCTAACAATATATATATTATTATTTCTAGGTGATATTCAGGTGGTAGTGGAGGAGGAAATATAGGCCTTACATGCTTAGAGACTAGAGCCACTTTGATAAGGATACCTATCATAGATAGGGTTTGTTCTATTATAAAGTATATCCTCATTTATGTTGACATATTGATGGCATGGTATAAAATGTTACTTAGCTTTGGTGTTCTATATATATTATGCGGTTTTGCATAACGGTAGAAAAAGGTAAAAAAGTTGTGTAAATATGATTGTACCGAATACGAGGTGTCTATATATAATCATGGCCATGTCTTTCATGATAAATTATGTGTGGGAGTTTGAGAAGTCTTTTATGTCGGAAGTCCTATGATTCAAGGAAAGGGAAGATAGGCATTTTAGTAGACTAGGGGTATTTTGGTCATTATGGTTAAAAAGTGGCATGTTGAGTAACTTAGGCTATTATCTGACTCAAAATAGGCTAAGGGTACTATATGAAATAATTGAAGTGAAAAAGAAATGGTTTATGGCTAATAACGGAGGGGAAAGGCCTTAAGCGTGAATAGTAAAACCTATGGGTAGAGTCGTAATCATATGTGGGGAAAGTGGGATATTGGCACGATTTTAATGATGCCATCTTGGGTATGGATACAAACTTTGAGAGTCATATGAACTCTAGGGAAGGAGATATGACTAAAACGTGAAATTAGGATTTTAGGAAGCTCGAATAACACCTAAGGGGTAGGTTATTATCGCATGTGTAAGATGGGGGAGTTGGACTACAATATTGGGATATGATGTCAACAATAACATTTTGGAAATGTGTATTAGATTTGGTAGCCATATGGGATCTAAGGAAATTGTTATGACTAAATAGTAAAATTATGATTTTATAAGAGATATAAATAGTAACCCTAGGGGGTAGGTTGTTATCGCATGTATAAGATGTGAAAGTTAGGCCACAATTTTTCATTTAATGGTTAATAACATTATTTTACACCTACATATGGAATTTGGGAACTAAATTGGTACTAGAGAAGGGACTATGCTAGGTATGGGAACTAAGGGTATTGGAGGAGACCCGAATAGTAACCCTAAGGGTAGGTTATTTTCGTATATGTAAGACATGGGTGTTAGACCATAATTTTTGAGTAAGTGATTAATAAAAGCAATTTAAGGTTGGGCACAGAATCTGGGGACTAAAGGAGTACTAGAGAAGGGAGTATGCAAGGGTTGCAAATTTAGGGTTTCTAAGGGAAATAGGACTTGTTCTGGGATATGTGTTGAGATGGTGCCTTACATGAGTATGTGTGTATAAATGTGTGATGATCTTGAAATAAATAAAGTATGAATAATATACTAATCATTTAAAGTAAAAGATCATATGAATTGGGACCAGTTGTACTTATCCGTTCCACCCAACTAAAATAGTGGCTATGAGCCTTTTCCATAGGGTTGTGTTGTTGTGCTTATGATACTGTTCTACCTATTGATAATAGTGGTGTTCCCGACATCAAGTTAAATAAACCATTGAATGATAGTAACACTTGATAAGATACTAATTACTTAAAGTGAAACACCATGTGGGTTAGGACCAACTGTATTTTATTATCGTTTCACTGATTGAAAATAGTGAGTTCCCTAAACTCAATGTGAATAAAATCATAAATATTTATCATGATGCTACTAGTTTACGATTTGGAAAGGAATAAATAAATTGATATAATTATCCTATGTGCATGTCACCTCTTATCATGATATTATAAACTTATATGACCCTTCTTAACTGTTTTTTTACCTTACTCAACACATAATGTGCTGATTATTCTTACGGGTGTTGCTTATTCTCAGGAGCAGAGACCCCTTTTAAGCCTGCGTAGGCAAATGAGGACTAGATAGATGACTATGCTGCTTATGATACTCTAATTAGGATGGAGTGATTTCATCTTATGCATGGTGTTGGGATTTGGAGAGCTATGTTATCCAGTAATTGGTTTAAACTGATTTTCCTTCTTTATTATTTCCTCCTAGAATAGTTACTTTATATTTTTTAGTTTCCATTTTTGAAGTAGACTCTAAAACTCTTACTTATGTTATAAAATACCCTCATTCTATATTTATTATGTCTTGCATCCTGGTTTACTATTTCCTTGTAATTGGTATGAGGATGGTTCACAAGCTAGACTTATATCAATTACGTCAATAACACCCATTCATGTTTGAATTGTGTTTTCTGCTCAAATAATTTTTTTAAATAAATTTTAGGGTGTTATATTGGTTCTAGAAGGCTATGATAGAGGGCAGTGTAGGGGTTGGAATAAGGATTAAGGGGAAGGGAGAAGGAGGGAGCCAAAGGTCATGGAGGCTAGTGGGTGGTAGTTCTAGAGAAGATCAAATAGGGGTGGTTGGTTATAGAGGGAGGTGTCGAGGTGAAAGGGGGAGCAACACAGTTCCAGCCATTGCCTAAGGGTGCGTAAAGGGAATGAGTAAAAAAGGTGAGGAGAAAAAAAAGTAAGGATCGGTAAGGGAGAAGGGTGAAAAAGAAGAAAAGGAGAAAAATGATAAGAGGAGGGGGTCAGTAATGGTGATGAGAGAAGGTGATTGGTGCCGATGATGTGTGTTAGTGATGGTATAAAGGGTGACACACAAGAGTGGTGATGGTAGTTTATGTGAAACCAAACAAAGCCACAGAGGGGTAGGGGAGAAGAAGAGAAGAAGAAGAAGAAGAAGAAGAAGAAGAAGAAGAAGAAGAAGAAGAAGAAGAAGAAGAAGAAGAAGAAGAAGAAGAAGAAGAAGAAGAAGAAGAATAAGAAGAAGATGATGATGATGATGATGATGATGACGATGATGATGGTGATGATGGTGATGGTGATGGTGATGATCGTGTTTCGGCAATGATGGAGGGTGATTATGGTGGCATTGGGCTTGATTGGCTGGGCTGGAAGGATGGTTGCAAGGGAGAGTCAAGAAAGTGGAACAAAATGGAGCTAAGGGAGAGGGAGTAGGGGAAGGGCTGCGAGGGTTGTGTTTAGGTGCTCGTAGGCTGGGGAATAATTGAGCAAAGAAAATAGAGGAAAGGAGTGTTGGTGGTAGCGAAGGCACATGCAAAGTCAAGGCTGAGAAGGGAGTTAGGGAAATTCAAATGGGCCAAGTGGGAGTAGGGATGGATTAGAAGACGAAGAAGATTGGCAGTGTAGGGGTTGCATGAAAATGGTGGGAAGTAGGGGTTGGGGTGATTGTGTTGTGTGTGTGTATACATACATGCATGGTGAATTCAATAGGTGAGTGGAGTGAGGTGATGCGGTGCATGAGAAGTGGAGAGATTTTAGGAGTGTTTAGGGGAGGCAAAATAAGGCAAACAATGGGTAAATCAGGGGTGAAATGGTAGGGTAGATATAGGTATATTTTATTTTAGTTTTAGATCTAGCTTGGATAGGTTAGGGTATTGATTAAAATAATATTAAGAAAAATAATTAAGCTTAGGATAGGTTTAATAAAGGGAAAGAGGTAAAATAATCATGGAAAAAATATTCAAGAAATTATTTAGATTATGGGTTAAAGGTTAATAATAAAATAATTAGGCTAAAGTTTAAGGTTCAATTTTGAATAAAAAGACTAAATACCTATAAATAAAGGTTATAAAATTTTGAGATGTTATACCAATACTATCATTTTATGGTCATTCCCTATTTAAATGGAGGGATGAAACTCTATTATAGGATGTTGTTTTAAATAAGGGAGTACTTATAGCTTAAGGTTAGGATAAGCGATGTTTAGCTTCTTTTTCCCTTGTATAGTAATGGTTTATATTTTGTCTGTTGTTTAAAATCTCATTATACAATAATTATATTGATTATCTCTCTATATTTTGATCTTTCTCATTTAAAGAATTTTCACATACTCTAATTCATGTTTTAGTAAGTTTTATACCTGTCTTGGGTTAGATGTTAGACACACCTGATCCTTGAGGTATGAGGGTACTTTTGACCTTAAACCTGGTATGGGTTGGGTATGAATTGTACCCTATATTTTCTATTTAGCTTCTATAAATCTTTTTGCAAAATAAAGAATCAAGTTGTGAGAATGGGTGTTACAAGTTGGTATTATAATTTTTTTAGCTCTTGAAAGTCCTTGATTTACTTGTGTTTTGAGGTGATACCACAAGTTGGCATCATTTTTTTTTCCAGTTTTGAACTTAGAAAATAATTTTTAAACTTTTAATCCTTTTGGTTTTGAAACATGAAATTACTTTGTGAAAATAAACTTCTTTAGTTAGCCTGAGTTGTTGTGCTGGTATAACCTGTGAATGAGCATTGGTTTGGGGATTGGGAGGCACATTTCATTATTATTGCATGTGACTATTTGTTTGCTAGATGTGATTATGTGTCTTTTTGTGTTCGCCTTTTATGATGTTGTTTTGTGCAACATGCCTTTCTCGAGTCTAACCCATTTGTTTGCTATAATAGTTGCATATCAAGGTTTAATTTAGTTAATTTTAGAGGGGATATTACCTTAGATGTTGTTAGTTTGGAGAATTTACTTAGGGTGTAAATATATGAGGTGTGCTATGCCGAAAAACCTTAGGGTGTGATTATATGTAAGAGTTCCTTGTTATGTTATCATGAAGTATACATGATGCATGATCATTATGTGATCTTAGTTATGCATAATTTGAGGTGATATCTTACTCTACCTTATGTTTTGGGTGATGATGCAATTATTATGATATCCTATTTATCTCTAACGTGGTTTTACTAGCCCTTCTTATGACTTAATTTTGAGGAATGTGTCTAAGTAGTAATTGTGGGTTTAGTGTTCCTTTTGGGTTGTATGCTTGACTTAATGCCTTGTTTAGTTGCTATAATGTGTTTATTTTCTTTAACATGTTATTTATATGACTTCTTGTTAGTTTCCTAATTTATCTCCTTTCAAAGGAGGTAGCTAGCCCACTAGATTGTACTTAACCCCATTTGTTTGTTATACTTGATAGCCTTTTGAGGTTTTCAATGTGGTGAGAGTAAAAATATAAAAGTGATCTACTTTGGTCAGGGAATAACATATTTTGAAGTTTTTAGAATTAGGGAAGATAACCTTGGTGATATGGATTGAGTACCCACTAGTTTTAGCTTAACCTATTTTAGTTCCTACACTTGGTGATCTTTGAAGTGTACAAAATTAGTTAAAGTTAGTGGAATTGGGATCTTTTGAATCAAGAAGGTGGCATACCTTAGAGTTTAGCAAAGAAAAATAAATAATCTTGATGATGAGCCTAACCATATGAAGGAGAAAGTCATATATTTGGGAGTATATATGTTAGTGTGTGTGTGTGGGTCAGATTACTCATTGAGGATTTAGTTGTGTTATTCTTAAAAGACCTTTGTATGTGTTATATGCACCTAAAGATTTTTTGGTGATATCAATTTAAGTTGTGGCATAGAAATAAAGGATGATTTAAAGAGTGGTTAAATAAAAAAGTAACAGTTATGGTGAGAAGTTTGTCTCTTTGAGGTTGTACATGTTTTGACCCGAATATCACTTGAAGATCATTTCCATGCAAGAATTTAGGTATAAAGGTTGTCATAGGCTAGGGCATGCAATAATGATGTTTTCCTACTATAGTTAATGGAGAGTGAATGCTTTTGTTTGAGGTTAAGTGGTACCAAAGGGAAGATAACAATGCAAGAGTGTAAAAGTCTTATGGTTTAACAAGGTGACATGAGATTTGAGTCGTAAGATATCTTATGGATGTACCCAATAGTTAGCCATAGTGAGGCAATTAAATTGTAGAAGTATCTTACTAGTTGTGTAGGTTATTCTTGTTCATTGTTGGACCCTATTTTGTCTCTTAGGTGAATGGTATATTAAGACCCAATATTGAACGATTTATGTGTCTATACATGTTTGTTATCTTATGTTAAGTTTTGTTAACTCCTTGTTTTCTCTTGCTTTTGAATGTCCTATAAATCATTTTACTTTAATATTTCTTGATCTATTTGTTCCTTACTTTTCTTTATTTATCATATAATCTCAATACATTATTTAGAGACTAAATTTAGTTACTTTTCTCGTGCCTGCTAAACTTTGAGAACAAAGTTTATTTTTAAGAAGGTAGCAATGTAATATATTGTTTCTTGAAAATCCAAACTCATTCATGATCTTTGTGATCTCAAAATAAAATGATCTCATTTACATATTATAACACCCAAAAATTTACTATTAAAAAAATTTGTTTTTTGCGAAAGCACACTATCAAGATAATTGGGTGTTACCACTATACTCAACATAAGTTTAACTTACCATATCATCCTTTCATAGCATATAAGACAAAATGATTAGAAATTAAAATAATATGAATAGATAATGAGATAAATTTTCATAAAATTAGATAAGAGTTGGAGATTATCTCTGAGTACTGAATAATAAAAATGTGAAAAAAAAAGAAGGATCAAACATAACTAACATTCCAAAAGGCATATGGATAAAAACCAGCTATTAGATGATATTAACTTTACATTCAAACCCTAATATAATAAAATAATCACTCCTTTATGAGCATTGTATCATAAGTAGTGAAATCATTGATATAATCCTTAGTGACCTACACAATAAAATCTGGATCACTTGCTCATGGAAATTAACAACACCCATGAAAAAGATAATCAGTGCTCTATGTAATGAGTAAGGAACAATACAGTCATAAGAAAGAGCATGCATAACACATAATGTCATGTTAAAGGAATATTCATGCACATTAATTAAAACACATGATAAGTTTCCCAATAGAAATTGGGTGAATTCCAAGATATATGATTATATGTTTCCATTGTTTTTAATCTCTTGAATTCAGGGAACCCACTATTCAGAACTGATGGAATAATATGAACAAATAAAAACCCTAGAACATAACATTGATAGCCATTATTCTTGTCCAGTGGAATATACTGGTACAACCCTAGGGTGATAGGCTCTTAGACACTATTTTAGTCTAGTGGAATGAACTTGTACAACCTTGAGGCATAACGCTTATGTCCATTATTATCGTCCAATGGAACAAACATGTATAATCGATCCTGACTTGTGTGATCTTTTAATTTAAATATTAATGTATTATTTTACTATTGATCATTTTGATATTGTAATACAAGCTTATCATACATATATAAGGTACATATAACACAACTATAAATGGTTTGGGTCATTCCTTAAGGAAAATGGTGATGATGCCCCTACAAAACCCTAATTTTATAAGATACGCATAATTTATCTCATAAGACTCATATAAACACCAAATTTAGTACACTTCCTAATATATCACTATTGACAATATATCCAAAAATCAATGTCTAACTCTAATGTTTTACATATGTGATAGCAAGCTTGCCTCTAAGGTTAATTCGTATTCCCCAATTTAAGTAATTTCATCATTTTATTAGACTTATGCTACTTAGAATTAACCTAAGTATTTCATGTAACCTACTTAGCATATTTTAAACTAATATAACTGAAGAAACACTAAAATGTCATATTTAACCCATATTAATCAAAATACCCCTATTTTACTTAAGTGTCCCTAAGTCTCTTTAAGGTAACTTCCACCCCACTCAACCTACACTTGATCATATTACTCATAAAATAAATTATAATAGCTTCAACAATTGTCATGCCATAATTATATCCTAAAATATTATGAAATCTCCTAAATACCCTTAAGATAGTCAAAACACCTAAACTTTCTAAAAAAAACCTAATAGCCCCAACATTGTTGACTATCAACTTCCAACATATACCATCATGATAATGCTTAACTATATTCACAAATCATTATTCATAACACAAATAAGATAGCAGATCATATCAACATGCTTGAGTGCAAGACAAGACTTAATCAAGCAATAACACAACATCTCATGCTTTCACATAGCATTTGTAATTCCATAATATAATACAAAAATATCTTAATGACATCAACACTCATTAGTTATGAAATATAATGATCTTAACATAATATTACATATAATTTACACATAAACATCAAAGCCCTGAATCATGACATGTATCATTACTTAAATGTCACCAATCACTAAGTAAGAATAAACCCTAAGTACCCTCCACTAAGACCATTGAAAAAATTCCTAAAAATAAAGAATAACCTATGGTTATATTCTATCTAAGAAACAAAAAAAATGTAAGGAAAAGGAGGATGGAAAGGATCAAGAAATAAAGTAAAAGAAAAGGCTCATAGTTGCGTGAAGGTGTAGCGTAAATGGATCTGAATTGCTTAAGTCTCTAACACAATTAGAGGTGAGAACATGAGAATCTCACACTACGGAGATTGAGTAATGTGAAGTGCTCACATTGGGGATAGTTTGTTGCATGAGGGTTGCTTAGTTTTGGGGCGTGTTCTTGAGTGAAGAGAGAGTGGGTAGGGGCTAGAATAGGGTGGTTATATGAGCTTTTCACATTGCCAAGGAGGAGAAACATGAGTCGCAGACACAAAGAGCGTGGTGTAGTGTGATGTGCATCAAGTTATGCTGAGATTGTTACATGAAAATGGAAGAAATTTGATGTAATACCCACAAATTTTATCTAATTTTAATTTTGATTAATTAACATTTTAACCTAATCCAAATTCTAATTTTGAGTTATTTATATTTTTTTTAACCTAAACCTTACCACAAATTATTGATGGATTAAAATTTAGCCAAATTTCCTAAATGTTAAAATTAAACATAATCCTAATTTTAACCCTAAAATTTCTTTTCACCTTTTTCCTTTTTCTTTTCCTTTTCTGCTTTTCTTTTCCCTTTTTCTTTCTTTTCTTTCTTTCCTCATTCCTTTTCGGCCAGCCACCCCAATCTTCTCTTTCCTTTTCCCCTTCGGGCCATGCATGTCTCTTCTCCCTATGCATGTTCATTAATTTCCTTTCTCCTTCCCAGCCATGCACACAATAGCTACCCCTTCTACTACTACCCAAGTCTTGCCCCTACACCATATCATGCACTAGTCCCCTACACCTATAGCCTACACCCACCTACCTAAGTTATACTATACCTGATCCTTTTATAGTTCGACACCCTCACCAAGTTTCATCATATAAATACCCCTTCTGCTATTCCCTTATCCTCTTTCCCTTTCCCTTATGTTTTGTCAAGAAGCTAAACCCCCCTTTCTTCGTTTCCTCTTTCTTTTCCCTTCCTTGTCCATTACCGCCCAGCATCACACCATTCACCACCCGAGGCCTTACTCCCTTCCTTTTTACCTTCTTCCCTTCTTTTTCTTTCTTTGCCTCTATCATCACAACCCAACCCCAGCCACGACCATTTCCATTGTGCCGCACCCTCAAACTATCCTTTTCCATGCTGCCCCCATCAACCCAGCACAACCATCAACCACTTTCCTCCTCATGTAATCCTCCACACCACCACCTTTCCCTATCGACCATCGCTGCCCCCAAAACTAAGCCTTTTTCCCTCCTCGTTCTACCCTTTTTAGGTTGTTGAGGCACACAACTTATGCACCCTTATGCACCATCATTCCCTCCCCTAAATAATCCACACCTTATAACACAACCTCATGCATGACTCCACTCCTCAGCCCATACACACCTTCCCTCACATGCACCAACCTTGGTATTCTCCTTGGCACCATCATGCCCTCCACTCTCCCACTTTTTTGGTTATCTCCATTTTCCTCCCCTCCTTTACTTTATTTTTATTTAGCTATTTTCCCCAAGTATAATATTATTATATCTTTTAATTTTAGGTGATTTTTTGATGATATTGAAATATGAGTCTTAGGTCATACATGCTTAGAGATTAGAGATTCTTTTGGTAATCATACATGTCATAGCTAGGGATTTTATGTGCAATGTGTATATTGTATTGATATGATGTTTGATATTTATATATGGATAATTACATTATGATAATGTTACTATATGCCATGTTGTATTGTATGATGAAAAGGGGAGAAAATGTGAAAGCATGAGACTATATATATATTGTTTAGTTAAACCTAATTTCTGTATATTAAGTGGGTTGGTATAAATCATTATATATATTGAGATATGGACCTTAAATTTTATAAATATATTTGTGGCTAATAAATTCATGGGAATGTATTTTGGAAGTTGGAAAACCATTTATATTGGGGCTTGTGAGATTTTTTTTTTTTTTGAAAATATGGGCATCTTGAAAGCAATTCGGTCAATATGGGTAAAATATGGAATACTTGGTATTTTAATGTTTTATTGGGTCAAAATATGATAAACATATTATTTGGAATATTTGGGAAATTTATGGATGTTTTAAGTTTAAGAAAATAGCTTAAGTTGGGAATAATAACACTAGAGGCAAGACATTATTGCATGTGTAAGATGTTGGAATTAGGCATTGAATTTTGGATATATTATTAATATTCATATTTTATTAATAGGTAATATATTTGGTTTTCATGAATCTTGTGTGAAAAGCTATGCCTGACTTGTGAAATTAGAATTTCGTAGGGATTCGTAAATAGTAACTCTAGAGGTAGGTCATTATCGTATGTATTGTAAGACATTGGAATTAAGCCATGATTTTTGATATGATTTCAATAATAATATTTTATGAATATACATTAAATTTGATGGGTTATTAAGTATTATGAGAGGAATTGTGTGTATTTGGTGGAATTAGGGTTTCTTAAGGGGCATATGGCCTTTTTCCTTATGAAATGTTTTGATATTTTATAGATTCGCTTTTAATATGTTTTTATTATCTATACTATGTTGGATCATGTTCCATGCATGTCTATATGTTTGTTCGCACAATGACCTTGAGATAAATAACCATGAATAAGATATAATCATTTAAAACATAAGATCATGCGAGTCAAGACCGGTTATACCTATTTGTTCCACCGAACAAGAATAGTGTACAAGAGCTTTATGCCCTAAAGTTGTATATTTTTCACACCATTCTAATGGTTAAGAACAACTGCTAGGAGCTTTATGATCTAGGGTTGTATAATATCGATATCGTTCAACCTGTTGAAAATAGTGAGGTTCCTAAACTCGGCTTGAATAAATAATTAGAAGAATTATGATCATTGATAAGATATTGATAATGTTAGTGAAAGATCATACAATTCAATATCGATTTTATTTGTTTGTTCCACCAGATGAGAATAATGGCCAGGAGTTTTTTGCCTTGGGATTGTATATTATTGATACCATTCCACCGGTTAAGAATAGTAGGGTCCTTAAATCCTTAAACTCAATTTAAATAAGTTTATGCATCTTTATTATATCATGTTATGAGCCTTGAATTCAATTCTCATCTTGCACTATCTTGTACAAAGTTATACACATGCTTGTTCTTTTGTGTGACATTATGAATTGTACAACCTTGCTATGACTATATCATTACCTTACTCAATACTTAGTGTATTGATCATCATTTTTATGGATGGTGCTCATTCCCACGAGCAAAGAGCCTAGTTGAGTTTGTACAAGTCATTAAGAACCCCTTAGATGACTTTGTTACATATGATGCTCTACTCGAGAAGGAGTAACTATTTTACAGTTGGGACTTGGGATGTAGATTCATGTTATCCAAATCACCTGGATATCTTTTAGGAATCTTCATTCATTGTATCCTTTTTTATGAATTTTGAATAGTATATTCAAATTTAACCTCCAAACTCTTATTTATGCTTATGGATTTTTTTTATCTTAGTTTTATCATGTTTCAAGTTTTTATATATCTTGCCTTATATTCAATGTAAGGATGGCATGGTAAGTCAGGCTTATGTTGAATACAATAGTAACACTCACTATTTATTTATTATGATTCTGTTAAAACAAAAACTTTCACTAGTGTATTACATTTGATAGGATGACACAGAAGAGGGTTGGGAATAAAGAGTGGGAATTAAGGGTGAGTTTAACAGAGCATTAAATGAAGTAAGGAGGTAGGGAAAATGAGTATTTATAGTTAGAGGTGGTGTGCTAATGGTGAATTATGGTGTGTGGTACACGTAGATTAGGTATGGCTAATGAGAAGGATGAAGGATTTGGGGAGGATTTCATATGACAAATCCTTAGAATGGTGGGATGTGATGAAGAAGAAGAAGAAAATTAACATAGTTAGATTAGTTTGGTTGGAAATCATGTGGGGAAGAGATAAACTAGATGAAAGAAAAAAGAAGAAAGAAAAAAAGAAAAAGGGAAAATAAGGAAGAAGTTTAGGCTTATCGTTTGGGTGAAGGTTAGGATTAAAGAATTATGGTGAGATTAAAATACTACTTATTTGGAATTAGAGTTAGGTTAAATTTAGGATATTACATCACTACCTCCTTTAAAAGAAACTTCGTACTTGAAGTCAATAGGTCAAGTTTGGGGAAGAAGAGAAGAGTGATGTAATAAAGGGTGATCTAAATAGTTAGTTCTACAAAATTCAGCACAACACTATCTAGTACTACCCCTTAAAAGAGGGAGAACCCTAAAACTTAATGCACCTACGTCAAAGAGCTCGAGATGTGCCTTACACATGGCCTTCTCTATCTCTCATGTCACCTCTCTTGCTCCATAGCAATTCTAAAAGACCTTCACAAGTGGAACTGAGCTCGTATAGGTCTGTCACCCTTTGGTGTCAATAATACGCAATAGAACCTCCTCATAGGATAATGAATTGTCAAGCTCAATCTTATTGGGTCTAATCACGTAGGAAGGATCTGCAACATACTTCCTTGGCTATGAGATGTGAAAGATGTTGTGAACTTGGGATAACTCTAGTGGAAGTTTTAAGGGATATATGACCTCACCGACTTTATTAAGAATATTGTAGGGGCTAATGTACCTTGGGATTAGGTTACCGTTCCTCTTGAACCTCTTCACTCCCTTGGTGTGTTAAATGTTCAACAAAACTCTATTCCTCATCTTAAAACCATAACTATGTCACCTCAAATTAGCATAAATTTTTTGTTAACTCTGAGCTGCCCTCATGATATCCTAAATCAATTGAATTTGCTAAGTCTCTCCTCAATCATATCCATCCCCGATATAATAGCCTTGCTTATGCCACTCCAACACAAAGGTGTTTGACACTTGCATCTATATAGTACCTTAAAGGGTGTTATTCCTATGTTGGCATGATAGCTTCTATTGTATAAGAACTCCACCAAGTGTAGATGATCCTCCAAACTACCTCAGAAGTCCAAAAAATAGGCCTCATAGCATATCTTCTAGAGTCTGGATCATCCTCTAATTTGCTCATCCATAAGTGGATAAAAGGTAGTACTCCTACTCAAATTCTTACCCATAGTCTCCTACAATTTTCCCTAATAGTGGAAAAGGAATCTCAAATGCATATTAGATACTATGTTGATAGGTGTACCATGCCAACTCACCACATGCTCCATGTATCCATCTACTAACTAACCTATGCTCCAAGTTAACTTCATCAATACAAAAACTACTGATTTAGTCATGTCTACTTCCATCTATGTTTAGGGAATGGAGAATATAAGGGATTCATTTAAAAAGTAAGGTTTAAAGTGGGATAAGGAGCCCAATATTTCAATAAGTAGGGTTTTAAATGAATCATTCTCTAAAAAAAGTAGCACAACTCCTTTATGTTCCCTTATTTTAAGGAACGGAGGGTTATAAATTACAATAAGATATCCCTCTATGGAGGAAAAGCTCATGAAACAGTTGAGAATATCATATTTTAGAGCTTGTTATTAAAGCTATAAATGAGTGAAGCCAAGCCAAATTCCCTTGAGTTGAAGCTTAAATGAGTCTCAAATAAGTCTCGATTTTGGCTCATTTAACTAAATAAATAAATCAAATCAAGATTTAAAAGGCCAAGTTGATTTTGCAAGCCTAGTGTTGTAAATGAACCAAGTCAAACTCTCTTAACCTTGGGCACCACTTGTTAAATGAATGAGGCTAAAAATATAGCTTGGGCTTAACTCATTTAACTAAGTAAATGAGTCGAAACAAACTTTTGAGGATTCAAGCTACCGTAGGAGCGATCTCGACTTATTATAACCCTGCTTGTTGAAATAATGGGTTCCTTCACCCTCTTACAACCATGTTTTCCAGCTAGAGGTTGAATGATAGCTGAATTTGTTTGATTATTTTCCTCTATATGATCTAGTCTGATAGGGTCCCTCCCTCTATTAAGCCCTTAGATAGTAGAAGTAGGTCAACATATATGTATGTATGTATGTATGAATATTTGTAATTTGTTTATTAGAAAGTTGAGTGGAATATATGTATGTATGTATCTATGTATATTTCTGGACCTACAAAAATAAGCTTATATCATCCAAAGCCTTGTAGTCAAAGTAGCATTTCTAGCTCTCCATGTCATATAAGTCAAAGATGCTAAAGCAAGCTTCCTAGCTTTAGTTAAAAAATTGTTACCTTGCTTCTACCTTTACAAAACTCTCACAACACTTTCAAGGGTTGTGGATCCATGCCTAATGCCCAACCAGACACGTACTGAATGCCAAATATAATAAATGACAAGAAATTTAAAGAAAGGTGGTCACATGTCTCCATCTCCACCAAACAGACAGGGAAAGTTTGATCGAGATTAAGAAAGGAGAGACAATCATAAGTGTTGAGTCTCTTAAGAAGAGTGAGCCAAAGTATGAATGAGTATCTTCATGTTAAACAACCTTTCCACACTACACTAAAATTCACCCATTTCTCAGCTTTCAAGGAAAAAAAATCATAAGCATAATGGGTAGAGAAACAAGTCCCTGAACCCCAAGAGCGGAGAAATAATATAGCATGATCAAAATGCCTAGTCTGCATCAACAGAAGTTCCTTAATCTTCCACAAATTCCTCATAAAGAAAGAAGTATCATGTGAAGGAATAAATTGTTGGAGGGATCGGCCTTTCAAATAGTAGCTATGCATGCACTTCGTCTAGAGTGACTCCTTGTAATATCTCAAAATTTTAAAACTTAAAATTTAATACATAAACCCTTATTTAGAATAATTTAATCTTATATTATTAATTTAATTATTTTATGGACCTTTGATTTATAAAAATGGATAGGATTATTTAATAAATTAAAATAAATTTTTTATTATTATTATACGCATTTATTTAAATAAATTTCCAAACCCATAATTTTACTAATATTATCTTCCTAAATTAATACTTTAAATTTTGAATAAATTAATTTAATGAATAATTTTTCTATTTACCTAATTTCCAAACCTAACTCTAAAAATAATTTTATTTTTCTTCATTATTTTCCTTCTTATTTTCCTTTTTCCTTTTTCCTTTATTTTTCCTTTCTCTCTCTTTCTTTTCTTCCTTCTTAGGCCAACTAGCCACCTCCCTCTTCCCCCCCGCTGGGCTACCCTTCCTTCCCCTTTTCCCCTTCGACCCAACCTCCACGCTCGATCTCCTTCCCCCTTTCCTTCTTCTCCTCTTATTGGGCCAACCCAATTCCACTTCTTCTTTTTTCTCCCCTCTCCCTCTCGTGGGCCAGCCTACCACCCCTTTCTTCTTCCCCGCCCAACCTGCCCTTTCTTCTTATTCCTTCTTCCCTGTGTCAATGACCCAAACACCCCATACTAGCCCCCATTCCTACACCTGCAACCCCTGCCTACCCTTCTCTCTCTCTCATCCCTTTCCTTTCATTTTTATTTATATACACCCCCTACATAGCTCCCCTGCATGCTCTTCCCTTTCCCTTTTCCTCTCCCTCTCCCTGCCACCCTACCTATTGCCTGCAATACCCTCTGCACCCACCTTCTTTTTCTTTTTCTTCCCAAACGACTAGGCCTACCTCCTCCCTTCCCTCTTATTTTTCTTCCCCTTCTCTTCTTTTTCTCTACCCCATCCCTCCCCCTCGAGCTCTTTCTTTCTCCCTGCTGCACCCCTTTTTTCCTTTCCTTTCTCTTCTCCCCTATTTTTGCTTTGCCGCCCCTAGCTACCATCTCTGCCGTCCGACCGACCACCACACTAACTCCCCTACTTCCTCCCTGTACCACCCTAGTAGCCTAAGCCCTCTACCTACAGCCAACTCCCTCTCTTTTAATTTTTTTCTTCTCTCAACCCTCTCCCTACACGCCACCTTGTGCCGCCTATTCCCCCTTTACCGCTACCGCCAAAGCCACCCCTCAACCACCTGACATCCCCTACTACCTCCCTACCTTACCTTGCCTGAAATCCACCTATAGCCCCTCCCTTTCTCTTCTTCTTTTTTCCTTTCTTCCTCTCCTTCTCCCTTCTTTGCACCTAATTTCCAACCACTGTCGCCACCATCTCAGTCACCTTGAACCGTCACTCTCCGACCCCCAGCCACCACTTACACCCTACCACTCCTCCTTCACTCAACCACTACCCCAACTCCCCTCCACTACTCCCTCAAACCCCTTACCCGATACCTTCTCCTCTTTATCTAAACTTCCCCTTCCCCCATTCTCCCCCTTCTCATGCATACAGCTTGAGTGTTGTTGTATATTCTAGGTTGATTTCATTAAATTTTAGGTATAATATAGTTATTAATAATGGTATTTAATAAGCCCTGTTTGATAAAAAAAATTCTTTTAATTATGTACTACTAATATGCTAATTGTGATATTATTTTTAGGTATAATTTTTACTAATCAAAGCTTAAGCCTTTAAATCAAGGTACCGATAAATTTTGGTGGTTTCCGGAAATAAGGTAATTATTATACCCTACTAAAATGTATGGATTTATATATGTTAGCACATTAGGTTTTGGTATATGGTTGAGATGTTATGACTTCTATGCTTAGAGGCCTTAGGTGGGTTTGAATGGTTATGGGGGATTAAAAGAAATGAAGGGGGTAGAGTGAGTAAGAAGAATTAGGGAAACACCCTAAATGTATTATGAAACATGGTTGAGAAAATAAAGGGAGAAAATAATAAAATGAAGGGTCAGGGAAAAATCTTACATGGGGAGTGTGAGCTTTGCATAGGGTGTATGAGCTTTGCATGGGAGAAAATCTTTGTGGGAAAATCTAGTTTGAGGGTTTACCATGGGGAGGAAAGTGTGGGTAATTGGTGTACTTGGAAAAGAGTTAGTACGTGGGTTGATGGAAATATGTATAGGATCATAACAAGGGTTTTTAGGGGGGAAAGCCCTAATGATAGAGGTATTGTGGGAAAAAGGTTAAGGATTTGCACTGTGAGGTTTGGAGTGGGTTGAGTATGGTGATGGTGTGGGAATCAAGGGAGAATGTGGGACGTGTAAAAAGATGAGAGGCTAAGGTCACATAGGCCAAATTAGGGTTTTAAGGGGAAACCTTAGTGGGTGATGGCGAGCCTAGGTAGAGAAATAGGAAATTAGGCCTTGAATCACATATATGGGGATTCTAAATTCATTGTGAGTATGGTGGAAGGTGTGAAGGGGTCCTAGAGTCTTAGGGAATGTAGAGGTCCTAGATTGAAGTATAGGATTATTCAGAAAGTCTGGGTTGGTAGAGTGGTAATAAATCGAGAGTGACATCAATGTGTGCATGTCTAGATGGGGTTTACTTGTTGAATAAGATATGAATAAAACACTAATCACTTAAAGTGGAAGATCATTGAGCCAGGCCTAGACTTAGGATGATTGTTATTCCATCAGCTATAATAGTGGCCAGGAGCGTTTTTCCCTAGAGACCGTTTTACTAGCTATAATAGTGGTTAGGCACGTTTTACCCTAGAGTGGTATTCTTGTTTCACCAATTATAATAGTGGGGTTCTGAGCTTAATAAGTTAAACCTTGGATGATAATAATTTATGGAAAAAATACTAATTATTGACAGTGAAATACCATATGGATTGGGACCAGACTTAGGATGATTACCGTTCTACCAACTATAATAGTAGCCAAAAGTGTTTGGCCCTAAAGACTGTTCCACCAGCTAAAATAATGGTCAGTTACATTATGCCTTGAATTAGTTATTTCCATTCCACAAGCCATAATAGTAGGGTCTCCGTACTCACATGGATATAATTTAAAAGATGATTATGAATAATATCTAATTAATAGCTTAAGTCCAGAAAATATTGAATATACCGTTATTACTTGTTGTTGTGATATGATAGCGGTATTGGGTGTCTGCTATTGAGTATGAGGTTTGAATTTTAATTATACTACGAAGAGCTTCACTTGGATGCTCCCTTGGTAAGTGCTAGTAATGCTAAGTGAATGTACCTTGTGACATATGATTCTTGAAGTACGAGTCCATCCAAATATTTATTGTATTTCTTTCTATGTATTGTGTAATATACTATTCTTATGATTAGATTAATGTGTTGTATGCAGGCCCTATATTTTAGTTCTATATGAAGGGTTACTCCATATCGTGGTGCTGAAGGATTCTTTTTATGGGCTCTTGCCTATTCAATGGGCAATCTCCTTTGCAGATTAGCCGTAAGTGCTATTCAAGCTTTCCTTTTAGGTTAAAAGTGTAGGACTATTAGGGAAGCTTTTAGAATTTTCCTTAAACCTTTAAATTCTCTTGTTTGATGATATTTATTCTGTAAACACTAATAGTGTGTTTTTATTCTTGTAATGTATTTAACACGCTACTTTGATTTAGTTTTGTAACCTTAGTTTGTATGTAAAATGTGTTCTCTTTATTTTTCTTTTTAAGCATTGGCACTTTGTACTGGAACAATGGAAGAAAATTAGTGTGGTACTAAGTGTGGTGGTGACACCCCGAAATTTTCTACATTTGCTTCTACTCAAATTTTAATAAAATAAAAATTTTCAATAGCGAATTTTGGGGGTGTTACACTCCTCTTCTTGTAAAAACCATAGATACTTGCTTAAGAATGCCAAGTTCCATGCTACCAAACAGTTAAGCCTAAGTCCCCCTCCCTGTGGAGCTTACACACAATGTTCCAAGTGACCAAAGGTTGTTTACCCTGCTATAGAAAGCTCCTACATAAACCTACAATTTTGGATAAGACGAGCTTTGGTAGGGGGAAAACTCCAAACTAAAAGCCAATGGTCCCTTAGATAACAAAGATAAGTAATATCAATCTCTTGGAAAAAGATATTAAATTAGCACGCCATACTTTAAGGTGGTTACATATCAAATTAATTAAAGATCCATAATCAATCAGTCGTAACTTGCTAGGATTAAGTTGTACCCCTTGAGATACTTGAAGGGAAAAATCCCCTAGGCCATCCCCACAAGAGATAAAATGTCTTGTTTCACTAATTCCTCCATGCCCACTAAAAAGAACTGAGATTTAAGTGGATTAGCCTTCAATCCTGAAACTTGACTGAATTGGTGGAGAGATTTCAAAAGGTACCCAATAGAGTTATAGTACCCTCTACTAAATAAGGTAACATCATCTGCGAAAGCTAAATGAGTGATTTTTAGCCCTTTGCATCTAGAATGATATGCAAAACTTTCATAACTGGCAATCTTCGTTAATAACCTACCAAAGTACTCTATACACAAGACTAAAAGATAAGGAGATAAAGGATCCCCTTGCTGCAAGCCTCTCTTCCCCTTAAAAAACCCAAACATGTTACGATTCATTTTGAGTGAATAAGAGCAAATAGTCACACATTCCATCAACAGATCCATAAAAAAAACTTAGGGAAATTTAGCCCCAAGAGAAGGGATCTCAAAAATGACCAAGAAAGAGAATCATATGCTTTCTTGATATCCACCTTAATGAGGCATTTAGGAGAAGTCCTCTTCCTATTGTAGTCTTTGATGAGCTCTTGAACTAAGAGTATGTTTTCAGACATCAACCATCCCGTAACAAAAGCTTCCTATTTCGACCCAATTATAACTTTCAACGCACTAGAAAGATGGGCAACTAACAGTTTGGAGATTAACTTAAAAGTTGTTGAACAACAAGATATAGGTCTAAATTCCAAAACTGATGTTGCTTGACCAGACTTAGGAATGAGTGTCAAGGTAGTATGGTTACCCCATTTCAAGAACCGACCATAATTAAAAAACTATAGGACCGCATCGTAAAAGTTATCTCCAACAATGTATTGGGCTGCCTTGAAGAACTTAGCAAAAAATTCATCTGCACCAGGGGACTTGTTGTCGCCAAGAGCAAAAAGAGTACATTGAATTTCATCCCTCATCATTGGCAAAATAAGTTTTTTCCCACTACTCCTTAGTGAGGCCCGGTCCCATAGCGATAACCTCTGGAGAAGGGTTAGAGTCAACCATCGAATTTCCCAATAGATTTTGGAAGAAAAATAGCAAGATATCCTAAACTTCTTTCTCAGATTTGGTCCAACTCCCATCCTGATGATTAATGCATACAATCGAAGGCTTAGATTTTAATAGTATTATACTATTAGTTTAATTTTATTTTTGGTGTCATTCACTTTCTTTGTTTTGATCTAAAATAAATTTGTTTGGGTAGATTGATAGGATTGATCGAGGATACAAGTTCAGCAGACTTTTGAGTTGAAAATAGTTGGGTTTAGTGATTTGATTTCTAGAGGAGAATGGAGTTCGTTTTTTACATTAAAGTCTGAATCCGGTCGAACCGGATTCGAGACCCCTGGCCTTGCCTATATTCAGGTCGGGCTTTAAAACACCGCTCAAACCTCGCTGCGCGTTTGTTTTAGAGTCTTGGAGTTCAGAAATCGTATTTGGTATCACGGATTCACGATTCACAATCTTCTGTCACCTTTCAATCTCACCTCGGTGCCATTGCCATGAAGGGGTCGTTTAGGTCCGTGGCTAAGAATGTTCAGGTAAGCCTAAGGTGTGAATCTTTGTCTTCTTTTCTGGTTTTGCTTTTGCTGCTTGCAGAATCATTTCGTTGCTGTTTTATCGATGTCCTCTTTTGTCCCATAATTTGTTAGTTGGGGAGAAAAATTAGGGGTTTTGCTCATTGGAGTGGAAAGTCAGAAGGACTTTCGATTTCTGGGGTTAAAGATATTGTTGCTGTTGCTTCCGGTAAAGGTGGTGTGGGCAAGTCGACCACAGCTGGTAATTCTCGCTCGCCCTCTGATTTGACTCGGCTACCTTAAATTTGACATTAACTTGATATGCATTCGTGAGCAAATAAGACTTAAAATAGTTTTATTGATGAGTTGATGATTGGTTCTCGTTGCGAATAATTCAAATTTAATTCTGAATTCTACCCTGGAAGCTAGTTTCAAATTAGAGCTTTAGGTCAGAGGTGATAAATATCTGACAAGTACGAAAGCTGCAACGGTTGATCATAATTTTCTTCATATATTATCTAACTAATGCTAATCATTCCCAGTGCAATGTATGCATGTGCTTATGAATTGGATCGAATGGTTTTTGGATCTATCTACCAAAATAACAATCATGAACCAAACAAGCACGGACACAAATTCAGAAATGTGAAAAAATAAATTAAAAACACATATGTACGTGGTTCAGTCAATCGACCTACGTGAAGAGTTGGATTGGATCTTATTACGTATAAAGAATTGCGCAACTGAGAGAATTACTAGTGGGTTCACTCTCAGATCTCAGATCTGGTGAGTATTGGAGTGTGTACAAGTTGCTCTCTATGTAAAGTCTCTTTCGAACGAGCGAACGAGGGAAGGAGTCAAACGTGCAAAAGGAGGAACCCAAGAAGTCACCCAATAACTGGGCCAAAAATTTGCATACAGACCAAAAAATGCAAAGAATCTCTTTCTGCAGTGTTTGTATGCTCATGTGGACTTTTATCTAATTTTTTTTTATCTCCACTAAAAGTATTATCTTGTTCTGCGACTCTTGTTTCCCCCTTTCAGTGGTGCGTAGCCCTAATCAATATACTTTTGTGGAGTCGGATCTGTTTTTGCCTAGTCCAAGTGCCACATAATTATGAGCGGCATGCTGTTACATATCAGATTATGTATGCTATTTTTTTAGAATGAATTCAAAGCATCCTTTTCTGTATTTGCAGTTAATATAGCCGTGGCACTTGCTAGCAAATGTCAACTTAAAGTTGGGCTGCTTGATGCTGATGTCTACGGGCCATCCATTCCAACCATGATGAAGCTCCATGGAAAGCCTGAAGCAAATCAAGGTAATGACCGATGGTGGAGCTACGAGCTTTTTATAGTGTCACAGGATACCATGGTATTTTGGGTTGAGTACAGGTTTCATACACAATATATCACAAAACTCTATTTGGTTTAGCGGAGGACAAAATGGGTTGGGGCTTCCATTTAGCATTTGGGGTTCACGGGAATGAGGCCTTGTTTCCGCTTGTTTTTGTCATTTTTTTAATCTCCGTTGAACCCCATTGTTAGCATCAGATTATTGTTACTTTTATATCCATTGACCCATTATTAATGGATCACAATTCACAACACACCCAATTGGAGTCCCTTTGACCCCATTATTGTTTTATTTTTATTGTATCTATTAGTAAAGTTATATAGCATTCTATTATATATATGTTAATTGGTAAATCTAAGTATTTGAAAGGTTTAATGTTATTAGTTCTTCTTATTGTTTGATAAATTGCTTTAGTTTTAGTTAATCTATTATTACATGCCTTAAACTTTTTTTTTTAATATTTTTATCAAAAATGAGTTATGAAATTGTGTGATTAAATGGCAGAATGAAAGATATTTTGGTAGGATATCTATAAATATGATTTATTATTATTAATTATAATATTATTTTTTGGATTTTTTAAAGATTTTAATGATATTTATTTTTTAAATTATTATAAATTTCTTAAAAAATAAAAAATATATTTAAAATGTTTTATTTTCCAATTCAACTTAAAAAATTCTTAAATATTAAAAAAAGTATCATTTTAATTGTCTAATAATAATAATAATATGATAGTACTAAAATAAAACAAAAATTAAAACACGCAATACCTAAATAAAATTATTTAAGACAAATGATATATAAATGGATATAGGCCAAATATCGTGGTAGTTAAGCAAAATTTATCATCATCATCATCATCATATATAGGACACCTAAAAGTCAAGAGTCTGGCTCTGCCACCGGTAATGACCGAAGTCACATAACTTGTTCGGTTGCCTATAAAATCTCGTTATATCATATAAGTACTGAATTTCACAGTCTAATCTTTAGTTCATGGGAATTCTCTGGCAGATTTAAAGATGATTCCAAAGGAGAACTACGGAGTCAAATGTATGTCAATGGGATTTCTGGTGGAGAAGGATGCACCAATTGTGTGGAGAGGTCCTATGGTATACTTAGTCCATGTTTCTAGTTATCCTGAAAGCTTCAATTTTGATTTTGAAATGATTGTAAATTGGATCTAGATTGCAGGTGATGAGTTCTCTCCAAAAAATGGCCAAAGGTGTACTCTGGGGTGAGCTTGATATTCTCATTGTGGACATGCCTCCTGGAACTGGTGATGCACAGTTGACCATCTCTCAACAGCTGCAGTTGTCAGGTACGCTGAAAATGGTGTACAGTGTCTTCAGGTTAATTTGTACATTAGATTCATCGAAGCTTTGCTATAATTCTATTTATTTAAATTGTTACTGTCTGAAGATGGCTCAGTTTCTTTGATCCATCACTTTTAGCTCATCAATCTCTGTTTATGCCTCTTACAACCAGGCCTATCTTTGCAATCAGAGTTTCAAACCTTTTACCCACACCTGTCTTTCGTATTTCTAATATTTAATTGTATCAGTTTGTGAGTAACTTTTTAAATATGTATCATGTAAGTATGTGCAGTCATGCCTCTGCTCTTAAGTGACGAAGATAGGTAATTTGTCTACTTTTCCTGAATGCCGAACAGCCTTGGGGCTCATTAATTTTCATTTTTTATTGATTTCATATGGACTGAAAGATTTATTTTCAACTTAACATTCCTTTTGTGTTTGTGTGTTTTCAGGTGCTATAATTGTTTCTACTCCTCAAGATATAGCCCTATTGGATGCTCGGAGAGGAGCTCGAATGTTCTCTAAAGTTGACGTTCCTGTAAGATTATCTCCCTGTGCTTTGTACTTTTCATTTCCTTGCTGTCAAATGGAAAAAGTTAATGGACATTGCTAGTTGAAATTATGATTATTTAGTTGTCTGTTCACAGTATAAGCATGCACAGCTCTGAAATCTTTTGAGTGGTTGGTTGTTTAGCATCTGCCCTATGCATAAGAGCAACTGAGCAAGTATCAAACCAAATTTTACCCTTGCATGCTACACAGAGTTGGAAAGGTGGGTGGGGGTTGCCTTCAGAAGTGATATTTTTTAAAACTTGGCTGGAATGTGGAAATTTAGGGCAGTTTCAATGTAGTTGACGTAAGACTTATCACCTGTACTCTTGTAACTTCATCTTCACTGCAAACAAACTTTCAGAGTGTGTGGCTTTATGGACATCTCCTTTTGGCATAATTTACTTGTCGACCATGAAGATTTTGGAAATAGCATAGTATCTACAATGCCTTGTTGATATTTGTATAAATGAGCTGTATAATTACTCCTGATGTTCTGATTAGTTTTGCAGATCTTAGGGGTGGTAGAAAACATGAGCTGCTTCAAGTGTCCACATTGTGGCGAGCATTCACACATCTTTGGGGAGGGAGGAGCTAGGAAGACTGCAGATGAAATGTATTTAAATTACCTTGGTGATGTGAGTAATTCGGACCTTCTTTCTATATCAAATTTTGGCTGAGCCAGTTAGATTCTAATGGAATTGAATTGAGTGCACAAGATGTCGGTTTAACATCCTCGGTTATCATCTTTTTGTGCAATTTGTCCTCGCTATTCTTCCCAGTCAACTAGGGACATCAAGAGGTGTGCTACTGGTTTCACATGTTAAATCTACCATCATATTCGCAGATCCCAATAGAGATGCAAATTCGAAGTGGGTCAGATGAAGGTGTCCCAGTAGTGATATCAGCGCCCGATTCTGCCGTCTCAAAGGCATACTGTGATGTAGCCGAAAAGATTATCAAGCGAATACACGAGCTGGAGAAGATGCAACCTCGCCCAGAAGTCACATTATGATGCAAATACACACCTTTCATCATATTCTCCAGCCTATTTTACTTTCTGCTTTGTGCTGCAGATGTGATGCTTTTGTGTTTCTTCTGTTCTATTTCCTTGTAACAGCAGGCTCAGTTGTTTTGTATTTGCGTATGTATGTGGAACATGACAACACTATGATGACAAGAACATTAGTCATATTCTTTTTGATAGTGTCAATAAGATCAGTATCCTTGAGCGAATTTTTGTCTTCATAAATTCTACAATAGTACAACATAATACATGTAATTCCCACAAGTGGAAGTTTTCTTTTGTAGAGAACAGATGATCTTTCTTTGTGGCATGTGAAATAAAATATGTACAAAACTTGATTAGCTTGCTATGGATAATTGTCTGACGAATCAAATGCCTAACTTTTGCATCTTCATTAATCTTGTCAAGCCTGCACATATATGTGCTTGAAGGCTAAAACAAAAATGTCATCAGCCTTCATTGAATTCATAATCATTATGCAGGCACCACTCACTAGCATCACTAGCCAACAAGACCTTTATGTCTTGCGTGAGAACTTGAATTTCAATGGTTGGCTAGCTATAATAAGGCTAAAATTTTGATCTTGAGAATTTGAACACAAGCAAAATAGTTCTTTCAATTTATACACACTTGTTTATTTTTTTAAAAAGATACTCACCCTTTACCTAATATTATGTAGTCTTTAGTGTCAACTAGCTTTTGGACATCACCACATGCGCTTGACTATGTTACATATGTATACTAGAAGCCAATATCCAAATATCCTGACCTTGGTAAAGACCTAGACTTAGTTTTGCTCTTCCAAAGAATGATTTTAAGACTCAATGGGTGTGATGATGATCCTCCCAAGACTCCCAATGATAGTGTTAGAGGATTAGAAGCCAATAGTTAATGCGTACCTCATGGACAAATACATAGTGAAAGTCATCCCATAAATGATTGTCAATATTCCTCTTCCCTTAGAATCGAGATTGATCAAGAATCTAATGAAACCATCAATGAATGATATTGATGGATAGATTATAGCAACTAATTACCCAAACTCTTCACAGTTTAGGAAGATCTTAGCTTGAAATGTCAAAGGAGCTATGAATCATCAATTTCAGATGGTTTTTAACAATCATGTTTGTGAACATTGGTCGCATGTCATTGTCCTCATTGAGACAAGGGTTACAGGTGAATATGGGAGGATTATCTTGGATTCTTTTGGTTATGATAAGGTGTTCTACTAGAATGCCATAGGCTTTGCTGATAGAATCTAGGATGGAAAAAAAATAAAGCTTTGGTGTATGCATGACCAAGCCCTGAGAGCAATGAACATCTAGATTTAGGTACACTCTATAGACCCTCAAAATCTATAATAACAGAACAAATTGTAAGTGGGTGGGGCATTGCAATTCTATCTATAAGAAAGATAAATCTAACACGTTTGAGCATTAAATGGGCATCAGCGTGGTGCCACCCTAAGAATACTCTGACACTTATATTGGTGACATAGGTTTTGAATAAGGATATTTCAATAAGAGAGAGAGAGAGAGAGAGAGAGAGAGAAGGGTCAGAGTGACTTGGTCGTAGGAATATTAGTAAAGTCTTATTATTGATGGTGGAAATATTAAGGTCCTTCTCTTAAAATGACTATAGAGGTTTCCTAAAGACCCTAGCAAGAGTTGATTGTGCTTAAGAAGCTTAGCTATAAGGAAATTAGTGAGCAATGGATACTTAGAGAATTTTATAGCAATTAATGTGCTTGATTCCTTGAAAAGATATGATGGTTTCTATATTTATAAGGGGTAGAAGGCCTTAATGTGATTGTCACTGAGAAATTAAGGGAGATGGAGTCTTCTTACTGAAGTGGAAACCAATTCTCATTTGAATCATTTGTGCAACATACAGTGGGAAAATTAATTGCAAAGGGAAACCTAATTATATGGCCCTTTAACTTCTATAATGGCTTGCACAACAAACTTGGCCGGTTGGGCTTAATGAGGCATTTCCCGTGGCTTTGGGTTGATTAGTGTATTGAATTCTCTTAGATTGTTATAGGATTAAATCGGGAAGCAAGGCTCTGATTTTGCCTTCCCATTTAGTCCCTGTCATTCCCTAAGTCAATGGGAAAAATGCTATTTACCTAAATTTCAAACCCAAACTCAAACCCAAATTTTCTTTAAAATATACATATTAATACACTAATTTTATTTTTTTATTAATAATTAAGTAATACAAACTAATAATAATAAAAAATAAAAAATATATACTATAAAAAAGTGTAAATCATTTTTTTCTATTATAATAACAATAATAATTATAATTATAATAGAAATAATGCTAATAATAAATTTAATGTATTTTTATGTCATAATTTTCTTTTATATTATATTATTATTAATTTATATTATTTAATTATTAATAAAAATTGAAATTAATGTATTAATATATATTTTTAAGAAAATTTAGGTTTGAGTTTGGATTTGAAATTTGGGTGTATAGCATTACTCAATCAATGGACTAGAGTTAGTGAGTAGAAGAAACCATGCTAATTGTAATGGGTAGTGCCCATTTGAATTCAATTTGGCCCCTATAGGGTACTTAATGAGTCTAGCAATAGGTTAGAACACATGCCTTTTTCTAGAAGGATTATGATAGTCCCCAGGCATTGTTGTTTTGATTTCCCCTTTCTTTTAAGATAAAAAGAGAAGTTTCAACTATTTGTTTCCTTCTTATTCAAGCTTAGGATCCTAAAAAAGAAAGAAATTTTGCAATTATCATTTTCCAGTGAGTTTATGTTCACTCACATATTTAATAAGCTATTCTTTATGTATGAAAAACATATATTATGGTTCAAATCAACTACTAGGTTGTTATAGATGGAGTTTAATCAACATCTAGAATATCGAACGAGGGCCCTCCGAGGTTTTGGAGAGGAAACCCTAGTAAATGTAGCTCAAACTAGAGATGTGATATGTAGTGCGATAGAAACATCAACCTCTTCCGTACTATTTTAGACTATCATTTGAGCTATGCTAGTTAACTCTTGTTTAATCAATGGTGGAGATAAACCCAGTCGCGAAGACACTTTAAAGGAGTAAGTGGAGACAAGTAACATGGGCATTTTAGAAGGATATAGGATATTCTCTCAAATGTTTTTAGTGGTTGAGGATTTCCTTTCACTAGTATGAATAGCACATGGCCTTCCTTTTGATCTTAAGATGAGGCATTTAGGCTAGAGGAAGGGTGGAATAGGGGTCCTAATGATGGGTTTCCTTCAACGAATACCTATTTTGGTTTAGATTAGGGTTTCTACTGTCAAATTTGGTTAGGGAATTCCTAAGTAAATATAGGGTTTCACCTTATCATTTGATTCCTAAAGCATAGAGGGTTCTACTAGGCTTGGTTCATATGGGTGAATTGTATAACATAAAGGTAGACTTGCAATTACTCTTGTTTTGGTATTATCCCAAGGTTTATAATAGGGAGTATGGTATAATCCTTCTATCTAACAGATGTAATTGTGAACCATTGGTGTTATATTTTCCTAACAATGATTGACATTAAAAGAATTTTTTACTTCTTCATTGGCTGGAGGGTATCATTCCTTCAAACTCATTCTAAAACATTCCTAGTAAGTGAAAAACTTTCAATAAGTGTTGAACGCCCTTGTTTACTTATGGTGGTAATAGATAAGACTTAAAATTTTCACCTTTTGTAGTTTCTAGTGGCAATTAGAAGAACAGAGGGCCTCCAACTAGTGTATTCAACCAAATAAAGAAGCTGTTGGTAGTGTTGAAGAAGGAATGTCATTGAGAGACATTGTTTGACACCAATAATCTATTGCACAATACTATTCTTAGCCAAGTTAACAATCCTTGAGGTAGTTCTTGAAATCTTATTGCCAAGATTTTAATCTTTCCTCATTTAAGGCTTTAGGGTGATAGTTGTTGTTTATGAAATTGTTAACTCTACTAGAGTTGCATTTTGTAGAGATTATCATAAGCTATTATAGTGCTTTGTCATTAGAGGATCCCTTGGCCATTGTTCGCCAAGAGGTAAGTAAGCGATGTCATGTTGCTTGTGGTTGATCCTTATGCATCCTAGGTGGTTCAATCCATGGCATCACACCTAAGATAAGGGGATCTTACTACATAGTTGAGGGTTGAGGATCTAATAGTAGGGATGCCCAGACTCAAGCCTAGAATGTGATGCAAGTGGGTGCAATGGTGATTTAGGTTGAATAGGATGTTTATTTAAAGGACAACATTTCATCTATCCTAATCAGGAGGTTTATTTGCAAGAGGAGAACATCTAATGAGTCAGGTGATAGGTTTAGGGTTGAGCTGGGGCTCCCAAAAAGAGCATCTACTTCATTCCTTTCATAGCAGGTAAGGAGATTGATTCTCTTGGCTAATGAACTACATGTGACTTAATCTTCTAGTGAGAGCTACTCTTGGAGAAGATTGTAGTCGAGAGCTACCAAGTATGAACTGTAGTTTTTTTTTTCATTAGTTGTGGATACTTTGCTTAATTACTAACAACAATTGTCTTTATAGGTTATGGAGTAATTCTTGTTTTCTTTGAAGTCAATGATGCCACTAGAGGACACCATGCTTAACCCAATAGTATAGATAAGGTAGCTTCAAGAAGCTTGGCATTCTTAGAGTCCATGGTTAAGGGTCTGGAAGGCTACCAAGAAATTCTTAGTCAACTACTGAAGCAAACCAACCTTTAGAAGATGATCTCACTTCTCATCACTCATATAATGTGACTTAGGGTTTAAAGGAATCTAATTAGAACTTGAGGGAGATTGAATTATTGTTGGAGATTGAGTCCTAAAAAGCACATGTTCAGTTTCTATTTAGAAATCCTCAGCACAATAAAATTAAATGGGCGTCGATTGCTATTAAGACCAAGATGGACATGATTGAAGACTAGCTTGGGTTTCAAAGGAGCTTGGGAATTGAACTTGAGTGTGGTTAGGGCAACACTTTTGTAGTGCAAATTTCTTCAAAACAAGGTGCTGGAGGAAGAGAAGATGCTCTTGAAAGAATTTCCAAGTATGATAATGTAATACCCCAAAATTTATTACAAAAAATTTTCAATTTGTGGAAGCTAAAAATAAAATAATCAAATATTAATGCCGTATTTAATACAAGGTCAATTACCATACCATTCTCATATCATGTACACGGTAAAAATATTAGTGAGCCATAGAAGATAATAAGAGAATAAAAGGAATTCCATAAACATATATAATAGTTTGAAGATAAACTCCAAGTATAATGCTAATCAATATATATATATATAAGAGGAAATTATGGATCTAAGAATTTAAAATATATCTGGCAAAAACTCTAGCTACCGGATAATCGAGACTCTACACTCAATAACACAACAATACAAATCACTCCTCAAGAAGTGCAATGACATACTTATTGTCCACACAATATCCACCCAAACCAGAGCACATTATATATCAAATTTAATATAAAAACCTCAAGAATACAATGACATACCCATTTCCCACAAAAATCCCAAAGATACCAATTTTCCCTTAAGGCTGAAACACACATATAATCCACAAAAGTCTCCAAGCTTTCAACATTCACCAAAATTACACACAATAGCCCTTACAATATGAGAAACTCGAAATGTACTTAGCTTGAATTAAAACACTCCTCAAAACCCCACTTTCTCCTATAGCTTAGACCACAAGCCCAAAACCCCAAAACTTGCAACCTCAACATAAAACACCAATTATAATATTTATACATAATTTATTCTACCCATTTATGGACTTATTAATATAACATAATACACCATCATACTTGAGATTTTATCGTAAAGCCTATCAAGGCATAAAATATCAAAATTTGACATAAATTCATGAAATTTACCAATCAATACATGGATATAAATAAAAGTAAAACTTAACCAAGATTTCTAGCAAAAAAAATGATAACACTAAAATTAATAAAATTAACACATATCAAATAAAACCCTAAATAGAGATATTATCCTTACTAAAAGCTACTATGGTCTTTAAGTAATAAATACTCATAAACACCTCCTTTCGCATGTTGATCACCTAAAACAATTACAAGAATTAGATAAGAAGGGTTATATTAAGGATTAGAATATATAAGAAAAAAATTAAAATGGAGAATAACCTTCAAGGCTAAAAAATAAGGGCTTAAAACAGGCTTGAATTAAACAATTACCAATATAGGAATTTAACTATATTTTACTTAGAATAAGCAACAAAAATTTAAGGTTAAAGATTTTAGATGTTAAAGGATTGAAGAAAATTTATGGGAGAAGAAGAGAGGGGATCGACACAAGGAGGGAGCTAAGAACAACACCAACTAATAATAAGAATAGGGGAGAAAGAAGAAAGCAAAGTAGGAGTTAGAAATTTTGCCAAGTGTGTAATAATCAACAAAAGAGGCATGTCTCCTTATAGTTATAAAATATGGAAAGAGAGAGAGGGAGAAGTAAGCTAGGAAGGGTTTCTTGCAAGTAATAGGAGTGATGGGCATGATTGACATAGGTGAGAGAGTGTAAGAGATTTTGTAGAAGATGATTAAGGTGATTATCGATAGAATTTTGGTTGAGTGAGTAAGAACAAGGCATGGTCTAATCATGGGGTATAAAGGGGTATGAATTTCAAAGTCCTCATGTCTAATAAAGTAAAAAAAATTAAAATATTTTAGGTAAGGTAAAGTGTCCAATAAATGGATAAAGTGGGACAAATAACTAAATAATTCCCAAAAATTATAAAAACAAATTAGGGAAATGTGTTGAATTAATATAGGAACCCAAATATATAAAATATTCGGCATAAAAATTAATTTGAGGTTAAAAGAAATTAAGAAAATCAAGAATGGTGATAATCATCTAACTCCAGTCAACTAGATGAGGCCACCAATCAACCACCATATGCCTTAAACGAAGGGTTCTGAAATGCTATTGGTTGGTCGACTAAAGGTGAGGTGAATTGAAAACAAGGGTTTGAAGGGTAGGAAGGTAAAATTGATGGTTTGAAAGGTATGATTAAGGTGTTCAAATAAATTTTAAGGGTTAAGGAAGGGATTAGGAGTTTAAACACCCATGAATTAGGTCTAGGAAATTTCAGAGTATTAAATCACTACCCCCTTAAAAGAGACTTTGTCCCTAGAGTCAAAAGGTCAAGTTTGGGGAATAAGAGAATAATTATGTAAGGAAAGGTGATAGTAATGATTAACACTATAGAAATATGTACTATACTACCAGGTACTACCCCATTTAAAATCAAGAATCTCAAAACTTAACACACTTAAGCTAAAGAACTCGGGATGTGTCTAGCGCATAACCTCCTTCAACTCCCTAGTTGCCTCCTCAGTTCCATGACGAATCTAGAGGAACTTTATAAGAAGAATTGAACTTGTGGGAGGGGGGATTGTTGCACCTTGGTTTTGATAACCTACAAGGGAACCTCCTAATAAAATAATATATCATTGAACTTGATCTTGTCATGTATGATCACGTGAGATGAACTTGCAGTGTACTTCTTTAACTATAAGATGAGGAAGCTGTTGTGAACTTAGGAAAAATCTAATGGCAGGGTTAATTAGTATACAACCTGTCAGGTATCTAGTACGGTCTAATGATGTGTGAACTAATCTTGCCTTTCTGAACAAACCTTTACACTCCTTTGGTGGGTGAGACTCTTAATAGAACCCCACCCCACCTCAAAACTATCAGTAAATGATATATATCCTCCTAGTTGCCCATAAAAATTAAATCACAAGTGAGAAAAACGTCCTCTAAGGTATAGAAAATCCTCTTAGTATTCCCATATATAGATAGGTGAAATGTGCTACTCATCCTCAACTACATGCCTATAACCTCCTACAACTTCTCCTAGAAGTGAGAAAAGAACCTAGAATCCTAGTCAGAGATTATTTCGATAGATATACCATGCTGACTGACCACAAGCTTCATGTATGCATCAACCAACTACTCCATACTCTAGGTTCACTTCATCACGATGAAGATCACCAATTTAGTCAATCAGTTAACGATGACCCAAATAATATCTCTTCTGCTATGAGTCTTTGGTAGACCATTTAATAAATCCATGGAATTAGAGTCCCACTTCCATCTTGGAATATCTAATTATTGAACCAATCCAATAGGTCAATGATGCTCTATCTTGACCTTTTAAGGGGTAAAACATATGAATACCAATTCAATTATCTCTCACTTCATGTAAGGTTAGTAGTAGATCCTTATGATGTCCTTATACAACTTATCCCCTCTAGGATGGATGAAATATGGAATATAAAGTATAGTGACCCTCTTCCAAAATCTATCACTTTAGATCAAAACAACTCTGTGGCATACACCAATGATCCATATAGCGGATGCTACCAATCTCATGAATCTAAAATCCCTTAGCTCTATTGTTTTGTATCTTCTACCAAATCTGATTGAACTTGACATCCTCATGTTGTCCTACTCGTATCTTATTAAACATAGTCTATGTAATAGTCAACACACTCATCTAGGCCTATAACTCCCTCTACTGAATTAGGTACATCCCTATATCACTAAGTTCCTTAAACAACCGATTAGCTATCACACAAGAACTCAAAGAGTATGATATCTTTCTACTCAAGGCATCGGTAAAGACGTTAACCTTACCCTCATGGTACATTAACTGGATATTATAATCCTTCACCAACTCTAACCAACTCATTTGCCTCATATTTAAATCCATTTGAGTGAATATATACTTGAGGTTCTTGTGGTCGGCGAATAATCTACACTATGTCCCACACAAATAGTTCCTCTAGATATTCAACACGAAGACAACTATGAAAAACTCCAAGTCATGTGTTGCGTAGTTCAGCTTTATGCCCCATTGGCCCACAAACCAAACACTAAAAAATTCTACCCTAATAGTTCTGCCTTAGTGATCTAACCCACAATGACAGTAAACAAAACACCTATATTGCCACTAATGCTTAAATTGACCACCTGGCTATAAACTCAAAGATCCACCATTACAATGCTAAACCTTATAACCCTATGTCTTAGTACTTCTCTTATCTAAAATGGAAGACCACTTCTGAAATATGGTGGTGGAAACGCATAAACGCTCATACAATGTGGTCAAATCATGGAAGACCACACACCCATCATTCTCTGAACATTGAAATAAAGCCCTTGCTCGACTAGAATACCATTCTAGCCTTGCTAGCTATTATGCCTAGAGCGCACATCAACAATTCCATGAACCATGCATGATACTCCAACATTAGTAGACTCCCTTGAGTCAACTACATGAACTCCTTAAGATTATCCCTCTTAAGGCTCTCAACGTAGAATTGTGTATTGAGCGTCATCTTGAAGTCCACCTAGGACATCAACAGTCCTCCTTGAACATGATGACCTGACCACCAAGTTTTAACTAATCTCAAGAGAAAGTATGCAAATATGATAACCTTTCCCGCTCTAGAGCAATCAACTGCTTCAAAAGTTTTATCAAAGTCCCATGTTTAACCCTCTAAAGTGATTGAATCCTCCTCCATGGTATGTTGATGGGTGATGACAAAACACCTTCATAAGCTAATCCTCTTTGATACACTCATATGGATGATAGGAAGGTGGTGATAGTGGTCGAGGCAGTGACAAACACTGAAAGAAATCCATGAATGCCTCAAATGCCTCCTCCAAAGGTCCAACATGCCCATTCAAAGCCATGATAAGCTAGTTAAAAATAGAAAATGGGTTTATATAAGCAATTCTATCTACATGTAAAATACATAAGCACGTTTAAAGGCCGCCTAGGCTACCCATTCTTGAATCTTCACAAGTTAATCTAGATTTTCAAAAATCTAAGATTTATGAAATATGAAATATACCAATACAAATAGATAAAGGATCATTTGGGAACCAAATTTTGAAAACAAAATATGGTAACAAAAACCAAAGTTCCTATGTCAACTTGTAATACTCCAAAATTGACTACTAAAAATATTTGGTTTGTGGAAACTAAACATAAAATAATTGGTTATTACTACCATACATAACATAAGGTTGATTTTTTAGCCATTCTCATATCATGTATAAGGTAAAAATATTAAAAATTAAACAAGGTAATAAGAGAATAAGAGGAATTACATAAACATAAATAATAGTTTAGAGATAAAACCCTTAGTACTATACTAATCAAAATATAAAAACTAAACAAAAATGTGGATCCAAGATTCCATAAGATATTCAAACAAAAACTCTAACTATCAAATAACAAAGACTCTATGCCCAAGAACCTAACAATACAAATCACTCCTACCCAAGAAGTGCATCAAACTTAGCAAAATCATCACATGATTATCAAAAACTTGTACATCAACAACTAGGTTTTTTGCTCATGAGAATGGGTAATACCCATGAAAATGATGGTCAATATTTTCGTATTGGGCAATATAACAATACATATCACTAGAGTAAGACATTCATACCAGATAAAGGCATAATAAGAGGAAACTATACTCGCACCCTACACATGATACAAGATAACCTAAAAATGCAAATGTATTAAATTAATAATTAGGTGGTCATAACAACCCATTTAATTAACATATTAAAACTAATGAATTGTTAGTAGCAATACTCTCTCTTCCCCTGTAGATGGGAGAAAGACAGTCAACCTCACTATTACTCTCACATCTAAGGTAAAATATGCCTGTACCACTTGTAAACCTCAAATCTGTAATTATGCAAAACCCCTATAGGTTGATGGATTAAACATATATATAGTATATTAGGGTCTTCTAGTTATGATAGAGATAGAAAGTTATTACAATAATTTAAAAACATAGTCTTAACTCATGTGCTCTTCCACTTTAAATATTAATGTCTTATTGGTACCTTAATCAACACTTAGCACATAATGAGTGTATTACTTGATTACTTAATGTCTTCATACTTCCAATTTTACTATCATTAACTTACCATGAAAAAAAATTGTTTATCAACTCATTACAAGGATCTTTCATTATCATGAATTAATTCAAAAGATTTATAATATTTGAAACACTTAGAATGCATGATGATTAATACATTGGACATTCTATGATTACATAAAGTAAATGGAAGACATAAGAGCAAACAATAAGTGCGAAAAGGAACATTTCACATTGGAAAATATCATAATGCCCTTATAACACCTTGATTCACAATTTCACTATAATTCCATCTATACAGCTCTCTAATTTACAAAATTTAACACACTATCCCAATCAATCATTAATAACACCTTATAAAAAAACATAACCTAGATCGAACATTTCACATATAAAATACCAATATATTTCTTTGGTTACTATTCCTAAATTAAATTGTTTTCTTATAATATTGTACCTATGCTACTCCTATATGTCCCTAATATTTCACGTATCACACCTAATATTTTATATGACCCAAAAATTCTTATACCACTTCAAATATCTAGATTTATTTTAAAAAGACCAACATGCCATTAATTTAACTACACACCTCCAAACTTATTACTTTCATAACTAGGTCATACTCATACTCATCCAAACCCTAATACATTATATATCAAATTTAATTTAAAGACCTCGATAAGTACAATGACTTACTATTTTCCCACAAAAACTCCCAAAGATACCAATTTCTCCTCAAGGCTGAAACACACATATAATGCATAAAATTTCACAAGCTTTCAATATTCACCAAAATTACACACAACCGCAATTCCATTATTAGAAACTCAAAATGTAAGTAGCTTGAATTAAAATAGTCATCAAAACCCCTAATTTTTTCTATGGATGAGATTGCCATAAGCTTAAAACCCCAAATATGAAAAAAAAACCCAATTATAATATTTAAACATAATCAAATCTACTCATCCATGGACTTATTAATATAACACAATACACCATCATGCTTGAGATTCAATCACAAAGCTTAGAAAGGCAAAAAAAAATATCAAAATTTCACTTACGATTATAAAACTAATATAATCATGAATCTAACAATTAATAGATGGATATAAATAGAAGTAAAACCTAACCATGATTTCTAGCACAAAATATGATAACACAAAGATTTATAAAATCAAAACATAGCAAATAAAATCCTAACTAGAGGCATGTATCCTTACCAAAAGATACTCTAGTTACTAATTAAAATATCCCTAAACACCTCCTTCCACACTTTGATCAACTAAAAAAATACAAGAATTAGATAAAAGGATTACAATAAGCGTTATAATATAGGAGGAAAATTTTAAAAGGAAGGAGAATAACCCTAAAGACTCAAAAATAAAGGCTTGGAACTAGCTTGCATCAAATTCACCAATATATGAATTTAAATTTTTTGCTTAGAAAAAGTACCAATGAGTTAAGGTTCAAGATTTTAGAAGTTAAAGGATGAGCGAAAATGGAGAGGAGAATAAGGGAGGGAATCAACACAAGGGGAAGCCAAGAACAATACAAACTAATAACAAGAATAGAGGAGAAAGGAGAGAGAGCACAATAGGAGTTAGAAATTTTGCTAAGTGTGTAATGACAAACCAAGAGGTATGCCCCTTATGATTATCAAAAATGGTAGGAAAGGAAGGGATAAGTAATATAGGAAGGGTTTTTGTAATATCCTGTATTTATAAGATTATTAAATGAGAAATTCTTGTGTTTGATGGAAATTAGACAATTTTTTATCTTGATTTGGAACTATAATTTGAGTTTGATCTAATAAGGAATTTGGAAAATTTTTAAAAAAATTGAATAAAATAAGTTTTCCTAGTGAACCGATCAACTAGTTTATTGTTTCATCTAGGATTTTGGTTCATCATAACTAATTGACTAGTTTATGAAAACCGATTAATAAGACTATAAAACATTCAATTGATCTTACCAAACAGATCGACTAGTTTGTCAGACTGGGTGCTGGTGTGGCCGTAGCCGGCACGCAATTTAAACCCTCTTGTTGTCAATTGTAGCACTGGTAAATAAGGGTATCGTTCTAGCCGGGGATTGAGAGGGCTCACCTCTAATTAACTAGCTTAAACTATAAAACTAAAACTAAAAATAAAAATCCTAAATAACACTAAATAAATAAATAAGAAAAATATAAATGGGGGTTTATCAATAATAATAAAAGGAGTAAATAAAATAAAATAAACTAATAATGAAAATAATGGAAATTAATGGGAAACTAGCAGATAGGAGAAATATGTTAGGGAAATAAAAATCCACCACTAGATTAGATCGAGATATAATATTTATTTCTAAGTCATCTTTTAATCGTGAGAAAGAGATCGACCAAGTTGCACACCAAAAGCAGGTCTATACACCTTATATTACTTCCCTTAATTAAATTAATACGACAAAGCGCCAATATTAACCCTATTAAATACTAGCAGTATAGCAGTAGCAAGCGGCTCCTATATTTAACTAGATTTAATGCATTAAGTGTAAGTGGAAGGCTAACAATCTAAGTACCCAAACTAGTACAAAAAGCATGTCTAGCTGTATTTCCTTTCCTTGACCCACACGTATCGAAACGTTTCACCACTTCGGTTAGAATCACAAAATGATTAGGTGAATTGTTATCTAACCTAGCTGCAATTTATACATATAAATTCTAGTATATTTAGATGGCCACCTAGCAGGCAAATAATCCTACATACTGTCACTTATGAGGAACCAGAACAAGGCATGCACCAAATAAACTATACTTGACAGAATTATATATATAAACGATAGCAATTAATATAGAGTCAAGAAACAATCTCACGAAACAAAGAAAATAAAATTATAATTTAAATCCTAATCCAGGGTTTCAAATTATTTCCTAACAATAAATAATCAGCCAACCATAATTAAAGAATTAATTACACAGAAATATATATCTAAAATATAAATTAAAATAAGAGAAAGAAATAACCGGAATTAATTTTGGATAAAAGTTCAAGAATTTATTCAGATAAAAATTAATTTTATCTGAAAAAACTCTACCGGGTATTAAATTCTTCCTCTAATTTTTCTTCCTTGGTTGCCTTTATTTCCGTGCAAATTCTTTTTTCTTTTTTTTTTCTTTTCCCGCTGCGGCTGAAACTCCCGTCCTCACTCTTTTCGTGCGTCTTCCTCGAAGCCTGTGTCGCTGCGTCAGGCCTGCTTGTTCGGCCGACCCTACTCTCTGCGTGCGTGTCCCTGCGTTTCGTTCCACAGAGCCTCGGAAGGCTCTGCCGCTCACTTCCGAGCCTGAGACTTCGACCCCTGCGTCGCTCCTCAGCTTCGAGCCTTGAAGGCTCTCGTGCCGCGCGGCCTGCCAGAGCCTGACGACTCTCTGCCTCGCTCTCTTTTTCCGTTCTGCCTTCGTTCTCCCTTTTTATAATTTTTCTTTGCTGCCCTGATTTGCTTTACACGTCAGCCCTAGCCATGTGCGGCTGGCTGCTTTCTCACACTTTCGCCCGATTCTTCTTCTTCTGCCTGGTTTGAGGTCTTGTTCGACGTCGTTTTGTTTGCTTTTTCCAAGCCTTTGGGCCTTCGGCCTTCGGCCGTTGGTCCAAAGGTCAAATTTCTTTTTTTTATTTTCTTTTATTTAAAAAAATATAATACCTGCAAAATAAAATTAATAAAAATTAATAAATATTATTTTACTCTAAATTTACTTAATTTATATCATTTTAGCTTAAATAATAAAATTTATGCAATTTTTACCACTTAAGCATAAAACAATAATTATTCCCCTATATTAGTTAAATAAACTACTAAAAACTAAGATTATAAGGGTATAAAATGTGTCAAAATATGAACTCATCAGGTGCTTTTTAAAACTTGATTTTATGAGAAATTTCTTGCATCAAAATGGAACCGTGATAATCTAACTCCAAATTTTTCTTGAGTAATCCTTAACCCTTTTTTTTAATCATTTATCTAGCTTTAAATTCTATCTCAAATAGATTTGAGGGCTTGATAAAATAGATGAGGGAAAGGATAATTTCACCATTATCTTCTTATTCTTCTCTCCTTTGCACACCTCTGGAAGTATGCTTTAATTTTTAAACTATTAGTGCACTACTTGGAGATTTGCTTCCCTTGCTGATCTTCCATTTTCCTTTTTGTGTTAGATATTTTCTAGATGAGCTTGATCTACATTCTTTAGAAAAATCACCATTTGATCTTTAAGATGGAAATGAACCTACTCTTGATAAATTCACCCGCTCAACTCATATTTAAAAGGTAAAATTAGGGTTTTATTATCTATTATGTATCCTCACTTATTTTTTAACCAATTCGTTGGCTATAAATAACCCTAATCATCTATTTTTCTTACTTTTCTTTCAACAAAATGCCTAATTTATCAATCACTTGTGCTAATTATTCTCCACCTTAAGCTTTCATTCTAAGTCAATTCACTCTTCTAAACCTTTCTTTAACTCTATCTTGTTTTAAGTAATAAATAGTTATATTTAGTAAGAAGTTGAGTTTGCTTTTAGTTGACTCTTACCTTATTTTTCTCTTGGAAGTGGTAAATCCATTTTTCCCTAATTTAAGGTTATTGATTCGTAAATGTTATTTAATGATTTCTAATTTTAAACATTTTTTAAGGTTTCGGAAGTTGAAATCTTTCAACTTTAGTTTTCCTATTTGCTGTAACATCTTGCTAAGCTTCAAGTAAGCCATTCTTACCTTTGAAATCTTGCTAAGCTCTATCAAATGTTAATCTTTATATGCCTTCATGAGACTTTGGCATTTTACTGGTGCATGTTAGAATGTTTAAGATTTATGAGAAAAAGATATTGATTTAGGATAAATAGGTTTGATTACTTGTAAATGAAGCATGATATAATTTATGAGCATGTTAAATTTTGGTCTTATGCTCTGACATTTGGATGTGGTAAGATGTTAGAGCATAAATCATGCTAAAAATTTCAGTTATGCATTGTCTAGGAGCAAACCGATCGATTGGTTAAGCTAAATCGATCGAATGGTCCTTAGAATAGTCAACCGGTTGGCCCAAATCGATTGTCTGGATTATCTGTGGTGACTTTGGTTACTTTCTGCTTAAACCCATCGAACAACTTATCAGAAATGATCAAGTGGTTATAGAATAATAAAGGGTTTTGACCATATCAATCGATTGGTTCAAGGAAACTCTAGGGTTTAGCTAAGGCAAACCAATCGAATGGTTAGCCCAAACTGATCAACTAGTTCGGCTATAGTTTGCTATTTTATTCTTCTGGACTTGATATGTTTTGAGACTATGCACAATTCTATAATATGACTCTTTAATGATGAGAAGACATGTCTTGACATGAATTAACTAACCTATTTTGATGGATTAAATGGTTCAGAATTGATAGTATTCTCATTAAGTGTTTGGAATATCATAATGGAAAAACCGGAATGAATATGCTATAACTTTAAAAGAATAATGTAGTCTTAATTATTCGTATAAATAAATTATCTTAATGGGTTAATATAAACTTAGTTAAGCGCTAATGGAAATCCCACCACATGGTTGGAGGGTAATAATGGTTAAGATAAACTGATTATGTGGATATGCTACTTGGAGGTTACATGGGCCTTATGTGATAACATAATCTCATAAAATAATGCACTAATCACTTATAATGAAATATGATTTAGTTTTACATGGATCTGGGTTACCTAATCCTTGATTAGCTATTGGATATTAGTCTACATTCAAGCATTTATTAATGCTTTCGAGCAGGATTTTAGTATATCATGGTGTCTTACCTACTCTATATACTGATGATGTACTAGGGGGTATTGATATTAAAGGGTCTAGTCACCCAGGTGGTTATTCACCTTGGTTGAACTTTATGTTCATTGGTGATTACTTGGCTTCAGCCAAATTTTATGTTATTTGGTGTGGATAAGCTTCCATGGTATGTGAGACCATAGGGTGATAAAAATCCATCACTCGATAAGAATAAGGATAAGGATAAGAATAAAAATAAGGATATAGATAAAGGAAAAGGGAAAAGGAAAAAGGAAAAAAATAATTACTTGTAAATCATTAATTCAATGGGTTATGTAAATATGGAATATGGACCTAATGAAATAACTTGTTAATAATTATTAATTGCTATTCATGGTACATAAGTTTTGTTGGTGAGTATAATGAGTTATGAGTCGTCTAAATCTTTGCATGACATAAAATTATGGTGCATTATATGAACATGGTAGAGTAAGTAAATGTAATTATATGGTGAGCATGATAGGTGTTTAGCAAAATAATTCCTTTTTATCTTTGCCTTGTATGCTTGTGACTCTTTTTGGGGAAGTAACTTAGCTTACTTAGCACATAACATATTGATGCGTATGTTCACTTGGTCACCTGCTCAATTTTATAAGTAAGAGACCATGTGTAGGTTTTTAAGGATGGCTATTAGTGGTCCTACCTCGTTTTGGACTTGGGACTTGAGAGTGTTGACATTCAGAGATTGTTGTTTGGTCCTTAGTAGACTAGGTTTGGAGCTTTGCCCAATTTTTTGTATGCTTACTGTATCTTTTCACTTTTGGTTTACCCTCTCTCATGTATTTGGATATTTGGGGGCCTATTGAGGTCTTGTTTCATAAACTTTTTCCTTTGGTACTTATATATCATATTTTTTGTGTACTCTACTCTTGTTTTGGTTAGTTTAGTTTCTTAGCATTGTATCTAACATAGGATGGGCAGTAAACATCTATCGTATGTTAGGTGTGGTGGTAACAACTATTTTTTTATAGGTATTTCTCCACTTTCACAATATTTTACAATAAATTTTTTAGTATTAAAAAATGAGAATGTTACAATTTCTTGTAAGTAAGAGGAGTAATGAAACTGATTGAAATAGATAAGAGTGCAAGAGAGTTGGTAGAAGATGATTGATGTGATTATGGCTAGAACTTATGTTGAGTGAGTAAGAACCATACATGAATTAATCATGGGGTGTAAATGGGTCTAAATTTCAAATTCCTCATGGTTAATAAAGTTAAAAATGATTAAAAACAACTTAGGTAAAGTAAAATGTCTAATAAATGGCTAAAATAGTAAAAATAATTAATTAATTTTCAAAAATCATGAAAAATTAGAAAAATGTGCAGAATTAATCTAGGAACCAAAATATATAAAAATTTAGTCATAGGAATTGATTTTATATCAAAATAAATTAAGAAAATAAAAAATGGTGATAATCGCCTAGCTTCAGTCAACTATATGAGGTTGGTGGTTGACCACCAAATGCCCAGGACTAAGGGTTCTAGAACGATGTTGGTTAGTCAATCAAAGGTGAGTCCTAGTTGATTGTTATTTGATTGAATTGAAAGCAAGTATTTAAATGGTAGAAAAGTAAAAAATGAGGGTTTGAAAGGTATGATTAAGTTGTTCAACTAAAGTTTAAGAGTTAAGGAATAGATTATGAGACTAATCATCCCATAATTAGGGTTAGGAATGTTTGAGGTATTAAAAACCATGGCATTAGGAGTGTCATTGGTAGTGCGTAGGTTTTACTAAACCTGGGCATGTCCCCCTTTTTGTAACACAATTGGTATTTTGTCCATCTAAAGGCTTTTGAAGCTTTTGTGGATAGGTGCATTAGGTATTATATTTTGTTTTGAATTGTCATCTAAAATAGGATTTGAGATCTCATTTATATTCCCTTGGTATTTTACAACCTTTCCAAAGGTTTTTCTTCTCATTAGTCCTTGATACATCCAAACTTTTGGAGGTTTGTTGTGGATAATTAGTCTAATATGGGTGTTGGTAGTTATCCTATGGAATTTGAGATATTGGTAGTGATATTCCTCTACTTCCTTTTGAAAATTAGGAAAGAGTCTGATTTGTTTTAAATTTTCCATTTAAAAGGCATAGTATTATCTGTGTTAGAGTGTCCCTCTACTTCCTTTTGAAATTTGGGAAGAAGGTTTTATCTACTTCAAATTATTTTTTGAAGGTCTTATGATGTTAGTCAGCTCTTCTAGTTCATTTCAAAAATTATGAAAGAGTTTGATTTATTTTAAATTACCCAATTCAAAGGCATAAATTATGCCAATTCGAGCTAATTACCCAAACTCTATGCTCCTATTTTCTAAAAGTAGGAAGGATGCATTCATTTATGTGTACCTTTTATAGTGACTAGTACTTGTAGTGATTAACCTTATACTCTTTTTGAGGAGGAGGGTGCTAGTTCATTATTATTTGTTCGTTAGGCACTCTAGTTCCATTCTTGTTTTTGGAAGGAGGAGATTCCGAATAGTGGCAATCATGTTGTTTGTGAGTATAGACCGTTAATAGATGCATTCATGTTGTAGCCATGGGTTATAAGGTTGTTTGATTAGCTTGTTAGAGCTAATTTGTGATGGAGTAAGTGGTCTAGTCATTTCAAATTTCAAATTTTGAAAAGGATCCCAAACTAATGCTTTTTCTAGGTTAGCCCAAAAGTATCATTGACGTGAAATGGTTAGGCAGTCAGATTATTTATATTTGAGGTCGGTGTGTTTTTCTCAAGGAATTTAGTGTTGTAAGTTCATAGTGTGGTATAATCACCACTGCCTTTTCCAAGACACATAAGGGCTTGTGATTGGGTCACCACAATGGTGTGGAATATCTATAGTCAGCTATTACCCATTATTTTAATGGTTTTTTGTATGACTCTTGACCTTTAAGGGGGTTTCTGTGTACATGAATTGTAACACTCTAAAATTTACTATTGAAAAATTTTGTTTTATTTAAAAATTAGTGGAAGCAAAAACTATAAATTTCGAAGATGTTACGGCCACACTTAATACCAGAACGGTTTCCCCCTGCAGTTTCAGTATCAAGTGCTAAGGCTCAAAGGAAAATAACACGATTACACAAATTCAGACTTTTATTTAAATCAGGGTAGCTCATTAATTTCATTACAAGAATAAAACCCACTTTAGTGGTTATAAGAATAAAAAAAATCATTTTAAACAAGGAAATAAAAGGTTAAAAGAGAACTCCTGAAATCATTCTTGGACAATCCTTACGCTTTTACCCGATATTAGCTTGAATAGTACCTACAATAGACCTACAAGAGACACTACCCATTGAATAGGTAGGGGGCCGCAAATTGAGCCTTTCAATACTATGTTACTAAGTAACCCTTTATGCCAAACTGAAACACAAGGCCTACATGCAACACATCATATATAAAACAATATAAACGATAACATATGCGAGCTTGGAAAAATCACGATCAACATAAAGACTAATACACAAGGCAACACCTCATATAATAAGAATGCATAACACAAAATCCATGTACTTAATATTTTCATCATATATCTAAGTAGGGACAGGCATCAAAGCCAAACTTATACCATATCAATGGATCATAAATGTGAAGATAATACTTTTGGTCATAAGCCATTAGTTAAACATTATTTAACATTATCTCTTGAATTATATCCATGTGAGTGCAGAAACCTCACTATTATAGCCGGTGGGCCGGAATACACTTCAGGACAGAACGCACTTGACCACTATTATTCACCAGTGGACTAGCCTGGCCCCAACTCATATGATGTTCCACTATAAGTGATTAGTATTTTCCCATGATTTATTAATATCCAAGATTTGGTTTATTAAGCTTGGGATCCCCCACTATTATAGCCGATGGACCAGAATAGACTCCAAGGTAAAACACACCTAGCCACTATTATAACTAGTGGACCGGTACACATATACATCTTCTATGGTAAAGCGCTCCTGACAACTATTATAACCGGTGGACCAATACACATGATATAACCTATTTGGGCCTGGCTCAAAAATCTTTCACTTTACATGATTAGTGTTTTCCATTTAATTAGCAGAACAAATTCATTTATTTAACTCAAGGGGGAGAACAATAACCTGGAGACGCAAAGGTACACCAATTATACTGGTGCATACAAGCAACACAATACCCTTCAGCCATCAACCCAGGGACACAAAGGTACCCTGGTCGCACAGGTGCATGAGGACACACAATACCCTACCGACAAAAACACTTAATCCATAAGTATGCATACCCCCTAAATAGGTCCGTAGAGCTAGATGGAGTAAGATGTAAGGCTTGGGTGGGGCACTAAGACACACCAACAAATACCAAAATAATCGTGGACTAAACCACGTCTCTAGGGTAGCGACCCCTAAAGAGCTACCATTCCCGATCTCAAGGTCTTCCACTTTAATTATTAGTGTCTTAATTAAGGTGATCAAGAGAAATAAAACAACCATATACTTATTCATTTCCATTTATTTATGTTATTATTAAGTAATCCTTATTCATACGATTATCTGTGTTAACTTAAAGAAAGCACTAAGGCCATCCTTATATCATCCATTTCCATTTCAGAGTTCGTTTCCATTTATTCATATGCCATAAAGGGTCATTACATTATAATACGATCTTATAATCTAGTTAGTCTACATCAAAGGATCATGGAACACTTAACCTCACATCCAACATATATTACTATGCATAATTAATGATTAAGGCACATCTTGCATGAATATGAGATAAATACCATATCACACCCTTAATTATCCATCCAACTCTATGTTACGCCATGCTTTTGTGATACTCAATGATTTATCAAAAATCCTTATCTTATTATTCAATATTACATATATCTTATTATGGAGACTTATATAATCTATTGGTATGTTATACACAAGTTACCAATATGCCCCCCATCATCCTTACAAAATTACTGAAATACCCCTTGTTTATGAAGTCATCCCTTTTTATTTGCCAAATTACCATATTATCCTTCATATTTGTATAATTACCAAAATACCCCTTGTATTTGTTAAATTACCCTACATACTTATTAAATCACTAACTTCACCCCCTCATACTTATTAAGTCACCAATTTACCCTTCCAGTTAGTTAAATTACCGAACTTCCCTTTATACTTGTTTAAACTACCAAATTGCCCCCCTCAGGTTTATTAAATCATCAAATCACCCTTCATACTTGCTACATTTACCAAATTGCCCACTTGGTTAGTTAAATTACCAAATTTCCCTTTTAGTTGCTTAAATTACCAAATTGCCCTTCTTACTTATTAAAATTACCAAGTTGTCACTTGTCATACTAAATTATCAAAATACCCTTTCTTACTTATTACTTTATCATTTTACCCCTTTTATTTACCAAGTTACCAAGTTTCGTTCCTTTATGTCAAATTACCAAAATACTATTTTTCTTTATCAAATTACCACTTTACCCCTTTTACTCATAAAATTACCCAAATTACCAAAATAGCCTTCTTCTTTTTTTTTTATCAATTTACCACTTTATCCCTTTTACACAGAAAATTACTAAAATACCCTTCATTTATGCTAAATTACCAAAATACCCTTATCCTTTATTAATTCACCAATATACCTTCTTACTCACAAAAATTACTAAGTTGTCCCCTTTACCATGTAAAATTACTAAAATGCCCTTCTCGCTTATTTATTTACCATTTTATCCCCCTTTACTCTTATAAATTACCATTTTGCCCTTATTATACCAATTTTACTAAAATACCCTCACCACATATAATATTTATATACATGGTCCATGTACATCATCCAACATCACCAACTATTATTATCTATCATTTATACTCATTAGCACCTACCACATATACTGATTTCAGCCACACCTTTTGCACAAGCAAGATTACCAAAATGCCCCTAGGACTCATATTAACATTATCTATGCAACAAATTGCCATATTATCTTATCATATCATACATATGCATTTAACATTATAATTAATAATAAGGCTCCTTAAATATTATTTCTAAACATGACACATAAATTAACATACTTTTCTTTTCAACAATCAACATATGTTATGAATCATGATACACTTAAGATTACACAACATCTCATAATCATATCTAAAAACCCTAATGTGCTAGCATACGTATATCCACACAGTTTAGTAGGGTGTAATGGTTATAATGGTTACCTTATTTCCAACAATAATTAAACCTTATCGATACCTTGATCAAAGGTTTGACTTTGATTAGTAAAAATTGATACCTAAAAATAATATCAAAATTTAGCATATTAAAAGTAGAAAATCAAGATAATGATTTTTTATCAAAAGCTTAATTAAGTACATACTAATATTAACCATTTTTATATCTCAAAATTTAATCCAAAATTGGCTCAAAGGGATGCAGAACTCACGTTGCATGAGCAACGTGAGCTGCATGCAAGAGGTGAAGGGGAAATAAGGGTCGAAGGGGGATGGATGGAAGGAAGAGGAGCGTTGGTTCAGGTGAGGGCTTATGGAGGGGAGTGAGGGTGGTGGTTGGGTGTAGGGAGGAAGTAGGGGTGTAGGTGGTGGTTGGGGGTCGATGATCGGAGGCTCAAGGTGGCAGAGATGGTGGTTGTAGGGATAGGAAAGTGGATGCGAGGGTGGTGAAGGAGAAGAAGGAAGGAAAAAAGAAGAGAAGAAGGGATGGTTGTAAGGGGAAATTTTGGCCAAGGGGAGGAAGGGTGGTGGCAGGGGAGGTTCCAGGGAGTTGATAGGTGGTTGTGGAGGCGGCGGAAGAGGCAAAAAGGTGGTGGTGTAGGGTGGAGGCCAAGAAGGGGGGAAAAGAAAGGGGAAGGAAGGTGGTTTTAGTGGCATGTGGTGGTGGTTTGGTGGTGCAGGAAGGCAGTAGGGGGTGTTAGGAGGTGGATGTGGTGGTTAGTTGGGGCGGCAACAGCAGTGGTTGGAGGTAGTGAAGTAAAAACAAGGGAGGAGGAGGAGAGGGAAAGAAGGGAGAAAGAGGGCTTGATGGTTAGGGAAGGAAGAAGCTCGGGGGAAGAAAATGGGTAGGGGAGAAGAAGAAAAAGAAGAGGGAGAGGAGAGGAGAGGAGGTAGGGGAACCATCTAAGTGGCTGTGGTTGCAAGTGGTAGGGCGGCAGGTTGTAGGGAGAAGGAGAAGGAAAGGGAAGGCATGATGGAGAGGGTTATAGGGGTGTGTTTAGCCTAAAAATGGGAGAAAATGGATGGGGGAGAGAGAGGGAGAGAGAGCATGGCTGAAATGGTAGGTTGTAAGGGGTTGGTGGAATGGAGGATTTACAAGCAGGCGTGCGATAATGACGGAGAAGGAAGGAGGATAGAAGAGGAAGAAGAAGAAGAAAATAAAGAAGGGGCAAGACGATCAAGCGAGGAAAGGAAAGAAGGGGGAGCGGGCTAGCCCACGTGTGCGAGGGAGAGGGGAAAGAAGGAGGGAGTTGGGTTAGCCCAACCGAGGGGAGAAAGGAAAATAAAAGGAAGGTGAAGATAGGCTGGGGCTAGACACGAGGGGGAGGGGGAAGGAGAGGGAGAAAGAAAAAGGGCTACGACCTAGTGCGAGGAAGGAAAGCCAAGCGGCCCGAAGGAGAATAAAATAAGAAAAGGAAAAGAAGGAAAAGAAAAAGGAAGGAAGAGGAGAAAGAAAAAGGAAAAAGGAAAACGAAAAAAGAGGAAAAATAAATTTAAAATAATTTTTAAGATAAAGGTATTTAATTATTTAGATAGATAAACTAACTTAATAATTTAATTTATTAAAATTTAATATATTGGTTTAAGAGGGTAATTTTAGTAAAATATGGTTTTAGAAAATTATTTAAATAAAATGAGTATGATACAAAAATAAAATATTTATTTTAATTTATTAAATATTTATATCCATTTTATACACCAAAAAATCCACAAGATAATTAAATTAAATAAATTTAAAAATTAAATTATCCCAAATAAGAGTTATTTATTAAATTCTAGATTTTAATTTTTTGGGGTATATAAGGATGCATGGGGATGGAGAGAAATACGAAAACGTCACGATTCAAAAAATTAGAAAATAGGGACGCGAGGATACACCAACATATATATATGTATCAAAATAAAAAGATATACTAAATTCAAAGTTTACATAATCAAAATTCAATTCTCAAATTCATACTAAATTACTAAAAGTCGTACACTCAAACGAATTAAATACAATGTTCATTCTCATTCAAGACATCAACTACTTCTACTTTTTCATCTTGAAGCCTTGTTTCTGTAAAAACCACAGCCTCTAACTTGGGTTCATTAAGAGAAAGAGAATCAATATCAAGCAATTCAATATCTTCAAAAGAACCAAAGTCATCACCTATGCAAAAGAAAAAAAAAAAGAAATTAGTATTATCATTTAATAGCTGATACAACTTATAATGTAATATGGAATTAGTAAACAGTGAGAAAATATTACCATAGATGTCCCACATCATTAATTTTTATTCCTTATATTCTGGAAGTCTCCTTACTAGGAGACGTCAATTGTTATTAAAATACACCAAGTTTTCGACACGCTTAGGAAGCAATTTATTCCTCTTCATAGAATGAATAAAACCATATATACTCCAATTTTATTCATTGCATGAAGAAGAAGATACTTGGCTAAGTAATTTGAGGGCAATATCTTGAAGCAATGGTGTACTTGAGCTATGAACTCCCCACCAAGCCTTTAGATCACGAACATCTCTATTGTAAAGAGAATCAAATTCTCCAAATGGACCATGTTTAAGTGCAAAATTTACTAACTCCATATTAATTTTGGAGCGAGCTTCATGATTAAGGAAAAGTATTTTAAAACACTTGTTCCTTTTGATACAAAACCTCTTAATCTCTAGAAGGATCAACTCTAGGTGACTTAGCATCTAACCAAACATCAATGTAATACCTTCACTCAAAGGAAGAAATAAACAAGATTATAGATACTATTATTAGTTTTTAAATTAAAGAAATAAAAAATAACACTTTAATAAATAAAAATAAGGTTACATTAGGTTCAAAGAGTATGCCAAACAATGAAGGGGTGTATTACTTTTGGTCTAACAAGCTGTGAGTATAGTATATACCACTTGAAAGAAAGAAGACACTTCTCCAACCTCTTTACATTTATGCCTATAAATATCCCACATTTCATAAATAAGGTAAAGGGTTCGTTTATCGACATCACATTCTCTAATCATATGGTAAATAGACCGTGTAAACTCAAGAATATAATTAACCTTCTCCCACAATAAATCACCAAGCAATTTTTCCTTCACAAACCTTACTTTTCCAATATTATCAGCTTTATGAGAAAACCACTCTTCACTAATCACCATAGCTTGAAAAATATATTCTATAAGCTTCATTCTCTTCAATGTAATGGCAACTTGAGCTGAGTATTAATAACTACACAACTTTAGAGAAGAAAACCTATTAAAGATGGCTAATATCATGGAATGCACCATTATAAAATTCTTGATTTGAATAGCATTTCCATGAATCTCAGTTATCCAATGACACTCCTCATATGTCTCAACATTATTGTCCACATTTCTTGCATCATATATATTTTTCAAAGCAAGATTAAGAGTATGAACAACACATGGAGTCCAATAAATATGAGGATAAATTTATTCAATGATCTCACCAACCGTTTTATAGTTTGAGGCAATAACTTGTACAACATTTTGATAACCCACCTCATAAATGACTTCTTTCAATATTTTAGAAATAAAGTGTTTTTCTTTGATCTTACTCAAAGCATCAACTACCTTTAAAAACATGGGACCCGCATCATAGATTGTAATAAATTTATTAATGAGCTTCTTTGTGCATCACTCCAACTATCAGACACAATAGTAATGCCATTTTCCCCCCATGTCTTCTTGATTGGTTCCAATAATCTCTCTATATTTGATTTTTCTGGTTGGAAGTAACATTGTTCTCAAATAATTATAACTTGGTGGATCATAACTAGGTAAACTATGGCTAGCAGAAAAAGTAAAATATTCCATAAAAAAAGGATTTCTTACCAAATTAAATGGAACATTGCCAGTGTAAAATATTCTAGCAATTAATGCATCTAATTGAAAGTGCATTTGATTGCTAAAAGCTTTCTCTATTGAATTCATCTCACTCACTCGCCTCTTGTTTGATAAGGACATATCCATTCTCGAATTAAACATGCTTGAATTAGGTAAAGGCACATTTTTTGGTAACATCTCTTCAACTCTTTTCAAAGCTTATTTTTCTAAATTTACCATTTTAAGCCTGTCCTCCACCCTCACTTTCTTACAAGTGGTAATACCTTTACTAGGAATATTCAACAAATGAGCTTTCACCATTGTATAGTTTCCTTGCTTTATTTGATTACAAAAATTACAAGTCTAAAAAATAGTTCCTCTTCCACTAGTTTTCTCTCCTTTAGTAATATAATTCCAAAGAGGATTATCATTTACGTCTGTAGAATATACACTAGTACTTGTAAAACCCATATTACTATTACTACCACTAGAATCCATAATACAATTATAACACTACAATGACACAGACCCACAATATAACACAACACCAATAACAGAAATCACTGCAAGTAACACATAATGAATGACTAGTGACTCTAATTCAATCACAACAACAATAACACGAACCAAAATCAACAATCACAACATAACAACACAAACAGAAATCAGTAATCAAAACATAACAACAACAACAACACAAACCAAAATCAACAATAACAACACCACAACAACAACACAAATTGATATCAGAATCAATAATCACAACACAACAACAACAACAACAACCAAAATCAGCAATCACAACACAACAACAGCAACACAAATTGAAATAAGAATCAACAATCACAACACAACAACAATCAAAATCAGTAATCACAACACACAAACAATCACAACACGCCAACAATAACAACACAACAACAACAACCCGAATCAATAATCACAACCAGAAACAACCAAAAATCATTGGTTATGTAAGAATGACTTCTTTCAACACAAAATAACACAGCCTAAAATAACCATAACAGAGTGGAAGAGAAATTCTTACCATCAGAGTAACGGAGCTACGCCGTGGTAGAGTAGCTAAGCTACAGAGCTTTGACATCTAGCAGCAATGGTGGAGCAGTGAAGCTATGAAATGGCAGAGCAGCGGAGCAATGGAACAATAGATTTAGGGAGTAGCATAATGAAGTGGCATTTTCAACCCAAAACTTCAACCCTACCCTTCAATAAGAATTGAAAGTTAAAGTCCTTAGAGTAACCGATGGAAGGAGAAATCAATGTTAATGGATCATTGATGGATAGGGTTGGGTTAGTAGGAGGGAGAAGGTTGTTGTGTGATTGTGTCTGGATTGGAGTCATGCTCATGCTCATGAGAAATTTTGAAGAAGATTGTTGTGTGAAGGTTGAGGCAGGGCTACCAAGTAGGCATAGTAAAGCTCTTATGCGAATGACTCATTAAAGCTTCCAAAACGACATCATTTGGGAGGTTTTTTTAAACCAGCATCTTGTCTCGCATTTCACACCTAGAAATTTCCCAAGGACGTAAAACGACACCATATCAACATACCCGTTCTTATCCACAATGTATGGGTTTTCCAAAACACTTTAGTTTTGCTTAGTTTTTTGAGAAATGGAAAAATATTTTTAGAAAAATTACTCCTCATTATTTCACTAGGATTCTTGAGAAAAGGATAATGAGGGACTCCGACCCTTCTTCTTTGGTGATGTATTGGAAGAATAGGACTTATGCTAATCTCCAAACGAAGGATTCCCACTAGAAAGATGTTAGAGGTGGAAGAGGGAAAAATAACAATGGCTAACCTAGAGGGAAACTTGGTTAGGAAGGGCTAGCGTATGCCTATTTGAGAGCGTGTTGCACTAGTAGTCAAAAATATGCTAGAGCTACTACTATAGTATATTTTGTATGACTACATAGGTGGCTCTATTGTGCTCTAGAACACTAAGATCATATTTTTAAATTATTAGATTAGTTGTTTCTTGAGTTGATTCCTAACTTTTTATACGTCTTTTCTTGTTGCACATGCCCTATGCAGTAGTGTGGTGTTAGTTGTGGAAGTGGAGTGCCTTTAATACTTATTGAAAGACGAAGAGGTTGAGTTGTCTAAGGTTTATGAGGGACTAAATTGGCTCAGTGGCATGGTGAAGAAGAGGACCTTAAGTTGGGTAGTGTTTGCAGATTTGTCGATGATCTATAGGGGAGAGAGGTTGTTGATTGCTCTTTCCTGGGTAAAGGAGTATATTGCCTCCCTAAAAGACATACTCGTTGAGCTTGTTGTGCAAAATCTCATCATCTCTCCGGATAGGTATCTCCCTATTAAGTATGGTGGCTCATTTGAAGGTGCTTCAGTCTGTTAGGATAGTTGTGATATGGTGCATGAGCTAAACAATTGAATCAAGCTAATAAGGAAGGTGGTGGTTAGGGAGTCGTCCACCATAAAGAAAAAGAATAAGAGAGAATGAAGACCAAAAGAAGAGGGTATTTGATCTATAAGTAACCATTGAGATCAAACACTCACAATCACTACCTTAAGTTTCAACACTAAGGATAAAGAATGTAAGATCTTAAAAACGTAAGACATAACTCTTCACTTGAGTTTTGAATGCAAAGTTTGAGAGAACACTCAAAGGTTTGTCCAAAAGGTTGAATGAATCCAATTCATGTGGGAGCTAACACCTATATGGAGGTGTGTTAGGATCCTTGTTTTAAAAATGACTCTTCTAACCCTCTATGGATAGCTTATTTACATATGCTATTCATCTATTTCCCTAATAACCCATCCAACTAGCTAGTATACATGTTGAATGCAATTAGCTTCCTAACACTCCCTAGCTGGTTTAAAACTAACACAAGAATAATACATCTCCTAAAGCCTCTCAACGGACCTTGGTGGGAGTTACAATGAAGATAAGACTAATACATCAAATTTAAGTGATAACTGGCTAAAATTAGTAAAAGTGGAATAACTAAAGAGGCTAAATACTCCCTTACCCCCATCGGATTATCAAGCATTTTTATTACCCAAAAGATAGTAGGTGCTGCCAATGACCCTTGATCATGTTAATTAACCACACTTGGATTTGAGCTAATTGTTCTCCTCTTTTATGTGGCCCAAGGGTGTTGCATGGCTGCTATAAAGGTTGGTCTTGTATGGCTTATTTTTGAAACTTTTGATTGATGTGGCTAGAAAAAAATGACTTCGGTTAGTTGATTCTTGTGGGCTTTGATGTCTATTTTTTTTAGGTTAGAATACGAGATATGATGGAATGACTTAATCTATAAAAATGATAGTTGTTTGGTCGGCTCATGCATGGCTTGTAACTCTAGCTAATAATTTTTTGTTCAAATTTGGAGTGTTTTAGCATTTTTTTAACTTAAAAAATTTAATTAATGCATTTATGTCAATTGTGGAGGATGCTGCTGCATTATGATAAAGGAAGATGAGATGGAGAGTTGTCCTACAAAGGCCTTCCTTCTCACTCGTCACTTTCATCGTGTGATTTTTTTTTAATTATTTTTTTACTCTAACTACTCAAATATTTTTATAGAAGTATTTCTATAAAACTCTAAAAAAATTAAATTTATAAAATTAATAATTACAAAAAAATATAAAATTATTTTTTAAATATTACCTTCACATTAAATATGAATAAGGTATCCACCGCCTGGCATGTTTATGCTTCGTCATTTGCAAAATAGGATCGTAAAGATATGCATCAATTTATCGTTAGAGCGTGGGACCGTAATTACCTGTCCATGCCTCCTCCTCACTCATAGACTCATAGTCTCATTACAAGCCATTGCCTATCCGGCAATCAAATGATTGCTGGAATATACACACATGTCAATACACCGCACTATACACATATACGATTATTTATTTATTTTATGAAGCAACAATACAAGACACCGCATGTTAGGGCCCCATAAAACTAAACAGAAGTTTTTCTTTTTATTCGTTTAGAATGAGGTAAACTAATAAGAGGATGAATATTAAAAAATTATTTAATTAAAATAAATAAAAATAAATTATTTTTAAAAATTTATTTAGATAATATTAATTTAATTTAGATAAAAATTATTTTAGTTATATCGGGATTGAAATGAATCAAAATGGATAAATGGTATTCTATCTATTAAAAAAATTTATTTTATAATTTAATTTTCATTTTAAAAATATTATAGAAAATTTAAATTATAATTTTTATATTTATCTTCATCCTTTTGCTTTCAACTTTTAAGTATTAATTATTCTTTTATTTTTTAATGAAATATATTATTAGAATATTATAATTAATTTAATAAAATTTTACAATAAAGTGTAAAATTTTAAAATAACTTTATTTTTTATACTAGAAATATCAGTTAAATTTAATTTTTTTCGCCTTAATTATATATAAAAATAAGATTAATAAAAATAAAATAATTCAAGATATTTTGAAGTCATCTTTCAATTTTCATTAATTTAGATAAACATTTTTAAATGAAATAAACCCAGTCAAATATATTTATTCTTCTCGATTGATCCCAAACGAAATAGACACTTTCAAACGGGAGATTCACTGGGTATGCCGAGAAAGTTGAAAATTTTCGGTGATAAGATTAGCACTGTTGCATTGAAAAAAGAAAGTTAAAGTGTTGGCCCGCAATTCAAAGGTCGCAGAATCCATGGAATCATGTGAAGCTTTGGGTTTCTCAAGGCAGGGGAGTAAATTAAAGATACGGTGTATGTGCATTTATTGTTACGAAATTGGTTCTATGTCTCCCGACCGCAGCAGAGCGACTTACGCAGGACTAATGACCGGCAACTAGTTTAGTATACTTTGGGACGACTATTATTTTTTTGCTAAATTTATTTTTTAAATAAATTATAAGAGGTGACGCAACGAATAATCAATAGTCACCATCCTTCAAACATAAAGTAAAACCAAAGTTATTGTTGTTAAAAAACAAAGGTTTAGTTTGACAAAAAGATCATCACCAGTTTTTTTTATAAGCCATCTCAATAAATTTTTATTTTTTCAAGTTTAAATGTTCTGTTAGTCTTTTAGTTAATGGTATCAGATTGTAATTTAAAAATTTTAATACTACCTCCAATTTATGTTGTGGGTCATTTTTGTGAAAAGTTTTTTTTTGTTCAAGATAAGTAGCATTTTAGATTTTTAATGTTAAAAAAAAAGAGTAATTTTTAATAAGCAATCTCTACTTATTAAATATTTTATACTAATATAAATATTATTTAATAAAATATATTTAATAACGACACAATTAATAATTTGCCTACTTTCTTAAATAAAAAAAATATGTAAGAGTTTAAGATGACTTTTAGTCTGCATTGGAGGTAGTGCTATGTTAGCGTAGTACATCTTTTGATTTTCAACGGTAAAAAATTTTATTGTCACAAATTACGATGAAACTAATTACAATATGACAAAATTATCTGCTGCTGCTGGTAGCGTCACAAGTTAAGACGGGTACGTAAAAAAATTAATTTTTTAAAATTGAAGCAGTAGAAAATGTTTTAAAAAAAATTAGTTAAACAATATTAATAATAATTTAAACACTAAAAAATTTCTAAAAGGAGAAATATTTTTAAAACGAAGTGTCGTTTGTGTGTATCACCGCCCGGTGCTCCTACTATTTTTAGTTAGCTTACACATTTATATTATGAGTCCACACATTGATCCATACAACAAGAATATTTTAAAATAAAAAGTACAATATTTTAATAAAGAAGTAATTAATAGATGTAGCATAAATTTTTTTCATTAAGGAAAATACAAAAGTGTGAAAAATCTATAAGAGAGGATGTTTTTTTTATTGGATAAGAGAATTTCTTAGGAGTATTTTGATATGAGTAACTTCTTAGATTATGCTTAATGCATCTAACTTTTGTATAAAAAATAAATAAAAACAAATACAAATACATTCATTAAAAGAAAAAAAAATTAAGATGTATATAGATAGCTAATAAATTAATTTAGTCAATATTTTTATAACTATTTTATTAATCAGGCAAGATGCTTGAGAAAATTTGGATTTAGAATATGAGTAGTAGATAATTAGAGCATTATAATTAGGATTATTGAGAGAATGTTAGTGTTTGATATGGATAGAAATTAATTAGGATAATATTTAAGAAAGTGTAGTATTTAATTAGGTAGGTGAAATATAGGAATATAAAATATCTAAATTTTTAATCACTAATAATAAAAAAAGCAAATTATAGGAATGGATATATATATTGTTTTTAGTCAGAAAATAAAGAGAAAAAGTAAATTAGTATTTTTATGACTTATATAAAGTTACTTATAAAAAATATATATTATTTTTCTTTTGCAAGTAACTTTAAATATGAGATTATTCGGTGTTTATGCGGAGTACAGAGATAAATATTCCTAGCTACCCTTTCTCTAAATTAGCTGCCCCTCATTTATTTACTTATACATAATGAAAGCCTAAAAAACTGCCACACGGATACGGCCATACGGGCACACTTAATTTACTACTACTTATTATCTAGCCAGCGAGTAATGCTGGGTTAGAGACAGCATTTTTGCAGCAGATTAGGTGACGTGCCTTTACGGGAGTTTTGCTTTGAGACCAACGTTAGTCCCGCAAGGAAAGAACCTGCTTTCCGCCGCGGCATACGGTATTAAAAAGACCATTTACACCCACGAACGACGGGTACCTCATACGGAAATTGTGGGTCGGTAACGGCGGTTAGGACTTGGTACGTGTACGTCCCTATCCCTTTGGCTGGCTCATCAGAAAACGGACACGGACACACTTAAGACATTCATTAGCACCACCCCAACTGCTCCTTTGTAATAATACTGGTGAAGGCCTTAAGAAGCTTCCAATGTCGCGTAGTTACGTGAAACGCTTGCTTCCGAGATACTTCTTAGTCTCACCGCCAAACGGCCCTCAATGACCAGGTTGGCCTACAAAGTAAAATTATCATATTCAAACTAATCCAACCCGACAACGTATCAAATTAGAATAGATCAATGATGATCAAATTAAATTAATAAAAACTAAGGTGATATTTTTAATAATACCAATTAACTTAATAATCATAAAAATGCATTCAATCTTTATAAGATTAAAATTAGATTAAAAAAAAATCATAATCATAGGATGTATAGTTTTTTCTTCTTTTCAATTTTAATTCAAAATCTACAACAGTTTACTAAAGACGTATAATTAATTAAGCATACGTGACCTTTTTAATTATTCTACTATCATTTTTATCTTTTCTACCTTATAGTACCGTAAATAAGTAAACAACTATTTATTTTTGGATATATTAGTAAAAGTAGATATTCACTTTCTAAAATTCTATCACTAGAACCTTTGTTAAAACACTTTGTTGTAAAATGGATAGGGTAATATAAAGCACATCATACACCTACGAATATTCGAGTTCCAGGTAAGAGATTAAGATCTGAATACTTAAAATTTCATATTTAAATCTCTATCGGCAGATAACTATAGTATATTGTCATCGTCTTAAACAACATGGAAGCACACACGACGGATGGTGCATCTTTGGTTGGATAGTAACACGATCATTTAAATTTTTAATTAATAATTTTAATACTTATCATCTTAAGTTGGTATACTCAAATAAACATCAAGAAGAAGAAAAAAAAACTATATAAGTTGCAAAAATGGAATTTTAAATAGGTACAAGGTATAGTAATTAATTAGAACTATAATATATTAGAAATGCGTAGAATATAGACCTATATAGTAATTAATTATACGTTGTAAATTTTTAAAAATGTAGGCGTAGTAACCAGAAACATGGTGATTTAATTATTTACGAAAAAACATACGTTATGAGATTTAGATACATGTTTTTAGATAAATTCTCACAAAATTCTATGTTCCATTATTATTGTGTAGTTAAGAAGAGGACTCCCAATCAACATGTATCATTATATTGTACTTATGATGGCTCCCTATTAATGAACGTATATGTCTACAAGAGATTATCCATTAAGCATTCGGTCATCAACTATCATCGACTAATCCATGACGCGCTTCCAAACATTTGGTCATCATCACTGAATGACATGGCCGCTTCAATTCCATCTTCTCCGTGAAGTCCCCATCCAATCCATGATATAAACCATAGTGATCATCTCTAGTCACCTTTGTCATAAAACCATCAAACCCATAATTGACTCGTTCGGTCAAATAATATTGAACTTGGAATGTGTATAATCCAATCAAATTTCGATGAATGTTATTCTAGTATCAAAAAATAAATAAAAATAGACCTCTATAAAATGTATGGTTATCTAGTGACGGTATAGGACATGATAAATAATCATCTATTCCATTTCCTTACTCATGAGTCATTATGCGCACAAGACACTTCTTTCCTCTACGGATGCCATCAAATCAAATAGTATAATAAATCCAAACACACGCTTCTAAGTGGAAAACATTATAATTATCAAATTAATACATCTTTGACGTATAACAAATAGTTTGCATCACTTGTGCAGACTTTTCCTTTTCATTTTAAAAATATACTAATTTTAATAAATTTACTTTATAACTATAGTAAAACATTAAATCACTACTCAAAACAACCGGTATTAGTAGTTTTTTTTTTCCAAACAAGGCTAAGAAGAGCGGGATGTACTTTTCTAATTTATTAGCATTGTAGTTGTAATAGGTATAAAATATATCTTAAATTACAAGTTTGTATACCACCATAGTATATTTATTTGGAATCATTCACTCTCTGAAAAGTATGAAACATGTTGAGCAATTCAAAAGTTAAATTAAAGAAAGATGGACTTGGACTTACCAAAATTTTAGCTAAATAATTTTAGAACAATAGTATATTTAGTTAGGCATGCTTTGAGAAAGATATTACTATTAATTTTTAGCCGTTGCAGTTAGTTTTGCTTTTTAATTTTAACTTTTTGAGTAATAAAGTTACTAGATATTGTATAAATTAAAATATATATATATATATATATATATATATATATATATATATATGTATACAGATATGACTGACAAACTGCTATTAGGAATAAAAAAAACTCTCTCAAACCATGCCTAAATAAAATAACATACAATTACAATGCCTTTTTAGATATATATACCTACGTTGTGTTTATTTTTTAAATAATTGGTTTTTATAAGTGGTTTCCAAATTTACTGATAAAAACCAAGTAGGAGCATTTAATAGCCAAACGAGTAACTAGGCAAACGGGTTAAGTTAAGGTAGGGATGAGATTAAGCAGTATTTTATTTTATTTTTGTTTTTTCTTTATATAATCAACAAAAAACAGCATGAACATGCTCATGCTCCCTTCTTTCTCTCCCTAAAACAATACAATTACAGAGAGTCGTGAAACACCGACGCCTCGTGATCATATTCTTGTTTCTCTTTCTCTCGGGCCGATAAAACACGCAAACCCTAGTTCGATTTCAAAATTTGTTAGATCTCTATCATTCGTCTATCCCAGATGATTGGTTAGAAAATAATTAGTGTTACTAATTGCGTCTACCGGTTTTCTGATTTGTTTCATCTTCTTTTTGGTGTCGTTTTTGCGATTAGTTAGATGAATCGATTTCGGAGATGGCAGAGGATTTTTATCCTCTCCCTACTGTCTCTGTCCGTTCTCGCTCCAATCGTTTTAGTATCCAATCGACTAAAAACTCTCAGTCTCGGCGGTAAGCTTGCTCTTCTTTCGTTTCTCCCTTTCTGTATTCAATATTTTTCTTTAGCTTTCTTTGCGTGTATGATTATTCAGCGTGTTCTTTTGATGTTATTTGTGTGTAATCAGGGAGGAAAGAGTTTGTTGAAGATCTATCAAACATAGTATGCAACTTGCTCTTTATATATTATTCTTATTCTCATTAACGTAGCAAATTACTGCCGTTAGAGTAGAGATTGATTTTTGTTTGTTTGTTTGTTTGGTATCAGAAATATAGAGCAGAGACATTCAGATTAAATTCCATCCATCAGGTACATTTCCGATTTGTTTGATCAGAGATTGTATTTTTTTGAATGCGGTAATGGATTAATGTATTTTTTTTTTCTCTATGTGAATCAGGAAGGTGGAGAGGGAATCAAAGTGCCTAATCAGGAAGTATACAGGGATCAAAATTACTCCAGACCTAGCCACGGTGTGAAATCGAAGACTGAGGAATCCGGAAATGACGGCGCTTTCGAGAACAGTGGTGGGTGTTCTACTAAATCTGATAACACGTAAGTAGCACCACTTAGTTCTGATTTTGATTTGATCTCATTTGATTTACAGGAACTGATCAAGAGGGTGCGGAAAGTGAGCAAATTCGAAAGGAAGTATCTTCACTAGATAGAAGAAAGGTAAACCATTACACAATCTTGTACCTTTCTATCCGGTTGAGGAACTCAGCTAAGAAAGACTACTTGAGAAAAGGGGGCATTAATGATGGGAGCTAAATGTTAGTGCCATGTATTTTTCTAGGATTAATTGAGCAGGACAGGGGAACTGAACAGTGGGGACCATGGTGTTTGCTGTTGTTAATTGTTATGTGATTATGTTTGATTTGCTAATGAATTAGTCAAGTGAACATGTGCTTTGGTGACCTAACCACCAGTCAGGGCGCATGTAATTTGTGGATTCTATTATTTTGCTGATTTCTGTAGTTGAAGACATGGTTTAAGAAACTGATCGAATGATGGGGATAACTATGTTGTTAGCTGTAATTGTGGTGACTGGACGGGGTATGATGTGTATTGACAGTGAGGAATTCTAGATATTGATTAGTAGTCGCCTTGTAGTAGGGTTTCTTTCTGTCATTTGCCTTTGCAATGAGTACAGAGCAACAAACTAACAGCAATTGAAGCTCAAGTTGCTCAAAAACTACTTACATCAGATGTATGCTCACTAAGGCTTTGTTTCTAAATGATCCATTGATTTCCATTACTTTTTGGAAAGTTTGAATGATTTTTATCTTTTGTCACAATTTATTTTTCGTGAAGCATTTTCGTACAAATTAATAATTTTTAAATCTGCATACTTAATCTGTTAATATAGATCATTTAATTTATGGTTTGTTTGGAATTACTTATCAAAAGTATTTTGGAAGCTTTTTAGACTAAAATGTTTCTAAAATAAGTAATTATTATGGATAACTAATTTAATAAGTAGCTCCAAACATGAGCTTAATTTTCATTTTAGCAGATTATTTACCAAATGAGGCTTCAGTTCCATATGCATAGGTCACCCATGAATATTTTTCATTACAAAAATTTTATAGAGGAGCAGTTACCTATTTCAAATCTAAATTTTTCTTTACACCTATGCTATTTTAGGTTTTTTTTTTTTGGTTAGTTTGTGTTTTCTTTCACCAGATTAATTTGACTATTTTACCAACTTTTTTTTGGCTATAATCGTTCATTGCTTATGGAATTAATGCCTAATTGTGGTTGTAAGTCATCTTAGTTTTTTGTTTTTGCTGGTGGTTTTATGCTAAATCGAGTTCATTATAAATCTTGCAATAATGATTATCTGATACTGACAAACAATGAGTTAACAGATGCTGTTATGTCTTATCTCAGTTATCTGCACCCAGCCCTTTCAATCCTTCAGCTCTCACATAGCTTGCTTTTAATTCATGTCAGAACCTCATGCAGTTTGACAAAATTTTCAAATGCATTGTGATTTATCATGAAAACTTATGGGAATTGTCCAATATGATTAGCCAGAGCTAGTTACTTGATCTATCCCGCTTCCTTCATTTATAAATATCGACCAAACTAAACGATACAATGAGGATTCCAGGCCAAGATATTCCTTTATTTATAAATATCTACCAAACTAAATGATACAATGAGGATTCCAGGCCAAGAGATTCTTTAAAGTGCTCTTATCTGTATTATTTGTGTTTGCCAGGAGGAAGATTCATATCAGAATGCTGATCAACACAATCAAACGGTACGCACCCCAGATTTGAGAAGCTCTCAACATGCCCAGAATTCTCGGTCCTTGAGAAGAAGAGCTACAGATGAGAGGGTAAAACAAATGAAAGATCAGTTGATCAGGGCCAAGGCATATTTGAGTTTTGCGGCACCTGCAGCCAATACCCATTTAGTAAAGGAGTTGAAACTGCGAATCAAAGAACTTGAACGAGCATTGGGTGAAGCCAAGAGGGATTCTGATTTATCGAGAGGGTATGCTCTATTCTATGTGCCACTTATAAAGATGATGAGTGATTGAGTGTATTTCAGCATTCCCTTTAGTTTAATCCTGAGGCACTGAGTGCTTGACCATTTCTATGCATTTGTTGATTAAACTCTCGCCCTTTTCTTACCTTAGATGAAAAATTCACATGAGACTGACAAACGCATAATAAATCAGGACTGGGGAAACTGAAATGTGCAGGGATGCTCTATCCTTATGCCTATTAAATTATTTGATAATGTTATGCTGTTTCCCTCAAAATGGAGAATGCTGCAATAGATCAGTTGTCTTCGATCATGAGGCCATATGTGTAAAATCTAGTGTGTTTTTTTAATAGTGCTTTACAGAGATCAAAAAACATGGAGAGCACCTTGTTGAAAGCTAGCCATGTCTATCCAGACTGTTCTGCCATAGTTAAGAAGCTACGTGCAATGGCACTAAATGCTGAAGATCAATTTCGAGCACAAAGGAGTCAAGCCAATTTTCTCACTCAGCTTGCTGGAAGAACAACACCCAAGGGTCTCCACTGTCTTTCTATGCGGCTCACAGCAGAGTACTTTGTATTGCCGCCTGAGGAACGAGAGTTTGCTAATCAGGAGAAGCTGAATAATAAAGACCTTTTTCACTACGTTGTCTTCTCCGACAATGTCCTTGCAGCCGCAGTCGTTGTGAACTCCACAGTCTTGAGTGCTGAGGTGATCATCATTGTCCAATTGATTCTTTATTTTCTTTGGTTGGCTCTGCTAATAATATCTTCCTTTGTGCCTCCCTTGGGGATTAAGTTTTTATTACTAAGAAGCGGTTTTCATCATCAAATAATGGGATCCATGACAGTGATTTAAATACCTGACCAGGCTGACTGGCTTAACCAGCAACCTGTACTGAACTAACCAAAACTTAAAATATTAAACCGGCCCAACAAAACTGTGGTCAAGTGTTTTTTACCATGATTTTGCCTTTTCTTATAATTTTGGTTGGTATTTTTTTTTCTTATTTTCCCCCTGCTTTATAGGTAATCAACCTATGATATTTAGCAGGGACAGAGCTAAGTAGACCTCTATGTTGTCACCTGACACCATAGAATTCTACATTTGTATATAATTTGTAGTTAAGCATACTGAGCTTCAAAACTTTTGCAGAGAAGCGGTACACCTGTTCTATACTATAAACTAGATGCCAGACTTGAGTCTCTGCCTTAGCTCTAATTTTTCATTGTCGTTCTTAAAATACTTCATGATATTCTTGAAGACACTCGAAGCATAAGCCATCTGCAGAAAATTGGGGCACCGATCCCATTACAAGCTAATGACCATATATTTTATATTTTGTATTATTAGATTATTGTTATGCTGTTATAATTATTATTCGTGGTCTCATAGTTATTTTCTCATAGTTTTTTACTTCTGAAAAAGGCTATAAAGAGCCAAAAAAAATTGTACCTATTTGTTGTCTTTGATAGTGCACTATTGTTAATTGTTGTTGACGAGAGTTTGTTAACAGGTTTGGTCGAACAACTTTTTAAAATTTTGATCATAACTTTTATCTATCATATAAAATTTGGAGTGTGTAATTTTTGATTAATGTATTATTTTTAAACAATGTAATGTAATATATTTTTAAATTTTATGTTTTGTATTATTATTTATTATTATTATTCACAGATATATAGTTGAATAATATCCCATGACACCATGGTACAGAAGACCTGGCGTCGTTGGTTATATTATTTACTCTCCACTACCTAAACAACTACTTTTTACTATTATTGTTATATGTAATATTGTTAATTTTAACTATAAAAGTCAGGTTGGACAGTGGTCATACCTGTTGAACTGCTACCCAAAGCCTTGTTTGAGTCAATTTCTGGTCTGATATTTAAAACACTGATCCATAACCCACAAATATCTCACCTGAACCTTACCAACGGAAGGATCCATGCTGATTTGTGTTGTATCAAGCCAGATCTTTCAATCTCTATTCTCTCATGTACTGCCTGGCATCATCATGTGATTGGATGATTTCAAGGCATTTGTTGGCTAATGCATTGTTTCATCATTCCTATTCTGCAATTGATGACGACGGATGGAGTGTGCTATGTTGCATGTATGAAGTTTTATGATCACAGGGCTAATGTACTTACATCTTTCTTCATTTTGACCATGCTAGTAGGATGACTTGACTTCTGAAATGCAATGGAAAAGAGGACTTGCGGCAATTTTTGGTTTGTTGAATTTGTGGTGGCAAATATTTCTTGTTTATATGAAATAGATTCTTTTCCTGAATTGCAGGAACCAGAGAAGATTGTCCTTCATGTGGTCACTGATTTTCTCAACTTCCCAGCCATCTCAATGTGGTTTTTGTTGAACCCTCCTGGAAATGCCACTATCCAAGTCCTGAATGTTGACAGCTTAAGCTGGTTATCTGCCAAGTATGCAGCTATGCCTGAGAGGCAAGACTCCCTTGACCCACGATATTCTTCTCAGCTTAATCATCTTCGTTTCTATTTGCCTGAAATCTTTCCTCAGCTGGACAAGGTTGTATTTCTTGACCATGATGTGGTGGTTCAAAGGGATTTATCGGATCTTTGGAGTGTTGATATGAAAGGAAAAGTTAATGGAGCAGTGGAGACATGCCGTGAGGGTAAAGTGTCATACAGGCATATGGATATGCTTATCAATTTCTCAGATCCACTGGTTTCTGAGAGATTTGATGTTAATGCATGTACATGGGCTTTTGGGATGAATGTGTTTGATCTAAAACAGTGGAGGCTTCAAGGTTTATCTGAGAAGTACCACAGATTCCTCCGAATGGTAACATTTTATTTTTGCTTTTCCTTTTGCCTTTGGATATGCATTGCCTGCATTTTTTTTATCGTGGGTAGTCTATCTGGATACTTCTGTCTTTCGGTGCCTAACTCTCCAGATCATTCTGAAAAGGAAAATGAAAATGAAAACCTAGTAACTCTACCCCTCCATGAAAAAATGAAAGGATGATTATTGGTCTGGGGTAGTTTTCCATTGGACTAGATGAGGGCACACACCATATTTAGCCATAGTCAGTTCGTGAAACTTAGCCTTGCAAATGATATTGTGCTTCTAGGGCATAAAAGACTAAAAGTGCCCTGGTTGCATGTTCAATCTTTCAATACCCTTCAATCATGTTATTTATTATTGTGCTGCTTGCACAAACACGATCTCAAAGGAGAATGCTGATGCGTGTTTTAATTCACTCTACTGCTGTTGTTGCAGGGTTATGAAAGACCTTTGTGGTTGGCTGGAAGCTTGCCATTGGGCTGGGTGACCTTTTATGAGCAGACTCAGCCATTGGATTCTAAATGGCATGTCCTCGGTTTGGGTTATGAGACGGGGGTGACACAGGAGGACATTGATCGAGCCGGAGTTATACACTATGATGGAATCATGAAGCCTTGGTTGGACATTGCAATCAGAAAATACAAAGGCTATTGGACCAAATACATGAACTTTGACCATCCTTACCTGCAACAATGCAATCTTCACGGGTAAAACAATAGGGCAGCTTATGAGAGAGTATGGATAGACATAGAATTGATATTGCAGTGCCTGGGCACAAGGTTGTTGCCTGATTGGTTCTCATGACGCAAACATATGCAGAGGACTGATGTTCAACGAATATGAGAGTCAGACCATTGTTATCAACCACGTCGCAGCAGTTAGCATTTCATTCTTTCACACATCATAAAGTTGATTCATTCATTCTATATAATGATATTCTTTGTAAATTTGTGGGCGATACCTCTTGCTTTTACCTTTTTTCAATAGAAATTTCCATTCTGGCCACAAACATTCTAAGAGCGGAGCCACATTACAAAAAGGGAAAGGGAGACGTAGAATAAGGAATTATTCGAGGAAATTTTGTAGCCCCAGTTCTCGGTGCATGTATATACTGCAAGTCCAGAAGGACAATTGATAGATTATCTACTTTAGTTTTAAAATGAATTAGCACTCTACTTTGCTCGAGCATTTGCTGCACAGTGAACGTTGATAATTCCCTCGACTTTTCAGAATTATGCACATGACCGTGTGATTCGTATCGATGGAAATACGCTGTTGTATATTGAGACTTGTAATCATAAATTGGGGTTCAATAGTGACCTCATTTAGGAGAAGTTGCTCATAATATGGCCAGTGATAAAACTAACTATACTTACAGTCTTATTAATTCCCAAGTTCCGTCTCGTTGAAGTTTGAGGTCCCAGAACGAAATGGCCGACTCACATTGTAGCTTGCTTATGAGTTATGCCGACCTTGGTTCTTCATGGTGGGCCCTCGTTCTCATGTGACACTGGTGGCTTGTGGATGACATAACACGTGGAAGCAAGTGGTTGGGTATCTCTAGATAAAAGATAAGTATAATTCATCAATTTATCCACGATATGTATGGTGGAACCGTTGCTCTTGGGTTTTGCTCCAACAACATTAAGCGACATTTTTAACGAACCTCCAAGTTTTGTAGGTAGAGCTCCTTCTCCAACATCAACACAACTGAAATAGAAATGGCCGCCATCACCGCCGGCTCCTCCGCCTCATTAGTTGCACGTGCCGGTCTCGTGCACAATGGAAGAGTTGGAGTCTCTTCTTCTCCCGTTCTTGGTAGGCATCAATACTACTATTATCTGCTTTAATATGATCGACTAGGCCAATGATTCAACTAATTCTATTGGTCTGCAAATCATAAAGATAATATTATACTAAGAAACAACGTATGACTCATATAAAGTTGAAGCTAGTTAAGTAGATTTATTAGTGGATAGCTTATTTTCATGATCTGATTTTAAGAGATTACGAAAGAAATTACTTAATTTCATGATTGGCTACAAACATGCACACTTTGACACTTCATTTGGAACGGATAAAAATTATAGAATTTTTATATATAGTTGTACATCTTTTCTGTTGAGTTTCAAGCAATAGAAATGAAATTCTAAATGTATAGGATTAGAAACCGATTTTCAGTTCCAATTCCATTTCAATTGATTTCATACCAAATAGGCTATAAAGTATATAATAAAACAATGAGTAGCATTCAGAGTGTTATGTTATGTATGATTTATACGAAAGGAATTTATCAATTATTCATACCTCTTGCCGGCGTTTCTGATAAACACAAAAGCATGTATTACAGGGTTGCCAGCAATGACCAAAAGGCCTAGAGTGTATTGTTCTATGGAGTCGAAGTCATCGTCAACCACACAAGAGAATATCTCAATCAAGGGTATGAGTGCATCGTTCCTTGCGGCAACAGCGGCCACAATGGTGTCAAGCCCGGCTGCCATGGCTCTGGTTGACGAGAGGATGAGCACCGAAGGAACTGGGCTTCCATTTGGTTTAAGCAACAACCTCCTTGGTTGGATCTTGTTGGGTGTTTTTGCACTCATTTGGTCTTTTTACACCGTCTACACCTCCGGCCTTGAAGAGGATGAGGAGTCTGGAATGTCTCTCTAGATGGAAACGATGTTATTTTGTAATTTGCTATATGAAATGAGGTTACGTGATGGAGGAAGTTCCTCTAATTTTATTTTTTTGTTTTTTCATATGAATTGAGGACCAAACTATTAAATTGTGATATGTATATCGATTTCGAAGAAGAAATGAATGAATATTAATATATGGTTATATTATTGATTGTTCTGTTGAAAGCTTGAAGCTTCTGCTGCTTATCTATTTACTCATGTATTATTATTCTTCCGTAATGGCATCCGACAAGATCTTTATTCCGAGTCACTTATTTTGAAAAGCCACAAAAGATTAAAAGTAAATTCAAAGTCAATATATGGCGTGTTGCACTGACATATATGGATATGCATATCAATTTCTCAGTTCCACTGGTCTCTTAGAGATTTGATGCTAATACATGTACATGAGCCCAATACATGTACATGAGCCTTTTGGGATGAATGTGTTTGATCTCAGAAGTACCACAGATTCCTCCGAATGGTGAAATATATATCTGCTCTGCCTTTTGTCTTCGGACATGCAGTGCTTCACCAAGGAGTCTATCTGCGTACTTCTGTGCCTCACTCGCCAGCTCATTCTGAAAAGGAAAAGAAAACTACGTACCCCCCTACCTCATTAAAAAATGAAAAGAGGATCATTGGTCTGAGATATTTTTTTCACTGAACTAGACGAGGGCACATACCATATTTAGCCATAGGGTCCTTTGCTTTGAAAAAGGTGTCGTCCTCTAGCTCACTCCTCAGGAGTAAGTGAAACTTAGGCTTGCAAATGCCGCTGTGCTTCGAGGGCAGAAAAGTACCCTGGTTGCATGTTCTATTATTGTGCTGCTTGCACAAACACGGTCTTGCAGGGGAATGCTTATGCTCGTCTAAATCGGTGAATATGAAAAGGGAACAGACCGGACCGATCAACTCAACCAATCTGACGGAGTATTTAAAGGGTCACCGACATACAAATATCCGGTTTTAAAATTTGGTATACCAATGAGATAAAACCGATTGTATAGGATCTATGAATCAAAACGTGGTCGTTTTGAAACTCTATGTATAGGGAAATCAAAGTTGTATGAACCGGTTGGACTAGGTAATACCAAGGTCATAATGGGTTAAGTATCAAATCAAGCTATCTTTTGTCAAACTACGGTCGGATCAGTTGGACTATATATTGGTCGGTTCACCAAATTAATTTTTAATTTGGTATTTAAAAAACTAGTTTTAATTCATTTTTTTGTTGTTGTAGGGTTATGAAATACCTTTTGTGGACAAGTTGGAAGCTTGCCATTGGGTGGGATCACCTTTTACAAGCAAACATAGCCATCTTATTTTACATCACAGTGCATCACTATAGTTCATTTAATGTTCTCCTATGCCACCCCTCTCATAGCCAAAATCAAGGGCATATCATAGGAGAACATTGAATGAGTTTTAGTGATACACTATCATAGAATCATTATGAAGAGACCAACTAACATAATTATAACCAATTAGCCAAATGGGTTGTCTAAAACATGTTCATTTCCATAGAATATATGAAGCAATATTTAGTTTCATCATTATCATTGACACTTTGAAATGGAAAACAAATTGACCACGAATTTATACCATCCAAAAACAGACTAGAACACGTTTAAGCCCCAAGACACACACACACATAGTCAAAAATTGATTCTTTGTGGGAAGGATCTTGGAAAAAATTAAGAAAGAAGCCTTAGATTTTGGAAATGAGGAGAATTAATCTCCATGAAAACAAAGAAAGAGGAAGAGTAAATGCAATAGAAGAAAGGGAGGAGAGCAATCAAACAATCAAGATCATGGAAACAATCTCATTGCCGCATGAGTGGAAAGAGAAGAGAGACATGATAAGTAAGAAAATAAAACAAAAGGGTTAGGGTTTCCTAAAGGAAGCCTTCGCCTAAAAAAAAAAGGACCAACAAGATGTAAAACACTAGGTTGAGGACTTAGGTATTGGTCCAAGACTCAATTTAGTCCACAAATTTAAATAAGAGAGCATGAGAAAACAATTATCATATAAGCTTGGGGGATGTAATTGAGTCATACCTCTTCTAGCTTAATGGATGGGAGGATTGATCAAATGCAACCAAAATTAAGGTTTAATATTAATGGGGTTTAAAATTATTTATCATCATAAACCATACACACCCACACTACCGTGTTCTAATGTCATAATATGAATACAACAACAACAACAACAATTATAGTAGTAGTAGTAGTAGTAGTAGTAGTAGTAGTAGTAGTAGTAATAATAATAATAATAATAATAATAATAATAATAATAATAATAATAATAATAATAATAATAATAATAATAATAATAAGAGTTAGTTATTGAGTTTGGCTACCTATGAGCTAATAGCCCTCAAGCTAATTACTTAGGAATTACAAAAATAAATACTATATGATCTTAATTTTTCAAAACTTGACATATTGTGCTCAATGCTCTTTGATCTAATTCAACTTCCTAATCATCCCTAGACATAAAACACAAAATTATCAGAATGTGTTGGAAATAAACTTAGGTATTTTAAGATTGGATTGAGAATGTCATTTGACATGGCAAGGTCTGTATCATCCCTCCTTCTTTAAAGAGTTTTATCCCAAAAAATTGCACAACGTCAACAAAATATGATAGGCTAGACATTGAAAGGAGGATCTATTGCATCATATTTGTCGGAGAGATCATTCTTGTAAGTATTGTCATCCACCCTTTATAAGATCGTGAAAGGACCATCATAATGTGTGTCAAGCTTGTCCTTTTGATCGGTTAGAAATCAATCCTTTTTAAGTTAGACCCGCATAAGGTCACCTAGTTGAAATAAAATAAAAAAATTGTGTCAATTAACATGCCTGACTATTTGGTAATTTTTTTTTGCTTTACAACAAACTCATAATTTTCCTTGATGAATTTAGGGCATTTCTCAGTATTGAAAGATGTGAATTGTGATAGGAGTAATGGACATAGGCCTAGGAGTGTGAAGGGATTAAAGCATATACCAACTTGAATGGAGATTTGCCACTAAGAGAGTGGAGAGTTCGCTTGTAAGCAAATTCAATGTGTGGTAGGTTAGATTCCCACCATTTAGAATTGTTGTATAAGGTGGCTCTAAGAATGTTAACCAAGGTATGATTGACCACCTCAGTTTATACTTTGATTTGATAATGGAAAAAGTCGAGACAAGGAATTTGATACCTATTTTTTCCCACAAAATCTATAAAAAGTGAGGGATAAATTTTACATCCTAATTAGAGGCAATAATCTTAGAAAACCCATGGATTTTAACAACATAATGGAGGAAGTAGATGGCAATAACGGTGACATCGTTAGTTTTGTTGCAAGAGGCAAAATATGCCATTATCAAAAGACAGCCAACAACTACCATGATGGAATCTTTATTTCTAATAAGTATTATATATATATACCTTTTTATTCATCTAATTTCAAACGAAATAAAAATAATATTCATCCCAATTTATTTAAATTAAATTAATATTATTTAAATAATATTTTAAAATATGTATCCTAATTTAATTTTTTTTATAAAAATAAATTTTAATATTTGTCCTTAATCTTTCGTCGCAATTCAGACAAATTTAAACCAAGGCTACATTGGGGTTTGGGACGTTTCAACACTGAATTTATTAATTCCCAAGGGCGTTTCTTTGAGGTCAAATGACCGAGCGATGTTGTAGCCTGCCGCTGAGTGAAGTTGGATCCTCTTTGCGGAATGCGGACCACCTTGCCGGTTGACCTTGGATCTTCTTTGCGGGCCCTCGTTCTCACACGACGCTGGTGGCGTGTGGATAACGGAACACGTGGAAGCAAGTAACTGGCTATCTCTAGATCGAAGATATAATTCATCAAATTATATCCATCATCTGTATGGTGGTACCTTGCTCTTGTGTTTTTCCGTTTTGTTTCAGCAACGTTAATCTACAATAGTAGCCGAGCCGAGCCGAACCTCCGAGTTCCTTCTCCGACACCAACACAACTGAAATAGAGATGGCCACCATCACCGCCGGCTCCTCCGCCTCATTGGTCATATGCGCCGGCCTCGTGCACAACGGCAGAGCGGGAGCCTCTGCTTCTCCTGTCCTTGGTAAGCATCGATACTGTTGTTCGCACATCATAAAGATGGTTCGTTTTCTACTAAGAAACGGTACAGTGAGTGCTCATTTAATGTTGAAGCCAATTGATTTAAGAAGAGTTATTACTTGATTAGTTATTTTCATGATCTGTTCCTAAGAGATTTGGAAAGCAATCGCTTAATTTGATTAGCTACAAACATAGAGGCTTTAAAGTATATAGTAATGAAACAATGAGCAGTATTGATTTTTTTTTGTTTTTTGGTATATGATTTATACAGAAATAATTTATCAAAATTTCATATGTCTTGACTGCGTTTCTGATATATATATATATATATATATGTATGTATGTATGTATATAAAATCATGTACTTCAGGGCTGCCGGCGATGACCAAAAAGCTGAGGGTACACTGTTCAGTGGAATCCAAGTCATCATCAACCACCCAAGAGGACATCTCAATCAAGGGTAAGAGCGCATCATTCGTTGCGGCAGCAGCTGCGGCGATGATGTCGAGCCCAGCCGCCATGGCTCTGGTCGACGAGAGAATGAGCACCGAAGGAACCGGGCTACCATTTGGTTTAAGCAACAACCTACTTGGTTGGATCTTGTTGGGCGTTTTTGCACTCATTTGGTCCTTTTACACCGTCTACACCTCCGGCCTCGAGGAGGACGAGGAGTCTGGAATGTCTCTTTAGACGGCGTAAACCGTGGCGGGGGGAGCGCCTCGAATGCATTTATTATATGATTACCTGAAATGCGAATCAAACTATTGAATTGTGATATGTATATCAGTTAGTTTGATGTAGAAATGAAAGAATATATTTCTGATTATCTTTATGGAGCCGTTGTATACTCGGTGCTTCTACTACTGTATTTGTTCATGCATTGTTCTTCCGTGTTATGGTATCCGGAAAGATTTTAATTTCAAAACAATTAAACGTTGAAAAGCCACAAAAAAATAAAAATAAATTATATGTGCAATACGAATAATAAATTATCCAAAACATATATTTTTTTTATTATTAGTAAATAATTTTATTAGCTTTAGAGGCAAAAGGGATGTCGCAACCATCATCGCACATCACTTTCCCGCCTTCTAAAGAGGGCATTGAAGAATTTGACAGTTTCATAAGCAAACCTTGAGAAGATTACAATGGACAAAATAAACACATCCACTCGCTTACAATACCTCATGACAAACCGATTCTACCATCACCTACCTCTACCTGTATAGACTTGCAACATGTATTCAATGCTGTAGGAACAATATCGTTGCATTATACGTAGTAAAATATAAACGAAATTAGCAAACAGAGAAAAGACTTATCATAGCGTTCGATGTGCAACAAGAAGAACCACTACCTTAAAGTAAATTGCAGTTAGATCTCCGGTGTAGTTATGTCGCCTGTTCGACCCCAAGGTTGACACAACGCCTCCCGTTCATATACACTTAAGAATAACAGACTTGGACTATACAGAACTTTGCTCAGAATTGTGTTGTAAAAATTGGGAGTTGAGGAAACAACGTTCGAAAGTTCGGAAAAAAAAAAAATCCTCTTGCAAATGAATCCAAAACCTCTCTTTAAAATGAGAAGGTCAGCGATGCACAACGGTAACAAATCCAGGAAAAATGTTGGCATTCCTCCCATATAATTTTTTTTTGACAAAAGAAAATAAGTCTGACTGGATCAATGAGCCATATTCAACCCGGATCGGACCGATAGAGTACTTGTTTGGTCCAAAGTCCAATCCAAAACCACCAACAAAACTCAACCCATATCATCAACTCAAACATGTCATAAGAAGAAGGATAATATCTGGAGTAAATATTATTCTTCATCCACTGATGGAACAGCTAATTTTATAAAAATCAGTGGTATAAGCCAAACTAAAGCTTTGCAATTACTCCAACAAATGCCACTCTCTGTTGTTTGGCACAAAAAAAAAAACCCCCAAACACCCAAACTATTATCCACCTACCGATCATGAGCCTGCTATGAAACTACCTATGCCAATCATAAACAAAAGAAATACACCTGCTACTGTCGTCCAACTCCCCAGCAATGTCTCCCAAGGAAGCCCCGACCCACCCTTAGTCATAAATTAAGTACTCCCGTATCTACCTTCACCTGCATGCATAGTGAAATTCACTTCTTATAGTACATCTAATCAATGAAGGCCTGCTCCCTTCTAAGTCCTAATTTAGCAAGCGGATCTGCTACCAGTGTTTGGACTCATGGTTTTTGTACACAACCTGGAACTCGTGCCAAATCAGCTTCATACCGCTGATAAAGTTGAGGTGGTAAGCAACAAGCCATGGACCCTCATCGTGATAAAAATAATGAGAGACTATGTTGCTTGGTGGAAGGGAAGTCATAATCAACAAAACAAGAAAAGAGAATATCACTGCACCAGCCGGGAATCGAACCCGGGTCTGTACCGTGGCAGGGTACTATTCTACCACTAGACCACTGGTGCGCCTATGGAGACGCTATCATAGCTAAAATGTTTAATTAGTATTGTGGGACCGATCAGTAATCCACTACCGTCAAGCAAACTGGGTCTAAGTACCTATATGATGGCAGCCCAAAACAAGAGAGCGTCTAGTTCCTTATTAATTGGGCCGAAACCTTTCGTCTTTGTGTGGCTGCCACACTCCTTCCGTAGCACCTGACCCGGCCACCTGCATTTCTACTCCCACATCTCTCGTTGTCCCCTCCAAATCTCCATTGTTGACGCTTGCATTTCTCTCTCATCTTCTTCAACGATGTTCGCTCGCCGAGCAGCTCAACGCGTCTCGGAGATTCGTCAAATTTTTCGCCAATCCCATCGTCAGGTAGTCTCCTGTTGTTCTGTGGCTCAATTTATTTATTCTTCTTTTTACTTCCCCACCCCCTCTTACTCTCTTTAAGCTGGACATTAGATTTCTATTTCCCTCGCAGGCTACTACTCGATCACTCTCGACTGCACTCAACTACGTGAGTTTTCGCTTGATCATATCAAGTCCATCTCCAATTTCAGAATCGTTGTTATGATTTTGTCTTTGTGTATTGAATTCTGTTGATTCGATGTCTTGGTGGCATTGCAGCATATCGATAAGCCTGACAACAATCCCGATCTTCCATGGAAGTTCAGTGAAGCGAATTCAAAAAAGGTAATGGGAGATTCTTATCTGCGAGCGTTGTTGTAGTTGTTGGAATGTTATGATCTGATAGACTGAATTCAATGCCTAATATGTGCCATTTGTTACGTGTTGAGGTTTGAAAGGCTTCATGATATGATTTTATTTATTTGTTTTTAAAAGGATTCGCTAGCTACCTCAATTTGACATATTGATTGTTGAACGCCATTGGAGGAAGTTGAACCATTTTTTGTGTTAATTTTGTAGTGTATGTCTGTGTCCGCGCCTCTGTGTTGTATTCTGTAGTAGTGAACGGAGAAATAGCAGGTGTAGATTCTGTGCATCTTATAGTATGAAAATTATATCCTATGCATTTTGGAGTTGGATTGGGGAAATACTAATTTCTAGTCTACTTTGATGGACCTTTGATTGTTTTTGTGGTGTATTTGTAATTTCGAGGTTTGCATCTGAGTTAATATTTATCTATTTGTGTGTGGGCATATTGCTATGATAGATGAGGGGCTTTATCTATAATCTTTTACTCCTCATTTACCTTGACCAAAAGAAAATCTTTATTTTCAGTGGCCTGAGCTATCTTAATGTGGGTGTAGATCCCGTCTGTTTTGTGTAGAGTGACTCTTTTATTGATCCATTAACTCATGGATCTGTCTGGCATAGAGAATGATGATCCGCAAAAGATGCAAATCATGGTGGTACCACAGCTTCTCCAAGCCCTTGTCTTATATGACCGAGTCATCAAGGACTATAATGCTGCTCTGTTTTTTCTTTTTAATTTGTGCTTCTTACACTAATTTCTATATTGAATAATTAATGGCGACACATAGATACATCCAGATTATTTATTAATGAATAAAGACAGTAAAGAAAGAGATTAGAATGTTTATGATTTCTTATCCAGACTATAATGCTGCATTCTTGAATGTATGCAAGATTTCAAGCTCCTTCTCAACACCTAAAAAAGAGAAGAAAGGGGTAACAAAAATGTATGAAAGAAATTCGGTTCCCACACTCGTTTCATCATAGTGGAAGTAGTTTGAAGAAAGGAAATTAGGATATATATTGATTTGTTGACTACAATGATTTTTCTCAGTTACATTAATCTTTGATGAACACAATTATGTGTACAGGTGAAGGAGTTACTGTCTAATTACCCATCTAACTACAAGCAGTCAGCAGTTATTCCTTTGCTTGATCTTGCTCAACAACAGCATGGAGGTTGGCTTCCTGTTTCAGCCATGAATGAAGTATGTCAACGTTCTGTTTTTTGATTCTTCACCATTTGACATTATCTTCTTCTATCTAGATTGATTTGAAAGCTTTCTTAGCTAGCTATAGATAGTTTAATTCAGCCAGTTCCATTGTCAATATTTGGCAAGGGAAAATTTCTCATTCGTACTGATATGGGTGTTGAAAAAGCTGCATCATTGTTAGAGTTCTTGACTTTATTCTTACTTGTACACCATAAGGCTGGAGAGAGTACCGAGCTTTAGCAAGACTTTTGGCTTGCTTGATGATTCTGTTTATTTAATGGCATTTGTTGACCACAGTTTGTACTTGGTTCATTTTTGGTGGTTTGAGATTTTCTTGGTGTCTTACTTGTAAATTTATGCTGACATGGGTGTTGAAAAAGCTGCATTCTTGTTAGAGTTACTGACCTTGTACTTATTTGTCTGTCCTAAGGCTGGAATGAATAGCAAGACTATAGGTGTGGAAATATTGAAACAAGTTGAATCTTGTTATTATTTGATGCTCTTGTTCATTTAATGGCTTTTGTTGACCAGATTTCATACTCGGTTCATTTTTTTTTTGTGGTACAATATTTTCTTGGAGCATCATACCCGTAAATGCAATGAACCACTACTGCTCAAAACATATATCTTTTGTTTTAATGGTCTCATCTAGTCTGGAATCCTAGCTGACCTTGCATGAAATAGTTGATATTGTCTTTTGCTATTTTCTTGTTACAAGTGTTCTTTCGTTCTATTTGGTATTTCTCAACATGTTTTTAAACTCTGCTCCCTGGATTGAAGAAATGAGAATTCTGACCATGGGAAGCGATCCTTTGTTTTTGGCGGACATTCTGCAGGAGTGATAATTATTTTGGAGTTGCTGATCTTTGAAATGTGTGAACTTGTACAGGGAACCAATTTTAGGATCAGGATGTATGAAAGTTTAGGGCAGATTTAAAAGTATGACTGATGTGGAAGATCATCACCAAACAATCTTCAACATTTCCAGGAACTCTTTCTATAAGCCTCAAGTATAGCAAAAGTCTCCAAAATCTCGGATGATATAGAAATTGATAAGGATGTCAACAATCCCTTGGAAGGTGGCAAGATCTAATCCTTCTAAAGAAAAATTTTCTATTTCTCTATAGAATACTCTTTACTACTCTCCAAAGCTCTCAATTGAAGAAGGAGAAGAGAAGAAGAATGAACACACACGTTTCTAGTGTTGCTCTCTCTTTCAAAAATCATATGAACTCAACATAGCATAGCGAGATCAAGGTGTACAAGCCTCATATATACATGCATGGTACAAGCATATATTTAAATAGTTACAATGACAATTTACAAGTATTACATAGTATATAACAAAATAACAAAGCTACACAAATTTTAATAATATAATACATAGATTTAACATATGTAGTTTGACTTTGTGTCTTGTAGCCTTGTTCTTTCTTACACTTTGTAATCCTTGTAATGCCATTGTCATTGTCTTGGACATCAAAGATCTTTAATAGCACGAACCTCTTGCTAACATATACAATACTTGCAAGAATTACTTGGTAAAACATTAGAAGCATAAGAATTTTCAAGCACAATGGGTTCCATCTATGCTAATTCATTTTGTTTTTCATCCTTTGAAGAATAAGATTGAGAGTAATTTAGAAATGCTTCTGCATCATTCTCTTCTTGCAAAGAAGAATTTGCCCTCAAATTAGCATCACTATAGTAAAGTGATAAATCACCAATGTTGAAAGTCCTAGATACTCCTCCATAATGTTCAGACAATTCAAGTTCATATGCGTTATTTCCAAATTTTCTTAAAATTTTGAATGACCCATCAGCTTTTAGTATTAGTTTACTCCTTCTTAAGTTTGAAAATCTTTCTTTTTTCAAATGCAACCATACCAAATCTCCTGGTTTAAACACTTGTTGAGTTTTGTTTTTATTTGCTTGAGCTTGGTATTTAGCATTCAATTTTTCAATGTTGTCTTTAATTTGTTGATGAAGTTTCTTAAAGAATTCGATTCTTTCCTTAACATTATACCTTTTTATATCTCCTTTTTTAAATGACAACAATATCAATGGGTAGATAAGGATTAGCCCCATAGACAACCTCAAAAGGACTCGATTGAGTTGTACTAGAAGAACTCCTATTGTATGTAAATTCAGTATGTGCAAGCTTTATATCCCAATCTTTGGTGCTCTTATTCACTAACCCTCATAGCAAAATACCTAGAGTTCTATTAGTCACTTCAGTTTGACCATTTGTTTGAGGATGATGAGAAATTCTAAACAACAACTTAGTACCTATCATGTGCCAAAGTGTCTTCCAAAAGTAGCTCAAGAATTTAACATATCTATCTGATACTATACTTTTGGGAACTCCATTTAACCTTACTATTTCTTGGAAATATAAATCTGCTACATGTGTTGCACTATTAGTCTTATTGTTAGGTATGAAATGTGTCATTTTTGAATATCGATTTACTACCACAAGAATAGAATCTTTACCCTTTTGTTTCCTTGGTAAACCCAAAATGAAATCTATGCTAATACTTTTCTAAGGTTGATTAGGCACTGGTAAAGGAGTATACAAATCCTTATTGAATAAACTTTTACTTTTTTTGACAAGTCACGCATCTTCCAATAATAGCTAGTATTACTTTTATCATTCGTGGCGGGTAGAAGTTTTCTTGTAGTATTTCCATGGTATTATGAACTCCAAAATGACCAGCAATACCCCTCATGTACTTCTTTAACAAGTAAATTACGCACAGTAGAATGAGGTATACACAACCTATTAAGTTTGAAGAGATAGTCATCTTGTAGTAAATAATTACCACAACTACCATTCTTTTTGCACGCATTATAGATGTCAACAAAATCTTCATCCTTATCATATAGTTCCTTTAATATCTCAAATCCCAGTAACTTAAACATCCAACATGACTAATATCATGGATCTTCTAGACAAAGCATCTACCACAACATTTTCTTTACCATCGAAATGCTTGACAAAAAAATGAAGGATTGTAAGAAACTAACCCATTTTGTATGCCTCGGACTAATCTTCTTTTGCCCATGGAAATATTTTAAACTCTCATGGTTCGAATGCAAAACAAATGGCTTAGGCCTTAGGTAATGACTCCATGTTTCTAGACTTTGTATAATGGCATAGAACTCATTGTCATATGTGGAATAGTTGAATCTCGCTCCATTTAATTTCTCACTAAAAAATGCAATAGCTCGTTTTTCCTAGGAGAGTACACCTCCTATACCTACCCCACTTGCATCACACGTAACCTCAAATAATTTTTCAAAGTCGGGTAAAGCTAGTACTGGTAAATTGCATAGCTTATTCTTCGAAGTTTTGAAGGCCGTAGTTGCATACTTACTCTAATTAAATTCACCCTTTTTCATGAATTGGGTTATCGGTGCGGCAATAGAAGAAAAATCCTTAATGAATCTCCTATAGAAACTTGTCAAACCATGAAAACTCCTCACTTCATGGATATCCTTAGATGTCGGCCAATCCTTAATAGCCTCAATTTTTGTGGGATCAACTTTAATATCTTCGCTAATCATTACATAACCAAGGAAAACTATACTCGAAAGCATAAAATCACATCTCTCTATTTTTCCAGAGAGTTTAGTCTCCCTCAGCTTATCAAATTATTTCCTTAGATGAATAAGATGGTCATGTTCAATCCTATTATACACAAGTATATCATCTAAGTACACCACGATGAAAATTCCAATAAAAGGTCGAAGAACTTCATTCATTAGTTTCATAAATGAACTCGGTGCATTACATAAGCCAAAAGGCATCACCATCTACTCAGAAAGACCATATTTTGTTTTGAATGCAGTTTTCCACTCATCCTCTTCTCTTATTCTCATCTAATGATATCCGCTACTCAGATCAATCTTAGATAATACTCGTGCTTCACATAACTCATCTAATATATCATCCAATCTTGGCATTGGAAATCAATATTTGATAGTGATATTGTTAACAACCCTTGAGTCGATACTCATGCACTAGGTACCATCCTTTTTAGGGACAAGTAATGCAGGCATACAACATGGACTCATACTTTTCTTCACATACCCTTTTCTTATGAGCTTTTGTATTTGTTTTTCTAACTCCTTATCCTCCTCTGTATTATATTGATATGCAGTCCTATTAGGTAAGGACACTAAGGTATTAAATTTATGGCATTTCTTATCCTGTTTTAAGCGGCAATCCAGGTGGTAATTCATTAGGAAAATTATCGTGATACTCATCAAGGAGTTTATCTAATTGAGGATTATCATTATTTTTCTCCCCTTGTAGAGATTCTTTCATAACCACAATGTAACAACTTCCTTATGCTTGAATAAATTTGACCATAGCCTTTTCATGTAAGAATAAACTCTTTTTATTCTCGACTATGCTCTCATTATTGCATTTAGAAGGTTTGAGTTTATGCTTCTTTTTATCCTTCTCAACTAGATATTCATTAGTAATACCATTATGAATAGCAATTCTGTCATACTGCCATGGTCTACTTAATAAGATTCCATATGCATCCATAGGTAAAACATCACATAACACATCATGATAGTTACCAATTTTGAATGATACTAGGGTTTGTTTTATTACCTTGACTCTCTTGTTCTTATTCAACTATTGAAGAGAATAAGGCTTTGGATGTAGTGTAGCTTTCAAACCAAATCCTTAACCATCCTCCCATTAGCGACATTTGTACAAGATCTACTATCAATGATAATACAACAAACCGTATCTCTTAATCTTCCTTTTATCTTAAATATCTTCTCCCTTTGAGTAGGCTGATCGGTAGCTTGTACTTGAAGTACTTTCTCCAAGACATAACAAACACTCTCTTCTTCCTCGGATTCACTAGAAGCTTCCTCAAAAGGCTTAAATTTAGGATCTTCTTCACATGTCTCCATGGCTTCAATTTTTTGTATTGATAATACCCTTTGATTGAGACATTCGCGAGTGAAGTGTACAAATCATCGGCATTTGAAACATCGCCTAGTAGAGACTTCATTCACTTTATTTTTGTCTTTCTCCTCTCTAGTAATTCATTGTTTTTTATCAAGATTGGTAGAAGTTGAAGTACTCGATCTAAATTTTGTAGCTTGAGTACTTGAGTAATACTTTGTAGATGAAGTACTTTGTTTAGCATGAAGCTTAGTGGATTTAATTTGTTTTTTAAATCTTAGGGATAGTTTAATCATGTCATCTAAAGAATCATATTGATAAGTTTCTACCTTGTCCCGAATCATCATGTTAAGGCCTCCTAAAAATCTAGCACAAGTTTGTTCCTTTTTTTTGGATATCATATACAAGTGCCATCCTTTTAAACTCCCTAACATATTATTCGACACTTAATAGTCCCTGCCTAAGAGTAATCAATTTAATATAGTTATTTTGTTCATACTCTTTAGGAATAAATTTCTTCCTTAGATGTTTCTTAAGTTTTTCCCAATATCATCACCAAACAATCTTCGACATTTTCTGGAACTTTTTCTATAAGCCTCAAGTATAGCAAAATCACCAAAATCTCAAATGATATAGAAATTGATAAGGATGTCGACAATCCCTTGGAAGGTGGCAAGATCTAATCCTAAGATCTTAAGCCTTCTAAAGAGAAATCTTCTATTTCTCTATAGAATACTCTCTACTACTTTCCAAAGCTCTTAATTGAAGGAGGAGAAGAGAAGAAGAATGAACACACACATTTCTAGAGTTGCTCTCTCTTTAAAAAATCATATGAACTCAACATAGCATACCGAGATCAAGGTGTGCAAGCCTTATATATACATGCACCCATGCAGGCCCCTTTCATTAACAAGCCCACTAATCAGCCCTTATTAATGAAATTAACCTCCTAATACACGGTACAAGCATATATTTAAAGAGTTACAATGACAATTTACAAGTATTACAAAGTATACAATAAAATAATAAAGCTACACAAACTTTAATAATGTAACACATAGATTTAACATATGTAGTCTAACTTTGTGTCTTGTGGCCTTGTTTTCCCTTGCACTTTGTAGTCCTTGTAATGCAGTTGTCATTGTCTTGTATATCAAAAATCTTCAATAGCATGAACCTCATGCAAACATGTACAATACCTGCAAGAATTACTTGGCAAAATATTAGAAGCATAGGAATTTTCTAGCACAATGGGTTCCATCTTCAAGTATGCTAATTTTTTTTTTGTTTTTCCTCCTTTGAAGAATAAGATTGAGAGTGATCTAGAGATGCTCTTGCATCAATGACGCAGACAAGCAATAAAACTGCGGCCGCGATTGAGGTTGAGGTCGCGGTGTCGCGAACGATATTTTATATGTCGTGGTTGTCTCAACATGATTTCTTAATTATTTTTCACAATAAATATTGGCAAATATCAGCCAAAATCAGTAAATATCGACTAATATCGGCCAATATCGGTAAAATATTGTCCGATATCCAATATCGCGGCGATAAATATGTGATTTTTTGAAACGGTCGCATTTCGGGAATTTTGCGTCGCGGCTGACCCCAAAATTGCGAAATTGTGGCCGATACGCAATTGCGGTATCGATATTTCATTGTATGGATGCAGAGTACGATAGATGTAAGCTTACAACTTGATGGCCCAAAGCTGTTTAGAAAATGATGACATGTATGATGTATAAAGTTCGTGTAGGGTTGGAAAGAGGGAAGAGTAATGGGATTAGGAGCAGGAATAGGAATAGGGAAGAGGAACTGGATTTGGAAGAGAAAGAAAGGGAATTTAGACTGGAGGAAGAGAATTTAGAGGAAGAAACAAGAAAGTAAAAAAAAATTAAAATCAATCAGTAATCACTTATTCAAATCTTAATAAAACAACATGGTTAGTACCATATAAATAGGCCAAACAATACAAAACAATAACCTAAAGTCATAACGATAAAATCAAATCCTAAAACTGCAGTGTCTATCCTAAAATGGCTATGACATGCTTGCTAAAATTATAATAAGTATTATTAACCAAAAATATAATGAGTATCATTTGAATATCTAAGTCATCTAATATAAAATAAATCTAAACAGAGGCTTGCATTGTTCTAATTCATACTTTGTTGGTGAAGACTTGAATTCAAGTTCTCTAATGTAGGATTAAGAAGTTCAAGAGAATGACACAGACTTTAGGAAGTTCCATTGTGAATAATGGTGAGAACACGTTGAGCTTGGAGTTGAATGATAAGTTATCAACCCAAGAGTCAAGCCATTGTAGATGCTAGCAGAATATCATATTGACTAATCCCTTTAAGCATTTGATTCCTCAAATACAACCGAAATCACCTTTTATCTTATGTGAAAGACTGCATTTTAGACTCTCTTCGTGAAACTCTTCATTTCGTATACAAATTTTGACTACTCATCACCCATAAGTTTCCTCACTACCATACAAAATACTAATTTGACAACATTTGCTGCAAATGTATATACCATGGAACAAATGCGAAGCATTGATAATTTACTCTTGGTAATGAAACCGGATGCGAGCATAAACGTCATCAAACTTATTTAGCCTCACAATTTTCACCAAATATCCATAATGAGAGAATAACAGACTTTGCTGCATGGTCCCTGTAGGATTTCTTTATCTCTGTTTATTGTGCAACTTTTTTTGCTGAAAAGAGGTATAATTGTGTATTAATCTGATCTATGATTGATCCAGGTGGCCAGGATAATAGAAGTTGCTCCTATCCGTGTGTATGAGGTTGCGACTTTCTATTCGATGTTCAACAGGTCAAAGGTGAGGCATTTTCTCTTCATTGCGATGCCCACATGTGCTTGTTAGTTATCTGAATGCCAACCACTGACCTAGATGGAACTTCCTCTCGTTGGCAGGTAGGTAAATATCATCTTCTGGTCTGTGGGACAACACCTTGTATGATCCGTGGTTCAAGGGAAATTGAAGACGCATTACTAAACCATTTGGGAGTGAAGCGAAATGGTGAGCTGAACATTGTGAAGGCTCATCTTTCTTCTATTACTTTGGTCTGGGATCTGCAACTGAATTATTTATGATCTACACTGCAGAGGTGACCAAGGATGGTATGTTTTCTGTTGGAGAAATGGAATGCATGGTGAGTCCCTTGTACTTGTTTTTTTTTCCTTTTATTTTTTGGGTCTTATACAAGATCAAAAGTATACTGCTTTGCTCAACCACTGTTTTATACTCTGCTGATGACGGGAAGTTATCTACTTTCAGAAATGTGTTTTAAGATTTGGGACTTTATGTTCTATGTTGTGCTCTTTTTGTGCTGTTTCTGGCTCATTTGAAATACTATGTATTCTATAAAAATCATGGGTGTACTGTAATTGCACTCTCTTGACCGCTATAAAGGCACTATCTTTTTGAGACAATTGTTTATCTTGTGTTACCTGAAGGATGATGTGAACTGACTGGAATTTATACAGGGATGCTGTGTAAATGCACCCATGATTACTGTGGCCGACTACTCTAAAGGGTCTGAAGGATACACCTACAATTACTACGTAAGTCACGCTAATCCAGTTTTCCTCATTTTTTTTTTTCTTTCCGGCTGTATAGCCATCGACCAATCCTGAATATTGATCTATGTTCGCCTTTTTAAATGCAGGAGGATGTTACACCAAAGCGTGTCGTGGAAATAGTTGAAGCTCTCAAGAGAGGAGAGAAACCTCCAGTAAGTCACCTAACTAGGAAATACTGTACCTCTGAAATTGTAGATAATGCCATTTTGATTCTCACTAAAATCCAACTTTGTAGCGTGGCACCCAAAATCCAAAACGGATCATGAGTGGACCAGAAGGAGGAAATACGACATTGTTGAGCGAACCAACGCCTCCTCCGTGTCGTGATCTTGAGGCGTGCTAATGTTGACCTGAGGGCATTCCCTATAACGCAACGGGCGGCAGGCTAGTTCTGGGATTGCAATTTGTGGTTACCCCAGAAGGACCTCATCATGGAAAAAGAAAACCAAAAATGGGAAAAAAAAAAAAAAAAACACATCCACAAAGACAGTGTAGCTTCTGGTGGATATTTAATTAGTTTCGTGGGCACATTTTCGAAAAGGTTTCTATGTGTGCCGTTCATCATGTACCAAAGCGAACAACAGGATCAATGATTTGGATCTTCATTTGACAGACGAAGAACAAGAATAATCTTTCCCCGTTGGAACTGTTAGGGTGATGCTGTATTTATCAGAATTATCTACCCTCGTACTATTTTGAACTCTAGTACTATTCAGTGAACCGTTTATCAAGAAATGAGAAGTGAGACCTAAGACCTGTTCCTCTTTTGTTTTTGGTTTTAGATTAGACGAGAAAAAATTAGTTTATATTTCAAATAATAAGAATAATTGATTTTTATATTAATTTTTTAAAAATAAGATGAAAAGAACGGAGCTAGAACAGTGGATGCAAAACTATGAGACACTAGAGATGTCAAACCTGACACGTAAGCTGTGTCCTAAATATATGAGTATTTGCTAGTGCGTTGTTAAGTAGAACTGCGTCTTAGATACGAAATATAATCCGAGGATATATGAGCAAGACTCCGACGTGAACTGACCTAGGAATTTTGATTTCGTAGATCAGGTGTATAATTTTTTTTTTTTTTATTAATTTTTTTGGTCTTTTCCGAACATGTGCCACGTATGGTAAGCTTTTTTAAGCACTCGATGTCGAGTAATATCTTATAGGTAACACTCGAATATAAACTTTTTATAACTGTGACGATAAAGTCACCAAAAATTCCTTGAATTTGAAAAAAACGCTGAGGTGAGAAGGTTAGATAATTTATATGCAAATGATGAGGAGGTTAATTAAGAGTAGTTAACGGTAGCGATAGGGGCACTATATATAAATATATAGCCCGATCATCATGGGTCCCACCGTCGACTATTCAACTCTGATGCACGGGGACGGCTGATTGGAGCCGTTTCGCGTCCCCGAAATGTCCCCGGGACGGGAAACGGCTCTGAAACGTGCGGGAAACGACCGAAAAAAAAGACGTCAAAACGACGTCGTTTTGAATTAGGGTATCGGGCCAAACACGCCATCCCGTGTTCCTTCCTGACTGCCTCCTTCCCCCCATTCGATTCAAAATTCAGAAACCCCCCTCTCCAGCTCTCCTCTCCGGCTCTCCTCTGCATGACGACGACGACGAAAAATCTCCTTCGCTATTGTTGTCGTTGTGCTCGAGCTCCAGCTGTCGCCGCTCGTTGTTGGAAGCAATAAATATCTCCGCTCATCCAGCGTCGCTCGTTGTCATTCGACCTGAGCAACCACCACCAACCACTGCCAATTCAGCCGTTGTCGTCGGTCGCTGCTCCCTGTCGGCTGCCGGTGCTTCACCCTGCTGTGCTATCGTGAATCTCAAACCACAGCCAATAATCAAATGATATAATTAATTGTGGTTAGATAAATCCTCATTTGTTTGATTTATAAACAGATAATTATTGTTATTGTATTGCTTTAATTAATTGTGGTTAGATATTATGTTAGCAATTTAAGCTAATAATCCATTAATTATGTTCAGGTATTGCTTGTTCGGACTATGGTTATTGATAATTTGGTGGTCTGCGCTACGACTAATTCGTTGTTGATATCTGCTGTGTTGGTGTATTGCGGAGTTGGTGTGTTGCTGTGATCCAGTGCTATATCGCTAATGTGTTGTTGTTTTTCGTTGTTGTTGTGTTGATAAGATTCGGTGTTGTGTTTCTGTGTTGATTCCGATTATTCGTTGATGCTTTGGTTTGAATACTGGCACAATTGGTATTGATTATTGGAATTGTGCTGTGATTCGATGCTGTGGTATTGTTTTGGTTATTAGAATTGTGTTGTGATCCGGTGTTGTGATCCGAGCTGTGGTATTGATTATTGGAATTGTGGTGTTGTTTTGCTGCGACAGCCGTCTCATGGCTTCTAGTGCTAGTGCCAGTGTTGGTTTTAGTGTATATTCTAAGGATGAAAGTGATAATCCTCTTTGGAATTATGTTACTAGAGGGGAAAAAACTAGCGGAGGGGGGACTATTTTATGGACTTGTAACTTTTGTAATCAAACAAAGTAAGGAAGTTACACTAGAGTAAGGGCTCATTTATTGAATATTCCTGGGAAAGGTATTGTAACTTGTAAGAAAGTGAGGATGGAGGATAAGATTGAAATGGAAAAGTTAGAAAAAGAGGCTGTGACAAGAGCCGATGATATGCTTCCAAAGAATGTGCCTTTACCTCGTTCAAGTGGTTCTAATTCGACAATGGATATGTCTTTTTTTAGGAAGAGAAAGGTAATTGAGAACAATCCCATTAAGAATGCATTCAATAGTCAAGCACATAATGAATTAGATGCATTGATTGCTAGAATGTTTTACACTGGTGGTGTTCCATTTAATTTGGCACGGAATCCTTTTTTTATGGAAGCTTTTACTTTTGTTGGTAACCATCATTTACCTGGTTATGTTGCACCGGGTTATAATCGTTTGAGAACAAGTTTGCTTCAAGAAGAGAAGGAAAACATAGAGAGGTTAGTACAACCAATCAAGAAGACATGGAGGGAAAAAGGTGTTACTATTGTGTCTGATGGTTGGAGTGATCCACAAAGAAGGCCATTGATAAATTTTATTGCGATTTGTGATACGAGTCCTATGTTTTTAAAGGCCGTTGATGCTTCAGGTGAGATCAAAGATAAACACTTTATTTCTAAGTTGATAAAAGAAGTCATTGAGGATGTGGGTTATCAGAATGTTGTACAAGTCATCACCGATAATGCATCAAATTGTAAAGCGGCTGGTGAGATCATTGAACAGATTTATCCTAATATCTATTGGACTCCTTGTGTTGTTCATACTCTTAACCTTGCATTGGAAAATATTTGTGCTGCAAAAAATGTAGAGAACAATATTGATACATATGAGGAGTGCCATTGGATAACTGAAATTTATGGAGATGCTATACAAATCAAGAATTTTATAATGATGCATTCCATGACATTATCTATCTTCAATAGATTTTCTGCATTAAAGTTGCTTGCAGTTGCTGATACTCGTTTTGCTCAAGTTGTTGTTACCTTAAAGAGAATGAAGCTTATAAGATCTAGTCTTCAAGCAATGGTGATCAGTGAAGATTGGTTGTGTTATAAAGCTGATAATGTTGGAAAAGCAAGGTTTGTGAAAGAAAAATTCCTTGATGATTTATGGTGGGATCAAGTTGATTATATTCTTGAGTTCACACGACCTATGTACCATATGATTAGAGAGTGATAAACCAACCCTTTACCTTGTTTATGAAATGTGGGATACAATGATTGATGAAGTGAGAAATGCCATTTATAAACATGAAGGCAAGGAACTTGGAGAAATATCTTCTTTTTTCAAGTAATATATGTCATACTCACAGCTCGTTGGACGAAAAGTAATACACATCTTCATTGCTTGACATATTCATTGAATCCAAGGTAACCTTAACTCTCTAATTCAATAATCTTTTTCAAATATTCCTTTGTTTCTTCAATTTGGCAATTAATATTTAGTCTATATTATTTTGTTGATTTTCTCATTTCAATGAAGGTATTATGGTGATGCTTGGTTAGATGCTAAATCAACTAGAGTTGCTCCTTCTAGAGATGAGGAGATTTGTATCGAAAGAAACAAATGTTTTAGAAGACTTTTTCCTAGCCAAGAAGATCGTTCAAAGGTTAATTTGGAGTTTGCTAATTTTTCTCTTAAGTATGGTTCATTTGTAGAATTTGATTCTCTTTATGATAGAGATGTTCTTAATCCAAAAGCTTGGTGGGGAGTTCATGGCTCAAGTGAACCATTGCTTCAAAATATTGCTCTTAAATTGCTCGGTCAAGTATCTTCTTCTTCATGTAGTGAACGTAATTGGAGTACATATGGTTTCATTCATTCTATGAAGATGAATAAATTGCTTCCTACACGTGCCGAGGATTTGGTGTTTGTTCATAACAATCACCGTCTTCTATCAAGAAAACTTCCACAATACAAAAAACAAAAATCAATGATGTGGGACATCTATGGTGATGATTGTAGTTCTTATGAAGACATTGCATTGCTTGATATCGCTTCCTTTTCTCTTGATGAACCCGAGTTGGAGGCGGTGATCTTTGAAGAAACAAATGTCGATGAGGATGAAGTAGAAGTAGTTGATGCCACTCATGAAGGAGAGTAAAATTGCTGAATATTTTATCTAGCTATTTTGAGTGTATGGTTATTAGTAACTTAGTATGAAATTGAGATATGTTTTGGTAATGTAAACTTTGAATATCCTTGTATTACTATTTTGGTTTAGTTATGTAAACTTTAAATTTCTATTTAAGACTAGCTTGGTTTGGTTATGTAAACTTTGAATTTCAATTTATGACTAAACTTGGTTTGGATTGGTTATGTAATTATCTCATTTCATACTATTTTGGATGCTCGTAAAATCTTCTATACTTTTTATTACACTCTAGAATTTACCAAAAATGCAAATAACTAGATTTTCTTGAAGTTTTTTTTATAACTTTCCTAACTTTGGAATATTCATTATTCAACTTTTATAGTTTCCATAATATTTTCATCCATTTTTGTGCATTTGGTAATTTAATTGACATAAAAGATTATAATGCTGCATTTAGAAATAATATTAATAAATTTATTATTATTTAAAATAGCAACAATATTGCTATAAACAAAAAAAATTGTGGTTTTGTACTATATTAAGTCAATTGTTGTCAAGTAAAACTAATCTTAAATATTAACATATCCAAATAAAATAATTATAATAATAAAGTATCCATATATTTGTTCATATCAGTTTTTTAATATTAGTGAATGAAATGGCTAAATTTTTTAATTTATATAAACTATCAAACGCTCATTTCTAATTTAAAAACATATATATATATATATATATATATATATATATATATTATTGTTATTTTTTTTGCCGTTTCCTGCCGTCTCCGCTTTTTGATTTTTCAAAATTTGACGTTTCTCTGTTTCTTTCCGTTTCCGTCCCCGCGTCCCCGTCCCCGTGCATCCATGCTATTCAATGAGGGTAGGTAATATATATATTTTATTGTTATTTTTTTTATCGTTTCCTACCATCTCCGCTTTATAATTTTTCAAAATTTGACGTTTTCCTATTTCTTTTCGTTTCCGTGCCCGCGTCCCGTGCATCCATGCTATTCAATGAGGGTAGGTAAGCGACATGTCCGTCCTTCAAGCTAAATCATGGCGGTATATGCTTTTTATTTTATTTTATTATATAGTGGTAAGTGTCGGTCTCTTGCGCTGGAATTGTTCGTGGATTATATATTTTCATCAATGAAGTGCTGTTTGATTGATTAATAAATGGGGAGGGGATGGGAAGAAAAGAAAATTAAGAAAAAAAAAAGGTTTGGTAGCCATGGCAATGATTCATTCTAGGCCTGCAAGTTGAATTATCAAACGGACTAAAGTACATATATTTTTGTTTTTATAAAGGTACGCCAGTATTATAGAAAAAGGGAGTTCGCAGAAGGTTCACTTTTTTTATTAGTTCACCGGCAAAAAACACAAAAATACATAAATTCCTACTTTTCACTGTCTTTTTTCGGCCTGAAAGGAAAAAGATAATACGAAAATAATCTATATTATAGATATTTTATAAAAAAATATATAAAAAATATATATTTAAAATTTTAAAAATAAAAAAATTAGAAATAAAAATAAACGGTAAAAAAATTATATAGATATTTTATACATTATATATATTATAAAAAATACTCAATTTATTAAAATTAAGAGAAAAAATAAAAAAATTGTAAAATGACTACATACGTAAGTTGATATGAATTATTAATAATTTAAAAAAAATAATCTATTAATTTTGATATTATTTCCAACACTACAATATTTTAAAAAGAAAAAAAAATGCAAAGATGACGTATTTAGGATGGGAAGCCGCGTATCGGTGCCGCCTTCGTGCCTTCCATTGGCTTCACTTTTACTTTAGAAAAATAAAATACAGATTTAATTTAATTTAATTTAATTTTTATTCTTTTAATTATATATTTTTTATTTAATTGTGCCCTCTTTTTTTATATCCAATCTTTATATAATTTTACTCAAATATAAATTTAATAATATTTTTTTAACTTAAGCTTTAGGGTTAATTAATTAGATTAAAAGATATAATAGAAACGTTCAATTTAAAAAATAATTTATTGAAAATAAAAATTATAATTAACCTAATTAAAAAAAATAAAATTTCTAACATATAAAGGACTTTTTTTTCCTTTTGGCGTGGTTCACCTACCATTGACCGGAAACAATAATCCTTGCACCAAATTTGAACTTGATAATGGCAGACTTTTTTAATGACACGTTGGTACTACTAGTCTACTACTACCTCTAGTCCTCTACCGCTTATACTCTACACCATTATTTTCGTCGCTGGCCCAATTGCCTGCGCGCGGAGGGCCGTCTCTATATATAGATCGCACCCATCGGTCCACCTCCACCATCATTGAAGCCTCACTTATTCATTCACAGAGCCAACACTCTCGAACACCTCCTGCGCCGTGCATTATCCGGGTCATGGCGATCAAGCTTCATGGAAGTCCCATCTCTACTGCCAGCATGAGAGCACTCGTTTGTCTTTATGAGAAGGGGATCGAGTTTGAATTCTGCGTGGTTGATATGAAAAGCGGTGCTCATAAACAGGAACCCTTCATCTCCCTCAACGTAAGTATATTATAGTGTTTCCTTTCCTTTTCTTTATGTTGCCGGTTATTATTTTTATTTTTATTTTCATTTTCATTTATATATTTTTGTATCCGAAGAAATTAAATTTTAGGCGTGTTTGAGCTGGTTTCTCTTGAATTTAATTTATTCTTTTAGTGAGCTTGGGAAATATGATATGGGTTTGAAATGATTTTGCTGTGATGTTGGAGTTTTGTTATGTGGGGCAGTTTCGTTCGGGTTGTAGATGTGCTGTTCGATAAAATGTCTCGGACCTTCGTTTATAGTAGATGATTTTTCATGATGTTACTGTTGACTCATGCATTAACGTGCCCTGTCTTTTTTTGACCTCTGAGTGCTAGCATGTTAGCGATCGACACCGGCTGGTTTTTTACCCCCCGGTTCTCTTTGATTATCGAAAAATAGTTTAACCGGAACGGATAAAAGTGATAATCTCATAGCTATGTCCCGGACTCCAGGTCATTTCTAAGCAGTTTGTGTTCGTTTTTACTGCCCCGACATTATTTTATTTTTAGAAAACACCAGCATATATTTCTGGATGCCTTGATTAGGAAGTTCTCCTAGTCATTGTAGGCCAGTATGGAACATACTCATAATAGTTAGATCTAGGTTTATCCAATAGCACTATCATATACTTGTCGAAAGAGAGAAGTACTTCATGTTGCATTAATTCAGGCAATGCAGAGTGCTAGGAAAATTATAGAGGATGATAATGTGGCTGGAATGTTGATGTAAAATTGTTGTTCTCAGATGACCGTGATGGCCGTTACCGTAATTGAGTTACAAAGGAAGGTTTTATAACCGTTGTGTTTACGACTCTTCATAGAGCAATCAAGTGAATGAGAGATGACCCAGAAACTATATTGTTGTGAATTGTATCGCTTCTTGTAAATCTCATGCTCTTTCATTCTGAATATCAAGTTCCACGTGCTATCTAATAATTTAGCTAACTATTTTATTGTGGATCATCTCTACTGATAATTACTGCCCTCCCAATTTGTAGTTGTATCGCTGCTTGCTTCTACTTCAGGCGTCCACACAAACATGTGTCGATGCTCTAGATACGCACCAGCTGCTTTGGTGCTAGAAATATACTTGGTAGCAGAGTAGTCATTGTAATTTGTGGAACCTTTTCTTGATCGACTATCTTTGTAAAGCAACAATGACCACAATAATTTGTTTGAGACATCCTAGCACGTTGATTTTCTGTGTATATGTTGATGTGTTTACTGTTTGTTGGATACAGCCATTTGGTCAAGTTCCAGCTATGG